>CAWUFW010001526.1:2162500-2768064 GCA_963921515.1 Calotriton arnoldi | reverse complement strand
GGGAGTCGCAGTCACACATATTGCCCCCCACAACTGTCCCATCAACACCACCCTGAACCATGCTCACATCACAGGAAGTGGAGAAGGACTCACAAGATGGCTGACACTGGCTACTGCTGTGGGGAGCACAAGGCCCTGCTGGCAACTGTGCACCAACAAACAGCAGGACACCACTGACTGACATCCTGAGAGACAACTTACACTCCCTGCAATGCAAGCACGTTCCATGGTGGGATATCTGGCTAGCTGGGTGGGAAGGGGGACTTGCAGCACTGACCATAGTCACAAGCACCTCCCCTCACACCCCCCCCAACACAAACTCCACAGAACCCACCTGGTAGAATGCAATGCCCCCATCCTAACACAAGATCCCACAAAGAACCACCACCCTGGGTTATGTTGTGTGAAGCACAGGGACACTCTTGGGACTTCCAGCCAAACAACTGCCAGGACAACACTCCCAGCCATCCTGTCAGCACAGCCAGCCCACCCCACAGGGAAGCAGAGTCAAAAGGAAGGAAGCATGGGCATGCTGGGAAGGGGGAGGAGGCAATGGCATGATGGGAGTCGTAGTCACAGACATAGCTCACCCCCACAACTGTCCCATCAACACCACCCTGAACCATGCTCACATCACAGGAAGTGGAGAAGGACTCACAAGATGGCTGACACTGGCTACTGCTGTGGGGAGCACAAGGCCCTGCTGGCAACTGTGCACCAACAAACAGCAGGACACCACTGACTGACATCCTGAGAGACAACTTACACTCCCTGCAATGCAAGCACGTTCCATGGTGGGATATCTGGCTAGCTGGGTGGGAAGGGGGACTTGCAGCACTGACCATAGTCACAAGCACCTCCCCTCACACCCCCCCAACACAAACTCCACAGAACCCACCTGGTAGAATGCAATGCCCCCCATCCTAACACAAGATCCCACAAAGAACCACCACCCTGGGTTATGTTGTGTGAAGCACAGGGACACTCTTGGGACTTCCAGCCAAACAACTGCCAGGACAACACTCCCAGCCATCCTGTCAGCACAGCCAGCCCACCCCACAGGGAAGCAGAGTCAAAAGGAAGGAAGCATGGGCATGCTGGGAAGGGGGAGGAGGCAATGGCATGATGGGAGTCGTAGTCACAGACATAGCTCACCCCCACAACTGTCCCATCAACACCACCCTGAACCATGCTCACATCACAGGAAGTGGAGAAGGACTCACAAGATGGCTGACACTGGCTACTGCTGTGGGGAGCACAAGGCCCTGCTGGCAACTGTGCACCAACAAACAGCACGACACCACTGCCTGACATCCTGAGAGACAACTTACACTCCCTGCAATGCAAGCACGTTCCATGGTGGGATATCTGGCTAGCTGGGTGGGAAGGGGGACTTGCAGCACTGACCATAGTCACAAGCACCTCCCCTCACACCCCCCCCAACACAAACTCCACAGAACCCACCTGGTAGAATGCAATGCCCCCATCCTAACACAAGATCCCACAAAGAACCACCACCCTGGGTTATGTTGTGTGAAGCACAGGGACACTCTTGGGACTTCCAGCCAAACAACTGCCAGGACAACACTCCCAGCCATCCTGTCAGCACAGCCAGCCCACCCCACAGGGAAGCAGAGTCAAAAGGAAGGAAGCATGGGCATGCTGGGAAGGGGGAGGAGGCAATGGCATGATGGGAGTCGTAGTCACAGACATAGCTCACCCCCACAACTGTCCCATCAACACCACCCTGAACCATGCTCACATCACAGGAAGTGGAGAAGGACTCACAAGATGGCTGACACTGGCTACTGCTGTGGGGAGCACAAGGCCCTGCTGGCAACTGTGCACCAACAAACAGCAGGACACCACTGACTGACATCCTGAGAGACAACTTACACTCCCTGCAATGCAAGCACGTTCCATGGTGGGATATCTGGCTAGCTGGGTGGGAAGGGGGACTTGCAGCACTGACCATAGTCACAAGCACCTCCCCTCACACACCCCCCAACACAAACTCCACAGAACCCACCTGGTAGAATGCAATGCCCCCCATCCTAACACAAGATCCCACAAAGAACCACCACCCTGGGTTATGTTGTGTGAAGCACAGGGACACTCTTGGGACTTCCAGCCAAACAACTGCCAGGACAACACTCCCAGCCATCCTGTCAGCACAGCCAGCCCACCCCACAGGGAAGCAGAGTCAAAAGGAAGGAAGCATGGGCATGCTGGGAAGGGGGAGGAGGCAATGGCATGATGGGAGTCGTAGTCACAGACATAGCTCACCCCCACAACTGTCCCATCAACACCACCCTGAACCATGCTCACATCACAGGAAGTGGAGAAGGACTCACAAGATGGCTGACACTGGCTACTGCTGTGGGGAGCACAAGGCCCTGCTGGCAAATGTGCACCAATAAACAGCAGGACACCACTGACTGACATCCTGAGAGACAACTTACACTCCCTGCAATGCAAGCACGTTCCATGGTGGGATAACTGACTGGCTGGGTGGGTGGGAAGGAGGGCCGGCTGTCAACCAAACACAACCAATGCAGACCATGTCCACACCCCAGAAAATACATAGAAATGCCCAAATAATGCAGGACAATGTGCCACACCAATATCAACCCCTGACTGTGACGACTCAGGACAATGCAATGTATAGGCCCGCACCCAGAGGCACAGTCACAACTGTAATGTGTGTCAAACATTGATGCCTGCAGAAACATGACATACATTGTTTGTGTCTCCCAAAAACAGGTGATGATGGGGACACAGCAGCAGACGCTGAGGAGTCCCAGTCCCAGGCTCAAGAGGATGCCGAGCTCACTGGCGTCGTACAGCCTCTGTCCTCCTCGGACGATGAAGAACAACCTGGCACATCCGGTGCAAGTCAACATGCAGCACCAGCAGGACCACCAGCTGCAGCACCAGCAGGACCACCAGCTGCACCCCCTGCACCCACCCCTACAACGACTGTCACCACGAATACCATCCCTGCCGACATGGACAGAATAAGGAGCAACACCAGCACAGTGACCCTGGACCAACCTGGGGCCATGGACACCACCACCACCACCAACCCCCAAGGTGGACCAGGGTTATCTGTGCGTGCCACTGCACACACTGCACATGTCAGCAGGGGTGGTGGGAGGGGTGGGAGACAGAGGTCGCTGCTTGCAGACGTTGCTGGTGTGCATGATGACCCACAACTGGTACGCATAGCTGATGCGTACCAGTCCAGCACCGGAGAGCTCAGCCAGGTAGTGGGGCTCCTCAGAGACATTAAACAGCAGCAGGCTGCCCATCATGCCCGCTTGGACTCCCACATGTCCCACGTGGAGTCACACATGTCCCGTGTGGACTCACACATGTCCCGCGTGGAGTCCAAGTGGGATGCACTGCATGAGATGACGGCGGTGCACAGGGACATTTTACAATGCCTCCGCCAGATGAACAGCAACCAGTCCACACCTCCCTGTGTGCCAACAACATCTGGTGCCGAACAAACTGCAACTGCCACAGGGAGGGAGGAGGACTCTGGCGGAGAGTCCCCTGCACCGCAGCAGCCTGCACTTGAGGGCCCCCCCCCAAGAAGAGGGGTCGTCCGAGGAGGGAAAAGTGAGAGGCCGATGGCCAAGCGCAACTCCCAGGAAGCCTGAACCTGTTCTGGATGTTCGCCTTTGTGCACAGACTGTTCACCCTGTTGACGGCAACACTACTCCCACACATTGCATGGGGAGTACAAGTTGGACCAATGTGTCAGACAACTGTGGCCCCGATACTGGGGATCCTGTCTACCCGGACTTTCAATTCACCTAGGAACTTGGGATTGCAAGATTCATGTACAGCACAACCCATCCTATGCACTATTAACACAAATGTATCACAATAAACACACTAATACACCATACTTGCCTCTGTCGTGATTCCAACGTGGGTGCTGTTATGGGGATGATGTACTGCAAAATTACACTGTGTATGCGAACTGCAACAGCAAGGACAACACAGGCATGTGAGTACAGGAAACGTGACACACATGAGGGAGACACACCACCAGGGCTACACGACACATACACACCTAGGCCATCTGACTCATTGCCTACACTGATGTTGCCAGGGAAGACGGTGCAATGCACAGACACCACACCCATTCCCAGTTGTAGTCAAGTAGCCCACAGGTGCAGTAAGCAAATGGCAGTCAAATGTGTGACCACAGACAACGCACATCAGAAAGTGAAGCACAGGTTTATTACACAGTTGCAACATGCCGTAACCACTACAGATGCAAGGTAACCCCACCTGGCAGCGGGCACACAGTCAACAACTGTAGACGGAAGGAAGTCCATGGGTGTGGCGCACATCACCTGTAGGGACACAACAGCTACCAGCCTGGATGTGCAATCACGTCGTCGGTGGACACAGTTGACCAAACGAATCTGAAAGTACCCTGTGAAGGACAGAAATGACACACAGTCAAAAGCAATGGAGTACAGGACAGAACAGCAAAACACATGCACAATACATGTTACAAGATACCCACCCAGAACCAAGTTAGCATGTCAACACTGTTGGGGAGTACAGCCCACCTGTCACCACACATCGCAACACACATCCAGTCAAGTGGCCCATGGACACACTCCAACAGCACCAGAGCACCACCCACACATCATGCCAACTCACATCATTGACATGACACCTCAGGATACTCACATTCAGCTAAAGAAGTTGGTGATGAGCTGTGTGCGGACATCACCATCACCATCATCATCATCATCGTCACTGGCATCGTGGTCCAGGCCAGGATCCTCCACAGGTGGCGGATGTTGGTCATTGTCATCCTGGATGAGAGGCAACTCCTTCCGCACTGCCATGTTGTGGAGCATGCAGCAGACGATGATAATCTTGCACACTTTCGCAGGGGCATATGGGAGGGACCCTCCGGTCTTGTCCAGGCAGCGGAAGCGGCTCTTCAGGAGACCAAATGTCCGCTCAATCACTCTCCTGGTCCGACCATGTGCCTCATTGTAGCGCATCTGGGCAGGTGTCACAGGGTTCCTGAGGGGTGTCAGCAACCACGGCATGTTGGGGTATCCCGAGTCACCTACGGACAGACAAGTGCACATTAGCTGACTTGGAAAAGTGGGCGGAATACCACAGATCAGATCACACACAATGGCACAAAGTCAGTACACACCGACAAGCCAGGCACGCTGGTTCTGCATCTGTGCCATCATCCTGGGGATGCGACTACTCCTCATCACAAAGGCATCGTGTGCTGAACCAGGGAAACGGGCACACACGTGTGTGATGGTCATGTCTGCAAGACACACCACCAGTGCATTGACCGAGTGGTAGTGCTTGCGGTTCCTGTAGGCCTGCTCCTGGGCCTGTGGTGGTACCAAAGCCACATGTGTCCCATCAATGGAGCCAATGACATGCGGCATCCTCCCCAGGGCATAAAAGTCACTCTTCACGTCAGTGAGTCGTCGCAGTCTAGGGAAATAGATGTACCGGTTCAGGAAGAGCAACATTGCCGCCAAAACATCGCGGAGCACACGGCTGAACATGGTCTGTGACATCCCACCAGCAGTCGCCACAGTATGTTGGAAGGTACCAGTGGCAAAGAAGTGTAGGGCTGCCATCACCTTCACCTTGGGGGTCAGCGCTGTAGGATACGGCCGGCCAGGCTGCAAATGTGGGGACAACTGCACTGCCAAATCCTCAATCAGCTGCCTGGTGAAGCGGTACCGTCGGATGCTGTCCCGTTCCACCATCGTTGCCAGGTCTGGGAATGGCCGATGTACAGCAGGAGCCCTGCAGTGCAGAGGAGAAGTAAGCAAGATTGTCAGTCACCCCACATATGCGGCATTGAACACACTCAAGATCCCAACATACATCATTATGAGGCACAACTACATGAAGTGTGCAGTACCGGAAGGACATGTATGGTACATACATGGCCAACATCTGTCAACACGGTCCAACAGGTGGCATCAATTAGTCCCAGGTTGGCCCATTGGATATCATGAGGCCGTGTCACAGTTCCCATCTCCTGCTGCCGTGTCACAATAACCCCCCACAGGGACATGTGAGGACAGATGTGCCCCAGGCACCACAGCTCAACGACAGGTACATTCCCAGGGACCCTGTAATGCCACATGGACACTGGCATTACATGGAGTATCATGTATACACCACAGCAAAACAACCATGACCCCCACAGGTAGTGGCCCCACTTGCCACGGCAGGACAGACATGGACGTCTGTGACACACACGCACAACATCAGAGTCCATGCACACACAACGTGGATGTGGAGACTGTCTCCCATTGTGCACATGAAATCAGAGACATTGTAAACACCACATGCACAAAGACTGTGGAGGACCATCACTATTGTGCCACTGGGACACCCTGGCTCAAACATACCGTCCCACATGGGACTCACGGGGTATGTGACATTACATACACATACACCACTGTGAAATGTGACCATGGCACATGCACAGATATGAACAGTTGCACATCACAGTGGTCACGTACACGTAACACCCAGGATCCTGTCCCCATGAACACGTGCACAGCCTGGGGGTGGCTGCCCACAGGTGACACCCACAGGACAACATGTACACCAACATACACACAATAGGAAATGCAGCCTTACATGCCTTATGATAAAGTTTGGACAGGCTGTCGTGATGTAGGTGTGCCCCTCACTCCCTGGGAGCTATCTGTGGCTGGCATATGTCCATCTGAGACAGGCATGCTGACATATGCCAGTCACATGTACAGTGATGCGTTGAACAGCAATGGACCGATCGGTGCCTCCGGCCGGCCCATTGCTTTCAATGTGTGCGGGTACGCGTTGTACCCCTGTGCGCGTTGAACTGCAATGGACCGATCGGTGCCTCCGGCCGGCCCATTGCTTTCAATGTGTGCGGGTACGCGTTGTACCCCTGTGCGCGTTGAACTGCAATGGACCGATCGGTGCCTCCGGCCGGCCCATTGCTTTCAATGTGTGCGGGTACGCGTTGTACCCCTGTGCGCGTTGAACAGCAATGGACCGATCGGTGCCTCCGGCCGGCCCATTGCTTTCAATGTGTGCGGGTACGCGTTGTACCCCTGTGCGCGTTGAACAGCAATGGACCGATCGGTGCCTCCGGCCGGCCCATTGCTTTCAATGTGTGCGGGTACGCGTTGTACCCCTGTGCGCGTTGTACCGCAATGGACCGATCGGTGCGCACCCATTGACAATGGGCTTGCCTGGCAACGGACGCGTTTTCGAATTTCGAACGAGTCGGTTGCTGGAAAATCAGTTGGTCACCCACAACAATGTTGCAAAATCATGTATGTCATGAAGTTGAAGATTTGAAGGATGCTGTGGGCGTGTTTTGGTGCTGCTATTCCATGGATTGGCCAGATTCAGAAGATGCAAACGACTTGGACCTATCACTTTGGACACAAGGGACAGTATCTGCCTCTCCAGCACATATATATTGCTGGCTGTTCCCCTGAGAGCCCACTTGCCTGCACTACATGCTCCAGGACGACATCTGCCACTGCACTGCTGCTGTCTCTGCCCCTCTGGACCCTGCAATGGCACGTACTGTGGAGAGAGCCCCAGCCTTCAGCCTTGAAGAGAACCAGGCCCTGCTGGACAGCCTACTTCCACAGTACAGCAAGCTGTATGGGACACCAGGGGAGCAGGTGAGTGTTCTGTGCACTGCCTTTCTGAATGTGCATTTTGTGTGACTAGCAAGGCTGAGAGTCTGCACGCCACTGGCTAGCAGGCTCACTGAGTAGTTGTCACCCCCCATAGTGTGTAGTGACTTGCACTGGACAGGTATGGTGCAGTGACAGTGCATTTGAACATGGTTTTACTTCCCATGCAATGATACCATGTAGTGACGTCTGGCAAACTGTCCATGGTCAGCTTTGCACTGCCTGTGTACATCATGTGCCCCTGTGATTGAGACATGTATATACAACTGTGTCATGCACGGATATGTTGCATGTGTGGTAATGGCCTTTTCACTTTGTCATCCTGACAGGTTAATGCCCATCGGAAGCAGGAAATCTGGAAGGACATCGTCCGGGCTGTCCGGTCCGTGGGGGTCTACAAGCGCCGGATCCGCAACTGCCAGAAGAGGTGGCAGGACCTTCGGGGCTGGACCCGGAGGATTGCACGGGTCCAGCTGAAGCTGTCGCCTCCTCGCAGGAGGGGCGGAACACGGACCCTGACCCCCACATGCTCCAGATCCTGGCGGTGGTCTTTCCAGACCTGGATGGGCAGCTGAAGGCCAGACAGCAGCAAGGAGGGGTGAGTCAAAGACTGCACTGTGAACTCTGTATTACATGCTTTGTGCCCTCCTCTGGCCTGGTTCAACTGCCACAGTGCAGCAGTCATGTTGTCCAGGAGCCATGTCCCTCTATTGTGCACTGCCCACTGCTCATCTGATACCCAGGTGTGGCCCTTACAGTCAGGGAATTGTGTCACTTGGGACTGTGTCCTTGCAGTTTGCTTCACTAAAGGTGGGGGACAGCATCTGTTTCCCTAACTCTGTTGTGGGCATCATGGGTGGGTCCATTGTTCACACAACGCCTGGGTTTGGACATGTGATCTGCGTGTTGCTTTGATATGCGGTCCACTTGCTGAGCTGAGCCACCACATGTGCCTGGGGTATGTGGCACACGCCCATGCAGCGGGTGGGAACAATGTTTGGGCCCCAGGAGTGTGCAGATTACGTGTGTCACACATACATAGCCAGCTATCCACTGTCCAGGGCACATCCCTCATTCATGTGGAGCAGGACAGTCATGCCTACTCCAGGCCATGCAATGCACTCTGTACTCCCACTCCCGTGTATCAGCTGACACATTGTGCACTGTGATTTGACCTCTCCGGTGTCTGCCTCTGTGTCAGTGTGCTGTGGATTAGTTGCCAAGACTGCTGGGGTGTTTCTTGGTAGGGGCTCAGCATGCCCCTGGAGATGTGACCATAGGAGACGGTACTTGTGTGTCACATAGGTGTTTGATCAGCTGCCCGTGCAGACTGGGGTATGCGAATGTGATGTTCAGGCAGCTGTTCCCCATTCACAGCAAATTGTGAGGGGCTCAGGTTCAGAGGGTAGTGTCACAGGTCTCCCATATGTCCAATAGGTGTGACCTGGACAGATGAGGTTTGAGATGATGTGTTGTGTGGGGGATGTACATGTGCACTTGTGCAGCTCCAGGACTTGCATTCCCCATGACCTACTATTGTGACACAGTGCATAGTGTTGTTGTCTGGCTGCCAAGTCATACATCACTGAGACAGTGATGTATGACTTAGCAGTCATGCCTCTGCCATGGCATGTGTCAACTTATTTGTGGTCCTGCAGGGGAGTGACATGTGCTACATGCACCCCATAGTGGCGCTGGCTATCAGGACATGGGTGCATCATGGTGTCTGTCGCTGGTATGCATCACATGCATTTCCTATTTGACTCTGGGCATCCCTTTCATCCGGAAACCTGTACTCACTCAGTGGCAAGAGCTGTGATGTGTCCACACCGTGTCCTCTGCACTGTCCAACTACTGTGTACTTGGTGCATGTGTCCACACTGGGGTGTTGCAATCCAACAGACACCAGACAGATGGGTGCAAGGCCATGTGGGATGTGAGTGCCATGCTTGGCATCAGACTGACAATTGGCTTCTCCTGTTCAGTTAGGGCACTTTTAGCAATGTACAACTAATGATGCCAGGGCTTGCTCTGTGATGTGCTGTGCTCACAGTGGTGTGTGCGTTTGGTGCAGGTGACTGATGTCTGTCTGTTTCCCCATTGTTTGCAGATACATCCACGGCCACGGAAGGGGACAGCTCCACGGACCAGGAGGAGCCAGAGAGCCAGACTGGGTCAGCAGCCGAGGAGTGGTCGGAGGGACCCAGTGGCACGGAGGGCGAGGGGAGCCACACCGAGGAATCCTCAGCACCATCCACCTCAGCTGAGGACCAGAGCAACTCGGAGGATGACTCCCTTGTGGAGGCGGGTGTCAGCAGCCACCACACCCCAGCTAGTGTTGCTGTCCCCGCCACCACCAGCACCACCACCGCCCTCCCATCGGCTCCCATTCCCAAGGTCCGTGGAGGCTCCCATGTTCGGGAGCGTGTCTCCTTTGGCCCAGGCACCGCACCCCCTGCCCCTGTGTCCCCTGCTGCCCTGAGTGAGGAGTCTGTGTACCTCCTTCGCCAGCTCCATGTAGGGCAGACAGCCATGCTGAGTGTCCTCCATGCGCACACCGCACTGTTGACTCAGCTGGTGTCGTTCATGGAGGGCATCTCATCGGGCATGTCTGACCTACAGAGGGGCAACAGGTCCATGGACTCCTCCCTGACGGCAGCAGTGTCCCTCCTCAGACAGTCCCTCACCCCTCCTGCCTCTGCTCCATCCACACTCCCCAGCACCTTGCCCGTCCCAAGCACACACACACCGGCACAGGCACACACCAGCACACACACATCCAGCACACAGACACACACGCCACAAACTAAACGCACACGCACGCACAGTCAGGGGACTGAAACCAGACTCACAGGGGATGGGGCCCTGGTACACACACACGCATCCACGGGCACTGCACAGTCCTCAGTTGCCTCTCCCTCCAAAGCACCCTCCCTTGCCTCACCTGCAACCCCAAAGACCCAGCGCCTCTTCCTCAGTGACCTCGGCCTCTTCCCCTCCGATCCAGCTGCCCCAGCATCCAGGGGGAAGAGGAAGCCCCCCACACGGAGCAGAGTGCCCCTCGCCCCCGGACACCCCTCCCCCAGGCGCAGACAGACTGAGGCCCCCACCCGCAAGTCCCCCCGGAGTGGTAAGAGCAAGACCCCGCCGCCGCCCTGCAGCTCAAGCACCAGGTCACCTTCCTCCATCCCTCAGGCCCCCACCCCACAGGTGCCCCCGCCACACCCTGCCCCAGGTTCCCCCACCCACAGATATACCATCCCCAAGAGGCTCCGGCCTTCTCCCCCTGCCACTTGCTCTCCCGGCACCACACCCCCGCTGCGCTTGTCTGTGCCACTGATGTGGTGAGGGTGTCCTCCCCCTCTGTCCAGCCCACCTTGCCTGTTCCCCATTCTCCTCCCCTGGTGGTAGGCACTGCAGTGGAGTCCACTACCACCCTGTCTGACTTGGGCACTGCAGTGGCGGACCTGTCCACTCCATCTGCGGGGTCCACTGCAGTCGTGCCGGCACCCACAACATCTGAGCCATGCCCCCCAGTTGTGCCGGCACACACCATGTCAGACACCTCCACTGCAGTTGTCAGTGGCTCTCCAGCACCCACCACCCCTTCCCTGCTTCCTCCTGGTGAGCCCTGATCCTGTCCCTGCGGTGCCTGGCCTACCCCCCCGGTTGCCCCTCCTAGTGGATTGTCCCTGGTTTTGTGCAGGCATGTGTAGGGTGGCATCTGCCACTGTCACCCACTTGTGACTTTGTTGATGGACTGGCCATTGGCCTTTGTTTATGTTCTACCGGACTTCTACTTTTAATGCCACATATGCTGAATAAAGCAACTTTCTGTTCTCTAGTGCTTTTGCTTCTGATGTACATGATGTTGATGATGCTAACAATGCCCTTGCTGCAGTGATGGTGATATTTGGTCTCATGATTATGAAGTGTTACTGTGCAGGAACCCATGTGGTCCAGGGGTTATGTGTCCTATCCTGTGGTGTATCCATGTCATCCATAGCAGCATCTGAGGGTGTCATGTGTTCAGTATTTGGCAATGAGATTTCCTACTTAGATTGGCAACTTCACATCTGTGGCTTCCACCCCTGCACATCTGTTGTGCCTGCCATTGTTCTATTCGTCTACTTCCCTGACCGTGTGGCCATCTCCAGTGAACATGCAGGTTTGGGCATCAATGGGGAAGGACTCATCTGTGTTGTCAGTGCAACATTGCTATACAAGTGTGTTGGATCTGTGCTGATGATTCCGTTGGCACTTCCATGACCAGGCTGATGTTACGGGAGCCCTCATTTGTTACTAATTGTTGATTGTGTGTCCCATTGCTGCCATGGTATGGTATCTGTTCGCCTCACATCTGCAGTCTCCACAGGGTATCTGCATGTGTGTGCCCATTGGTGCAAATATGTGGGTCTGCATTCGGATGGTCACTTCTGTCATTGTGTCATTGATGATTGTTGACGGTGTCAGCCCCCATGGGTGTTGTTTGTCTGCACATGGCCAAAGTTATGTCTTATTTGCACTGCAGGATTTGGCTCCCCCAATTTATGTTGCAATGGGACACATACACTACTTTGCCACTGATGTGTTTGTTGTTCTGTGACCAGGAATCATCCATGCAGTTTGGCAGTTGCACCTCTTACTTTGTCAACACTTGCCTTTTGGTCACTGTGATGATGGGGGTTTGGACCCCATTGCCACAATGTTCAAGATGTGCTGCAGCTATGGACCCCACACTTGCCTTTTGGTCACTGTGATGATGGGGGTTTGGACCCCATTGCCACAATGTTCAAAATGTGCTGCAGCTATGGACCCCACACTTGCCTTTTGGTCACTGTGATGATGGGGGTTTGGACCCCATTGCCACAATGGTCATGGCCTGCTTGCGTTGTGTGTGCCACACACATATTTGTATGGCACATGTGCTAGGGGGTCACATTGTATGTTAGAAGTCATGTTCGGTGTTGTAGGCATTTGACACAGTCTACACACGCTTGTCATGGTGTTGGGGGATGTCTTCTTCTTGCATTCCCTAGGTTGTGGTGTGCTGGTTGTGTCATGCATTGTCCATCCTATGGGTGGGGGTGGTAGTGGTGGTAGGCATCCTGCCCCCCTGGGTGAGGGTGATAGTAGTGGTAAGCATCCTGCCCCCTGGCTAAGGGTGGTAGTAGTGGTAGGCATCCTGCCCCCTGGCTAAGGGTGGTAGTAGTGGTAGGCATCCTGCCCCCTGGCTAAGGGTGGTAGTAGTGGTAGGCATCCTGCCCCCCTGGCTAAGGGTGGTAGTAGTGGTAGGCATCCTGCCCCCCTGGGTGAGGGTGGTAGTAGTGGTAGGCATCCTGCCCCCCTGGCTGAGGGTGGTAGTAGTGGTAAGCATCCTGCCCCCTGGGTGAGGGTGGTAGTAGTGGTAGGCATCCTGCCCCCCTGGGTGAGGGTGGTACTAGTGGTAGGCATCCAGCCCCCCTGGCTAAGGGTGGTAGTAGTGGTAGGCATCCTGCCCCCCTGGCTAAGGGTGGTAGTAGTGGTAGGCATCCTGCCCCCCTGGCTAAGGGTGGTAGTAGTGGTAAGCATCCTGCCCCCTGCCTAAGGGTGGTAGTAGTGGTAGGCATCCTGCCCCCCTGGGTGAGGGTGGTAGTAGTGGTAGGCATCCTGCCCCCCTGGGTGAGGGTGGTAGTAGTGGTGGGCATCCTGCCCCCCTGGGTGAGGGTGATAGTAGTGGTGGGCATCCTGCCCCCCTGGCTAAGGGTGGTAGTAGTGGTAGGCATCCTGCCCCCCTGGCTAAGGGTGGTAGTAGTGGTAAGCATCCTGCCCCCCTGGCTAAGGGTGCGTAGTAGTGGTGGGCATCCTGCCCCCCTGGGTGAGGGTGGTAGGAGTGGTAGGCATCCTGCCCCCCCTGGCTAAGGGTGGTAGTAGTGGTAGGCATCCTGCCCCCCTGGCTAAGGGTGGTAGTAGTGGTAGGCATCCTGCCCCCCTGGGTGAGGGTGGTAGTGGTGGTAGGCATCATGCCACCCCTGGGTGAGGGTGGTAGTAGTGGTGGGCATCCTGCCCCCCTGGGTGAGGGTGATAGTAGTGGTGGGCATCCTGCCCCCCTGGCTAAGGGTGGTAGTAGTGGTAGGCATCATGCCCCCCTGGCTAAGGGTGGTAGTAGTGGTAGGCATCCTGCCCCCTGCCTAAGGGTGGTAGTAGTGGTAGGCATCCTGCCCCCCTGGGTGAGGGTGGTAGTAGTGGTAGGCATCCTGCCCCCCTGGGTGAGGGTGGTAGTAGTGGTAGGCATCCTGGCCCCCTGGGTGAGGGTGGTAGTAGTGGTGGGCATCCTGCCCCCCTGGGTGAGGGTGATAGTAGTGGTGGGCATCCTGCCCCCCTGGCTAAGGGTGGTAGTAGTGGTAGGCATCCTGCCCCCCTGGCTAAGGGTGGTAGTAGTGGTAAGCATCCTGCCCCCTGGCTAAGGGTGGTAGTAGTGGTGGGCATCCTGCCCCCTGGGTGAGGGTGGTAGTAGTGGTAGGCATCCTGCCCCCTGGCTAAGGGTGGTAGTAGTGGTAGGCATCCTGCCCCCCTGGCTAAGGGTGGTAGTAGTGGTAGGCATCCTGCCCCCCTGGGTGAGGGTGGTAGTGGTGGTAGGCATCATGCCACCCCTGGGTGAGGGTGGTAGTAGTGGTGGGCATCCTGCCCCCCTGGGTGAGGGTGATAGTAGTGGTGGGCATCCTGCCCCCTGGCTAAGGGTGGTAGTAGTGGTAGGCATCATGCCCCCCTGGCTAAGGGTGGTAGTAGTGGTAAGCATCCTGCCCCCCTGGCTAAGGGTGGTAGTAGTGGTGGGCATCCTGCCCCCTGGGTGAGGGTGGTAGTAGTGGTAGGCATCCTGCCCCCCTGGCTAAGGGTGGTAGTAGTGGTAGGCATCCTGCCCCCCTGGCTAAGGGTGGTAGTAGTGGTAGGCATCCTGCCCCCCTGGGTGAGGGTGGTAGTGGTGGTAGGCATCATGCCACCCCTGGGTAGGGGTGGTGGTGCGCATTCAGGCCCCTGTGTGCATATGTGGCATTGGTGATGGGCATCCCGCCCCTATGGTGCTGCTGTTGCTGGTGTAAGTATATTCTGCATCCCTGTGTGTGTGTGTGATGTGTCGTGTATGTGTTGTATGTGTTTTGTGGTTGGTGTCTGGCTTACCTTCTGCGCCGTACGCGTCCGTGCCTGTTCCGGTAGTAAATGTAGAATATTGGTATGATCGGGACGAAGGGATTCATGGTTGGTTCGTGTCGTTCGTCCTTCTCGTTGCTTCGCGTCGTCCTCGTCGCTTCGCCTCGTCCTCGTCGCTTCGCGTCGTCCTCGTCGCTGCCGTGTTCGTCTCGTAGCCGTGGATCGTGTTGTGGCGCGGATCGGAGCTTATGTGCGCCTCTCCCGGATGCTTTGACGTGCCGTGCGTAGCGACGGGTTCGGCGCGTACGGAAAGCGCATCGTACTTGTCCGGCCGGACGGAGCTGCATTTTTCCTTCCGTGCGACTAGATTCTGCGTTTCCGGATTCGCCTCGGTCGGAGAACAGGACCTGGTTTGGGTGAGTACGGCTCGGCCGGATTCTTTGCTGTTGTGCGCATCGTACTTGCTCGTTCGGTGTGCTGTACGGATCGGTCGGGAAACAGGCTTTCGCATGGCTTTTTTCCCGACCGAATGGTATTGGGTGCGCCTCCGACCGAGATCGGAATCGGCCCCATAGTGTCCAGCATCTACCCTGATTTAATACTAACTGGAGTGGGAATAGTAAATTATATATGTGTATAGTTTTGTGACCTCAAAATATTAAAATATTGTGTAGTGGGATTGTGTATAAATAATAACATAGTTTAAAATGATAAATAGCAAATTTATATATATATATATATATATATTTAATAAAGACAAATTATTTACTACAGTACATTAAGTTAAAATATATTTTTTAATATTAAATTAAACATTAATAAATTAATAAAAAAATAAATGAGACATGTAATTTTTGAATTAATGTTTCTTTATTGTCAAACATATAGTAATCATAAATTAAAATATATTTTATTAAGTGCATATAACATAAATTGTTACACATACAGGAAATAAATATAATCTTTATTTTTCAGACATAAAATATTTGGACATATGTATACTTTTACATATAATTATTTTGCAAACAAATGTTTTCAACATTGGTAAAGTTTTTAATACAGATATGTACATTTTGTAACATGAAATAATGTAGTTTTACATTGCTTTAGAAACATTTGTTTAAAAAAAATTATTTTTAATAACAGTTGTATAGTTTTATTTTGTATTCTGAACATTATTTATTTTGTTACATATACTGTAAATTTTTAGTAATATATATGTTTTGATATGCTTTTAATAGAAACAGTTTTTTAAATTGTAACATTTTTTAAACATATAATAATACTTTTTAATTAATATTATTGATATATAAAATATTAATAATATTATTATTACATTGTTTAATATTATATAAACATTTTTTATAATAGGTATGCATTTTTTTAAGATTTATTACATTTAGTACATATTTTTAGTAAACTGTGTATATAACGTATTAGTTTGGAATTATAATAATAATTATTATATGTTTTATAATATTTATTATTATAATTTTACTATGTAGAAAAATTTTACATAATTTTTGAAATATAACTTATTAATAGTTGTATTTTTACAAAACATTTTAGCAATGTATTAATTATGTTACAACATGTTAAATATAATACTAAGGGGCCCATTACGATGGCGGGCGGAAGCACCACCGCCGTGCTGGCGGATGCAAAAAGCACCAGTTACCGCCGGCACGCAGCAGTCCACACGCCCGCCCAATTACGATGCGAAAAGTAGGCCAAACACCGCCCGGCAAGCCAGCAACACCGTCCGCCATCAAAGTGCGCCCGTACACGTAGCGGCGCAGCTCAACTGACACACACCGTCCGGCGAAACACGTCCCGCCCGGCGCATAAATTACGATGCCGCAAACAAACGGCTCCCACGGCCAAGAGATACCGTACGACAAACCGAAGCGGTAACACGGATGCCGAGCACGGACAACGAAGAAGCGGCTCCCGAGCATGAATCCAGCACTGCAGGCCCTCCCCATGCTCCTGCTGATGCACCACCAAGGACGCAACGTGCCGCGGAGACGCAGGTAGGCACACACACAACAAGTGCACGCAAACAGCGCACACAGTGCAAGAGGCGGAAAAAGCGGACAACCCCCACCAGCGCGTGTACACTACACATCCACCATTGCATCCACATATGACACACAGGCCAAATCGTAACATCGCAGAACACATGTGTACACACCACCTGGGACTAGGAACCAACCACCCCGTCACGGCCCCAAAGCGCCGATGACGCCGCCACACATGCGCACAACGCAGAGGCCAACCGCAGCGCCCATGCATGCGTCGCACACAGACACAGGGACACAACCAAGCAGCACACACATCAGCCCCACCCCGAACGCACATGACACGTGACAGGCCTGCCACAGACATGTCCCCAACGCCCAATTCACGGACAACACCCAACGCCACACAACCGACGCACACATGTCAGTGAAGACACGCAACAGCAGGACACACCCCAGTGTAACAAACATGGCGAAGCACACAGCGGCGGCAACACCAACTAGGAGAAGCAGGGCCCCTTCGGGAAGAGGAACGCCAGTACCACACTGAAACACCCATACCACCCTGCACATATGAACAAGACATACAAAACGGAACACCAAAGAGCCCGGGGACCGACAACAGGTGGCCCAAGAATAACATTCACACACAAGGCCCAACGCAGAGCGGAAAGGCAGCCTGCCGCCCACACAAGGGAGAGCAGACAGCACTGAATGACCTTCCATTCCAACTCCGAAACCACAGCCCTACGACCAGAAGCCGGTGAATACAGCCATTGTCCAAGAATAGACCAACACAGGCATGCCGAGAGGCCGACCACAGGGCAGATGGCGCATATCACAGAAGCACACAACGGACGGGGAAGAAAGAAGAAAACACTCCCCCATGTCGGCCACATGCAAGTTAATTGGAAGGAGTCACACATCACTGACCTTGAACTGTCTGAGAAGCATGTGGGAAGAGGGCCCGTGTCCTCCAAACAAGCCAACAGAACACAAGTCCTGTCTCCCTACGACTACACAGAGCTCACAGCAACCTCGGAGCGTGCACATTGCAGACTGCACACACAGCCGGAGCACGCCACCACAACGCACCGCTGCGAAATGGCAACCGCAACACACCTACCCAACTACGCCGAACAGCTCAAGCTGTACAAAACCAACCTGTTCCATACATTGGGATGCGATCTCCTGTCCCTGCTGAACGTAAGTTACCGACTGACTTACCGCATCACATTGTTCAGCTGCGTCATGCCCGTCTTCTACTGTCGGAGGTGTCCCTACCAGCATCCCGTCGAGATATGCCTCTCCAACCCGGCATGTCTGAAGGCGGACCTGCTACCACTACTCCTCCCTCTGGACGCTACACGACAGGGCCTGCTCTGCCTATGGGGGCATGGCGTATGTGGCCAACATCGCACCCGCACTGAAATGGGACCACTGTGCCTCCACACGACGGATCATCGAGAACAGCTACATCGAATGTCACCCAGCATGCCCCATCATGGTCCTCCAAGGGACAACTTACGAACAACACCTTGACAGCCACCATCCGCTACATTGGCTGGCAAACATGTACACCACCAATGACATGGAAGCCCTGCTGGGACGGCATCGCATACCTGACAACCTGTCAATTCGTCGGACCACAACGCAGGTTCCCCGAGTGACCTATGATGTCCAACCCCGCACCCATGCTTAGCTTCCGCACGGATCTGGCCAGTCACCACCACAACAGCCATACCAAGCGACCGGCAACTGTAACCACACCATCAACGACATCGCCATGACATCGGATATGACCGGGACATGCACACTGTTCCCCATCACATCCAGGAACACCGCATGCATCGTGGGAGGCAGTGGCATGGGCTCTGTGTATCGCACCCACATGGACGGAACTGCATGAACAACCAGGACACGACATGGATCCAGCGCCCATGGACACACACACCGCTCAGTGGACATGAATAGAGTCGCCTGGAGTCTGTGGGTGCTGCACCCCTCCACCCCCGCCCCGGGAATCCCATACCAGGACCTTTGCATGGACGACAAGTGCATACAACAACAACACGACCCCAGTGACTGTGACATGTCCAGTAACCACCACAGTGCAACAACAAGTGGCACGCCGCTGCATGCACGCAAGCACATGCCCTGATGTCATCTCACATGCACGCGTGCATGAGGAACAACCGCAGCAAACCTGTCACATGGAACTGAGATGGACTGTGCCCATGATGCCAAGCGGTCTGGTAGGCTACATGTATACCGTCTGTGTCAAAGTCCGCAGCTCCGCAGCTATACGTAAATGTACATTAGCACAGCCTTGGCCAAGCAGATGTCACTCTGAAGCCCACATCCCACATGCAACAGCCAATCACTGTAACCCACACCCTATCCCATTTGCAATCATGCTCAGTATATCCTCAACATGTATTCCGCTGCCAGTAGTGTCCACTATACTGCATCACAGAGGACAGAAGACTCAATATAATGTTTGAAACCAAAACTGTCTCCGCTGACTCATTTCACAAGTACGAATGAGAGAGGATGAGAGTATGTGAAGTACACGGCAGTCGTGACATGACCATGTAGTCCACTGGTATTGGATGTCAACGCAAATGAGTAGCACTACTGTGGAAGACACACATGTGTCGTGTGAAGTCGTATGGACGCAGTGCTCAGGTGGGTGGGTGCGATGGGTAGATGCGCACATGCCAAGTTGGAGCACGCCGTGTTGGGAGGGGTCATGAACAGTACACCACCGCTTCCCTGGGCATTGTGAGAGGACACCTGTCGGGGAGTGAACACGTGTGTGCACAGCAGCCGGGCACACGTACAAAGCGGTACCAGGCGCACCTCAGCCCACCCTCTGTGGACAAGCTGGATCCTGTTGTGCGCCCGCCATGCCCCTTGACAAGGCACACACAGCCCCAGTCGACCAGGTGTAACCCCAACATAGTCAATCCGCACAGGCGATACAGGGCACGGGATGGCAGTGGAGCATGGTGTGTGAGAGGTCTCCTCGCGCTCCTCCTGGTCATATCACGCAGGCAATAGAACCTCAACGTCTAGCATGGCACAAGTCAGATGGAAGTGTAGGGGGACGCACCACAGCACGAGCAGCACTGACGTCACGGGAGGTGGCTCGCACCATCCCATCCATTGCCCATCATACCAACCACGCCACATGCCATTGCGACTAAGTGCAAGCGCGTGCGCCACCACCCCGAGCCCTCCCCAGAGAGGCCAAAGAGTGAATGTGTGGGCCATCAGCCACAGACGGACGCGGCCTGGCCGCAAGGGCAGCCACAGCCACTGGGTGTCGCAGGTGGCGGATCCGGAGGCGAAGACTGTGATGCATAGTCCATGCAGGCCGGGTCTCCATTTGGGGCACCACGCAGGTGGACGGCGTCCCGCAACACATCATACCCTGAGACAGCCCACTCGTGCAACTGGACCCACACATACACTCCTTGCCCTCTCTGGTGCGAGCTTGGGGCTGCCTGTGCAAGCGCTAGCCTCGCAGGTGAGCATGCATATTGGGGAGCGAGGGGAGGACATGAGGGCTGGGGCGAAGATGACTGTATCACTGTCAGTTAGTACAAGGGATGACCCAGATGTGGAAAGGAAGAGACGTGTCCCGTGTGTACTGCAACTAGTCGCCAATCCAACTACCCCCATGTCCGGAATGTAAGCCCGCACCTAGGCCCGCCCATCCGCCACATCGAACATACCACCAGCACGACAACCTTCCCATTCGAAACACTGACTGGGGGTGGCGACCAGTGTACAATCATGTGTAGCCTACCCACGCGTACATGTGGGCCCTCCATGATCCATGTCACCTGCGGCAAAGTCATGACATGCGCAATGAGGAAGTGAGGAGAGCTGTCCGCCCCACGCGCAGAAGGTGCATCAGCTCCACAGACCCAGCAGCGAGTCCAGCAGGGGTCACATGTGCAGGGGCAGCTGTGCCTGGTGTGAAGGCACATGCATATAGACAGCACATCGACCAATGTGTAGTCTGCCCACATCTACAGTCCATCATCATGCGGACATAGGAATTGAACACAGGGCAACACATCTTCAGTTGGTGCACCCACCGTGACCAACAATGCGCAATCATCGACGTACCCGCCCTGTGCATGGCCCCCACCCAACGGAGGCACATCCAGTGCCACCATCCCACACACACAAGCCTTCCACGGAACATGCTGTGTCCAATGGTCAGTACAGAGTCAGCGCCCATCTGGTGGATCCTGAACAGGAGACACATGCACACACATGCCAGCTCCCACTATGTACGTCTGCCACCTGGCACGTGCAATGTAACCTCTCACCTGTGACGTGTGACTGCAAGCACACAGCCGTCTTGGCATGGGGCTGTCAATGTGGACACCTGTCAATGTTTCGGGAGGTGTGATCCGTACAGTGCTGTACATAGGGTGCAGTGCTGACACCTACTACTGTCTCATATCCCCTCGTGCCACAGGTCCCACTTGTTTTGGCCGCTCAGCCTGTGCCCACATCGTCGTCGTCGTGTGCCATACTCATCCAGCCGCGGAAGCAGTTCCATGCTCAGCAGACATTCATGTTGCCGTGGCGTTGCCGCTTGACGGATATGCAGTCAGTCCCCATCAGCACGCCCCGCAAGTCATTGGGGCCTAGATCCCCATGTGCATGCACATGGCAGTGGTTTGTATCACTAGCCATTGCCATTGTTGGGAGACCTGTGTAAGTGTATTGTGGCCGTGCCGTCCCAGCTTGACAGCTGGGCTGTGGCTCATGTGCTTGCTCAGTCATGTCAGTGATGTGTATGCGAAATTGCTATGTGTCGTGTTGCTTTGACATGTGTCCTCTGCCATTGTCCCTAGGCGGAGACCGAACATTGACCGCCCATACCAATTGCTGGCGGACATGGACGATACAGAGGTTATTAGGAAGTTTCGGCTGGACAGGCCAACCCTGCATCGACTGTGTGCCATGTTAGAACCCCATCTCCGTCCCCGCAGGGTGTATCCGACTGCTGTCACCCCCACGGCTAAGGTGATGGCCGCCATGCATTTCTTCGCCACTGGGTCATTCCAGCACACAGTGGGCATTGGAGGAGGGATGTCCCAGCCCATGTTCAGCAAGGTGCTGAGGGATGTACTGGCAGCCATGATGCTGTGCCGGAACAGGTACATCCGCTTCCCCAGGGCTCGTGAATTGGCGGCAGTGAAGGGTGCATTCTATGCCCTTGGCAGAATCCCACACGTCGTTGGAGCCATTGACTGCACACATGTCGGCCTTGTTCCACCACAGGCCACTGAGCACCTGTACCGCAACAGGAAGCACACGCACTCCCTGAATGTGCAAGTGGTGTGCCTTGCGGACATGGTGATCACCCACGTGTGTGCAAAGTTCCCAGGCTCGGCCCATGACGCACACATAATGCGCAACAGCATCTTGCCACGACTGATGTCCAATATGCAACAGGATCGTGCCTGTATTGTCGGTGAGTATGTGGAGTGGTGTAGCGTGCTGGTTGTGCGATGCTGTCCCCTGTCCAGTTGGAATTGCAACGGTTCTCTGTGTCCCTCACACCCAGGTGACTCTGCGTACCCGAATGGGGCATGGCTGCTCAGTCCATTGAGGAATCCTCGCACCCCAGCAGACGATCGCTACAATGAGGCACATGGGAGGACCAGACGTGTGGTCGAGCGTACCTTTGGCCTCCTCAAGTCCAGGTTCAGGTGCCTGGACCGCACCGGGAGTGCGCTGGCGTACTCCCCACAGAAGGTGTGCCAGATAGTGGTGGCGTGCTGCATGCTGCACAATCTGGCCATTCGGAAGCAGATCCCCCTCATCGTGGATGACGGAGATCAACCAGGGCCCCAGCCCGCAGACCAGGACAGCTCGAGTGAGGAGGACAGCGGAGAGGAGGAAGCTGGTAATGTGCAGCAGCAGCTCATCGCCCGCTACTTCACTTGACGGTGAGTGTCCATGTACGACGGCTGATGTGGCTGTATCTGTGCAGGTGTGTGTGTGCTGTGTCAGGGTGGCCGTTTGTTCACTGCGTGCTGTGTGTCAACGCTCCATGGCCAGGGTAGTATGCCACTGTTGGTGGCTGTGGCATTGTGCCCTATTGCTCTGTGCGATGTGTGTACATTGCTTGTAGTTGTTGACATGTACTGTGTGATGGGTGTGTGACACACTCATTGAATGTGCTCCTGTTCTGTCTCCCACCCCTAGGTCCCTACAGGTCCTCCGGATTCAATTGCCATGCCACGCATCAGGTGCCTTTCCGCCCAAGGTGGCCGTTGTATTCCGTACAAATAAAACACAGGGCACAAACAGCAGTTAGTGAAAAAGGTGCATTTATTACAAACTGTGACATGTGATTGTGTGTAAGGTGATGACAAAAGTGGTGCGTGCAGTGACAATGAGCTGTCGGTCATGGCTGCGTGATGATCAGGGTGTACCCACTGGTTCTATGTCCATAGTCCAACACACACATGCCATCCAGATGGCTGTGTGGAGTGGGATCGTAGTCCAAGTCAATGCAGTGGCTGGTCAAGGAAGGCTGGCGGAAGGCTGGCTGGCTGCCTCACTTGCGTCTGGAGCGTGCGAAGTCCTCCCGGGAGATCTGTTTCCACTTCGGACGGCCCCTTCCACGTTTGCGAGGGGGTGCCTGCTTGCGACATGCTGGTGGTTGAGGTGTGCTCACTGGCTGTGGACGCAGGGAACTGGACACTGCTGCTCCACCCTGCGCCCCGGCAGGTGGTGGCGGAGGGAGCTGCTGTCCCTGGCTGTGACCTCACCGCCACCACCAGCTGGCCCATGAGGTCCACGATTTGGCCCATACGGGCGTCCATGGACCTCAGCACCCCCAGCACCTCACGCGTGTCTGAAGCAGACCGGACCCATTGTCCTTGGGCCTCTTCATAGGCCCCAAGGACTCTGGCCATTTGAGGCAGGGCATGGCTCCCAGGGAGGCTGGCGTTTCCCTGACCCTGCTCCTCCTACCAGTCCTGCTGCCACCGGCCTGCCCACTAGCCACATTGCTCACCACGGTCCTCGCTGTGGCTCCCAGGGTGGATCCAGTCGGCCGGGCCACCACCTGCGCTGGGGCTGGTGCCAGCGAAGCGTGGTGGTGGTGGCGGCGGTGGTGGTCGGTGCGGCGATGGTGGCGGTTGCGGCAGTGGTAGTGGCCACAATGACCGTGGGTGTGGCCGCAACGACAGTGGCAGCAGGGGGCTGGGAATGTTCAGCAGCCCTGGATGATGGGTTGGTGGGTAGGAGGGGTCCTGGGGAGCGGCTGGGCCCTGCCACACCAGATGGGCCTGCTTGGTGGTCCGTGTCCGAAGAGGAGGACAGATCCTCCAGATCCGTGTGTCCTCGTTGGGGGCTTGTAGGCTGGCTGTGCTGGCTGCTGGCTCCATCCCCAGCATCCAGCAGTTCGTCACCTGTGGAGAGAATGAGATTTGTTATTGTGTTGCACCTGGCGAAGTATGTATTTGTCGTCTGACATTAACAGTTCGTGCAATCTCGTACATGGGTTTCCCGGAGGCGTGTGTGTGGCTGTAGCATCTGTAGTTGTGTGTGCTTGGCAATGGGACTGTGTGCTGTGCACATGTGGCATGGGGCCGGATTGGCCATGCCGATGGGTGTGTTGCTGTGCCCCTACTTATTGTGACTCTGGTGTATGCGGGCTCCTGGCCCATCCTGGGTCTGGTTTGTACTTTGCTTTTGGTGTTCAGATGGGACGGCTTAGGAACGCATATGGCAACATGGGGGCCATGCCCCAGATTCGCATTTGGGAGGGAATATGCTTTTGGGGTTCAAATGGAGCAGCTTAGGAGCATATGGCAACATGGGGGCCATGCCCCAGATTCGCATTTGGGAGGAATATGCTTTTGGGGTTCAAATGGAACGGCTTAGGAACGCATATGGCAACATGGGGGCCATGCCCCAGATTCGCATTTGGGAGGGAATATGCTTTTGGGGTACATGCTGTGAGCCATGGGTGCCGAACGTGACATGTGTTGTGGCAGCATGACAGTGCATGGTTTGAGGTGTGTGCATGCTTGACATGGCCTGCATATTTGCTGTCTGTTGTGATTACTGGACATGGCATTGGACGCATCGTTATGAGTGAGTGATGGTTGTGTGCCAGCCAACGTATTGCAGTTGTCCCATCTCCTTGGTGTGCGTGCTGCCCTGTGCCATGTGCATCACTGCAGTGCTCGGGGAGTGTGGCCCATGTTGTGTGTTGTTGCTCACAGTGTGTCGTGCGCTTCATTGACTTCTGGCACATGGTTGGTCATGGGCATGTATCTTAGCGTGACTGCTGTATGTGTGGCAGCTGTGCGGATGACATGCCTTTCATGAGACTGGGGCTGACGGATGGGATGGATGGTATGTTGTATGTGCATGGTGTGTCTGTGTGTTTGATGGGTTCAGTGGTGTTCGTGTGCATTTATGTTGTTCCGCTCTGTTGCGTCTAGTGTTGTTTGTCTTACTTAGGCGTAGTTGTGGGGTGTGTGGTTGACAGGCAGTAGGGCCTACATGGACAGGACTTCAATGGTGTTTCGGTTGTGTGTGATGAGTTGCACAGTGGCTGCCGTGTGGGACTATATTCAGTGTGGCTTGTGCATGCAGACGTGGCTCCTTGGGTGTTGCTATGTCTGTGATGGGTCATGTGGGGTGTGAGTCTGTTGTTCATGTCCGTGTGCACATTGTTCACTTGTTCGTGACGGTGGGCGGTGCTGCGTGTTCGTCTGCTACGTGACATGTCCCATGTGTTGGTCGTGTTATGGTCCTCATGCCTCCAGTAATCCAGCCCTGTCCAGTTTCCCACCTGCAAGTTGTTCGTGCGTGCACTGTACTGGATGCCACATGGCTCTTAGCGGGGGTGCTCCATGTTGCAGGTCTGTGGGGGTGGGGGGTGTTGTGGGTCGTGGGGGTGGCTGGACACCCACTGACACCGATTGCTGTGGACCGTGATGTCTGCCTTTCGGCTGTCGTTGTGCACTGCGGTGGCTGACACGTGGCTGTGGGGTGTGGGGATGCTCCTCCTTGCTGTGCTGTGGGACTGGGGCCTGGTGTGTGTTGTACTTGGGCTGTCCACCCTCCCACCCACTGCACTTTGTGTTCCTGCCACTTACCTGTTACTTGTCGGTTAGTGCAGCTGTGGCGGACACATGGGTGTGGTGGGTGCTCGTTGTGGCGCTTCTGGCATATTTGGGGACCTGTTGGTGGTTACGTGGCTGGCTGAGTGTACACATGTCCCCACGTATGTTACAGTTGTTCGGTTTGGGCTGTGTGTGGTGGTGTCTGTTGCATGTGTGTGTGATGTGTTGTGTATTGTGTGCTGGACATGGGGGTGTTTGTCCCTGGGAGCAGTGGCATGGTAGTTGCGCATGTGAGTACATAGCGGTGTGCTGGTATACATTAGTTTGTACTTACCAGCCTCCACTCCCCCTGCTAATCCGGCGAGGATCTCCGGATGTATTACGACTCGCACCTTCTCCTCCCACGCTTTGAAGGTCTTAAAGAGCGCGGGATTCCCTCCGCCAGTGACGGCAGCCAGCTCTCTGTTTTTGCCCTCCTTCTTCTTGACCAGGCTCTTTACGTCATTCCAACGTTTGTTTATTTCACCTCTGTTCCTGGGCAGGGTCCCGACTGCATTGACCTGGTCTACGATCCGGTTCCACATTCTGTTTCTGGTGGCTAGTGGTGTGTGCTGGACCATGTTCCCATAGATTTGTGGGTACACCTTGATGATCTCGTCGACCATGACCGTCAGCTCAATGGGCGTGTACTTAGGCATTCTTTGTGGTGCCATGGTGTTTGTGGTGCTGGTGCGGTGTGTGTTGTGTAATGTGCAGGGGGTTTGTGGTGCCGGTGTTTGGTGGTGGTGGTGGTGGTGGTGGTGTTTGGTGGTGGTGGTGGTGGTGGTGGTGGTTATGATGTGTCGTTTCTGTGGTGTGCTGCTGTCCTTGCTGTGTCACTGTGTCCTCTCCTCTCCTCTCTGGTTTGCAATGTAGCAAGGGTTGTGGTCTGTGGGAGTGCTGCTTTTGTACTCACCTATGTGGGTGTGTCCTCATGGTCTGTTGTTTTCAGGTGTGTTGTGTCTGGGGTTCTGGCCTTTGTATTTTTTGTTTGTCCGGGGGTGTTTTCGGGATGTGTACTGTGCTTGTGTATTTGTGCGTGCCTTGCTGTGTGGACTTGTTGGCCATGTTGTGTGCTATTGGTTTTGTGTGCGGATGGTTTCTGTGCAGGTACGTGGGCGCCATGGCTTCTGCCGTGTCGATTCTCATCGGCGTTGTTTGCGCTGGCGGGCGGTATATTTGTGGTTTTCCGCGCTCATGTCGGTGCGATCGTAATTTCACGTGCGGTGTGTCGGCCGTGGGGCGGGCGGTTTTGTGTTGTTGTGCGTGTTTCCGTCCGTGGCGGGCGGTTTGACTCCGACTCCGGACGTTGGCGGGCGGTATTTTTGTGTGATTTTTCCGCCGATGGCGGTTTTCGGTTTGTGTATGTCATAATGGCGTGGTCGGTGTTCAGAGGCGGTGTTGTGCGGGCGGATTTTTGCCGCTTCCATGCCTAGCGAATTTTTTTACGCCGGGTATCGTAATGTTAACATAATGTTTAAAGCTGCAGCATATTTGTTTAGAGCTGTGTACATAGTAAACCGCTTCAGCGTTTGTTTTGGAGGTTATTTCGGGAGGAGGACAGGTCGCGGTTGGGAGCTGCGTCGCGATCGTAGGAAGGCAAGTTTAATTTTCTTTATTTAAACTATACTTTTGCTTTTAATTTAGAAGGTGGTTAGGTGCTAAGGTAGTGTGTGTACTGTTAGGTTTTGGAGTTGTGGTGTTTAAGTGTAACTTAGGTTTAAAGTGATATGTCGATAGTTATTTTGAGGCTAGGTTAGAAAGGTTTAAATATGTGAGAATATGTTTGAATATGAATTGTGAATAATGTTTACAATAGTGTTATGTTATAGTTTATGTGTATGTTTTTGTAAGGTGGAATTGTTCGTGTTTTTTACAGGTTTTGGTGGTAAGTAGGCGGTTAGAAGATTACGTTTGTTTTATTGAAGTGTGTATTAGTTTAATCAACTAATAATTATTTTACACTTCCTTAATTCTTCAGGTTTTCATGGAGCGTTTCTTTTTAAAAACATTTCGGGATTGCATGGTTTATCGTTTGTGGAATTACCGACGATTACTTTTCAAACAGTTGGAGTTTTGCATTTTGGGGGGTATTTTTTGGGTTCATTGGTATTGGGATATACCTGGATTTATTTACAAGAGTTGGGATTTCCTTTCTTCAGCTACGAACGGTAAGTTATTTTAATTATTTATTGTGGGAGAAAAGTAGTGTTATTGTGTTTTATATTTTTATAAATATAAATAATATGTCAATATATATTTATGGTTTCAAAATAATTATATTTGACAAATTATTTATGTTTGTGAAAATATAAAATTATATGTATATATTTGCATTCATTTTGGAGATGAGTATTAGAATATTTTGTGGATTTTTAAGTTAAAGTAGGGTTTTGCTATTGTTTCTAGGTATTCTAGGCCTCTTGTTGTTGGATATAGTCTTACTTTAAATTGTAAGTATTCAAACATTTGTTTAGTTTGTTTGGTAAGTTTAGGGGCTATTTGTGTTACAGATTGCTCCATTCTAAGCTATTGAAGTAACTCTGTTCTTTTGAATAGATAGTAAGGAGTTTTTGTAAGTGGAGGTGGAGCTCTGCCTGTTGTTGCTTGGAAGGCATTATGCCATCCTTCAACAGCATTGTTTTGTTTACTCTTTTATTTAATTGATAACTGTGGTATACATTCCACCATGGAATGTGCTATTTAGGTTGCCTTCTGTGTCCAGATCTGTGAGTCTTCCCACCAGGTATACTCAAAGTAGTCTAAAGGGGACTTAATTTTGTTCGTTTGTTGATAGTATGGTTTCTATCAAGCGGGGTTGTAGTGTTATTACGTCAGTAACTGGGACGTAGGCCAGTGCTATAAGTTTTTATTTGATATGCGAAGGAGCTATTTGTCGCATATTCAATGCCAGGGCGGATTCGATCTCGCTGGAAGGCCTCCCGAATCAGTTTGGCTTTACCGGACCCGATCCGTAGCCCTTGTTTACGACAGATCGTACACAAGTCGAGCGACCAGAGTGCGATCGCCGAAGATCGCGTAGCGCCCGACCCGAATCGTTTCAGGACCCGAACCGCTCACGTACGTCTCGTTTGTAGACGAATCGTGCCGCAATGGAGCCGATTTCCGACCGAGCAAGTACGATGCAGTCGGACAACCGCTTCGCCTCGGTCTCCTTGAGCGAAACTGATGTCGAACGTGCCGAGAGGCATGCCCGGCCCACTTCACCCGGGGGCCCTCCCGAATCTATCACGGGGGTGCCCATAGGTCCCCCGATACAAGCATGCACAGTGCGGCGGGCACCATGAGGTGCTCGCCACAGGGATGTCTTTTCCCCACCACCCCGCCCACACTGCTATGGGAGCACGCACGTGTCTGTACGCAGGCTCCGTAGGAATCCAATGGGGAGTCCGAGCGAACGAGTCATGGCATACGGCTGCATCGTACTCGCTCGTTCGACTCCGGGCACGTCCGCTCGGAAAGCCCTCCCGGATCAGTCGTACGGAGAGCTTTCGGCGGGTCGAATCAGCCCCCTTAGTGTGGATTCTGGGAAGTGTCTCAAATACATTGATTAAAATGATAGTAGCAACCCTGAATTGCTGTGTGTGGGTATGTTTTTAGTATTGCATTTATCATTGCCGCCTCGTTTAATTTTAGACAGTAGTTCCATATAGGTGGAGTTTTGTTTATTTGGTAGTAAGGCGTAGAGGAAAGGGATGTTAGTATTTTGGTATAGTGCATGGACAGTATATAATTGATAGAATGGTTTGGGACATATTTTAAAAGTCCCGTCCATCATCCAAGTTTCGGACTGTTGGAGTTTTACTAAATTATTAGCAGTTGCAAACATAATTATTCTTTTATCTTTAGATTTGTTATCATAAAGAAGAAAATTGTTCTTCATTATGTGTAATTGATAGTTCTGGGGGAATTTCTACTTCTTCAAATGTTTTGGGGTAGGTGTGGTGGTGGTAGTAGCTTTTTTCGTTCGAGCTATAGTTGTTTTCAAGGAAGAAATTGAGGGCATTTGGCCAGTAGCATGTTGGGGTATTTTGGGCAGAATTTCCTTCCAGTATTTCAGTGGTAGATTTGTCTGAGCTAGTGCTAGCTTCTTTTATATCATCTAGAGCATTTCTAACCTCTATTTCAGTAACATTAGGGGGTGGTTATGCTCCCTAACATACAGAACAGTTGTTTCCTTAGTTGTAGCCCTCCCATAACACTTATTAGAATAGTATTTACTACATTTCCAGTTTACTTTCAGTCCAGTTTGCTTTTCTTGGCTATACACATACCCCATGTAACATAGTAAAAACGTTCCTTTTTGTGAAGTTATGAATTGTACGCCTTCAGTCATTGTGATGATTCAAATGCTAAGAAAAATGTTTATAAAAATTACTAAAAAGAATACTGTACAGTTTTTTAAGTTAATACAGATATATTGTTCTTTATATACTTACAATGTTGAATTTGACGTCGTTTTTAATGCTGATGTACTTTCTTTGTTGTTTGATTTCAGTTTTGTTGATGATATTTCTGTTGGTAGAAAAAAAGATACTTTTATTAATTTTGTATAATTGTGAACGAGGTGGGGGGAAGTTGGGTTAAAGTTGGGGTTTGGTTGGGTATTTTAGGTAATTGTTTTAATTGAATTTCCTTTAATACTTACTTTATTTCTCAGTCGATTTTTCACACTGTTCTGTATCTGTTTGGATGTTTCTCCGAGTTATCTGTAGAGGAGACATAATTTTAAAATATATATATCACTTATTTATTCATCATAAATAGTTGTTTTTGAAGACTAGCAGTAGTGTTAGATTATAAATGGCATTTTACTTACTTTCTGAAGTAGGAAATAGAATTTTACTTAATGAAGTCCTGTGTTCTGGCAGCAATCCAGCAGAGTTTTGCCTTCTTCTTTCTGTTTGGTTTGATGTGTAAAATAATGATTAATTGTTTTGTCTTTATATAGTGTTTAATTAATTGTTTGTTTAATTTGATTGGTTTATTTTAATAGTGTTTGTATTTCATTGGTTGATGTTTATTGTTTTAATTGTTTTGGTCGTTGTTCTCCATAAATGGAAAAATGCTAATTAAGAATCAGTTATTGTATTTTGTTTTTTTAACAGATTTAGGGGCCCATTACGATGGCGGGCGGAAGCACTACCGCCGTGCTGGCGGATGCAAAAACCACCAGTTACCGCCGGCACGCAGCAGTCCACACGCCCGCCCAATTACGATGCGAAAAGCAGGCCAAACACCGCCGGCAAGCCAGCAACACCGTCCGCCATCAAAGTGCGCCCGTACACGTAGCGGCGCAGCCTAACTGACACACACCGTCCGACGAAACACGTCCCGCCCGGCGCATAAATTACGATGCCGCAAACAAACGGCTCCCACGGCTAAGAGACACCGCACGTGAAAGAGAGGCGGTAACACGGACGCAGAGCACGGACAACGAAGAAGCGGCACCCCGGGCATGAATCCAGCACTGCAGGCCCTTCCCATGCTTCTGCTGATGCACCACCAAGGACGCAACGTGCCGCGGAGACGCAGGTAGGCACACACACAACAAGTGCACGCAAACAGCGCACACAGCGCAAGGGCGGAAAAAGCGGACAACCCCCACCAGCGCGTGTACACTACACATCCACCATTGCATCCACATATGACACACAGGCCAAATCCTAACATCGCGGAACACATGTGTACACACCACCTGGGACTAGGAACCAACCACCCCGTCACGGCCCCAAAGCGCCGATGACGCCGCCACACATGCGCACAACGCAGAGGCCAACCGCAGCGCCATGCATGCGTCGCACACAGACACAGGGACACAGCCAAGCAGCACACACATCAGCCCCACCCCGAACGCACATGACACGTGACAGGCCTGCCACAGACATGTCCCCAACGCCCAATTCACGGACAACACCCAACGCCACACAACCGACGCACACATGTCAGTGAAGTCACGCAACAGCAGGACACACCCCAGTGTAACAAACATGGCGTAGCACACAGCGGCGGCAACACCAACTAGGAGAAGCAGGGCCCCTTCGGGAAGAGGAACGCCAGTACCACACTGAAAAACCCATACCACCCTGCACATATGAACAAGACATATGAAACGGAACACCAAAGAGCCCGGGGACCGACAACAGGTGGCCCAAGAATAACATCCACACACAAGGCCCAACGCAGAGCGGGAAGGCAGCCTGCCGCCCACACAAGGGAGAGCAGACAGCACTGAATGACCTTCCATTCCAACTCCGAAACCACAGCCCTACGACAGAAGCCGGTGAATACAGCCATTGTCCAAGAATAGACCAACACAGGCATGCCGAGAGACCGACCACAGGGCAGATAGCGCATATCACAGAAGCACACAACGGACGGGGAAGAAAGAAGAAAACACTCCCCCATGTCGGCCACATGCAAGTTAATTGGAAGGAGTCACACAGCACTGACCTTGAACTGTCTGAGAAGCATGTGGGAAGAGGGCCCGTGTCCTCCAAACAAGCCAACAGAACACAAGTCCTGTCTCCCTACGACTACACAGAGCTCACAGCAACCCCGGAGCGTGCACATTGCAGACTGCACACACAGCCGGAGCACGCCATCTCAACGAACCGCTGCGAAATGGCAACCGCAACACACCTACCCAACTACGCCGAACAGCTCAAGCTGTACAAAACCAACACGATACATACATTGGGATGCGATCTCCTGTCCCTGCTGAACGTAAGTTACCGACTGACTTACCGCATCACATTGTTCAGCTGCGTCATGCCCGTCTTCTACTGTCGGAGGTGTCCCTACCAGCATCCCGTCGAGATATGCCTCTCCAACCCGGCATGTCTGAAGGCGGACCTGCTACCACTACTCCTCCCTCTGGACGCACACGACAGGGCCTGCTCTGCCTATGGGGGCATGGCGTATGTGGCCAACATCGCACCACGCACTGAAATGGGACCACTGTGCCTCCACACGACGGATCATCGAGAACAGCTACATCGAATGTCACCCAGCATGCCCCATCATGGTCCTCCAAGGGACAACTTACGAACAACACCTTGAGAGCCACCATCCGCTTCATTGGCTGGCAAACATGTACACCACCAATGACATGGAAGCCCTGCTGGACGGCATCGCATACCTGACAACCTGTAAATACGTCGGACCACAACGCAGGTTCCCCGAGTGACCTATGAAGTCCAACCCCGCACCCATGCTCAGCTTCCGCACGGACTGGCCAGTCACCACCACAACAGCCATACCAAACGACCGGCAACTGTAACCACACCATCAACGACATCGCCATGACATCGGATATGACCGGGACATGCACACTGTTCCCCATCACATCCAGGAACACCGCATGCATCGTGGGAGGCAGTGGCATGGGCTCTGTGTATCGCACCCACATGGACGGAACTGCACGAACAACCAGGACACGACATGGATCCAGCGCACATGGACACACACACCGCTCAGTGGACATGAATAGGTCGCCTGGAGTCTGTGGGTGCTGCACCCCTCCCACCCCCGCCCGGGAATCCCATACCAGGACCTTTGCATGGACGACAAGTGCATACAACAACAACACGACCCCAGTGACTGTGACATGTCCAGTAACCACCACAGTGCAACAACAAGTGGCACGCCGCTGCATGCACGCAAGCACATGCCCTGATGTCATCTCACATGCACGCGTGCATGAGGAACAACCGCAGCAAACCTGTCACATGGAACTGAGATGGACTGTGCCCATGATGCCGAGCGGTCTGGTAGGCTACATGTATACCGTCTGTGTCAAAGTCCGCAGCTCCGCAGCTATACGTAAATGTACATTAGCACAGCCTTGGCCAAGCAGATGTAACTCTGAAGCCCACATCCCACATGCAACAGCCAACCATGTAACCCCACACCCTATCCAATTTGTAATCATGCTCAGTATATCCTCAACATGTATTCCGCTGCCAGTAGTGTCCACTATACTGCATCACAGAGGACAGAAGACTCAATATAATGTTTGAAACCAAAACTGTCTCCGCTGACTCATTTCACAAGTACGAATGAGAGAGGATGAGAGTATGTGAAGTACACGGCAGTCGTGACATGACCATGTAGTCCACTGGTATTGGATGTCAACGCAAATGAGTAGCACTACTGTGGAAGACACACATGTGTCGTGTGAAGTCGTATGGACGCAGTGCTCAGGTGGGTGGGTGCGACGGGTAGATGCGCACATGCCAAGTTGGAGCACGCCGTGTTGGGAGGGGTCATGAACAGTACACCACCGCTTCCTGGGCATTGTGAGAGGACACCTGTCGGGGGGGAGTGAACACGTGTGTGCACAGCAGCCGGGCACACGTACAAAGCGGTACCAGGCGCACCTCAGCCCACCCTCTGTGGACAAGCTGGATCCTGTTGTGCGCCCGCCATGCCCCTTGACAAGGCACACACAGCCCCAGTCGACCAGGTGTAACCCCAACATAGTCAATCCGCACAGGCGATACAGGGCACGGGATGGCAGTGGAGCATGGTGTGTGAGAGGTCTCCTCGCGTCCTCCTGGTCATATCACGCAGGCAATAGAACCTCAACGTCCAGCATGGCAAAAAGTCAAATGGAAGTGTAGGGGGACGCACCACAGCACGAGCAGCACTGACGTCCACGGGAGGTGGCTCGCACCATCCCATCCATTGCCCATCATACCAACCACGCCACATGCCATTGCGACTAAGTGCAAGCGCGTGCGCCACCACCCCTGAGCCCTCCCCAGAGAGGCCAAAGAGTGAATGTGTGGGCCATCAGCCACAGACGGACGCGGCCTGGCCGCAAGGGCAGCCACAGCCACTGGGTGTCGCAGGTGGCGGATCCGGAAGGCGAAGACTGTGATGCATAGTCCATGCAGGCCGGGTCTCCATTTGGGGCACCACGCAGGGTGGACGGCGGTCCCGCCACACATCATACCCTGAGACAGCCCACTCGTGCAACTGGACCCACACATACACTCCTTGCCCTCTCTGGTGCGAGCTTGGGGCTGCCTGTGCAAGCGCTAGCCTCGCAGGTGAGCATGCATATTGGGGGGGCGAGGGGAGGACATGAGGGCTGGGGCGAAGATGACTGTATCACTGTCAGTTAGTACAAGGGATGACCCAGATGTGGAAAGGAAGAGACGTGTCCCGTGTGTACTGCAACTAGTCGCCAATCCAACTACCCCCATGTCCGGAATGTAAGCCCGCACCTAGGCCCGCCCATCCGCCACATCGAACATACCACCAGCACGACAACCTTCCCATTCGAAACACTGACTGGGGGTGGCGACCAGTGAACAATCATGTGTAGCCTACCCACGCGTACATGTGGGCCCCTCCATGATCCATGTCACCTGCGGCAAAGACATGACATGCGCAATGAGGGGAGTGAGGAGAGCTGTCCGCCCCACGCGCAGAAGGTGCATCAGCTCCACAGACCCAGCAGCGAGTCCAGCAGGGGTCACATGTGCAGGGGCAGCTGTGCCTGGTGTGAAGGCACATGCATATAGACAGCACATCGTAACCAATGTGTAGTCTGCCCACATCCACAGTCCATCATCATGCGGACATAGGAATTGAACACAGGGCAACACATCTTAGTTGGTGCACCCATCGTGACCAACAATGCGCAATCATCGACGTACCCGCCCTGTGCATGGCCCCCCACCCAACGGAGGCACATCCAGTGCCACCATCCCACACACACAAGCCTTCCACGGAACATGCTGTGTCCAATGCTCAGTACAGAGTCAGCGCCCATCTGGTGGATCCTGAACAGGAGACACATGCACACACATGCCAGCTCCCACTATGTACGTCTGCCACCTGGCACGTGCAATGTAACCTCTCACCTGTGACGTGTGACTGCAAGCACACAGCCGTCTTGGCATGGGGCTGTCAATGTGGACACCAGTCAATGTTTCGGGAGCTGTGATCCGTACAGTGCTGTACATAGGGTGCAGTGCTGACACCTACTACTGTCTCATATCCCCTCGTGCCACAGGTCCCACTTGTGTTGGCCGCTCAGCCCGTGCCCACATCGTCGTCGTCGTGTGCCATACTCATCCAGCCTCGGAAGCAGTTCCATGCTCAGCAGACACTCATGTTGCCGTGGCGTTGCCGCTTGACGAATATGCAGTCAGTCCCCATCAGCACGCCCCGCAAGTCATTGGGGCCTAGATCCCCATGTGCATGCACATGGCAGTGGTATGTCTCACTTGCCATTGCCATTGTTGGGAGACCTGTGTAAGTGTATTGTGGCCGTGCCGTCCCAGCTTGACAGCTGGGCTGTGGCTCATGTGCTTGCTCAGTCATGTCAGTGATGTGTATGTGAAATTGCTATGTGTCGTGTTGCTTTGACATGTGTCCTCTGCCATTTAACCCAGGCGGAGACCGAACATTGACCGCCCATACCAATTGCTGGCGGACATGGACGATACAGAGGTTATCAGGAAGTTTCGGCTGGACAGGCCAACCCTGCATCGACTGTGTGCCATGTTAGAGCCCCATCTCCGTCCCCGCAGGGTGTATCCGACTGCTGTCACCCCCACGGCTAAGGTGATGGCCGCCATGCATTTCTTCGCCACTGGGTCATTCCAGCACACAGTGGGCAGTGGAGGAGGGATGTCCCAGCCCATGTTCAGCAAGGTGCTGAGGGATGTACTGGCAGCCATGATGCTGTACCGAAACAGGTACATCAGATTCCCCAGGGCTCGTGGAATTGGCGGCAGTGAAGGGTGCATTCTATGCCCTTGGCAGAATCCCACACGTCGTGGGAGCCATTGACTGCACACATGTTGGCCTTGTTCCACCACAGGCCACTGAGCACCTGTACCCGCAACAGGAAGCACACGCACTCCCTGAATGTGCAAGTGGTGTGCCTTGCGGACATGGTGATCACCCACGTGTGTGCCAAGTTTCCAGGCTCGGCACATGACGCACACATAATGCGCAACAGCATCTTGCCACGACTGATGGCCAATATGCAACAGGATCGTGCCTGTATTGTCGGTGAGTATGTGGAGTGGTGTAGCGTGCTGGTTGTGCGATGCTGTCCCCTGTCCAGTTGGAATAGCAACGGTTCTCTGTGTCCCTCACACCCAGGTGACTCTGCGTATCCGAATGGGGCATGGCTGCTCAGTCCATTGAGGAATCCTCGCACCCCAGCAGACGATCGCTACAATGAGGCACATGGGAGGACCAGACGTGTGGTCGAGCGTACCTTTGGCCTCCTCAAGTCCAGGTTCAGGTGCCTGGACCGCACCGGGAGTGCACTGGCGTACTCCCCACAGAAGGTGTGCCAGATAGTGGTGGCGTGCTGCATGCTGCACAATCTGGCCATTCGGAAGCAGATCCCCCTCATTGTGGATGACGGAGATCAACCAGGGCCCCAGCCCGCAGACCAGGACAGCTCGAGTGAGGTGGACAGCGGAGAGGAGGAAGCTGGGAATGTGCGCCAGCAGCTCATCGCCCGCTACTTCACTTGACGGTGAGTGTCCATGTACGACGGATGATGTGTCTGTATCTGTGCAGGTGTGTGTGTGCTGTGTCAGGGTGGCCGTATGTTCACTGCGTGCAGTGTGTCAACGCTCCATGGCCAGGGTAGTATGCCACTGTTGGTGACTGTGGCATTGTGCCCTATTGCTCTGTGCGATGTGTGTACATTGCTTGTAGTTGTTGACATGTACTGTGTGATGGGTGTGTGACACACTCATTGAATGTGCTCCTGTTCTGTCTCCCACCCCTAGGTCCCTACAGGCCCTCCAGATTCCATTGCCATGCCACGCATCAGGTGCCTTTCCGCCCAAGGTGGCCGTTGTATTCGTACAAATAAAACACAGGGCACAAACAGCAGTTAGTGAAAAAGGTGCATTTATTACAAACTGTGACATGTGATTGTGTGTAAGGTGATGACAAAAGTGGTGCGTGCAGTGACAATGAGCTGTCGGTCATGGCTGCGTGAAGCTCAGGGTGTACCCACTGGTTCTATGTCCATAGTCCAACACACACATGCCATCCAGATGGCTGTGTGGAGTGGGATCAGTAGAGCAAGTCAATGCAGTGGCTGGTCAAGGAAGGCTGGCGGAAGGCTGGCTGGCTGCCTCACTTGCGACTGGAGCGTGCGGAGTCCTCCCGGGAGATCTGTTTCCTCTTCGGACGGCCCCTTCCACGTTTGGGAGGGGGTGTGTGGTGGCGACCTGCTGGTGGTGGGTGAGGTGTGCTCACTGGCTGTGGACGCAGGGGAAGTGGACACTGCTGCCCGACCCTGCGCCCTAGCAGGTGGTGGCGGAGGTGGTGTTGCTGGCCTTGCCTGTGACCCCACCGCCACCACCAGCTGGCCCATGAGGTCCACGAGTTGGTCCATACGGGACACGAATTGGCCCATATGGGCGTCCATGGACCTCAGCACCCCCAGCACCTCACGCGTGTCTGTAGCTGACCTGGCCCATTGTCCTTGGGCCTCTTCATAGAGCCCCAAGGACTCTGGCCATTTGAGGCAGGGCATGGCTCCCAGGGGAGGCTGGCGTTTCCCTGACCCTGCTCCTCCTACCAGTCCTGCTGCCACCGGCCTGCCCACTAGCCACATTGCACACCACGGTCCTCGCTGTGGCTCCCAGGGTGGATCCAGTCGGCCGGGCCACCACCTGCGCTGGGGCTGGTGCCAGCGAAGACATGGTGGTGGTGGTGGCGGTGGTGGTCGGTGCGGCGATGGTGGCGGTTGCGGCAGTGGTAGTGGCCGCAATGACCGTGGGTGTGGCCACAACGACAGTGGCAGCAGGGGGCTGGGACTGTTCAGCATCCCTGGATGATGGGTTGGTGGGTAGGAGGGGTCCTGGGGAGCGGCTGGGCCCTGCCACACCAGATGGGCCTGCTTGGTGGTCCGTGTCCGAAGAGGAGGACAGATCCTCCAGATCCGTGTGTCCTCGTTGGGGGCTTGTGGGCTGGCTGTGCTGGCTGCTGTCTCCATCCCCAGCATCCGGCAGTTCGTCACCTGTGGAGGGAATGAGATTTGTTATTGTGTTGCACCTGGCGAAGTATGTATTTGTCGTCTGACATTGGCAGTTCGTGCAATCTCGTACATGGGTTTCCCGGAGGCGAGTGTGTGGCTGTGGCATCTGTAGTTGTGTGTGCTAGGCAATGGGACTGTGTGCTGTGCACATGTGGCATGGGACGGATTGGCCATGCCGATGGGTGTGTTGCTGTGCCCCTACTCATTGTGACTCTGGTGTATGCGGGCTCCTGGCCCATCCTGGGTCTGGTTTGTACTTTGCTTTTGGGGTTCATATGGAACGCTTAGGAACGCATATGGCAACATGGGGGCCATGCCCCAGATTCGCATTTGGGAGGGATATGCTTTTGGGGTTCAAATGGAACGCTTAGGAACGCATATGGCAACATGGGGGCCATGCCCCAGATTCGCATTTGGGAGGGGATATGCTTTTGGGGTTCAAATGGAACGCTTAGGAACGCATATGGCAATATGGGGGCCATGCCCCAGATTCAGCATTTGGGAGGGGATATGATTTTGGGGTACATGCTGTGAGCCATGGGTGCCGAACGTGACATGTGTTGTGGCAGCATGACAGTGCATGGTTTGAGGTGTGTGCATGCTTGACATGGCCTGCATATTTGCTGTCTGTTGTGATTACTGGACATGGCATTGGACGCATCGTTATGAGTGAGTGATAGTTGTGTGCCAGCCAACGTATTGCAGTTGTCCCATCTCCTTGGTGTGCGTGCTGCCCTGTGCCATGTGCATCACTGCAGTGCTCGGGGGGGTGTGGCCCATGTTGTGTGTTGTTGCTCACAGTGTGTCGTGCGCTTAATTGACTTCTGGCACATGGTTGGTCATGGGCATGTGTCTTAGCGTGACTGCTGTATGTGTGGCAGCTGTGCGGATGACATGCCTTTCATGAGACTGGGGCTGACGGATGGGATGGATGGTATGTTGTATGTGCATGGTGTGTCTGTGAGTTTGATGGGTTCAGTGGTGTTCGTGTGCATTTATGTTGTTCCGCTCTGTTGCGTCTAGTGTTGTTTGTCTTACATAGGCGTAGTTGTGGGGTGTGTGGTTGACAGGCAGTAGGGGCTACATGGACAGGACTTCAATGGTGTTTCGGTTGTGTGTGATGAGTTGCACAGTGGCTGCCGTGTGGGACTATATTCAGTGTGGCTTGTGCATGCAGACGTGGCTCCTTGGGTGTTGCTATGTCTGTGATGGGTCATGTGGGGTGTGAGTCTGTTGTTCATGTCCGTGTGCACATTGTTCACTTGTTCGTGACGGTGGGCGGTGCTGCGTGTTCGTGTGCTACGTGACATGTCCCATGTGTTGGTCGTGTTATGGTCCTCATGCCTCCAGTAATCCAGCCCTGTCCAGTTTCCCACCTGCAAGTTGTTCGTGCGTGCACTGTACTGGATGCCACATGGCTCTAAGCGGGGGTGCTCCATGTTGCAGGTCTGTGGGGGTGGGGGGTGTTGTGGGTCGTGGGGGTGGCTGGACACCCACTGACACCGGATTGCTGTGGACCGTGATGTCTGCCTTTCGGCTGTCGTTGTGCACTGCGGTGGCTGACACGTGGCTGTGGGGTGTGGGGATGCTCCTCCTTGCTGTGCTGTGGGACTGGGGCCTGGTGTGTGTTGTACTTGGGCTGTCCACCGTCCCACCCACTGCACTTTGTGTTCCTGCCACTTACCTGTTACTTGTCGGTTAGTGCAGCTGTGGCGGACACATGGGTGTGGTGGGTGCTCGTTGTGGCGCTTCTGGCATATTTGGGGACCTGTTGGTGGTTACGTGGCTGGCTTAGTGTACACATGTCCCCATGCATCTTACAGTTGTTCGGTTTGGGCTGTGTGTGGTAGTGTCTGTTGCATGTGTGTGTGATGTGTTGTGTATTGTGTGCTGGACATGGGGGTGTTTGTCCCTGGGAGCTGTGGCATGGTAGTTGCGCATGTGAGTACATAGCGGTGTGCTGGTATACATTAGTTTGTACTTACCAGCCTCCACTCCCCCTGCTAATCCGGCGAGGATCTCCGGATGGATTACGACTCGCACCTTCTCCTCCCACGCTTTGAAGGTCTTAAAGAGCGCGGGATTCCCTCCGCCAGTGACGGCAGCCAGCTCTCTGTTTTTGCCCTCCTTCTTCTTGACCAGGCTCTTTACGTCATTCCAACGTTTGTTTATTTCACCTCTGTTCCTGAGCAGGGTCCCGACTGCATTGACCTGGTCTACGATCCGGTTCCACATTCTGTTTCTGGTGGCTAGTGGTGTGTGCTGGACCATGTTCCCATAGATTTGTGGGTACACCTTGATGATCTCGTCGACCATGACCGTCAGCTCCATGGGCGTGAACTTGAGCATCCTTTGTGGTGCCATGGTGTTTGTGGTGCTGGTGCGGTGTGTGTTGTGTAATGTGCAGGGGGTTTGTGGTGCCGGGGTGTGGTGGTGGTGGTGGTGGTGGTGGTGGTGGTGGTGTTTGGTGGTGGTGGTGGTGGTGGTGGTGGTAGTGATGTGTGCGTTTCTGTGGTGTGCTGCTGTCCTTGCTGTGTCACTGTGTCCTCTCCTCTCCTCTCTGGTTTGCAATGTAGCAAGGGGTTGTGGTCTGTGGGAGTGCTGCTTTTGTACTCACCTATGTGGGATGTGTCCTCATGGTCTGTTGTTTTCAGGTGTGTTGTGTCTGGGGTTCTGGCCTTTGTAGTTTTTGTTTGTCCAGGGGGTGTTTCGGGATGTGTACTGTGCTTGTGTATTTGTGCGTGCCTTGCTGTGTGGACTTGTTGGCCATGTTGTGTGCTATTGGTTTTGTGTGCGGATGGTTTCTGTGCAGGTACGTTGGCGCCATGGCTTCTGCCGTGTCGATTCTCATCGGCGTTGTTTGCGCTGGCGGGCGGTATATTTTGTGGTTTTCCGCGCTCATGGCGGTGCGATCGTAATTTCACGTGCGGTGTGTCGGCCGTGTGGGCGGGCGGTTTTGTGTTGTCGTGCGTGTTTCCGTCCGTGGCGGGCGGTTTGACTCCGACTCGGACGATGGCGGGCGGTATTTTGTGTGATTTTTCCGCCGATGGCGGTTTTCGGTTTGTGTAATCGTAATGGCGTGGTCGGTGTTCAGACGGTGTGTGCGGGCGGATTTTTGCCGCTTCCATGCCTGGCGGATTTTTTTACGCCGGGTATCGTAATGGGCCCCTTAGTCCATTAAATGTGTATTATATTGTATTTGCTGTTAAATAATGTGTGCATATTATTTACTTATAATCTTTAAATATTTATTAATAGTGTATTTATAATATATTATGTGATTACATATTTTAATATTTTTAAAACAGGTTGTATTTTATTTATTTTGTATGCAGTGTATGTTTATTAGTTAAAAATATATTTTTTGTGTTAATTATTGTTTGTTTTAACTGTTTTTAAGATGTCGATATTTTTTTTAAACGATATTATTGATGTCTATATTATTGTTATCAATATTTTTGACATGTATGTTACATGTATGTTTTTTAACTATGTTCGATATTTTTGATAACGATATTTTAGTGTTCGATATTACTGATATCGATGTAAATGTTTGACGATATTTTGGTGTCAATATTAGTGTATTTTTAAATATGTATAGGTTGTTGATAATAGTGTAATCGATATTTTTGTGTCGATAATATGGTAGGTCGATATTGTGTCTGTCGATATTATGTCAGTGATTCCTACATTACTAGTAGTGTGAATATAGGTTTTAATCATTAGTATAAACAAATAGCTGTCACTGTTTACTGTCACTGAGTCGGCGATGCGGTGAGCGCAAGGTAAGTGGTTTTATTTTTTTAAATATAATTTTACTCCTCCCGTCGTATGCAGACTTACTTGACCCCACCCCGCCCTGCCCCACTACTCTTACCTGTGCCGGCCGCTACTGGGGAAAACATAAAAAGGTGCAGGAATGGAAAAGGCCAGGTACAAACTCGAGCAAAGTTCGATAAGTAGTCGAGACTTTGCCAGCTACCTCTGTTTGGGTCTGTGGACTTCATGTTCTGCATCTGTTCCTGATGACCCTGCAGTGACCACCCTATCCCAGACATGCACACATACACAGTTCTTTCTGTATTCCTCTGTGTAAACTCTCAGGTGCCATTTTCCCGTGATCCATAGTAGTTTCCAATGTCTGCTTCTATCACCCACATGCAAGTTCCCTATATATTTTCAGTTGTTGTGTTGTGTGGAATGGTCAAGTGTATATGATTTATATAAGCCCTATTTCTGACAAAATGTATTACTTATAATATTGTTTATAAATTCAAATTACATGGTATATATTATAAGTACAATTATTTATTTAGAAAAAGAGCTGGCTTTCTATTGACTATTGATAATGTTAAAAACTGTTTTGATGCCAATAGATCTGGAAAAGTATTAGCTAATTATTTAGACATTAAAACAGATAAAACCTAAATTTATGCCATTAGAAACTAAAATGCAAACTTACTACTCTCTGCGATATATAACACTAATTAATTAATCAATCAGTTTTCATTCTAAATTATTTGAAAAATTGGACGATATCCCACGTAACATTGTAGACTAATTTTTAACTTCTTGTAAATTACTATTTCTTTCAGAAGTTGATTAACAATGATTAAAAACCCCAATTTCTATAGATGAGATTTGCACTGTGAAGAATTCCCGCAAATGTGGTAAAGTACCTGGTCCAGATGGCACATCAGCTGAATTGTGTAAAATGTTTTGTACACAATTTATTCCATATCTATTATTATTAGCATTCTTATTATTACGTGCTGGTACACCGGGGGCACTTTATTGCCCATAATTCCTGCCTGCAACTGTGTTGCCCGCCGGTAGGAGAAGGCGGAGCAGCAGGAAACCATGCTGAAAGTGTGCCTGGGGACACCGCTCCATGGGATGCACTGTTACACCAGCTGAACTTCATAGCCTATAATCGTTGCCTGCTACTGTGCAGCTCGCCGGGAGGAGAAGGCAGGGCAGTAGGACACCATACTGAAAGTGTGCTTGGGGACACCGCTGTTTTCAGATGCTCTGTTACACCGGGGGATCTTTTTTGCCCATAATCCCTGCCTGCTACTATGCTGCCTGCCCGGACACTGCACTGAAAGTGTGCCCAGGGACACCGCTGAGTGGGATGCAATATTACACCGGGACACTTTATTGCCCACAATCCCTGCCTGCTACTGTGCTGCCGGTAGGAGAAGGTGGGTCAGCAGGACACCAAGCTGAAAGCGCGCCCAGGGATACTGCTGTGTGGGACGTTTGTGGGAGTGCCTGGGCATTGCCCAGACAAAGACTGGGCCAAGGGTAGGCCTGGCTTCGCCAGTGCATGGCTGGACAAGGCTGAACTGGGCCACTACTCTGACATCTGGTACTTGATATAACACTATGAGAAAATAATATCATTTACAACATCTCCAAGGTAAATTAGGTCATAATGATGGGGAAGCGTAAAATGATATAGAATGCCACTGGCAAGTCCATACTGTCTGCTATACGCTAATTCTATAACCATCTATCTCTCTGGGGCCATGGGTCTGATCGACAGTGAAATCACGAGTGTTGAAGAAAATGTGCCAGCAACTCATGTGGCTACTACTGAAATTATGGACAAACTCATAAATCATAATCCAGAAGATCTGAGTAATCACCAGTAAATATATGCAACAACCTTGTGTTTCAACTATCTCACTGGACATCATCACATCCTCACCCATGCAGTGGCTACTTCCCCCAGCCAAAAAGAAAATGGGACAAAACAAAGCAACATATCAGAGACTAAATTACAAAAAAGTAAATGGCGATGAAAATACACATGTGAACACTGATGAGTCTATTGTGATCTCTAATGTAAATATTGTTTTGTTTTTAAAAAGTCTGAATAATAAATGACGCATGTTAGAATCCTATGTTAAGACCAAATTAGGGAATGTCTTGAGAGAACTGGGAACACTAGAATGCATGCTAGCTAATATGAATGAGATACTAATGAAGGGAAAATATTCCCCCAAAGATCAAAGTAATGAGACGTTGTCAACACCTTGGTGCATAATAACATCTATTGACATTCCTTTGGCACAGATAGGACCTGGAAAAGTAATTATGAATAGCAAAGAACTCTTAAGCACCTATGAGGCCCGTGAAAGGGCCAGTTTATCTTAATACTGGAAGGGAAGTCAGTGGCACACAAATGAGACGCCAATTTAGTCAGGGAAAATCGCAAGAAAGGAAATCATCTAACACCCCAAATCAGGGCCACAAATTATGCACCCAAGATGTTTTGAATCCACACCCTGAAGCAACCCCCAGGTGGTCCTCCTAAAAGGGGTACCCCGACTTAATTCACAATCTCATGACACTTGGGGGATGCTGAAAAATAAGATAGTTGACAGATAGCATGTAGAATCCCTAATACACCAATCTATACAATGATATAATGGTGAGAAGGGTGAAATGGCTTGGGGGAATAACAAAAACCTGTGAAGGTGATTGCTTAGTAGTACATTTTCGATCACCTGCCATTGCTAGACTTGTACTAGAATCATTATCAATAACAAAAACTGGAGATCACATAAAGAGGGATAAAACTGAAGATGTTCCTTTGGGATATTTTTATAGATCTGAAGATTTCTTTGACTCCAAATCTCATCAATATAATATTGGGATTTTAAGTTGTAGGAATCCGGGAAATATTACTTTATCCAATAGATTTGATCCATTGAGAGACCTAAATGAAATAGATTGACTTAGCATGTCTGATGAGCAGGGGATTATTGCACCCTATATCTGTCACAATGTCATCATAACAGGAAAACAAGTAAAAGAAATCTTGTGCAAGGTACAGGAATGTATAATACTCTGAGCAGAACCGCTCTGACACTGACCTCGTAGAATATTGCGGGCCGTTCAAACAAGTTAGTGTCCCCTGAATAGGCAAAACATACATCCACTTCACAGATACTATGTATCCAAGAAACTTTGTCTATAGAAATAATTCAGGTGGAGGGATTCAGTTTGTACTCCGGCAATCTTTCAAGTTCAGGCAGGCAAAAGGCAGGCTGGTCATTCTGATTTCAACTCTACTCTACTTGCCATCACTCTTGATCCCATGGTGTCCTTCCTGGGGCACACTTACGATATCTCTAAATCTGTTCTCTGATTCATCATAATTGAGCTCCTCCTGGCAAAACGTGAATTGGCCTTACATTGGGGCAGTGGGAGGGTCCCCACAGAGTCGGTCTGGCTTCACAGTATGTCACATTGAGACAAGATTAGTGAGAACTACGCACAGCTCCAGCAACACACCTCAAGGCCTAAAGATGTTTGGCAGCCTCTGAGAGATTACTTGCGTTCCCTAGAATCCGATGACCCCAACTGAACAGCTATTTGTTATTTTAATGTATATCTCTCTCTTATAAGTAATCTGCTTCCTTCTGTCCTCGACACCCTCCCTTTGTATCGTTTTATGAGACCTTTCTTTCCTTGTTGTCATTATCTCCCTTACTGATATTGTCTCAATATTCATTATTCATTGTTGCTTTGTATAATTTGCTCTACCATGCCGACTGCTTGTACCTTGCATATTGCAATGTTTTTCTTTTTTATTGTTTCTCTTCTTTTTGCATATCCTGTTTCATTATACAAATTCAATAAATACAGTTTTTAAAAAAACTCTACTCTACTGTCTGTTAAGTTAAAAAATGACTTATGTAGGAACCCCATTCTATCAATTTGTGTAACTTTCAGTTAGGGATATTCCCAACATATTGATTATAAATTTCTATAATAATAAATTTTGACACCACTCATGCAGAAGTTGGAATTGCCCTAGAGAATGATCTGAATTTCTTTCTGAGTGTGGGTTTCTCGGATCATTGTTTAATTTGGGCAGGGGACTTTAACATTAATAAATGTACTCTATTGCCTAGCGAAGTGTGTGGCATTGAAGATGTACATGGAGAAGACAGGCACATTTTCATCACAACCAATATGGGTACACCTTGAATGAACTATTGTATAAATATAATTTGTACTTGTTGAAAATGGAATACACTTCAAACATGCACATAATACCTACACTAATTGGAAGGGGAATAATGAGCACAATCGATTGGAGTTGCAAATATCGGGAGACACAAATATTGGTAAAAGAATATTGTGACACAAAAATAACGTGATGCAAAATATCATTGTCAAGAATATTGTTTTTTAGGTAAGTAATATAATTTTTAAGAATATCATTGTTTTTAACATCTTTTTCAAAAATATAGTTGTAAAAACTATTGTTTTTCAATTATTTGAATGTGTTTTTGTTTATATATATATATTATTTTTGTTACTATTTTTTATGTGATTGTTATTATTTTTTTAGATGTAGTTTGTAATTTTAAGCAATTAAATATTTTTTATTTAATTGTTAATAGTAACTTACAGTGCCGTAGCGAGTTATTGGATTCGTAGGGGAAAAGGGTGGGAAGGTAATAAAGCAAAAACAATTCATAATTAAATAATCATTTTTAATTAATAAGGTTAATATTAAGTATGTACATTTTGCAATACTGATTTATTTTAGTTATATTTTAGGTGTAGATTGCTAGGTTTGTAGGGGTATACGATGGAAAGTGAATTAATTAATAATTGATTAACAATTAATTATTAATTCATTAATAATTATTTAACCGATTAGCAATTCTGCAAATTGTGTAATAATTCTATATTTTTGTTATGTTTTACGTGTGTGCTGCTGGGTTTGTAGGAGTTAAAGGGTGGGAAGTTGAGTAATGATTAATGAACAATTAGTTATTAATTGTTATTTAATTATTTAATTGATTATCAATTATGTAAATTGTGCTACACTTTTTTATTTGAGCTACATTTTAGTTGCAGGATGTTGGGTTTGTAGAGGCATAGGGTGGGAAGGTAATTAAGTAATAATTAATTAACAATTACTAATTGTTAAATATTGAATTGATTATCACATATCTAAATTGTGCTATACTTAATTATTTGAGTTACATTTTATTTCCGGGATGTGGGTTTGTAGGGGTCCAGGGTAGGAAGTTAATTAAGCAGTAATTAATTAATAATTAATTATTTGTTTTTAATTATTTAATTTAGTTTAAATATGTATGTTATGAAATCGTTATTTTTTAGTTACATTTTAGGTTTTAGGTGCATACTGCTAGGCTTGTATGGGTTCAGGGTGGGAAGTTAATTAATTAAATAATAACTATGTATTAATTAATTATTTTTGTAATAGTAATTATGTAAATTGATTATTTTTAGTTTATTAAATATATGGTTTTTTATGTTAATATTTTTTTATTAAGAATTTCTTTTTTTTCCTACATTCATGGGGTTACTCATATATATAATGTGTTTGAAGTGAAGTATTTTCCATACCCTTGCTTAGACTGCAGTAGGAATAGTTAAATTAGCGTCTTCACAGTTCAGCACTTTCCCTACTGTTGCGCTGTTTGGAGTGTAAATATTACATTTCACCCCTCCAAAATCCAACGCTTTTCCTACTGTTGAAGAAACTGGAGTGGGAATAGTAAATTTGACCCCTTCCGAAGTCCAACACTTTCCCTACTGTTGCACAGACTGTAATGGGACAGTAAATTTCACACCTCTGAAATTCAATGCTTTCCCTACTGTTGCACAGACTCGGCTGGGAATAGTAAATTGTACCGCTTCAAAGTCCAACACTTTCCCTACTATTGTGCTGTTTGGAGTGGAAATAGTAAATTTAACCCCTCCAAAGTCAAACACTTTCCCTACTGTTGTGTAGACTGGCATTGGAATAGTATATTTAATAGTCTTAGACACTAGTAGTGTTCATAATATTAGTTAAATAGATTTCATAGCATTAATTGTTTAATTTTTTCTAGTTTATAGTATTTGTTTTTTTATTTATTTTAATGTTTATAGTTTTTTGTAATTTTTTCTCGATATGTATGTTTTAAGTATATACATATATATGTATATATATATATGTATATATACATATATATATATATGTATAGTAACATAATTAATACAAATATGTATTCTACAATATATAATAATGTTATTATTATTTTAGTTATTACTACAAATATATACATATATATTTTCATATTAATACATATAAATTATCACAAAAATAATATAATGTATAATAAATATGGTATTAATTATATTATATATTCATAGTAATACATTTTACAATCTAAAAATTATATGATATTTATTAATTATTTTACATTATATATATATATATATATTTATATAAATGCAAACAGATATATATGTTTGTGTGTCTATATATGTATATGTTTATATATGGTTTTCAATATTGGTGGAATATATTTAATTTACATTATATTATATTTATATATTTAAATATTGAACAGTTACTACTTTAAACTCTGTTGATATTAGAAAAGCAATAATTGTGTTTCTTTTCTTGACAATATTAGTGTCAATGATATTTTTTTGATAGTTTTGAACTTACCATAATTAGTAAAGGGACACAATATTTTGTTAAACGATATTTGTGTCACTCTATATTGTTTACTTCGATACTGTGTCAGTGCTCCCAATTGATTATATCTTAATATCAATGAACACCCTTGGGATACTTAAAAATATTTTGTAACTCTGAATAGTATCAGTGACCACAACCCACTCAGTTTAACTATGAATAAACGTAGTAGGGAAATCACAGAATGCCCCAGACGACAGAATGTAAAAGTAGAAGGTATGAATACCGTTAGTTTAAAATGATCAGGGGTAGACCCATCTAGATTTATTTCAAATCTAATAACCAGTAAAGAGGAGGAATTCCTGATATGCACAGATTACCTGGCCAAACATAGTGACATTAAGGTAGCCCATGAGATATGAAGTAAGTCAATTAATCATCAACTAACTAGGAATATTAGGAGAGGTAGAGGAACTGAAAATAGCCCTACTACGAAAGGTTTGTTTAACTGTAACTGTACAGTATTGTGTAGACATGGGAATTACTACACTCAAAGCCAAGAGATAAGGAAGCAATCCCACGACTTAGACTGTTTTATAAACAGGCAATAACAAAAAGGAAAAAGGATTTTCAAGCTGTAGCCAGGAACAACCTAGTGAATGCAGGTGAGGCTAACAACCACTCCCTATTCTGGAAGACAAGCAATATGCCATTTCTAAGGGATAGTGCGACTCCGAAATTAGAATTGTTAGTATTGGCTAAAGACTGGGTCAACCATTTCACCTCGATTTTTAATTCACTAAACATTTGTGACACCATAGGCGCTTATGATCCTATACATCAACGGGCAAGTTGTTTCACTATTACTTTGGAAGAAGTATCCTGGGCCATTAACAAAAGTTTAAAAGGGAAGGCTGCAGGACCAGATGGGGTGCCGGTCGATGTGTATAAATGCACAATTGATTTGTGGGCTCCCATCTAAACGTAGTGTTAATTGCTGCAGGGGCAGGGCATATCACTTCTACTTGGCTAGAATCCATAAGAGTACTAATATTTAAAAAGGGTAATAAGAGCGACTTTAAGTGCTACCTACCAAAATCCCTCCTGGACTTATCTGCCAAATTTATGGGAAGAGTTTTCTTGAATAGATTGGAATCTTGGGCTGAAGAGAATTCTGTACTTAGTGAATCACTGCATGGGTTCAGGAGGCGTATAGATACTGTGGAACAGTGTCTGAATTTAAACCTATTAACAGGCAAATACACTTGGAACAAGGTGGGCCACTTACACCTATGTTTCATGGAGTTGACCACTGTCTTTGATTTAGTCAATCATGGGAAATTATGGCAAACCATGTTATTGATGGGCGTACCTGAAGACTTGGGGCCTGATTTAGATCGTGGTGGTACTACCGTCGTCCCACGGCTGTTCCAAGTACTCCGTCAAGCTGAGGGCAGTCCGCCCACCCTATTTAGATGTATGCTGGCTGACTCTGCGTCCACGTTGACAGAGTGTTTACCGTCGCATACATGGCTCGCGAACACGGTGCACTCCAATGCTGCCGAATAGTACTCCATCACTGTCAGGGTGGCGGGGTTGCACCAAGCATATTTAGATTTCACAGTTGTGCTGGCGGTTTTCTAGCGGCAGTTTGCCGATGGAGTGAATCCATTGCCCAATGCGGTCATCATTGGACTGTTCCTGTGGCTGTAGGATGGATGCTAGCATCACACACCTGATGTATTTTGGCTAATTGTTAACACCTGCAGACCACACTATAAAACACACTCCATTTCAGACCATGATCCTTTGCCATTCCAGCACAGCAGAACTTTGTAGCAGAGCACTTTACCACTGAATTCAGTTTTTTTCTGTTATTTGCTCTCGTTTTCTTGTTCATTTACCCCCTTTTCTTTATCATATTGTGAGTTATTTAATTTATTTAAGTTCATAATCTCAGAATGGCAGGGAAGAAACACCCCATTTTCTGAGGGTGAATTGTCAGTCATGATAGAATAAATCATTAGAGTAGAGCCACAATTGTTTGGAGTCCAAGTACAAATGACAACTATAGCATAGAAAAAGCAAATGTGGACCAGAATAGTTAACAGAGTGAATGTACCTGTGCACACAGGAGAGGAAATTAAGAGGAGGTGGAATGATTTAACGATTTGCGGGGGAGAGTGCATTCCCTGGCCTCCAAGGGAGTGGTGGTTCTCCCAGGGCCGCTCTACAACTCTTTCCCTGGGAAGAGACGGTCTTGCAGATCATACATCCCGAAGGCTTGAAAGGAATCCCTGGTTGAGTGGAGACTGGTAAGTTAGACTGTTAAATGGGTCATTAAACCTAAATACCCTTATTACTTTTCATTTAGCTGTTGCTAATGATTTTTGTACGTTTTGCAAACATAAAACCTACATTATTTGTATCAATTTATTTTTTGTCTTAGTATGTGTTTCAGTGTATTATCTCTTATTTAAGATCACAAGTATCAAAATCCATTACATTTCCCATGATGTAATGGTCCTTGTAAGTGTTTTTACACCAAATAACATATTTTATATATTTGTCTTATATACTAAATGTCTGTCTTTTTTAACTTCATTTTTTTACTAGGTATGTTTAACTTTCAATATTGCAAGTGTTGTTTTTTAATTTATTTATTTATTTATTTAATTATTCCAAAAGTTTACAACTTATAGCATATATCAACATTGAGTCAACAATGCAGTACGCAGTGTCTTTTAAGAGTGCAAAAAAAGAAAGATGATCATTGTGTCCGACTGCACACACTAAACACAACAACGTCACACTAGAGTAATATAATGAGAAGAAAAGTCCAACATGTCTGAGGTCCACTATACATGTTAAGCAGTCATATTCAAACAATAAGGGGCCGATTCCGATTCGGGCCGGAAAACGTACTGACCGACTCGGATCGGGAATCTATTCCGACCGACACGTACCGGTGCAGCCCGACCCGCCTAGTACGATGAAATGCGTGCAAAATCCGACCGACTCGTACGGAACACAAGCCGAACAACCGAACCGCGCAGAAACCAGCTATCCGGCAGGAAAACCACGCGAATCGAACCGACCGACACGCACCAGGAATGAACCCGAACGAAACGTACCCGCGAAGTCCGAACCGCGCAGTACGATGCAACGCGTGGAAAACCCGACCGAGTCGCACGGAGTACAAGCCGTACGAACGACACGCATACAAAACAGCGAGCCGAAGCAACCCAATACTCCGCGACCGACGCCTTTGCCGCACATGAAACACAGCACAAACACTCCGTGAACGACTCGGAGAAGCTCCCACGAGACAACTGCAGGGTCCAACTCGGTCAGAAGAACGTCTCCTACATGCACAAAAAGTACAAAGGGAAAAACACAAAAAAAAGGCCAAACAAGCAAATACAAAGCCAATAAATACTGGGGGGGAACAGGGAACAAAGACACACCCACAACTCCACCCATATAAAGGCCACAAATCCCTACCATGATCCTTTGCAAATTCAAATGACCTGCCAGCACAGAACACCAACAGACAGCAACCACACACACACTCACAGCTCATCCATCACACAAGCCACACACCATCAGCACCTCAACAAATAGCACCCTCACATACACCCAGCAAAACCCACACTCACACACCCTCACTTGCACACCAACACCCACATCACTCACCACCACCACCCATCACCATGCCCCCAAAGAAGAATCCAAAGTTCCTAGACAGTGAATTGGAAGTCCTGGTAGATGAGATCCTCAGGGTAGAGCCACAGCTGTTTGGTACACTGGTCCAACAGACCCCCATGTCGCAGAAAACCAAGATGTGGGAGAGGATCGTCGACAGGGTGAATGCACAATCACCATGTTTGCGCACAAAGGAAGACATCCAGAACAGGTGGTATGATGTGCGCAGGAGGGTCAGGGACCTACTAAAGAAGGATTACATCTTGAGCCAACACACCGGCAGTGGCCCTCCTGCCAAACCACTATACCTCAGGCCCTGGGAGGAGAAGGTGCGGGCCATCCTACCACCAGTGAGCGTATATGGACTATCAAACATCCCAGAGCCTGGTGAGTACACAACAAATATACCCAATATCATGTGACAATATACACACATCACTGTCAAGGGGATAGTCAAACCATGCACCCTTAGCAAATCCACAGCAACAAAACCAGAATCATCCCAAGATGTGTATGTCAGTCAGATAAACACAATACATGCCATCTCATAGTGATATGTAACTGTGTCATGACATGTACAAACCCTACAACAAATAAAGCTAGGCAGTGGCACAAATCTAACCAACAAACACAGTCAGATATGTAGCCACCACTAGAACACCACCACACAGGGAATCCCACAGAAAGGAAGAATTCTGTGTATGCTGGTCAAGTCAGTGTAGCCAATAGCATCATGGGAGTTGTAGTCACAGATATTGCCCACCCTCACAATACGCCCATCAACACCACTCTGAACCATGCTCACATCACAGGGAGTGGAAAACAACTGACAAGATAGCTGACACTGGCTACTGCTGTGGGGAGCACAAGGCCCTGCTGGCAACTGTGCACCAACCAACTGCAGGACACCATTGACTGACATCCTGAAAGACAACTTGCACTCCCTGCAATGGAAGCACGTTCCATGGTGGGATATCTGCCTGGGTGGGAAGGAGGACTGACAGCTCTGACCATAGTTACCAGCAGCTCTTCTCACACACCCCCCTAACACAAACTACACACAACTCACCTGGGAAAATGCATTGCCTCACACTAAAATGAATTATCCCACAAAGAACCACCACCCTGGGTTATGCTGTGGGAAGCACAGGGACACACATGGGACTTGTAGCCAAACAAACGCCAGGACAACACTGTCAGCCATCCATTCAGCACAGGCACACTACCCCACAGGGAAGCAGAGTCAGAAGGAAGGAAGTATGGGCAAGCTGGGAAGGGGGTGTAGGCAATAGCATGATGGGGGTGGCAGTCACAGCTCAACATCCCCCACCCACATGGCCCAGCAAGCTCACACTGAAGCATGCACACCTCACAGGGAGTGGAAAGCCCCATCAAAGATGTCTGACACTGGTGCTCTGTTGTGGGGAGCACAAGGCCATGCTGGGAACTGGCCACCAACCAACAGCAGGACACCACTGTCAGCCATCTTGCCATTGCTGTCACACTCACACACAGTGAAGTCCACTCAAAAGGAAGGAATAATGGGCATGCTGGGAAGGGGGGTGTAGGCAATAGCATGATGGGAGTGGTAGTCACAGCTCAACATCCGCCGCCCACATGGCCCAGCAAGCTCACACTGAAGCATGCACACCTCACAGGGAGTGAAAAGCCACCTCAAAGATGTCTGACACTGGCCTCAGCTGTGGGGAGCACAAGGCCCTGCTGGGAACTGGGCACCAACAAACAACAGGACCACACTGTCAGCCATCTTGCCATTGCTGTCACACTCACACACAGTGAAGTCCACTCAAAAGGAAGGAAGTATGGGCATGCTGGGAAGGGGGTGTAGGCAATAGCATGATGGGAGTGGTAGTCACAGCTCAACATCCCCCACCCACATGGCCCAGCAAGCTCACACTGAAGCATGCACACCTCACAGGGAGTGAAAAGCCCCATCAAAGATGTCTGACACTGGTGCTCTGTTGTGGGGAGCACAAGGCCATGCTGGGAACTGGCCACCAACCAACAGCAGGACACCACTGTCAGCCATCTTGCCATTGCTGTCACACTCACACACAGTGAAGTCCACTCAAAAGGAAGGAAGTATGGGCATGCTGGGAAGGGGGCTGTAGGCAATAGCATGATGGGAGTGGCAGTCACAGATATTGGTCACCCTCACAATTGGCCCATCAACACCACTCTGAACCATGCTCACATCACAGGGAGTGGCAAAGAACTGACAAGATGGCTGACACTGGGTACTGCTGTGGGGAGCAAGGCCCTGCTGGGAACTGGGCACCAACAAACAGCAGGACACCACTGTCAGCCATCTTGCCATTGCTGTCACACTCACACACAGTGAAGTCCACTCAAAAGGAAGGAAGTATGGGCATACTGGGAAGGGGGGTGTAGGCAATAGCATGATGGGAGTGGTAGTCACAGCTCAACATCCCCCACCCACATGGCCCAGCAAGCTCACACTGAAGCATGCACACCTCACAGAGAGTGGAAAGCCCCATCAAAGATGTCTGACACTGGTGCTCTGTTGTGGTGAGCACAAGGCCATGCTGGGAACTGGCCACCAACCAACAGCAGGACACCACTGTCAGCCATCTTGCCATTGCTGTCACACTCACACACAGTGAAGTCCACTCAAAAGGAAGGAATAATGGGCATGCTGGGAAGGGGGTGTAGGCAATAGCATGATGGGAGTGGTAGTCACAGCTCAACATCCCCCACCCACATGGCCCAGCAAGCTCACACTGAAGCATGCACACCTCACAGGGAGTGAAAAGCCACCTCAAAGATGTCTGACACTGGCCTCAGCTGTGGGGAGCACAAGGCCCTGCTGGGAACTGGGCACCAACAAACAACAGGACCACACTGTCAGCCATCTTGCCATTGCTGTCACACTCACACACAGTGAAGTCCACTCAAAAGGAAGGAAGTATGGGCATGCTGGGAAGGGGGGTGTAGGCAATAGCGTGATGGGAGTGGTAGTCACAGCTCAACATCCCCCACCCACATGGCCCAGCAAGCTCACACTGAAGCATGCACACCTCACAGGGAGTGAAAAGCCACCTCAAAGATGTCTGACACTGGCCTCAGCTGTGGGGAGCACAAGGCCCTGCTGGGAACTGGGCACCAACAAACAACAGGACCACACTGTCAGCCATCTTGCCATTGCTGTCACACTCACACACAGTGAAGTCCACTCAAAAGGAAGGAAGTATGGGCATGCTTTGAAGGGGGTGTAGGCAACAGCATGATGGGAGTGGTAGTCACAGCTCAACATCCCCCACCCACATCGCCCAGCAAGCTCACACTGAAGCATGCACACCTCACAGGGAGTGAAAAGCCACCTCAAAGATGTCTGACACTGGTGCTCTGTTGTGGGGAGCACAAGGCCATGCTGGGAACTGGCCACCAACCAACAGCAGGACACCACTGTCAGCCATCTTGCCATTGCTGTCACACTCACACACAGTGATGTCCACTCAAAAGGAAGGAAGTATGGTCATGCTGGGAAGGGGGGTGTAGGCAATAGCATGATGGGAGTGGCAGTCACAGATATTGGTCACCCTCACAATTGGCCCATCAACACCACTCTGAACCATGCTCACATCACAGGGAGTGGCAAAGAACTGACAAGATGGCTGACACTGGGTACTGCTGTGGGGAGCACAAGGCCCTGCTGGGAACTGGGCACCAACAAACAGCAGGACACCACTGTCAGCCATCTTGCCATTGCTGTCACACTCACACACAGTGAAGTACACTCAAAAGGAAGGAAGTATGGGCATGCTGGGAAGGGGGTGTAGGCAATAGCATGATGGGAGTGGCAGTCACAGATATTGGTCACCCTCACAATTGGCCCATCAACACCACTCTGAACCATGCTCACATCACAGGGAGTGGCAAAGAACTGACAAGATGGCTGACACTGGGTACTGCTGTGGGGAGCACAAGGCCCTGCTGGGAACTGGGCACCAACAAACAGCAGTTCACCACTGTCAGCCATCTTGCCATTGCTGTCACACTCACACACAGTAAAGTCCACTCAAAAGGAAGGAAGTATGGGCATGCTGGGAAGGGGGGTGTAGGCAATAGCATGATGGGAGTGGCAGTCACAGATATTGGTCACCCTCACAATTGGCCCATCAACACCACTCTGAACCATGCTCACATCACAGGGAGTGGCAAAGAACTGACAAGATGGCTGACACTGGGTACTGCTGTGGGGAGCACAAGGCCCTGCTGGGAACTGGGCACCAACAAACAGCAGGACACCACTGTCAGCCATCTTGCCATTGCTGTCACACTCACACACAGTGAAGTCCACTCAAAAGGAAGGAAGTATGGGCATGCTGGGAAGGGGGTGGAGGCAATAGCATGATGGGAGTGGTAGTCACAACTCAACATCCCCCACCCACATGGCCCAGCAAGCTCACATTCAAGCATGCACACCTCATAGGGAGTGGAAAAGAACTGACAAGATGGCTGACAATGGGTACTGCTGTGGGGATCACAAGGCCATGCTGGGAACTGGGCACCAACCAACAGCAGGACACCACTGACTGACATCCTGAGAGTCAACCTGAACCCACTGCAAGGGTGGCATGCTTCATGGTGGGATAACTGGGCTGGGGGGAGAAGGATGGCCGGATGTCCACCAAATACAACCAATGCTGGCCATGTACACACCTCAACATTCATATTGAAATGCTCAAAGTATGCAGGACAATGTGCTACACCAATATCAACCTCTGACTGTGGCAACTTAGGACAATGCAATGTACAGGCCCGCATCCAGAGGTACAGTCACAACTGTCAGGTGTGTGAACCATTGATGCCTGCAGAAACATAACATACATTGTGTGTCTCTCCCAAAAACAGGTGATGATGGGGACACAGCAGCAGACGATGAGGAGTCCCTGTCCCAGGCTCCGGGGGACACTGAGCTCACTGGTGAGGAACAGCCTCTGCCCTCCTTGGATGGCGAAGACCTACCTGGCACCTCTGGTGTGAGTCATCATGCAGCACCAGCAGGACCACCATCTGCACCCCCTGCACCCACCCCTCCAACAACTGCCAACACACAGGCCACCCCTGCGGACACGGACAGACCAAGGACCACCACCACCAACAGCACACGGACCCCGGCCCAACGTGGAGCAACGGACACCAACACCAGCAACAACCCCCAAGGGGGCCCAGGGTCACCTGTGCGTGCCACCGCAGGTCCTGCACGTGTCGCCAGGGGTGGTGGGAGGGGTGGTAGACATAGGTCGCTGCTTGCAGAGGGGTCTGGACTGCATGATGACCCACAACTGGTACGCATAGCTGATGCGTACCAGACTAGCACCGGAGAGGTCAGCCAGGTAGTGGGGATCCTCAGGGACATTCAACAGCATCAGGCTGCCCATCATGCCCGCTTGGACTCCCACATGTCCCGCATGGAGTCCAAGTGGGACACATTGCAAGAACTGACGGCGGTGCATAGGGACATATTACAATGCCTCCGCCAGATTTGCACCAACATGTCAACACCTCCCTGTGTGCCCACAACATCTGGTGCTGCAACAACTGCAACTGCCACAGGGAGGGAGGATGACTTTGGCGGAGAGTCCCCTGCACCGCAGCAGCCTGCACTTCAGGGTCCCCCCCCCAAAGAAGAGGGGTCGTCCGAGGAAGGGCGACTGAGAGGCCGACGGCCATGCACAACCCCCAGGAAGCCAACACTTGTTCTGGAAAATCACCTTTGTGCGCAAACTGTTCACCCTGTCGAATGCAACACAACTCTCCCACATGACATGGGGAGTTCAAGTTGGACCAATGTATCAGATGACTGTGGACTTTACTCGGGACATTTCTGCTACCAGGACTTCCAAATCATCTAGGAACTTTGGATTACAATCACAATGTACAGCACCCACCATCCTGTGCACTATACTCACAAATGTATGTCAACAAACTCACTAATACACCATACTTGCCTCTGTTGTGATTCCAACGTTGTTTCTGTCATGGAGATGATGATCTGCGAAATGACACTGTGCATGCTAACTGCTACAGCAATTACAACACCGGCATGTGAGTCATGGCGACGTGACACATATGAGGGAGACACACCACCAGGGCTACACAACACATACACACCAGGGCCATCTGACTCATCGCCTACACTGATGTTGCCAGGAAATACGGTGCAATGCACAGACACAACACCTATTCACAGTCTGTGTTAACTAGCCCACTGGTGCAGTAAGCAAATGTCAGTCAGATGTGTGACCACAGACAACGCACATCACAAAGTGAAGCACAGGTTTATTACACATTTGCAACATGTTGTAACCACTACAGATGCAAGGTAATCCCACCTGGCAGTGGGCACACAGTCAACAAGTGTAGAAGAAAGGAAGTCCATGGGTGTGGCGCACATCACCTGTAGGGAAACGACAGCTACCACCCTGGAAGTTGATTCACGGTGTCGGGGGATCACAGTTGACCAAACAACCCTGAAAGTACCCTGTGAAGGACAGAAATGACACACAGTTAAAAGCACTGAAGAACAGGACAGAACTGCAATACTCATGCCCAATACATGTCACAAGATACCCACCCAGAACCAAGTTAGCATGTCAACACTGTTGGGGAGTACAGACTACCTGTAAGGACACATCGCTGCACGCATACAGTCATGTAGCACATGGACACACTCAAACAGCACCAGAGCACCACCAACACATATCATGCAAACTCACATCATTGACATGACATCTCCGGATACTCACATTCAGCTGAAGAAGTTGGTGATGAGCTGTGTGCGGACATCACCCTCATCATCATCATCATCACTGGCATCGTGGTCCAGGCCAGGATCCTCCACAGGTGGCGGATGTTGGTCATCGTCATCCAGGATGAGAGGCAACTCCTTCCGCACTGCCAGGTTGTGTAGCATGCAGCAGACGATGACAATCTTGCACACCTTTGCTGGGGCATATGGGAGGGCCACTCCTGTCTTGTCCAGGCAGCGGAAGCGGCTCTTCAGGAGACCAAATGTCCGCTCAATCACTCTCCTGGTCCGACCATGTGCCTCATTGTAGCGCATCTGGGCTGGTGTCACAGGGTTCCTGAGGGGCGTCAGCAACCACGGCATGTTGGGGTATCCGGAGTCACCTACATACGGACAATTGCACATTAGCTGAGTTGGAAAAGAGGGTGGAATACTACATTGCAGAACACACACAATGGTACAAAGTCAGTACACACCGACAAGCCAGGCACGCTGGTTCCGCATCTGTGACATCATCCTCGGGATGCGACTACTCCTCATCACGTAGGCATCGTGTGCAGAACCGGGGAAATGGGCACACACGTGTGAGATGCTCATATCTGCAAGACATCCCACCAGTGCATTGACCGAATGGTAATGTTTGCGGTTCCTGTATGCCTGCTCATGTGCCTGTGGTGGTATCAAAGCCACATGTGTCCCATCAATGGAGCCAATGACATGCGGCATCCTCCCCAGGGCATAGAAGTCACTCTTGACGTCAGTGAGTTGTTGACGTTTAGGGAAATAGATGTACTGGTTCAGGTATCCCAACATTGCATCCAAAACATCGCGGAGCACACGGCTGAACATGGTCTGTGACATCCCACCAGCAGACGCCACAGTGTGTTGAAAGGTACCGGTGGCAAAGAAGTGTAGGGCTGCCATCACTTTCACCTTGGGGGTCAGCGCTGTAGGGTATGTCCGGCCAGGTTGCAAATGTGGGGCCAACCGCACCGTCAATTCCTCAATCTGTGGCCTGGTGAAGCGGTACCGTCGGATGCAGTCCCGTTCAACCATTGTTGCAAGGTCAGGGAATGGCCGATGGACAGCTGGTGCCCTGCAGTGCATAGGTGAAGGAAGAAAGATTGTCAGTCACCCCACATATGTGGCATAGACCAGACTCAATATCACATGATACATCATTACGAGACACAAGTACATGATGCGTGTGCCGTTCCGTAAGGACATGTATGGCACCTACATGGCTAACATCTAACATCACAGTTCCACATGTGTCCTCAACAAGTCCCAGGTTGTGCTATGGGATATCATTAGGCTGTGTCACAGTACCCATGTACTGCTGTCACATTCCAAACACACACCACAGTGACATGTGAGGACAGATGTGCCCCAGGCATCACAGCTCATCAACAGGTAGATACCCAGGGACCCTGTATTTCCACATGGACACTGGCATGACATGGTGCATCATGAATGCACCACAGCTAATCAACCATGACCCCCACAGGTAGTGGTCCCTGTTGCCTCGGCAGGACAGACATGGCCGTCTGTGACACACACACGCACAACATCAAAGTCCATGCACAAACAACGTGGATGTGGAGACTGTCTCCCATTGTGCACATGGAATCAGAGACATTGTAAACACAACATGCACACAGACTGTGGAGGGCCATCACAATTGTGGCAATGGGTCACCTTGTGACGTACATACCGTCCCACATGGGACTCAGGGGGTATGTGACATGACATACACATACACAACCGTGAAATGTGACCATGCCACATGCTCTGAAATGAACAGTTGCACACCACAGTGTTCATGTGCACAACACACCAAGGATACTGTCCCCATGAACACGTGCACAGCCTGGGAGTGGCTGCCCCCAAGTGCCACCCACAAAACCACATGTTGCCCCCCATACACGGAACAGGTGATGCAGCCTTACATGCCTTAGGATACAGTGTGGACAGGCTGTGGTGTTGTAGGTGTGCCCCTCACTCCCTGGGAAGTAAATGTGGCTGGCATACGTTCACCTGTGACAGGCATGGTGACATATGCCAGTGACTTGTACAGGGAGGCGTTGTACAGCAATGGACCGATCTGTGCGCACTCATTGGCCATTGCATACAATGTGAGCAGGTACGCGTTGTACAGCAATGGACCGATCGGTGCGCACGCATTGGCCATTGCATACAATGTGAGCAGGTACGCGTTGTACAGCAATGGACCGATCGGTGCGCACGCATTGGCCATTGCATACAATGTGAGCGGGTACGCGTTGTATTCGCAATACGCGTTGTACAGCAATGGACCGATCTGTGCGCATGCATTGGCCATTGCATACAATGTGAGCAGGTACGCGTTGTACAGCAATGGACCGATCGGTGCGCACGCATTAGCCATTGCATACAATGTGAGCGGGTACGCGTTGTACAGCAATGGACCGATCGGTGCGCACGCATTGGCCATTGCATACAATGTGAGCGGGTACGCGTTGTACAGCAATGGACCGATCGGTGCGCACGCATTGGCCATTGCATACAATGTGAGCGGGTACGCGTTGTACAGCAATGGACCGATCGGTGCGCACGCATTGGCCATTGCATACAATGTGAGCGGGTACACGTTGTACAGCAATGGACCGATCGGTGCGCACGCATTGGCCATTGCATACAATGTGAGCGGGTACGCATTGTATTCGCAATACGCTTTGTACAGCAATGGACCGATCGGTGCGCACGCATTGGCCATTGCATACAATGTGAGCGGGTACGCGTTGTATTCGCAATACACGTTGTACAGCAATGGACCGATCGGTGCGCACGCATTGGCTATGGCCTGGCATGGCAACGGACGCGTTTTCAAACCTTCAACGAGTCTGATGCTGTAAATTCAGTTGGCCACCCACAACAATGTTGCAAATTCATGGGTGTCATGAAGTTGAACTTTTGAAGGATGCTGTGGGTGTGTGTAAGTGGTGCAAATCCATGGATTGGCCAGATTCAGAAGATGCAAACGACTTGGACCTATCACTTTGGACACATGGGACAGTATCTGCCTCAGCAGCACACATATAATGCTAGCTGTTCCCCTGAGAGCTCACTTGCCTGCACTACATGCTCCAGGACGACATCTGCCACCACCACTGCTGCTGTATATGCATCCTCTGGCTCCTGCAATGGCACGTACTGTGGAGAGAGCACCAGCCTTCACCACTGAGGAGAACCAGGCCCTGCTGGACAGCCTCCTTCCACAGTACAGCAAGCTGTATGGTAAACCAGGGGAGCAGGTGAGTGTGCTGTCCACTGCCTAACTAAATGTGCATGTTGTCTGACTAGCAAGACCTACAGTCTGCACGCCACTGGCTAGCAGGCTCACTGAGTAGTTGTCACCCCCCATAGTGTGTAGTTACATGCACTGAACAGGTATAGTGCAGTAACAGTGCATTTAAACGAGGTTTTACTTCCCAGGCAATGATACCATGTAGTAACTGCTGGCCAACTGTTCATAGCCATCGTTGCACTGCCTGTGTACATCATGTGCCCCTGTGATTTAGATATGTATATCCAAATGTGTGATGCACGGAAATGTTGCATGTGTAGTAATGGGCTTTTCACTTTGTCATCCTCACAGGTTGATGCCCACCAGAAGCAGAAGATATGGCTGACCATCGTCCGGGCAGTGAGATCCGTGGGGGACTACAAGCGCCGGATCCGCAACTGCCAGAAGAGGTGGCAGGACATTCGGGGCTGGACCCGGAGGATCGCACGGGTCCAGCTGAAGCTGTCGCCTCCTCGCAGGAGGGGCGGACACCGGACCCTGACCCCCCACATGCTCAGGATCCTGGCGGTGGTCTTCCCTGATCTGGAAGGGCAGCTGAAGGCCAGACAGCAGCAAGGAGGGGGTGAGTCCATGACTGCACTGTGAACTTTGTCTGACATGCTATGTGCCCTCCTCTGGCCTGCTTTAACTTCAACAGTACATCAGTCATGTGGTCCAGGACCCATGTCCCTCAATTGTGCACTGCCCACTCCTCATCTGATACCCAGGTGTGGCCCTTGCAGTCAGGAAATTGTGTCACTTGGGTACTGTCTCCTTGCATTTTGCTTAGCTCAAGGTGGGGGACAGCATTTGTTTCCGTAACTCTGTGGTGGGCTTCATGGGTGGGTCCATTGCCTACACAATGCCTGAGTTCTGACATGTAATCTGCGTGTTACTTTGATATGTTGTCCAATTGCTGTTCTGATTCACCACATGTGCCTGGGGTATTTGGCAGACACCCATGCTGCGGGTGGGAACAATGTTTGGGCCTCAGGAGTATGTATATCAAGTGTGTCACACATACCTAGCCACCTGGCTACTGTCCAGGCCTCATCCCTCATTCACGTGGAGCTGGACAGTCATGCCTCCTCCAGGCCATACAATACACTCTGTACTCCCACTCCCGTGTATCAGCTGACACGTTGTGCTCAGTGAAATGTACCCTCAGGTGTCTGCCTCTGTGTCATTGTGCTGTGGCTACGTTGTCATGACTACTGGGGTGTTTATCGGTTAGGGCTCAGCATGCCACCGGAGATGTGCCCATAGGGGACGATACTTGTGTGACATATAGGTGTTTGATCACTTGACCGTGCAGACTGGGGTATGTGAATGCGAAGTTCAGGCAGCTGTTTCCCATTCACAGCAGATTGTGAGGTGCTCAGGTTCCGAGGGTTGTGTTTTAGGTCTCCCATATGTCCAATTGGTATGACGTGGACAAATAAGAGTTCAGATGATGTGGTTTGTGGGGGATGGACATGTGCACTTGTCAGCTCCAGGACTTGCATTCCACATGACCTATGTTTGTGACACAGTGCAGACTGTTGTTGTCTGGCTGCCCTGCCCATGTGACTGGAGACAGTGATGTATGACTTTGCAGGCATGCCTGTGCCATGGCATTGAACTTCCTATGAGTGATCCTGCAGGGGAGTGACATGTGCTACATGCACCCCATTGTGGCTTTGACTATCAGGACATGGGTGCATCATGGTGTCTGGTGCTGGTATGCATCACATGCATTTCAAAATACACCCTGGCCATCCCTTTATCCGGACATCTGTACTGACTCAGTGGCAAAAGTTGTGATGTGTGCATGTTCACATACTTCACCGTGTTCTCTGCACTGTCCAACTACTGTGTAGGTGGTGCATGTGTCCAAACTGGGGTATTGCCATCCGACAGACACCAGACAGATGGGTGCAAGGCCAGGAGGGATGTGAGTGCCATGGTTGACCATCAGACTGACAATTGGCTTCTCCTACTCTGTTAGGGCACTTTTGGCAATGTTCAACTAAGGATGCCAGGCCTTGCTCTGTAATGTGCTGTACTTACTGTGGTGTGTGCGGTCAGTGCAGGTGACTGATGTTTGTCTGTTTCCTTATTGTTTGCAGATACATCCACGGCCACAGGAGGGGACAGCTCCACGGACCAGGAGGAGCCGCAGAGCCAGACTGGGTCAGCAGCCGAGGAGTGGTCGGAGGGACCCAGTGGCACGGAGGGCGAGGGGAGCCACACCGAGGAGTCCTCAGCACCATCCACCTCAGCTGAGGACCACAGCAGCTCAGAGGATGACTCCCTTGTGGAGGCGGGTGTCAGCAGCCACCACACACCAGCTAGTATTGCTGTCCCCGCCACCACCACCACCGCCCTCCCATCGGCTCCCATTCCAGAGGTCCGTGGAGGCTCCCGTGTTCGGGAGCATGTCTCCTTCGTGCCAGGCACCGCAGCCCCTGCCCCTGTGTCCCCTGCTGCCCTGAGTGAGGTGTCTGTGTACCTACTTCGCCAGCTCCATGTAGGGCAGACAGCAATGCTGAGTGTCCTCCATGCCCACACCACTCTGTTGACTCAGCTGGTGTCGTTCATGGAGGGCATCTCATTGGGCATGTCTGCCCTACAGAGGAGCAATAGGTCCATGGACTCCTCCCTGACGGCAGCAGTGTCCCTCCTCCAACAGTCCCTCACCCCTCCTACCTCTGCCCCATCCACACTTCCTGGCACCATACCTGTCCCAAGCACATGCACACCTGCACATTCACCCAAACACACAGACACGGGCAGCACAGACACACCCACTCCAAAAACAAGACGTGCACGCAGGCATCCTCAGGGGACTGATACCACACCCACAGGGGATGGGGGACAGACACACACACAGGCATCCACAGTCACTCCGCAGTCGTCCGATACCTCTCCCTCCAAGGCCCCTTCCCTTGCCTCACCTGCAACCCCACCTACACAGCGGCTCTTCCTCTGTGACCTCGGCCTCTTCCCCTCCGATCCAGCTGATCCAGCATACCGGGGGAAGAGGATGTCCACCCACACAGAGAGGAGTGCCCCTCGCCCCCGGACACCCTCCCCCAGGTGCAGACCGACTGAGGCACCCATCCGCAAGTCCCCCCGGACCCAGAAGAGCAAGACCCCGCCGCCGCCCTGCAACTCAACCACCAAGTCTCCTTCCTCCATCCCTCAGGCCCCCACTCCACAGGTGCCCCCACCACACCCTGCCCCAGGTACCCCCACCCACAGATACACCATCCCCAAAATAATCCGGCCTTCTCCCCTGCCACTTGCTCTTCCAGCACCACACCCCCGCTGCGCATGTCTGTGCCACTGGTGTGGTGACGGTGTCCACCCCCTCTGTCCTGCCCACCTTACCTGAACCCCATTCTACTCCCCTGGAGATAGGCACTGCAGTGGAGTCCACTACCACCCCGTCTGACTTGGGCACTGCAGTGGTGAACCTGTCCACTCTATCTGCCCAGCCCACTGCAGTTGTGCCGGCACCCACACCATCTGAGTCATGCCCCCCAGTTGTGCCGGCACACACCATGTCAGACACCTCCACTGCAGTTGTCAGTGACTCTCCAGCACCCACCACCCCTTCCCTGCCTCCTTCTGGTGAGCCCTGATCCTGTCCCTGCGGTGCCTGGCCTGCCCCCCCGTATGCCCCTCCGAGGGGGATGTCCCTGGGGTGTAGCATTGCAGGCATGCGAAGGGTGACATCTGCCACTGTCACCCTGTTTGGACTTTGTTGTGGACTGGCCATTGGCCTTTGTTGTGTTTCAGGACTTTAACTCCGTTAACACACAAATGCTGAATAAAGCTACTTTCTGTTCTCTAGTGGTTTTGCTTCTGATGTACATGATGTTGATGTTGCTAACCGTGCCCTTGCTGCAATGATGGTGAGTTTTGATCTCAGGTAAAAGAAGTGTTACTGTGCAGGACCCCATGTGGTCCAGGGGGAATGTGTCCTATCCTGGTGTGTATCCATGTCATCCTTTGCGGCAATATGAGGGTGTCATGTTTTCAATGTTGTCAATGGGATTTCCTACTTACATTTGCAATATCACATCTGTGGCCTACACCCCTGCACATCTGTTGTGCTTGCCATTGTTCGATTAGTCTACTTCCCTGACCGTGTGACCATCTCCACTGGACATGCAGGTTTGGGCATCAATGGGGAAGGAATCATCTGTGTTATCAGTGCAACTTGCTATACATGTGTGTTGGATCTGTGCTGATGAATTCGGTGACACTTCCATGACCAGGCTGATATGACGGTAGCCTTCATTTTGTGCTAATTGTTGACTGTGTGACCAAGTGTTCTGCTGACATGATAGAGCCCTACTGAGACAACGTATGGCACAGCTTTCCTTACACAGGAGTGGAGTCCCCTCATGGCAGTGTGTAATTGTGTGACATTGCCTGGGCACAAGGTGTGTGTTGTGTGAGCATGTCTGTGTGTGTTCACTTCCATTTTGCTAGGCAGGCTGGGATCCCTAGTGATGTTCCTGTTTGTGATGCTTGCTGAGTTGACCTATGTTCCCCCAAAGTCTTCTCCCTGGGTTCTCTGTGATGTGGGTGCATGGCACATTACTGGTCATCAGGGTGTCACCCATAGGTGTGTTTGCTGTCAGGGCTGAGTTTCTGGGCAAACGCAGATGGGACACAGTCAGGATTCCCCTTGGCACTTGTTGGTTACACCGGTCATGTAATTTCCAGTTTGTGTTATCTTTCAGTGATTGTGACACGTTGTGTGTGTGACTGCTGCCACTCCTCAGGGTCAGAGCTGCAATGTTGGAAGTTGTCTATGTGTGTTCTTTGTGGGTGACCTTGGCTTCTTCATTGGTGTGTGTCTGTGGCCGGGATCCCATTGGTTGTTGTGGTATTGACGTCATGTCCATGTACGGCGTACTGTGCAGTGTGTCAGACATTCACGAGTCTTGTTGACTGGCCATGTGTGATGGGTTTCTGCACCTTAGTTGCCACCGCCACCCCTGGGATTGTCATGGGTGCATGTGCAATGTCACCAGTGCATGTGAGCTTCACTGCTGCACATTGGTGGAGATCATGGTGTGTGGTGTTGAGTGTGTGCAGATGAGAGTTGTTGCACGTCTGGACCCCTGCCTCCATGTTGGCCTTGGCTGACAGGCCATGCTGATAGATTTGTGCTTGTGTAGGTGCGATGGTAGTTTGTTGCTCAGGACACATGACTGTGGTTCACAGAGTGAACGACATCTAGCATTGTCATCACAGTGGAATTGTCATGCAGGCCAGTGTCACCACAATGTGGGGACCCTGGGGGTGGTGCTGTGGTGGGTCTGTGTCTTGCTGTGTTAGTTGCTGTTCCCACAAGCCTGTGTGACCTGTGTAATTTGGGCTCCCTCCCATCTAACAATGCCTGATTGCCCACAGAGGGTATTCGGACCCATGATTTTCTTTTGTGTGGCACTGTATGCACATCTGTGTGATTGGTATTCAGGCCTCCTCATGTGTTGTGTGGTTGCCTGGGGACACTGGCACCCCCCCCTCACCTGTTGTGTTTGATATGCAGTGTGGGGCTGCCTGTTTGTGTTTCTGCATCTGCACCACTGCATTGGCATATATTCGGTGTGCCATTGGCTGTATGTTGTTTAGTGGGTTCCCCCTGCTGTCCCTGGGACTCCTAGGTCATCAGTCAGCACAATGATCATTGTTTGTGTGTCCCATTGCTGCAATGGTATGGTATTTGTTCACCTCACATCTACAGTCTCCACAGGATATCTCCATTTGTGTGCCCATTGGTGCAAATATGTGGGTCTGCATTATGATGGTCACTTCTGTCATTGTGTCATTGATGAATGTTGACAGTGTCAGCCCCCATGGGTGATGTTTGTCTGCACATGGACAAAGGTATGTCTTCTTTGCACTGCACTGTTTGCCTCCCCCAATCTATGTTGCTATGGGACACAACCACTACTTTGCCACTGATGTGTTTGTTGTTCTGTGACCAGGAATCATCCATGCTGTTTGGCAGTTGCAGCTTTTTCAATGTCAACACTTACCTTTTGAATACTGTGATGATGGGGGTTTAGACCCCATTGCCACAATGTTCAGAATGTGCTTCAGCTATGGAGCCCACACTTACCTTTTGGTCACTGTGATGATGGGGGCTTAGACCCCATTGTCACAATGTTCAAAATGTGCTTCAGCTGTGGAGCCCACACTTACCTTTTGGTCACTGTGATGATGGGGGCTTAGACCCCATTGCCACAATGTTCAAAATGTGCTTCAGCTGTGGACCCCACACTTACCTATTGGTCACTGTGATGATGGGGGCTTAGACCCCATTGCCACAATGTTCAGAATGTTCTTCAGCTATGGAGCCCACACTTACCTTTTGGTCACTGTGATGATGGGGGCTTAGACCCCATTGCCACAATGTTCAAAATGTGCTTCAGCTGTGGAGCCCACACTTACCTTTTGGTCACTGTGATGATGGGGGCTTAGACCCCATTGCCACAATGTTCAAAATGGGCTTCAGCTGTGGACCCCACACTTACCTTTTGGTCACTGTGATGATGGGGGCTTAGACCCCATTGCCACAATGTTCAGAATGTGCTTCAGCTATGGAGCCCACACTTACCTTTTGGTCACTGTGATGATGGGGGCTTAGACCCCATTGCCACAATGTTCAAAATGTGCTTCAGCTATGGAGCCCACACTTACCTTTTGGTCACTGTGATGATGGGGGCTTAGACCCCATTGCCACAATGTTCAAAATGTGCTTCAGCTATGGAGCCCACACTTACCTTTTGGTCACTGTGATGATGGGGGCTTAGACCCCATTGTCACAATGTTCAAAATGTGCTTCAGCTATGGAGCCCACACTTACCTTTTGGTCACTGTGATGATGGGGGCTTAGACCCCATTGCCACAATGTTCAAAATGTGCTTCAGCTATGGAGCCCACACTTACCTTTTGGTCACTGTGATGATGGGGCTTAGACCCCATTGCCACAATGTTCAAAATGTGCTTCAGCTATGGACCCCACACTTACCTTTTGGTCACTGTGATGATGGGGGCTTGGACCCCATTGCCACAGTGGTCAGGGTCTGCTTGCATTGTGGAGGCCACACACATTTATGTGTGACACATGTGATAGGGGGTCACATTGTATATTCAATGTCATGTTCAGTGTTGTAGGCATTTGACACAGTCTACACACGCTTGTCATGGTGTTGGGAGGCTGTTTTTTTCTTACATTCCTTATGTTGGAGTATGCTGGTTGTGTCATGCATTACCCATCCTATGAGTAGGGGTGGTGTGGGTGGTAGGCATCCAGCCCCCCATGGGTAGGGGTGGTGGTAGTGGTAGGCATCCAGCCCCCCATGGGTAGGGGTGGTAGTAGTGACAGGTATCCAGCCCCCCATGGGTAGGGGTGGTAGTGTGGTAGGCATCCAGCCCCCCATGGGTAGGGGTGGTAGTAGTGACAGGTATCCAGCCCCCCATGGGTAGGGGTGGTAGTAGTGACAGGCATCCAGCCCCCCCTGAGTAGGGGTGGTGGTAGTGGTAGGCATCCAGCCCCCCCTGAGTAGGGGTGGTAGTAGTGGTAGGCATCCAGCCCCCCATGGGTAGGGGTGGTGGTAGTGGTAGGCATCCAGCCCCCATGGGTAGGGGTGGTAGTAGTGACAGGTATCCAGCCCCCATGGGTAGGGGTGGTGGTAGTGGTAGGCATCCAGCCCCCCATGGGTAGGGGTGGTAGTAGTGACAGGTATCCAGCCCCCATGGGTAGGGGTGGTAGTAGTGACAGGCATCCAGCCCCCCTGAGTAGGGGTGGTAGTAGTGGTAGGCATCCAGTCCCCCATGGGTAGGGGTGGTAGTAGTGACAGGCATCCAGCCCCCATGGGTAGGGGTGGTAGTGTGGTAGGCATCCAGCCCCCCATGGGTAGGGGTGGTAGTAGTGACAGGTATCCAGCCCCCCATGGGTAGGGGTGGTAGTAGTGACAGGCATCCAGCCCCCCCCTGAGTAGGGGTGGTGGTAGTGGTAGGCATCCAGCCCCCTGAGTAGGGGTGGTAGTAGTGGTAGGCATCCAGCCCCCATGGGTAGGGGTGGTAGTAGTGACAGGTATCCAGCCCCCATGGGTAGGGGTGGTAGTGTGGTAGGCATCCAGCCCCCATGGGTAGAGGTGGCAGTAGTGGTAGGCATCCAGCCCCCCATGGGTAGGGGTGGTAGTAGTGGTAGGCATCCAGCCCCCATGGGTAGGGGTGGTAGTAGTGACAGGTATCCAGCCCCCATGGGTAGGGGTGGTAGTAGTGACAGGCATCCAGCCCCCCTGAGTAGGGGTGGTGGTAGTGGTAGGCATCCAGCCCCCCTGAGTAGGGGTGGTAGTAGTGGTAGGCATCCAGTCCCCCATGGGTAGGGGTGGTAGTAGTGACAGGCATCCAGCCCCCTGAGTAGGGGTGGTAGTAGTGGTAGGCATCCAGCCCCCCATGGGTAGGGGTGGTAGTAGTGACAGGCATCCAGCCCCCTGAGTAGGGGTGGTGGTAGTGGTAGGCATCCAGCCCCCATGGGTAGGGGTGGTAGTAGTGACAGGCATCCAGCCCCCTGAGTAGGGGTGGTGTTAGTGGTAGGCATCCAGCTCCCCCTGAGTAGGGGTGGTAGTAGTGGTAGGCATCCAGTCCCCCATGGGTAGGGGTGGTAGTAGTGACAGGCATCCAGCCCCCCCTGAGTAGGGGTGGTGGTAGTGGTAGGCATCCAGCCCCCCATGGGTAGGGGTGGTAGTAGTGGTAGGCATCCAGCCCCCCATGGGTAAAGGTGGTAGTAGTGGTAGGCATCCAGCCCCCCATGGGTAGAGGTGGTGTTAGTGGTTGGCATCCAGGCCCCTATGTGTGTATATGGCATTGCTGATAGCCATCCCGCCCCTATGGTGCTGCTGTTGCTGGTGTAAGTAATTTCTGCATCCCTATGTGTGTGTGTTATATGTCGGGTACGTGTGGTTTGTTTGTGTGGTGGGTGTCTGACTTACCTTCTGCGCCGTACGCGTCCGTACCAGTTCCGGTAATAGATGTAGAGTATTGGTAGGATCTGCGCGATGGGATTCATGGTTGGTTCGTCTCGTTCGTCTTTCTCGTTGCTTCGACTCGTACTCGTGGCTGGCGTGTTCGTCTCGTAGCCGTGGATCGTCTTGTGGCGCGAATCGGAGCTTATGTGCGCCTCTCCCGGATGCTTTGACGTGCCGTGCGTAGCGACGGGTTCGGCGCGTACGGAGGGCCTGATTCACAGAACTAACTTACGTCAAAAACGTAAAGTTAGTACCTTTTGGTATTCACAGAATACACTTACTCATTTTGGTATTCACAGAATACACTTACTCATTTTGGTATTCACAGAATCCACTTACTCATACTAACTTTATGTCCGCACTCGGGCCGGAGATTCCGGCCCGGCGGTGGAGATTCCGGCCGTTTGTGGAGATTCCGGCCGTTTGTGGAGATTCCGGCCGGAGATTCCGGCCGTTTGTGGAGATTCCGGCCGTTTGTGGAGATTCCGGCCATTTGTGGAGATTCCGGCCGGTTGTGGAGATTCCGGCCGGTGGCGGAATCTCCACAAGCGGCCGGAATCTCCACAAGCGGCCGGAATCTCCACCTCGAGCCGGAATCTCCACAAACGGCCGGAATCTCCGGCCCAGTGCGGACATAAAGTTAGTATGAGTAAGTGTATTCTGTGAATACCAAATGAGTAAGTGCATTCTGTGAATACCAAATGAGTAAGTGTATCTGTGAATACTAAAGGTACTAACTTTGCGTTTTGACGTAAGTCAGTTCTGTGAATCGAGCCCGGAGTGCGCATCGTACTAGTCCGGCCGGACGGGGCTGCATTTTGGCTTCCGTGCGACTCGATTCTGCGTTTCCGGATCAGGCTCGGTCGGAGAACAGGAGCTGGATTGGGTGAGTGCGACTGGGTCGGGATCTGGGCAGTTATGTGCATCGTACTTGCTCGTTCGGATGTATGAACGAATCGGTCGGGAAACACGCATTCGCCTGGTTTTTTTCCCGGGCGAATAGTGTTAGGTGCGCCTCCGACCGGGATCGGAATCGACCCCTAAGTATTTAGGTAGGCCAAGGAATTCCATATATCTAGGTGCAGCCAACGACATAATATTGAAATAGTCCCCAGGGGGCTGTCAGTCAGGGTGTAGTTTCAACAAATAGGATCTCTGAGGGTCCCAGAAATCTCGTGGGCGAGCAGATACTGGAAGAGAAGCAGCATAAGTCCCGGACCAATCTTCACATGATGACATATCCGATAGCCAATCTTGAAATTTCGGGACTCCCCTGCCACCCCACTCATAACCACCCTGTATTTACCCAGGAGCAGACCTTTGGCCATGAATGTGCAAAATTTCTTAGGTACTTTCTTGACATAGCCCAACAAGAACCATCACAGGAGATAGTTGGAAAACATTGTCTCTCATATCCAGTAATGCAGTCATCAGCTGCCGCCAAAATGCAGCCACCACTGGGCAGGACCATGCCAGGTGGAGAAAGTCCACCCCCTGCACCTCACATTTCCTACATTGGATGCCATCAGTGTTGTAATAGCGTGCAAGATCACCCGGGGAAAGACATGCCCTTAGTAAAAATTTGTAATGTATAAGTCGATATCTACCATTGGGAGATACTTCCCTAGTTTGCTGACTACAAAATGTCCACTGTTTATCAGAGATACAGTGGCCCAGATCACCCTACCAGGTCGTACGGGCCCGTAGGGCCTCCGTAGGCATGCACTCCATCACTGCAGTATATAATCTTGTAATTAGTTTATATTGAAGTGGGTCAGAAAACAATATTGTGAGAACAGGCCATATCGGAGGTTCCCCCGCGAGCCCACTGAACAAACGGCGAAGTTCGTGAGAGAGTTTACCATAAGTAAATATATTCAACATTCACCTAGGTATTCCTCATACGTTTTAAACTTTTGGACATTAAACAGATCACCCAATGTCACAATACCCCTGTGCAGAAGGACCCTCAGCAGCTGCGGTGAGCAACCAAGCTGCAGCTTGTAACAGTATTTGATGGGCACTTGGGGCAAATACGGAATAGAAACATTACACAGTGATGCCAGTCTGTTCCAGGCCAAACAGAACATCGGACAGTGCGGATCTCCCGGGACAGTCTAGGAAGGGTCACAGATGGGGCAGCAGGCAGAGGGGTGGGGGGAACCAATCCCCTCTCAACAACAACATATGGGGCCTGTCGGCTGTTATGAAACCACTGATGAATGACTTGTACCTGTGGCACCAAAAAATACACCTCAAAATTTGGGGCAGCAAAGCCCCCCTTATGATATGGAAGTTGCAACGTATTCCATCCAATCTGCGATTGCCGGCCCGCAAATGGCAGTCTAATCATAAGAGATCGCAACTGAGTAAAGAAGGCCTTATTTAAGGGGATGGGAATGTTCTGAAACAAGTAAAGCAGCTTAGGTAGAACAATCATTTTCAATAAGGCCATTCTACCCGCAAAGGAGAGAGGCAGGGCAATCCAACGGTCAACCTGGGTTAGCAGGGTATCCATATATCAACCATAATTCATCTGGATCACAGTGGGGATGTCTGTGTGATAAAGGATGCCCAAATATCTAATAGGTGTTTCTTGCCATTGCAGCGGATATGGTATGTCAAGTCTAGTAGAAAACACTGGTTAGAGAGACCATGGTGGATTTTACCCAATTATTCCGCATCCTGACCAACGGCCGAACTCCATAATCTCCTCAAATTAACCGCTGGGTTCTTAACTATTAACATCACATCGTCAGCATACATGGACAATAATGTATACGGAAATCCCATATTCACCCCCGCGATGATGAAATTCACGTAAAGCGTACACCAAGGGCTCCACCATAAAGGCGAAAAGAAGGGGCGACAGGGCGCGTCCATCTACCAATTGTAAACTGTACTGACATTCTGTCATTCAAGTGGAGTCTAGCCGAGGGGGCAGTGTACAAAATCTGGACCCACTTCACAAATGCCCCGTCGAGGCCCAATTTGGACAACACCGTAAGTAAAAAAGGCCATTTGACTATGTCAAATGCCTTAGCGGCATCCAAAAACACTGCAACTGCGGGATGTCTGGGTTTAGCTGGTGTGTGTGCGCAAAGAGTAAACGCAAATTGTCTGCCGTGGACCAACCAGGTATGAAGCCAGACTGGTTTGGTCAGATCAGTTTCGGCATCAATGGAAGCAATCTAGTAGCCAAGATTTTTGCAAGAATCTTACCATCCACGTTGATAAGCGAGAGGGGATGGTATGATTCACACTTGGACGGGGGTTTATCCGGCTTTAGGAGTGTGATTAAAATAGATTTGCCTATTGTTAGCGGCAGAAGACCCCTCTGAAAAGTCTCCTCATAAACAGCTAGAAGTACAGACGACAACTCCTCAACGTAGGTTTTATAGAACTCGACGGGAAAACCGCCACTTCCCGGTGCCTTCCCATTCCTCAATTGTGCAATTGCACACTTGACTTCCACCGCGGTCAGAGGCTGGCAAAGGAGCTCTCGCTCCGCTTGATCCAACCAAGCCAAGGTCAATCTATCTAAGTAAGCAGACAAGTCAGAGGGAGCTGTTTGCAATTGTGAAGTGTAAAGGCATTGGTAAAAGATAACAAATGTTTGTAAAATATCTACCGTTTCAAACACTGTTTGCCCCTCCTGTGTTTCCAGGCTGTGTACATGATTAGCAGCCCATTTAGGCTTAAGTAACATCGCCATGGTATGCCCTGGTCTGTCACCCTCTCAATATCTTCTGGCCTGAGAGTATTTACCCAGAAATTTAACCTCCCTCTCATCCTCCTCCTGGAATTCAAGAAGAGGAGAGCGCATGGGACCCAAGATTCCACTATTCTTGGTTTCATCATAGCCTAGTTCCGTAGAGCGAATTTCATGTTCTAGCTTTGTAAGTCTACTTCTGATAGATTTGAGGATGTCATGCCCCTTTGCCATACACTCACCCCGGATAACAACCTTCAGGGCCTCACAAAAGCTGGCAACAGAATCCACACCACCCTTATTTATAGAAACATATTCATTAATGGCAGCCCAAATTTCCTCTTCAAAAACATTATCCAATACATTTTGAGGTTGTAGGCACCACAACGGTTGACATTTCCATCTGCTTGGTAGAGCAATTTGTAATATCACCGGGGAGTGATCAGACAAAGTTCTTAGTAAATGCTGGACGTCTCCCGCCCACTCCAGCACATCCCGTGACCCCACCCAGAAATCAAGCCGAGAGGAGGTGTCATGGACAGAGGAATGAAAGGTATATTCGCGGGATCCTCTGTGTAGAGATCGCCAAATGTCAACCATGTCAAACTGTGCCATTACATCGAGAAAAGCGGTGCAAGCCTTGGTAAGACGTCGCTCATGATAATCGGAGCAGTCTAAGGCAATATCTAGGACAAGGTTATGATCTCCACCCCATATAATTGAATGTGGCTCGACCCTTATTCCATGTTTAAAAATAGATAGAAAAAAGTCAGGACAGTCTACATTAGGCCCATATGTGTTCAGTTATGTAATGTGCGTGCACCCGTTCCTGCCCTGTACCGGAACATATTGACCTTCAGGGTTCCCATGTCGTGAATAACCGAGATTCCCTCCCAGGCAGCAAGTGTGTCTCCTATAAGAAAATGACATACACTTGATGACGGTGAAGGTAGGCCAAGACCTGACGACATTTGCGAGGATTGATAAGGCCTCGAACATTCGGGGATTGTTAAGGCCTCGAACATTCCAGGTGACAAATTTAAGAATAAAATCACTATGCTCACGTGTGTGCACCGTAGAACCTGAAAAAAACAGAGCTAGCACATTTACGTGTGAGTACTGTCAGTCCATCATCAGACAATGCGAGAAGTGTTGTACTGCTAAACTACTCTAATCCCACCCACCCACACCAGGACTCAAATTCCCACTGAAGCCCGCAAACTAAAAAAGCGACCAATTCGGGAAGAGAAATCGACACTAATGAGAATCATGTTCCAATTTGCATAACTCAGCTCGTGGCTGGGGGCGGTCAGAGCACCAATGAAAGGTAAAATACAGGCAGCCAACTACTGAAGAAAAATATGATGTGAATGGTAATGCTCAGCGGGGTGACCCAATCAATATAACATCATCTTAAAGCACCCAGTGCCAACATTCTATCATTATGCATGGGAACAATAAAATATTAGCAACCAGCATAAAGAACATCGTCAGATCAAGAAGTGTAACATGCACGGAGTGGAACAAATGTGAACAGTTATTCCACTGCATCCAGTGAAGAATTGGCATCACCAATTTCATGAGGTTAGATGTCCCTGGCGACGAAGGGTGCTGTTGCTGCAGCTGATTCTGTGAAAATCTTCTGTTTGCCCTTCCAGGAGAAATGCAATTTGGCTGGATATAGCAAGGCATACGGGATGCCACGCTCCTGCAGTTTCTTCTTCACTAGAGTGAACTTCTTGTGAGCAGCTTGTACCAATTGCGTAAAGTCTGGAAAAAAGGTGAGATGCATATCCTCATGTCGCACTTCCCCAGCTTCGCATGCCAGATGAAGCACCTGGTCTCTATCTCTGTAGTTTAGAAACTTGGCGATTATAGGACAAGGTAAGGCTGCAGGGACAGGTCAGGGGCATGGGACCGATGCGCCCGTCTGGATTACAAAAAACAGAGAAAAGTGTTTGGTGCCAAACAAAGAGATAAGAAGCCTCTCCATGTAATCTTCTATGCGCCCCATGGCAGTAGATTCCGGAATGCCAAGAATGCAGACATTGTTTCTTCTCGACCTGGCTTCCAAATCTGCGTTTTTAAGTTGCACCTTTCGCATCTCAGTCCTCAACGCCTCCAAAGCACAATTTTGTATGCTGTTTTTCTATTCGATCATTTAGGTCAACCATTGGCCTGGTGAGGGTGTCTAGTTTGCGATCTATAGCATTGAGGCTTGTTCGCATGTCCAGCAGGAGAACTTTAATGTCCTCCTCAGAGGGCGGGGGGGGGAATCTCCCCTTCCATCCCCCCCCTTCTTCCTGAGGCGGACTATTTGTCGGCTCAGGCTATCGCGCCTGCTGCCATGCCTCAAAATCAAGCGTTGTTGCTTAGCGTCCGTTTTGCCCATAATGCAACTGAAGGAAGGAACTAGCGGAGGATGCAACCAGTTAAATAGGATTCCACCCCCGCAAGGCACAGAAGGAGAGAGAGTAGCAGGATGGTCAGGCAGGCATCAATAGGCCCAGTCCTCCCCAGGCTTAACAAAGTGCAGCACTAGTAAAGGACAAGTCCAAGCCTTGGTCACCTGGTGGTGCGGGCCCCCCAATAGTATATCAACAAGTCCAGTGGTTAGTACTGCAAATCCAGCCCACTAGGGACGTGTAGAGTAGCAGTGCTTGATTGTATGGTGTGCACCACACTCACAGCTAGCCTGCGCAGGCACCAAACAGTTCCCACCTCTCAAGACAGTTCCACTGCAGACAGGATCATCTCGTCCGCTCGCAGTTTCAGGTCATCCCGCACAGGTCCAGGGATGAATAGGCCTCAGCTAGGGCATGGGCGTGCGCCACCGACAGGCACCGCTGACCGTCCCCGGCCCGTCCAGCAACCCACACAGCTCACTGCCATTATCCGGCCACCGCAGTTCAGTCTCATGCGGCGTTCTGCCCCTGCGCTCGAGGGCACACACCAGCACCATGCTAAAAAGGCCAGGAATCTCCAGCGGCGGCGCGGGGAACGCCAGCCTGGCCCAGGTGATCTTCATCTGGCTCTCGCCCACTAGGTGTGTCAACGCCCCCCGGCCATATCTGCTTGTCGCAGGATCGTTGTTAGTCCACCTACATGCCGATGTCGCTGAAAACATTACCGGCAGTGCGGGATAAATCGGAGGATATTTGCTCCAACCGGCGCAGCTGATTCAAACCACCGCGATCTTGGTGTAGTGTTATGCCACGCCCCCCAAGTGTTGTTAATATATAATTGAAATGACTACAACTACCATGATGCCTTGTTTTAGTTTTGTGAAAATAAGATTGCTATGTTATCTTGCTCTTTCTCTTTTTTCTACAACATTTCCACATATGTTATGTATTTATCAATCAATAGTCCATGCTAAGTTTAGGAATGTTGTAAGCTTTACATTTCTAAGTTTTCCTGTGCTTGTTATGCTATAGAATTGTTGTCATGTGTGTCACAAAGCAAAGTTTGTTGACTTCAAAATTGTAAGGTATGTACATTTGTATGCTGAATCTAAGTGGTGTTTTTTTTTATTGACTCTGCAATATTGATATGATGACTAATGCTATATATCATTCTAGGTTGTGTAATAGTCAGATTTGTTTGCATGCTAGGCCTTGGAATGGTTGATTTCACATTTCTCCTCTCTACTGTGTTCTTTGGAATGTTTGGCACATTCTTTTTTATCATTTTGAGACATCTTTTTACCTGCTTTTCTGATTTACATCTTTGTGTCATTTAAACTGTCTCTGTTATTGATTATAATACCACTAAAACATACAATCGCTATGTTAAATATCTTTTTCCTTGTAGGTTGCTATTTTCTTAGCTTCAAACATATTTGATGTATAATCCAGACTTTTAATAATAGTTTTTTTCATTCATAATAGTTCCAACACCGAGAGCCGAGGAGACCTCCACTCTACACAAGGAACTAGCCTTTGGTGAGGACTCCACTCCTGAAAGTTTGGATAATGAGGAACTTCCTGGCTCATCTGGTCTGCCTGGGCAGACAGCTCCAGTGAGACTCACTCAGCCCACACCTACACCTCCCATCCCAGCTGCTACCACATCTCAGGCCATGGATACCTCCACTTCCTATGTCCAAAGCAACATCACCCCAATCTTGTGCCCCCCAGTCCTGGCTGCTGGTCAGCTGACACGACCACCTCAAGTTTAGCCAGGAACTAGTGGGGTGGGATACACTGGGTCAAGGTCACAGGGTAGTGGGAGTAGGGGGAATGGGAGGGATTTAGTGGGCCAACAAAGTGAGACCACTGGGTTAACTGACACCCAGGCCACCATTGACTAAGTCTTGGGATCCCACCATCAGTCCCAAGATATGATGGGCCAGGCACTCACAGAGTTCCAGGACATGAAGCAGTTGTAGAGGGTGCACAATGTACAATGGAGAATCTCAACTCCAGTTTGGGCTCCCTGACTGGGATGCTGCATGACATTCATACACATATGTGCAGGGCTTTCCCAGCACCCTCTACCACTTTCTCTGGTCCTACAACATATGGTCCAAGTACATCTGCCACAGCCACAGAAAGGGAGGCCCTTTCACAAGAAGAAACATCGGCACCCACCCCAGTCCCTGCAACTGTGGATACAACCCCCCCGCAGGAGGGAACGTCCATCCAGACTACCAGCAGGAGAGGATGGCAAGACCTCTGCCACCACCAGCAAGAGATGCCAAACCTAATTTCCTCCAGTGTGGGACTACTATTCACTCTGTGGACTATTTTCTGGACACATTTACCTTTCTGATGAAGGAAGTGACCCGTTTAGGGCTCCCCGGGTCACTAATGACCACCTCTCAGCCTTCCGTGCCAAATGAAGAGTCAGTCAGACAGTAGAGAATACAAACCAATAACTGTTTATTTATATGCACTCTGAGTGGAGCCCCATCTGTACAGTCATTAGGAGTGCTACAGAGGGAACTAAAATCAACAAGCATTGAGATACATTATGTACGTTTCATAGTCGGGCGAGAACACACCCACAGTGGAATTTTCCAAGCAGATGCAGCTGGACAGTGAAATACAAAAAAAAGGTTTCAGCGCTCATATCTTACACAAACTAGCATGGTCCAAGGTCGTTCCATCCTGGGCCCGCCACCAGACAAGTGGGAGAGGGCCTCTATCTAGTGAGAAAGCTATGCGCTGACATGAACAGTTTACTCATTACTGAAACGAAACCTAATGTTTCATAAACGAAACTCAAGAGAGGGCATTTCTCGGAATTGAACAAGATCAGTTTCGAACAACCTAAAATGGCGCCAAAACAGAAAATGGTGCAGCGAATGCTAACTTACATAGGGCACTGCGTGAGCACAAACAGGTCCATTCTAACAGACCCTCCTTTTAGCATGAGCTAAAACATTTTCTACTGTAGCAAAGGAAAACAAAAGTGCAAGCAATAGCAATACATCACATTAGGGTACAATTATGAGTACTCCATAGCATCAGCATCAGAAAGCGAAACAGTGAGGAGGGATGAATTCTCGAATATTCCCTCATCGGTATTCATCAGATCATCGACATCCTTTTGAAGCATTATAGCGGCATTAGTATCATGAATTGATATCTTCTTCTTGGGTGCAAGAATAGTGGTACAATAGGAACAGCAAAAGGGAAGACACTGAACAAGAGTACAGCAAAGCACCAATACCACAATAAGATAAATCGCTTTTTCAAGAATCCAGCCCAGCTACCAACAAGCATTTGCAATGCAATAGGTCTCGCATTCACGCGAGTTGGAGCTATTGGCATTGTAAATGACAATGCCTTTTATTTATGTTTTGGGTTTTAAAACATAAATAAAAGGCATTGTAAAACTCTCACAAATGCGAGACCTATTGCATTGCAAATGCTTGTTTATTTTTTATATCGGGTCTGGTGTTAGCCACGATCTTTTTTCTTTTTATCTAACTAATATTATATGTATAATACACTTACAGGGCCCTGTTCATGCTCTGGTGTTGTGCTTTGTCATTCACGTTTCTTCAGCGCACTGAAGCCCGGGCCAGCCCACTTCAGTCACTGAGTGATGTGCTCCACGTGAAAGAGCAGTAGGTAGTCACTGCAGAGAAGTTGGCCTAAGTAGTTGCCTTCAGTGCCAGGGACTACTGTGGCATTGTGTGCTTGGAGACCAAAGAAATAGGTTCGCTTTCATGCAGTTGTTTTATAAATAACAGCGCAGGCCTGGCAGCTCGCCCAAAATGAAGTTTTACAAAAACCGTAACAAAACAAATGGCAATGACAGCCAAGTGCTGAAAGCCAACGATAGATCTATTGCGTTTGCTAGTGCTTGTTAAGCTTCGCTTTTAATCCCCTTCTCATCAGGAGTGAGGTGCCCCAGGAACAGGGGTGAGGTCAGCAGGAGTGCTGCGGGTCAGGAGTGAGGCCAGCAGGAGTGCTGCAGGTCAGAAGTGAGGCCAGCAGGAGTACTGCAGGTCAGAAGTGAGGTAAGCAGAAGTGCTGCAGGTCAGGAGTGAGGTTCCCTAGGAGTGCTGCAAGTCAGAAGTGAGGTCGACACGAGTGCTGCGGGTCAGGAATGAGGTACCACAAGAGTGCTGCGGGCCAGGAGTGAGTTACCACAAGAGTGCTGCGTGTCAGAAGTGAGGTGCCCCAGGCGTGCTGCGGGGCAGGAGTGAAGTACCACAAGAGTGCTGCGGGTCAGGAGTGAGGTACCACAAAAGTGCTGCAGGCCAGGAGTGAGGTACCACAAGAGTGCTGCAGGCCAGGAGTTAGGTATGAAAAGAGTGCTGCGGTTCAAGAGTGAGGTACCACATGAGAGCTGCGGGACAAAAGTGAGGTACCACAAGAGTGCTGCGGGTCAGGAATGAGGTACCACAAACGTGCTGCAGGCCAGGAGTGAGGTACCACAATAGTGCTGTGGGTAAGGAGTGAGGTGCCCCAGGCGTGCTGCAGGCCAGGAATGAGGTAGCACAAGATTGCTGCAGGCCAGGAGTGAGGTACCACAAGAGTGCTGCAGGTCAGGAGTGAGGTACCACAAGAGTGATGCAGGCCAGGAGGGAGGTACCACAAGAGTCCTGCAGGTCAGGAATGAGGTGCCCCAGGTGTGCTGTGGGTCAGGAGTGAGGTGCCCCAGGCGTGCTGCAGGCCAGGAGTGAGGTACCACATGAGGGCTGCGGTTCAGGAGTGAGGTACCACACGAGAGCTGCGGTCCAGGAGTGAGGTACCACACGAGAGCTGCGGTTCAGGAGTGAGGTACCACACGAGAGCTGCGGGTCAGGAGTGAGGTACCACAAGAGTGCTACAGGCCAGGGAAAGGAGCATTTTCTAACCGAGTGTCCATGACTGCAGCGACCAAATGCTGCAAGCCTGACGTGAGAAGGGCAGTCCCTCAGATGGAGCTGGTGACGCCCCGCCCCCAGCCCCTAAAGCTATAGAAACCCGAGAATGAACAACAGATGAGTAATGTCAGACATTAGCTAATGGAGTGGAGAGTCCGAGGGGTGGCCCGGGTGCTGCTGCTCCTGGGACTTGGGGAGGGGGGTACGAGGTGGATCCGATTATTGGGGGGTGGGGTATGGGAGGGGCAGTAAAGCACTGATCACTAGACCAGGGTGAGGATGTGCAGTGTGAACAGGAAGGCAGGTGGGACACACAGGGCTCAGGCAGAATGCACTGAGCGCTGCAGACCCCGCAGTCCTCCCCCCATGGGTGTTTGCACTTTTGATTCATCACCTGTTGATAACTTGATCACTATGGTAGCTCTGGGAGAGCAGGGAGGGGGGTTGTGGCCAGGTGAAGATCTGACCGCACCAGGCCTTCCTCCCCCCCCTGTGGGCTCCTGGTGGAAATTATAAGGCACTTCACTGGTTCACAAGAGTCACACTCACACAAGCAAACAGTGGTGCCCGCACCCAGGAGTCATCATTTGGTTTAATAGAGTCCAGATCTGTAGATTGTCCCATTTCCTTATTCAGTGTCATGGGTGGTCGGCACCCAGAGGGTCGCGAGAACCAGAAAACACACAGTAAACATAAACAAGCATTTGCAATGCAGTAGGTAGCCAATTTACGCAAGACCTATTGCACTGCAAATGGTTGGCAAAACGGGAGGGAGAGCGGGGGGAGAAGGCACAGACATCAGTAGGGAGGGAGGGCGGGGGGAGAAGGCACGGATTACGGGAGGGCGGGTGGGCGGTGGGGGAGCAGAGGAGAAGGCATTGACAAGGGGAGGGAGGGCGGGGAGGGGAAAAGACAATCAGTATTTACCTGGTCCGTCTCCTGCGGCGGGCTCCGGCTCCAGCTGCTCCCTGGGCCTCGGGCCTTGGACTTCCAGAGGAACCTCACCACCGCAATAAAGGAAATAGTACCCGCCTGTGTAACAACCTAGTATACGGGCCAGTAGCCATGGGAGGATACAAATGACGACATGGCTGTACTAAGGCGGGACTAACAAGCCTCATAATGAATCAGAAAACACAATTTACAAAGGACAAACACACAAGCCAATGAAAAATAAGGGCTGGGGAGTGGGCGGAGCTTCTCTCCGTACTGAACTACCACAGCTCTTCGCAGAGCAGCGCTTGCGCACTGGCTCACGCTCGACCTAAAAAGGGACCAACTCCAATTCCCACTTTCCATTCCTTTGACATTTTCAAGAGTATCTAAAATGTGTTTGGTAATATTCTTCTCCATATTCTTGATCCCGACCACACACTGATCGCCACCTACCGCGCATACACCACCACTCTTTGCCAGAATAAAGTCCACTGCATATCTAGTCTGTTCCGAATATATCCGCAAACTCTCCAACTGAGTGGTGATGTCGCGCAAAGCTGCCACTGTAGTATTAGATAGAATTTTCAGCTTGCATCCAAAGTATTCGCTAGCCTTTTCACCCCTGGCCATAGATGTACCACCCAATGTAAAAATATAGGAAAGGATGTATTCAAAAGTGATACCATTACTGTAATTATTGACCTCTATATCAGTCACTCCCTCACACAATTCTTTCGTTAAGGTCCTTTTAACCCATCGTATGTTAGGCTTGGCATACTTACAGGGCACACCCAAAGGCAATACCAGTCCAAGAGCCACGTCGTCTGTGCCATTATGGACATTGGAATAGGTCCCATTTGACAGGAAGAAAAATCCTGGGTGTGCATAAATCGGCCTATCATAATCCACTGCTGCATACCTGGAGGTCATTCCGAGAGTACTCGGATCCATTTTATTCACTAAGGGGATCGTATTTTTGTAGAACACTATTCCTGAGCAATTTATATACAATGAAGTATCAGTGCTATTCACGATGGGGCAACAAGCTGGGTAATAACCGGCCTCTCAGGGGACTATCAATCCCTTATAATGCCAACTAACCAATGTGACATTCTGTTTTTCCATATAAAAATTGTTGCAATATGTATTGTTACACAACCTGGGTAACCCACCCCCAGTGGCTTTCTATGGTATAGACATGGCCCCGGATAACCGAAGCCAAACACTCCTTTCACTTCTGTAAACTGAGGTGGTCGAGTATAAGTATAATTTAAAAGTGACAGTGGTTATGCAGTCCACAAACTAGTGACAGATTGGATGGGGTAACAAGCGGTCCCTCACCGAAGAACCTCTTATGTGTTTCCAAGAATACATTACTCGGGGCTGTTCTTTTATTTCGTCTCGGGGAAATGACCTTACCCTTATTGCATAAAGGCACACTTTGAGCATCCTCCAAAACCCATGACACCCTACACAGTATTATAAGCAGAATCAAAAGAATAACTCATATTATTTTGCTTTTCCTCGACCACATCATATTATGCTGTGCAACAAGAACCAGTGGCTGCTCCTCCTCTATAACTTTTCTGCCAAAAGGGTACATAATGAATTCAAAGAAGAAAAATGCAAGAAACTATACAAGTTCCCAGTGTCCGTCAGAGCCTCACTTGTACAGGCTCCTATTGTCCATCAATAGGTTGGCGCTCTTGAGCACCGGTGGTGGAGCTTGCTCTGTCCTAAGCTCTTCTAATCTATCCCATGCCGATACAGGTGGTATACCTTAAAAGTATACTTTTGTTTTCCCTAACTAATGTTCAAGCGACAAAGATAAAGTAAGCACAGAATTTCCACTCATTTCAATTATTTTGTTGGTACTGTCACTCAGCACTACCTGTCTTATACAGTCCATCCCTAATCTTTCTTCTCCTTGGACTCAGTAGCCCCCAGCCGAGGGCGCAAATTGTACTTGGCAGCCCCAGGCACTGTGTGCTCAATGAACAAAGTCTCCTGGATAGCTCATATTTCTGGTGGGACAGCCTCGTTCAAAACATCGTCGTTCTCCTTATCTGTTTATGTCCAGGTCAACTTGGCATCACTAAAGGGAACAAACCTGGGCACTTGCTCACATTCGGTGTCGCCGACACCCTCTTTGACCCACTGATCGTATGGCAAAGGTAAAGGAATCCTCCGGCAGTGGGTGGCATGCACCCAATTCTTTAAACCAGCAACCTTTACAGCCGTCCGTGTCACCAACAGAACCTGCTCAGGACCTTTCCAGCGGGGCTCCAGACTTTTCTTCCTCTGAAAATTACGCACCAGGATGTAATCCCCAGGCTAAATGTCATGGCCGGGCCCCTCTGGTATAGAAGGTAGGGACTCCCGCACCTGTTGGTGAATAGAACGTAAACTTTCTGTTAACTGGCCAAGATAATCAAGCAACACAGGATATTCAATATCGGAATATTTACGAGGACGTGGGACGCCCCATACATTTGCTGGGAGTCCAAACATGACCTCATAAGGTGACAATCCTGTTCTAGAATGGGCTGTAGTTCTTGTTGACAGAAGAGCTAATGGTAGAGCATCTGGCCATTTCAACCCTGTCGTCTCCTGAATTTTTGCCAATTTCAGTTTGAGAGTACCATTGTACTTCTCAACCAAACCCGCTTACTGCGGATGATTGGCAGCATGAAATTTCTGTTTAATATGTAAACCTTCACAAATCAGTTTAATCACTTTCCCATTAAAATGACCCCTGTTGTCACTCCAGATAATTCGCAGCAAGCCGAATCGAGGAAAATACTCTTTAAGGAGTACCTTCGCAGTTGTAATGGCCATATTATCTTTAGTGGGGTAAGCCTCAACCCATTTGCTGAACGCACATATGACCACTAAAACATTTAAGATTATTGCATCTCTCTAATTCAATGTAGTCCATTTGAAGGACTTCAAAAGGAAAAGTAGGTGGTGCAAAATTACCAGGTGGTGTAGGGGTACCCTTCCCTGGATTATGTATCATACAGACCATACAATGTTTTACCAAATGTGCAGCTGTCTTAGAAATGTTGTCGTTATGCCATACAGGGGCTAACAATTTACAAATGCCTTTCGCACTGATATGAGCTGGACCATGGGCCATAGTAACCACAGGAAGTACATATGCATCAGGCGACATCCATTTCTGTTGTCCAGATTTATCAATCCAACACCCTTCCTCATTTAACTGTGCTGTACTCTCCTGCCATTTCGCTAATTCCTCTATCGTAGCTTACTTTGTATCTCCTTCACACTCTCAACAGTGTTTTCAAACATAACGACTTCAGGACCCCCCTAGCTGGACCTGCAACAGACATGCGTTTCATTTTACTTCGGGCCGTCTCCTTAGCTACCTGATCTGCAAAGGCATTTCCTCTACCCACATCATCAGTAATTTTCTTATGGGCGCTGCACTTAATTATCGCTAATCTCTTGGGGAGCGTTAAAGCAGACAAAAGCCGCAGTATAAGGTGGCCGTGTTGGATCTTGGTACCATGAGAGGTAAGAAACCCTCTCTCTGCCCAGAGTTGCCCGAAATTATGCACGACCCCAAATGCGTACTGGCTGTCAGTATAAATATTGACAACCAGTCCTTCACTCAATTCACAAACTCGGATAAGGGCAGCAAGCTCAGCGACTTGAGCCGACTGATAGGGGACCCGTGATGTCTCTACCACCGTATGCAACGTAATGATAGCATAAGCTGCAGTGGTGGTGTCATCTGGTAATTTAAAACAGGAGCCATCAACATATAGTTCCCCTTGAGGGTCAGATAAGGGAACATCAGTCAGGTCTATCCGTCCTTTCGTCTCTTCTTCTGTCCGGAAAATACAGTCGTGGTTGCCAACTGCATCATTCAAAGAAGGAAGGGGTAGTAACGTGGCTGGGTTCAGAGTGGCACATCTTTTAATCGTAATATGCTTAGCAAACAATGTCAATTAATAACCAGTAAGACGTGCACTGGTGAGGTACTGTGTCTTTGTCTTATTCAAAAGTGTATCCACAGCATGGGGTACCATAACTGTGAGGTCTGTATCAAGTATGAGTCCAGCCGATTGTATGATTGAAGTGGCCACAGCCACGACCGCTCGCAGACAGCTCGGGAAGGCTCTTGCGACAGGGTCAAGCACAGCAGAAAAATAAGCGCAAATCCTCTGTATATCCCCAACTTTTTGTGTTAAGACAGAAAGTGCGAAACCAGCTATCTCATGAACATAGAGCACAAATGGTTTTCTATAGTTAGGTGTGCCAAGCACTGGAGCCGAGCAAAGCGCAGTTTTTCATTGTTCAAAAGATTGCTGACATTCGGGTGTCCAAGGCAAAGGCTCATGCACTGCTTTCGTTGTTAATGCAAGCAAAGGTTTGATTAGTAACGAATAATTTGGGATCCACTGGCGACAGTAGGAAGTAATACCTATGAAAGCACGTACATCTTTTTGAGTTTGTGGAATGGGCATTTTATTAATGGTACTGATGCGCTCAGGGGTCAACCTCCTACCCTCCTTCGACAGTAGGTGACCTAAATAGGTGACCTCCTGTCGACAATACTGACATTTCGAAAGAGAGACCTTATGTCCATGATGTGCCAAATGCAACAGCAATTTGACTGTACTGTCTTTGCAACCTTGTTCTGTATCAGAAGCAATTAACAAATCGTTGACATACTGCACCAATACATTTCCTGGAGAAAGTGAGAGTGAATCCAACTGACTCTTTAATGCCTGACTATAGATACTAGGACTCTCTGTATAGCCTTGAGGAGTGCGACAGAATCTAAAACTTCTGCCAGCCAGTGTAAACCCAAACAAATACCTACTGTCCGAATGTATAGAAATACTGAAGAATGCATTTTTCAAATCAATAACAGAAAAGAACGCAGCAGTTGATGGAACCATAGTTAGAAGCGTAGTAATATCAGGAACCACCTGAAATTACGGAACCACTATTTTATTAACCTCACGCAAATCAATCGCAAAACGATAAACATCATCAAGGGTCTCAGAGGAACCCGAGGGTGTCCTCTTAAGGACCAGAAGAATAGGACTATTGCAAACATTAGCGGACATTTCTTCAACCACTCCCTTTCGTATCAAATCCTGAATAATCTGGAGAAGGGCCCGTTCTCCTGTCTGTGGTATTTCATATTAGGGAATACGGGGCAGAATAGCATTATCTTTAACTTGTATAGAAACTGGTGGTGTATGCAACAAACCCACATCGGTATCACCTGTGGCCCATAGTGTGGGTGGTACCTCAGCAAATTCAGCTGGAAGGGGCGCATCCTGAGACAAACACTGCTTAATACTCACAACTGGACCCATAGTTATATAAACACCAGCAGGGGAGCAATAAATAGTAGCATGCAACTCCTTCAAAAAATCCAAACCCATCAGATTTTCACCACAATTGGATGATAACAAAAATGGAGATTTCACAGTGAAAGGACCAACAGTTAGTGCAAGGGGGTGTGAAATGGGGCTGACAACCAGTATGCCTGAAAAACCTACCAAAACATTATTTTAGCGAGACAGGGCCGCCCCAGGGACCATATGTTGAGAAACAGAACTCTTTGTCGCACCTGTGTCCACCAAAAATTCCTTCGTCGAACCTTCAAATCTGCTGTGACATAAGGACCACGCTGGTCTACAGGTATCTGAACTGGTCCCTCACCCTGTCCCTGGCTGTCCTAGCTGTAAGACATGCCTGTCACATCATCAATCTCATAATCATCATGCTAATACTGTCCTTCTCTGGGGTCATCAAAATAATTAATACCAGAACGGCCCCCAGGAGCCGCAGCATCCTTTTTTCCATCAGTCCCACGGCCTCTACCATCAGAACCCCGTCCTCTAGGGGACGCGACCTTCTGCAAAAGCACAGGGCACTGGCTACACCAATGTCCTTTCTCCTTACAATACGCACACTGATTCTGCCCCAGAGGTGTCATGGTAGGCTGCCGAGTATGTGGGAGTTGTTGAGAAGGACCTCCTCGTCCTCTATTATTTTCCCGAAATGCCTGCTGCAACAACACCTTCGTCTTTAAATTCTTATGTTTTTTGTCAGTTTTATCCTTCTCCTCCTTTTGGGCCATATTCAAGATGACAGAGGGAGAAGATGTAGACCAATTACTTTCAGACGCCTGCAAACGAGTCATTATTTCAGGAAGAAGATTAGTAACAAACCTATCAACAAACAAACGGACTCCCCCCTCAGTGGACATATCCTGCCCACTATAATCCAAGAACTTGTCTTCAAACCTAGTAAAGAAATCAGACACGCTCTCATCCTTCTTCTGTCGACAGGCCGGTAATCTGTCCCAATTTACCTTCTTAGGTGGAATAAGTGTGTGCATATATGTAATAATACGACCAGGCAAAGCAAGAATCTCAGCATGGGGTTTGTCTCCTGGCTTCCTTTCCTGATCCCATCCCTTAATCAAGTGTGCACCTGCCGCCAACTATCAACCGGAACAAGAAGACCAAAAAACATTTGAATATCAGCAAGAGTCATTACAGTAGAAGAGGCAGCCTCTGTTAATTCCTTATAGTAGGCTGTGGGATTTTTCCTTGGATCGGGCAGCGTAGCCTTGAGGGCTAAGACCTCACTTCTTTTCCATGGAGTATAAGCCCATTGCTCCTGAAAGCGGGCAGTCACGGCCGGTATACTGACCGTACCGCGCTGGTCCGTCAACTCAGGTATTTCTGGATGGTAAATTGGGTGGACTTCACGCATAGGAAACTGAGTAATTTTAGTAGGACTCTTTTTATACAATCGACCTCTATAAGAGACTATAGTGGCAAGATTTACGAGCACCTGTCCTGGCGCTAAATCAGCTACATAGACGCGATTTCTAATATCAAATAGCACTTGTGGGGCCTCCATTTTGATATGCGTGCGCCACAGGTCTATCATTGTAGCAGACATGTGTTGAAGAACGTGTTGCTGTAGAAAAGGCTCAAACTCACGCACAGCTTGCCAAATATCCTCAGTGCTATAAACCACATTGCTAGCCCACTTCATAGCCTGTCTTGCTAATACCTCTTTCTCATCCTCTCCTACTCAGGAGCGCACCAATGGACCCACTCGTTCCCTAAATCTCGCCCAATCCCTGTCTTCAAACCCTCGTACAGGCCTTCCAACGTCCAAAGGTATCAGAGGATGAGTAACCATAGGAGGAGGAGGAGTAATAGAAGTAGTAGGTATGGCTGTAGTCAATGCTTGCACCAGAGGAGAAAGAACAGAGGACACAGGAGTCAGAACAGTAGATGTAGCAGAGGTCACAGTCATCAAAGATGGCGAGGAGAGAGAAACAACAGAGGGCGCCGTAGCCAGAGCTGTTGAAATAACAGCCGTAGATACGGGGGCTACCGGAGCAGATGAAACAGGCTGCTGTGACTGTAAGGGAACAGTGGGATGTATCCTCTGTGGGGCATAAGGAGGCGGGGTCGAGTATCTAACAACTCCTCTACAAAAGTGTCATTTTCCTCTTTGGCCAGATAGGACTTGTCAATGTGCAACCGAAATCTCCTATCCTCACATTCAATTCCTGTCTCCTGTTTTTCTCTATCATGTGCTACAGCTTTCTGCTTCAACGTCTGCATTCTCCCTTTCCGTGCCTCTTTCTCCATTTTTAACTGCCTTTGCTTAGCCTCCTTCTGCCAAGTTCGAAGAGAATCAAACATCGACTGTCTACTGCGTCTCTTAAACAACTGTTCCAGTAAAAACCCAATCTTCTGTTCATCAAAGGTGCCCGTCAAAGGCCACTGCAACTCGGCATTGTCCCTCGTATATTTGTGCCATAATGTACTAAACATAATAGGGCCAAGGCCATGTTTCACATACATATCAAAATTGGGGCTGCCTTCAATAGGCGCCGGATGAGCTTCTTCCAACCGAGCATCTGCGGAACAACAACGACGACACAAATTCCAAAATTTACTAAAGCCAGGCATGGCAAAAGAAAACAAAATCGTTATTTCACCTGGCAAAGTATTTGCAAACACTTTTCACCAAAACAGTCCTTAGACCGTAATAAACTCAAACCAAAATGGTACCATATCCACATAGAACCAAAACAAACTCACCTGATATCAGAAGTACAAACGAACCAATTCTCCACTGCTGACTCTTCAGACCAAACAGTCAGATCAAGGGTTTCGCCGTTCAGGACTCCAATCGGGATGACCACTGGGCGAGGCACCGTCCGGCAGGACAGAAGGAGCAGCTGCAAGTAACAGAAACTCTTCGTGCAGGGATCCCTGAGCCATCAGTCCGACCCGACGATGTCCTCGACCCCCCCGTCTGTGGAAAGGGGGTGGATCAATCACCCGAAGGAGTCCCTGTTCAGGCGCCAACTGAAGGAAGTGACCCGTTTAGGGCTACCCGGGTCACTAATGACCACCTCTCAGCCGTCCGTGCCAAATGAAGAGTCGGTCAGACAGTAGAGAATACAAACCAAAGGGAACTAAAATCAACAAGCATCGAGATACAATATGTACGTTTCATAGCCGGGCGAGAACACGCCCATAGTGGAATTTTCCAAGCAGATGCAGCTGGACAGTGAAATACAAAAAAAAGGTTTCAGCGCTCATATCTTACACAAACTAGCATAGTCCAAGGTCGTTCCATCCTGGGCCCGCCACCAGACAAGTGGGAGAGGGCCTCTATCGAAAGAGAAAGCGATGCGCTGACATTAACAGTGTACTCATTACTGAAAGGAAACCTAATGTTTCGTTAACGAAACTCAAGAGAGGGCATTTCTGGAAATTGAACAAGATCAGTTTCGAACAACCTAAAATGGAGCCGAAACAGAAAATGGTGCAGCGAATGCTAACTTACATAGGGCACTGCGTGAGCACAAACGGGTCCATTCTAACACTGATGCCAGTTGTATTTTGGACATTGGACGTCAAACAATTTTGCCTCTTCAAGACTGGTTTCATTCACCAGGACTAACTTTTCATCTTTTGGTTTTCTATTTCATTCTCATCCTGTTTTAGTTCAATAGGTTTTGTTTAATAAAATAAAAACTCACAAAGTCAAAGACTGGTGTTGTATTTATCAACTTAATTTATTCATTTGCTTCCTTCCATCATAAATTTACAATGTCAAAAAGCAAATGTTTGTGTAATCATAAATGAATTGCAAGTAGGTAATGTTTCTCTCAAGTTCTCAACCATGACAACAAAATACAAATACCAATAACTCATCAACTAGTAATTTATCACATTTGGCAAAGGTTTGTCTGTCAACATTTTCACAAACATAAAAATCCATACGTAACACAAATACTCAGAGCCATTTTCACATTGCCAATTCCAAACCCAAAGGGGACATAAGAACAATCAGGTTCAATAGGCAAATTATTATTGATTGATGTCATCAGACGATGCTAGATCATCAGATTAGGAATCCCACATCAATAACACCAAAAGACATAATCATGGCAGTACTACATTTTGTACACACAGGATCATTCCAATACACTGTCCCAGTCCAGCATCTGGTGGAATGCAACAACCAAGTTTAAGGGGTGTGCTACAAGAAGTTTATTTTACAATGATGAGACATATCAACAGCTTCATACACGTTACACCAAATGAGTATTTAGCCAATGTGAAGACAGATTCGTATGCTTTGGCTCCACTCACTACCACATGTGGTTGGAGCAATTGAAAGCACACTCATTGCTATAGTGCCAACACACAACAGCAAATGAGTCCAATGCAATCTTCAATACTTCCAATCAATCACTGTGCAAGTTGTCTTGGTACAAGATATGCACACCCAAAGTTTGTGTGTGTCTTTCCCAGGATCAGCCCATGGTCCCTTTGTACTTTGAAACAGCACAATTTAACTGCAAATGTCACAACTTTGAAATGTCCAAATGAAGACTACATGGTAAAAATACCTTAAACAGATTAAAACAAAAAGATGAGTAATGAAACATAATAAAATAGACACATTACATAGTCATATTTATGTGGACACATTTTAAAAAACACAATCAGAGATAAACAATGAAAATGAAGACAAAAGTTAATGTGTCAAAACTTTGATCAACAAAGATCTGTGGCCTGGATTTCCCTAAACTTGCCCTTCCTAAAAAATGTCCCGCACATACTTTTTTCATCATTACATCAATAGATGGTTTAAAAAGTAATGTGATATTATGTAAAGAGATACTTACACTCATGTGAAGAAGTTGTTAATAACATCCTGACATAAGTCAGCTCCTTCCTCCTCACCACTATCATCTTCATTTCAGGATCCTCACCAGGTGGCTCTTCATGGTCCCCATCCTCTGTGATGTAAGGGTTGTTCCGTAGCACGGCTATGTTGTGCAGCATGCAGCAGGCCATGGTGATTTGGCACACCTTATCTGGTGAGTAGAGAAGGTCTCCACCAGTATTGTACAAACTGCTAAATCTGCCCTTTAGGAGCCAGAAAGCCCGCTCCACTGGCCTCCGTGTTCTTTCATGGGCCTCACTGAAGCGGACTTCCCCTGGCGTTGCTAGATTTCTCAGCGGTGCCAGCAACCATTGTTGGTTAGGATAAGCTGAGTCTCCTAAATGGAAAAAAAGAGAAAAGCCAAGACATATAACATATTTTCTCATCATTCACAGTTGCGGAACAATAGCCCTGCAGCCCCCTGGTGCAGGTGGTCCCCGAGCACCAGGGGGCCCCCCTTGGTACAGTGCACAGGTGGTGGCCTCCGGCCTGAAAGACCCTGACTGGGTCCAGAGCGTGGGGGGCCCCTCAATAAACGTTAAAGGGGAACCCTCTCGAGTTTCATTATGCCACTGATTATTCACCTTGAAATTACCCAAACAGTATTATGTCAGATTGTACTTACCAACAAGCCAGGACCTCTCAGGTCCAAGTTGTGACATTTGCAGGGGTATGCTGCAGTTCTGTAGTATAAAATAATCATGGGTTGATCTGAGGATATGAGCACAGACACTTGTGATGTACAAATCAGCTAAGCAAACAACTTGCACATTGATTGAATGGAAGGACTTCCGATTCTGGTAGACTTGCTCCGTGGGTTGTGGTGGCAGTAAGACAGTATGGGGCCGATTCCGATCTCGGCCGGTAGTGCTCCGAATCGGATTCAGATTTACCGGATCCGATTCGGAGCCCTGTTTCCCGACCGAATCGTACGCGGGTCCGGCCGAGCGAGTACGATGCAGGCACCCGCGAAATCTCCGACCGACTCGAACGCGGCTTCAACACGCTCCGACCGACTCGCATGGACACGACTCGCACCACGCTATGGAGACGTATCCCGGCCGGGTAAGTACGATGCGCGCCGCGAGCAGTCCGACCGACTCGCGCCGTCCGGCTCGAAAAAGCTGTCGGAGCCGGACTTTGGGGGTCCGCGTCGGACCCCCCTGTACGCGTAGGCGCGCGAGTCGCACACAGGGGGACCCATGTGTCCCCCCTACCTGTGCATGTACGCTGCGATGCGCATGGACGCGTACACGCTGTAGGGGGCGCCCTTGTCCGCCTCGCACCCATTGAGTCAATGGGAGCCCGCGTACGCATTGTACGACAGGCTCCCATTGACTTCAATGGGAGTCCGACCGACTCGAGTCCGATGGCATGCGTGCGCATCGTACTCGTTCGGTCGGACTGCCAGAGTCCGATTTGGTCGGAAATCTCTCCGGGTCCGGCTCGGTCGGAGAGATTTCCGGCCGGAATCGTAATTGGCCCCTATGTGTGCCATCAATTGCTCCAACCACGTGTGGTAGGCGACCCAAACCATATCAATTGCCCTTCACATTGGCAAAATCCTCATGTCATGAAAACTGGATGAAGCTGTTGATGGGTCTCATCATTGAAGAAAGAACTTCTTGTGGCACACCACTGAAAGTTGGTTGTGACATTCCACCAGATACTGCCACAGCGTATTGGAATGATCCTGTGGCCACAAAATGAAGTACTGCAGGAGTTTGACAATTGGTGTAATAGATGTGGGATTTCTATTGTGAGGCAGAAGATCTGGCTCCAGCTGATGATATAAATCTGATATAGTTTGCGGATTCAATCTGAATATTTTGATAGTATCCCATTTGTCCACGGTGGCAAAGTCTGGAAATGGTCGGAACACCTGAGAATGTCATCTCCTCACTCTACCTGGGTTCACATCCTGCATAAAAAAATGCACAACATTTTAAAACATGTACAAATTTCTTTTCAGATAAATGACAGAAATGTCATGTTTAGCCAAAAATATATATGGTTTCTTTACATATCTTAGCACAAGTAAAAAGAAATTAATTTTTTACAATCATAATTTTTTTACATGTCTATTGATGTAAAACAAATTGTGTAAATAATACATTTCAAATGTAGTAGTTACACATAATTGGTTTTTTAAAATTTTTTGAAAATATATACTGTCAATGGAAGTGTAAACAACATCGCGGAACTATCGCATTAAGTCACAGTAATGCACCACATATAAATGTTTATTTTCAAATAATTCAGTAACATTATCATTTTGTTTGTGCAAACAAGGTAGTCACCATTTTGAGTGGTGGTGATGCACTTAACATTCACATACACACTTTTTGACCATGTAAAATGGAGGCCGCCTGACCTAGCCGTCAGGACATTTGGAATCAGACGGCCACGGCGGAAGTTGACCGTTTAGTGGGTGGGAAACTCCGCAATGGACACTCCCATAGGCTAATGTGTGTGAAAGCAATGTAGGAAAGTCAATGGCTGTGTCTGTCGCTGTTGATGATCGCGTACTTCGTGTACATGTACACAGCATTTTGAAAATGCTCACTTGCCTCCTGACTCTGTAGCCAACAAGACCTCAACTTTGCTGCTGTTTCTGACCTCTGGGAGCCTGGATGCCCAGGAAAGCAGGTGAAAGGGCCCCAGACTTCTCACCAGGGGAGCTGGAGTTGCTGGCAATGGAGGTCCTGTCCCTCTCCCGCCAACTCTATGGCTCACCAGACGAACAGGTACATGTTTAAAATGTATGTGTAAACCTGTCTAACTGTTTTGTTTTTCCAAACACAGCCTACAATGTCCCTTTGAGTTCCTTAGTAAAGTGTTGGGATTGCAGTGAAGTGCCATTTATTTTTTACATTGCATTAGGAAATGATGATGTGAATCTGTATGCACTTTGTGAATAGAGAAAACAACTACATTAGTATGTGCCGCGTGTTTTAGGCCCTACATTTTATTTGGTGTGTATTTCTTTAAGATATATTTGTATGTATGTATTTCATGTAAAATGTAGGAATTTCACATCATGTAAAAATAGAGAACACTTTATATCTCATTTACAACTATCCAAATATATCATACATTACACTCAAAATATGACCTTCAAAAGGTTTCAAGCAATTCTGTCCATAGAAAACTATGGATGCGTGATTTTTACACAAAGTACCTCAAATGCATCAAAATCCACAAGGCAAAAGAGGCGCAAAGGAGGGAAGCATCAGAAAATACAGCAATGCGTCAGTTCCTGAGTCCTTGGGGAGGCAATGCAACAGTTCTGCTGCACGCAGGAGAATCGACGCAACAAATCCGGACTGTAGGGGGAAGTGATGCCTCGATTCCAAGACGTTTCTGGTCTGTGGGTGCTGTGCCGGGAAAACTTGGCATACAGGCATGATACGTGGAAATCGGGGACTTGCTGGAGGTCGATGTGGTGGCGGCAAACAGGCGCTGCATTGTCTTCTTCAGCTGCAGTCCAGCGATGCGTCGTTTCTTTTAGCCACACAGCAGGGCCTGCGTCGGAGTCAGTGCGGTGGTCTCAGACTTCGGAGACTGGTGCATTGAACTCAGCGTGCTGTGGTTCTTCTGGACACTGACCGCATGGGGCAGTGCTTCGGGATTTTCTCCCACACTGCAGTACTACGTCGGAAATTTCAGCCGCAAGAAGGGCGAAGAGTCGATTTTGAAGTTTATTTTTGTTCTACACACCTTTCTGTACCAGGAACAACCTCAAGAGGATCATAACTGGAATAGGCACTCCCAGTCAGGTCAGAACTCCCAGCAGTGGAGTTCAAGAAGGCTGTAGGTGAAGTCTTTGTGTCCCTGAGACTTCAGAACAGGAGGCCAGCACACACAAGTCCTTGGAGATTCTTCTCAAGCAGGTTTCACAGCAAAGTCTAGTCTTTGTCCTCTCCTTGGCAGAAGCAGCAACTGCAGCCCAACCCAGCAACGCAACACACAGCAAAGGACAGTCTCCTCCTTACTGGTCTTCAGCTCTTCTTCTTGGCAGAGGTTTCTCTTGATTCCAGAAGTAATCTAAAGTTCTGGGGTTTTAGGTCTAATACTTATTCCCTTTTTTCCCTTTGAAGTCTTTGATCAGAAAGTCTCTCTTGCTCAGTAAAACCAGTTCTGTCCTCCCTGGTCCAGTTTCACTACAGGGGGTGGAGGCAGCATTGTGCGGAGCAGCCACAGCCTATTCATGTGTCAGTGACAACTCTTCCCATCACTCTAGTCCAGTATGGCCCATCAACACATGCAGGGCACACCTCAGCTCCCTTTCTGTGAGTGTCTGGAGTGAATGCACAAACAGCCCCTGTCAGTCTAAAACCAGATGGTCAGTCCACAAGCAGACAGAGGCACACAGGATGGTGAAGCAAGAAAATGCCCACTTTCTAAAAGCGGCATTTTCCAACACACAATTTAAAAACCACCTTCACTAAAAGGTGTGTTAGTAAATCCTGAGTTCAGAGAGTGTAAACCCTAAATCTCTAGCTGTTCCCAATTGAAAGTTACACTTGTAAAATGTTACAAGGCAGCTCCAATGATCACCTTTAGGGAAGACAGCCTTTCAATAGTGAAAAACGAAATGCACAGTATTTCATTATCAGTACATGTAAAACACACCACTGCATGTCCTACCTTTTACATACACTGCCCCCTGCCTATAGGGGTACCTTGGGCCTACCTTAGAGGTGCCTTACAGGTAAGAAAAGGGAAGGGTAGGGCCTGGCAAGTCGGTGCACTTTGCCAGGTCGACATGGCATTTTAAAACTACATGCGCAGACACTGCAGTGGCAGGTCTGAGACACATTTGAAAGCCTACTAGTATGGGTGGCACAATCAGTGCTGCAGGCCCACTGGTAGCATTTGATTTACAGACCCTTGGCACACACAGTGCACTTTACTAGGGGCCTACCAGTAAATCAAATATGCCAATCATGGATAACCAATCATAATCACAATTTACACATAGAGCATATGCACTTTAGCACTGATCAGCAGTGGTAAAGTACCCTGAGTGGCAAGAACAGAGGTATGCAGTTCCTAAGTAGGGCATTGGAGGGAAGAGGGAAGGGAAAAGGATGGTGGGTGTTCCGTGTGTCGAAGGGGAACTGTAAATGGAGTAGCTCCAATTAGGAGCAAGGGCCCTCACACACCACAAGGGGTGTCATGCTTCATCATAGGGCAGCTCCTCGTTGGGCCAGCGCTGCAATGCCCAAGGGGCCCCACAGGGGGGCTCTTTGCTGGAGGTCTTCTCTGGTTGCCGACGTGAAGCTAAGGAGTGGTGTGGGGGCGTATGTGTAATGAGTAGAAGTGGGAAGCATCGCGATTGGCCTGACGGGCAAACTGGCTGTCCTCCCTCCGTCAGCGGTACTCCGATAGCCTTTCTTCCATTGAGCCGTAAGCATCTACATAGAGCAGACAGACCGCCTAGTAGGCGGGCGGAGAAACCATTGAAAAAGTGGCTGTGGGACCAGGTACACCAAGATCTAAATCAGGCCCATAGTTTCTTTTTAGCACTACTGCATAGTAATCTTACTGCCAAGGTGTGATTTGGGCCAAACGGAGAATGCACTTGCCCATTTAAGGTGACAAGGGGTGTATGGCAAGGTTGCGTACTGCCCCATTTCCTTTCCCACGGAGTGAACAGAGACCTTCTGGCATTACATCTAGACTTTTGCCAGAGTAGGTACTCGGTCTATTCCACAACACTCTTACCAAACATTAGGTAGTTTTACCAACTGAAAAATCCCTGTCTGGCCTTTTGGATAGCCATCCTAATATCACTTTCAGGAGTGGGATGTTCTTAAAAGATAGTCTATGTAATAACAAAGTAAGCACGAAGGCTACCAAACCTACCTTACCAGTAAAAGGTTTTTTTAAATGCTGTAGTTGCAAGGCTTGCAAACACAGCTGTAATGTAGAACAATATTTTTCCCCATTAATTGGCCTTTCTGATTTCTGTGATCATGCTCTCATATGTCCCTGTGGAAAATTGTACATAGGGAGCTCAGGAACACATGTAAGCCATTAAAATGGAGATAGATAATATCCAGTGGCATGCTATTTTGATTCACTACACAGAGGGGACAGGGACCTGCTAAGGTTCTTTGCCCTTGACAAAATTTCTATCTCAATCAGAGGTGGTAACCGCAGACGTAGCCTTAGACAACGTTAGTCTAAATACATTTTGGAATTGAACACCAAGATTCCAAATGGTCCTAATTCTGATGTGGAGATGTTAATTCAGCTAGGGGATTAGCTCTGCTCTACGTCTTTAATCTGTAATCTACATGGTGGTATAGGGGCGATAATATTCAAAGAAATTTGAGAAAATATGATCCTAACGGTTAGTTCACTTGTTTCTCTTCTCATCAGAAAAATTGGTTTTAACACATGCGGTTTTTGAGTTATTATGTTCACACAGGGTCGGGCCCTCCTTACTGAGGTGGCATGGCCAAGCGTACCTGTGTTGGTTTTTAATTGCACACAGGGCTGGACTCATTCTTATACTACACTCCTCTGAGTCCAAGGAGCGCATGGAATACAAATGAGCTAAAATATCATATCTCCTCAGTATATTTTTTATCCTCCTCTCTAATCTTACCCCTTCTTTCTTCTTCTCTATGATTAAAAGTGGTTAAAGTGTAGCTCTCTCAAGATGGCAACAATGTGACATTGGGTGGACAGTGTTTCAGTTTCAGTCAATTTTGGCTTAAGTTAACTTTCTGAATTTTAGGACATGTGTAAACACTATAATATTGCATTTTCCATACCACCTTTTTACTGCAGCAAGCATGTTGACGTCTAGCCCAGGGGATGAGACAATATAACTATGAGTCAAATTATATAAGATGTACACATGTGCAGCAAATAGAGTGTGTACATATTAGAAAATATTTAGATACATTTCTCTCCATTTTTTCATTGTAAATTCAGCCCACAGGGGCAATATGTTTGGACATGAACATTGAGTATGATCATTGCATGTTTACTACACTCGTACCAAACTGATATATGTGAATGACTATGTTTTCTGATAAAAACATTAGCCCACTTGGGTCCAATTTGGTTAACTGTCCCAATGCCAGCCTAATCCGCTATGCGAAATTATTTGTTGCCAATTTAGAATGCATCAGGGAAGGTCACCTAGGGGATATAATTATTTTACTCAGACACATAGATTGGTAGAATGTTCCGAATGCGATCATTCGCACAATGCAATTTGTGTTTCTATTATGAGAATTGAAGGTGTATTCCATACATATCTGGCAGGAGGTTATGAAGCCTCAAGACTGTTATGCCAGAAGGTACGGTTACAAACTGTAGGGTATTATAGGATTGTCTACTTTGCATGTTTAATACCGTCTGCATATAAGATGGAACATGTTGTAAGTTGGCCAACAGTTTTCAAACGATATGCAGTGCCCTTTACCCTTTGTTTATTTCCATTTCACTTGTGAATTTCAAAAGATGGCGGAAAGATTTGTAGCTCACCAGTGATCAAGGGGTGTCTGCCCTGAAACGCGTTGGGTTGTGTTTTTGCATGTCCGCACCGGAATAAATAATTGGCTTTCAAAGCCTAACATTTTGCTGGATTCATTTGCACTGGAGTGCACGTTCCCTGCAACGTCGGAGAGTGTGTTTTGAATATATATTTATTTATTAACATTTAGGTTGCTGATTTTAACCACTTTGCCGCGATCGGAATTCCGCCCAGGTGCTGGACATTTTGATCGCGGGTGTGGTCGTGACGAGCTCAGCTCGTCATGCGCACAGGCCGACCTCGCAGCATGACGAGCTGAGCTCGTCATGAGCATCGAAGGGGTTAAATATATATTTTATGGAGGTGAATTGTACATATTTTGGTGATGTAATGTAGTAATTTTCAATTTAAACGTGCATACAATGTTTTAAGGTTTATTTTAAATAATTGCTTTATGTAAAAATCTTAATGACACTGTAATCATTTTGCCGATATTATTGTAGTCGATATTGTGTGAATCGATATTTTTGACATATTATATGTTTATTTGAAGGTGACAATGTTTTTGTTTTTGATACAAATAAAAATCGATATTTTTAACAATGGTGTTTGTGTTCTTCATATTTGTAGTTTAATTAGTTAATTATAGGAATTCGATATTTTTGTGAACAATATTTATTTTCCAATATTTTTCGGTTTCGATAGTATATGCATCGATATTATGTCAGTGATCCCTATATCCACTCCAGTGTATGTAAAAGTATTGAAAGAGTTGAACTTTGGAGGGGTTAAATTTACTATTTCCTCTACAAAATAAGCACACGTAGTACTAGGCTTCAAGGGGTCAGATTTACTATTCTCACTCCAATACAAGCTGCAGTAGGGAATTTATTGGACTTTGGAGGGGTCAGTTTCTCTTTTCTCACTTCAGCATAAGCAAAAGTAGGGAAAGAGTTGGACTTTGGCAGGTTAGATTAACTGGTTCCAATCCAGCATAATCAGAAGTAGGAAAAAATGTTGAACTTTCAATGGGGTGATTGATTATTCCCATTCTAATCTGAGTAACAGTAGGGAAATTGTTGGACTTCGGAGGGGTCAGAATTATTATTCCCACTAAGGGCCCGATTCCGATCTCACTCGGAAAGCCCTACGACTGACTCTGTCCCGTAGAGCTTTCCAACCGACTCGTGCTCCGGGGCTCAGAGCGACAGATACGATGCGCTGCAGCGCTGACGGACTTGGGTCGCTCGGATCCCCATTGAAGTCAATGGGAGCCTGTTGTACGTCGCGTGCATAGGCCTCCATCGTGAAAAATGTACGTCCTGGTAAAGGGCGCCCCTGTCGCGTGTTCGCATCGGTGCCCCCCGCATCGTACATGCATGGCCGCTGTCTGAGTCGTAGGGCCCCGGTTGAAGTACGCTTCCCGGAGCTTTTTCGAGCCGGAGGCTCCGACTCGCACTGGCTGCTCGCAACGCGCATCGTACTTGGCCGGCCGGAAACCGTACGCATTGCACTGTACGCGTCAGACAGATTTGAGTCGCTCGGGAGGCATCGCTGACGGGTACGAGTCGGTCGTAGCGCGAGGCTTGAAGCGCATCGTACTTGCTCGCTCGTACAGCTGTACGAGTCACACGGAAATCACGCGTACGACTCAGACTCGCTACTGACGGATGCCGCTAGGAGCCCTTCGAGCGAGATCGGAATCGGCCCCTAAGTGTAAGCAAAAGTAGGTATTGGAGTTTGAAAAGGGTCACATTTACTACTTCCACTCCAATATAAGCAACAGTAGGGATAATGTTGGACTTTAGAGGGGTCAGATTTATTATTTCCACTTCAATATAAGCAAACAAAAGTGTTGGACGTTGACGTGATCATATTTAGTCTTCCCATGCAAACATAAGCAACAGTAGGGAAATCGCTGGACTTTGAGGGACTAAAATTTACTATTTGCATTCTAATGTGACCAATAATTGGGCAAGTGTTGGATCTTGGAGGGGTCAGAGTTATTTTTACCACTCCAGAGTAAGCAAAACTAGGAAAAGTATTGGACTTTGAAAGGGTCATATTTACTACTTCCACTCCAATGTAAGTAATAGTAGAGAAAGTGTTGGACTTTGGAAGGCTCCAATTTACTGTTGCCACTCTTACATTCTTTAAATAAAAAGTTTAAATACACACCCAAAAAAAAATATTTAAACAGTCATTAAATATTAAACAATAAAATTACATTTAAAAAACACACATTCTATATTACAAAGAAATAGGTGTTTTAAAAAAAATGGAAATTAATATTTATTAATTATTAAATAAAAGTATTACAATTAATACATTAATACATATAAAAATGGACACAATTTAATAACTGAATAAACAAGTTAACCAATTAACAATTAACTAAAAATTAACAAATAATTAAAATAATAAATTAATTAATTTACATAATTATTGTTACATTACAAATCAAATTACAATTTCTAATTAAATTTCATAAAATTTAATTTCATATACAATCTCGCAAAATATACTAAAACAAATAAAACACTAATAACTTATAATACTAAAATAACTAATATTTATCAAATTAATTAAAAAACAATATTTATACAACTATATTAAATAGAACAATATTATTCTGTTCTATTCTATTCTGAAGGTCTTCCAAAGTGCATGGCCACCAGAAGGCCCCCTAGTGCTAGAACAGTCATCATATGGACGCAATAATCAGAAGGTTAGTTGCCACCAGCCATGTTTTCAATGACTTGCGAAAAGAGAGCTTGCATGAGAGCTGGCGAAGGTCAAAGGGAGGAGAATTCCACAGCCTGGGGCCCAGGTGGGAAAAGGAGCGGCCACCCCAGCGAGATCTACTGCATATGGGAACCTGTGACAGATAGGCTGAGGAGATCTCAAGGACCTTCCAGGGATATAAGGAACAAAAGGTGATCTCAAAAGAGCGGGGCCTTTCTTGTGTAGAGACCTATGCAGAATGCATAAGGCTTTGAATTGGACCCACTGCTCAACTGAGAGCCAATGGAGGTCCCTCAGGGCTGCTTTGCAGATTGATGTCGGGGAAGATTCATCAGGAGCTGGGCAGCAGCATTCTGGGTAGTCTGGAGCCTCTTTGTCACATACTGAGGAGAGCCCAGAGAAAGAAAGTTGCCGTAATCAAGGCAGGAGATGATGAGAGCCTGAACAATTAGTCTTCTGGCTACGTAAGGAAAGAGGTTTAAGATCTTTCTTAGGAGTCTCAAGACGCCAAAGCAGTTAGCTGCAAGTGTTTTGGCTTGGTGCTCCATCGTGAAAAACTGGAGTCTAGCCGGGAATCAGCCATCACATTGCATGCATTACAACGCATGCGATTACAACGCGGTCATTACAACGAACGCGTTGTTACATCTCAGTACCATTACAACGCAAGTCGTTACATCGACTTGCTGTAGGGGGCGCGCTAACCTAAGGAATAGTATAATTTACTATTCCAACACCTTCCCTACTGTTGAACACACTGGAGTTGGAATAGTAAATTATACTATTCCTAAGTTCAGCGCGCCCCCTACAGCAAGTCGATGTAACTACTTGCGTTGTAATGGTACTGCGATGTAACAACGCGGTCATTGTAACGACCGCGTTGTAATCGCATGCGTTGTAAACGCATGCGATGTAAAGGCCTATATTCATCTAGCCACATTCTAAGGCTCCTTATCACCGTTTTTGGACTAGGCAACTGATCTAAGCAGGCGGGCACAGGGGAGGGAAATCTTTTGTTAAAGTTATTACCGAGTAACATGACCTCAGTCTTGTCTTCATTAAGCTTCAATTTACAGTTAGCCATTCATCTGGCCACTTCCCTGAAGACGAGGGTCAAAACTGAGGTGAGTAGAGCTAGGATCAGGGGAGATAGAAATCACCAACTGGGTGTCATCGGCATAAGAAACCAATGACAACCCAAATGAGTGGACGATTTCAGCCAGGGGATACATGTAAAGGTTGAAAATTGTGAGACTAACCCCTGAGGCACCCCACATCACAGGGGGAGAGTGCAGGAAAACCAGGAATAGTCTAGCACCTGGAAGGTTCTATCCTTCAGAAAAGAGGAAAGCCAGTTCAGGGCATGTCTGACGACACCTACTCTGGATACCCTATTGATGAGTATTTCATGGTCCACCAAGGCGAAGGCCGCGCTGAGGTCTAATAAAATGATATTTGTGAACCATGATATTTTTTACACAATATTTAGTCAGAATACCCATAGGACTTTGCAGTTTATTACAATCTGTGAGGTGGACAATATTCCGTTGCGCAGCTTGGTGTTTCTGTGCTAACCATGCAGTAGCCTTTGCCAACTGTATATTTCTGATGTGTTGTTTTATTTTTGCGGAAGCCAAAAACGAATTTCTTGAAAACAGTAGCAAGCAACAAAGAATTTAGTCCTGGCTCAGCTACATACACCTGGATGGGTTAGAACCCCACTGTTCATCCAAAACCAAGTCACTTAGATTCACTGTGGAGAGTGACCTCACTCTCAAGCAATACATTGCCAGAAAAACAACATAGTCTGGTACCAGGCCTCTCTACTAAAGAAAGTAAACCCTTCATAACATAAAGCGACTTCAGAACCTCGTTCAAACCCTCTTACTCTTGTATCTGAATGCCAGCTATGCCTTTCTCCACAGCCTCCCAGCTACCACACTGGGCTCTTGAGCATTATACATGCCACAGCATGCCTCATCAAGGGGCCTAAAGAATTATGAGCTTATTACCCCCACCCTGACAACTCTGCACTGGTTCCATTTGCCGGCCCACACCATCTTCAAAATCAGCTATACCCTCTACAAAGCCATCACGAGGGACACCATCACATATCTGGCTGACAATCTCACAATCACTGCTGGTTCTCAGTACACTTACAGAACATTATCAGACTGGAGATGAAACAGTGCAAAAAAGGGAACTGGATTTCTCCATTTCCAGGACTGCCCCCCCATGCTCTTCAATTTAGGAAAGAGCTAAAGATACACCTCTTTAAAGATTGCTACATGTCAACACAGTAACAGTGCACCTCCCTTCTCAGAACACAGCTACTCCTCCAATCACTCGTTGGATGTATCACTGTCTTTGCCTCTGTCTGCACTCAACTGCCTTTAAGCTAGGTTCACACTATATAAATATCTCGTACATTCATACATAGTGCTCAACAGTAGTAATATTAGTGGTGTTATTAGTGAAATTTGTTGTTATATGTGTTAAAAGGAGAAAAAGACAAAATAAGATAAATAGAGAAAACAAGATAAATAAAGAAAGAGAACGAGAATTGGGAGAAATAGAACTAGAGAAACTAAAAGAAAACATGTATGAAAGATCAAGAAGACAAGATGAAAGGGACACTGAGGTCTGAACTAACAAAGCAAGTGGACAAGAAACATTCTATCTGAAAAATTGTGTAACATGGGTTTGTGTGGTGATATTAAAAATCACCAAAGGGGGAGTTGATGGAGCGAGGTAAAAGAAAATTTTTTGGAACCCCCTAATAACCATACTAATAAATTGACATTATTAATTGCGTATTAATTAATCAATATTTTACACCAGTTTGGTAAACACTTATATAAACGGTAACAAATTTGTGTGCAAAGTTAACCTATTTACAATTGTAAAAGTGAAGTAATACTAATCCAGTGATTTGCGTACTAATTAGAGTGAAATTGCATGTTTGTGCTATGTAGTAAAATGTTTTGTGGCAAAAGAATGCAGATGGTAAGTAAACATGGCTTTAAATGTTGCTTTTGCTAGGTAACACATAATTGGGGTACTTAAAATGACGGGTGGGAAACAGAAAGGCTTATTTTCTTTATTTTAATTATGATTGTGTTTGTTTCCATGATAGTTCGTTCGGGCCTGCTAGGCCGTGCTGTAAAAATGACTGCCGAGGCGAATGGGCTTAATGCGCAGACGCAAAGGTGTGTGCAATTGGTGTGGCAGTACCAAGTTTACTATATGATTTTGGCACCATGGTTTGTTTATCAGGATGCGGTATGTGCTGTCTTAGGTATAGGGCCCTATTATGAGTATGGGGGTCCACAGGACTGTCGTACTTGCGGAGGAGATCCGACCACTGCCACCACTGCGGGTCCACCCGCAGTATTCAGAGTGTGGCAGTCAGACCGCCACAGGACCGACCCGTCCGCCAGGGATCCAGGATCCAGCGGCAGTCGTGCAGCAGAAGGGGGCAGCAATATGCTGACGGTGCTGTTGCGGGACCACCATGCATATATTACAAGTTGCCTGTCCACCACCCCATTCATGGCGGTGAGCCTGCAATGAAAAGGGTGGCGGAGAGGCTACTAAGGGAGCCCTAGCAGGCCCCCTGCCACTTCTGGGCCTGGGAGTGAATGCGGGGGGCACATGTTGTGCCCCCTTGGAATTGCACCCCAGTTCCTGCATGGTGTGGCATGCATGCCACATCATGCAGGAATGTGCTGCAGGTGCTGTCATGGCAGTGTCTACCATTAAGGCTCATCTATGAACCTTATACAGCCACCACCACGAGACCGCTGCAGCACCACCTGACCTCCATGGTTTACAGTTGTAATTCGGTGGGCGGGCGCTCAACTGGCTTGGTGGTCTTCCTGTCGGCACAGCAGTGGGGGGCCAACAGGAGTACTGCCAAACTCGTAATAAGGCCCATAGTATTGGTTCATAAGAGATGTGGTTGGAATTGGAATGTGACATACCTTGAAAGATTTATGTTTTATTTATGTTTTATTTTGTTAATCTTAGTTATAGGTTTATAAAAGGTAATATTAGCACTCTGCATAGAATGTTGGGAGATGGTCAGCCAGTCAGAATACTTTCTTTGCGGGCTGTAGCTAATGCTGCAGTCTGCAAAGCGAGCATTCTGTTGCTTTTGACACCCAATGTCCCTCTGCTGTTCTCTGGGCCTAGGGAGCACTTTGGGAGCAGGAACTGCCTCTTACCTTAAAGACGGGTTGAAAAAACAGCTTGCAACGCTTCTTCAGCCTCTAATAAAGCAGCTAAATGGCACACAGTTTTCCAAGCTCCTCCCTGTTCGTTTGCAGAGATAGAATCCCAATAAGCCCAAAAAAATAGTAAAACATTTTCAAACATTGTTCTACTGTTTTTTGGCTGATTGAGCTTCCCTCTTAGCAAAAGCAAAGGAGGGCCCTGGACAGCCGTGTGTAGACCGACTGCTTCAGAAGAGACTGAGGGAATGGAGCTGGTTTTTTTCAACCTGCATTTTGGACAATAGGCAGTTCCTTATTGTTTTTTTTGGGGGGGGTAATAGCCTTATTGTCCTCACCTGCAGGGCAATCAGGGTTAATTATCTCCCACCTTATTGTGCACCCTCACCTATTGCTTGGGTCCATAACTATGGTGATGGTAATTAACTGTTGTTATTGCTTTTTAATGTAGGCAATAACGCTTAACTATATTGCAAAGGTTGTGAGAAATGGTTGGCATAGTTGGTCTCAATGCACAGGTCAATAACTGTATCAATCTGAGCGAGACCCAGCTGGACGAGGTTTCCCTCAAAGTGAGTGCTAGATTGAATTGGAAAATGTAGTTCCGAATTATCTTGAGTGCAGGGAAATCTTTCCTTTCATTATTGGAGCAGACAGACTTAGTTGCTGAAGTTGATTGTATTGTATTGTGCGAATAGCTTTGAAAACGCGCATGAGGAGATAATTGTAAAGGAGAGTGAGCCGCTGCAAGGAGTAAGATTGACATCACAGTGTGCCGCGCTGGTATTGGACAGTTGGTGTACAGCTGCACTGGGATTGATTGTATATGTCATAGAGAGTCGAGTTGGTATTGGTTGTGACCGCCGAACAAGAGAATTGTGGGAGAAATGTATTTCCTGGTTTCCACGGAAAGTCATTTGTGAACAACATACTAAATTGAATTAAAATGAAATTTTTGAAAGCCACACAGCATAAAATAAGGGGAGATGAGACTGTGCCCATTAGAGAAGGAGAGGAAACACCACCTGAGGGTACACCAGGTCATGATATGGTGACCAATAAAGGATTTCATACATGTCTGTGGCTTGCAAAATGGCATAAGATCACTGAGAAAGATGAGGTATTATGGTGTACCCGCTATGGGACATTCGATTTAAGAATCATTGAGAATTTAAGGAGGACATTTTATGAAATGCGACCGCCTCCTAGACCTACCCAATTTGAAGCACTTAATGCTGGGGAACATGCTGCCTCTCAAAGACAGAGAGAAATATAAGGGGAGAGTCAAGAGAGCCATATGCACTTGTGAACTTGTGCAGATGCTAGGTGGGATGCACAACAGAAAGCTTGGAGAACTGACATAATTGAGGGAACTCATTTATATCATGTACGACAACAGAAGGAGAAGAGAAGGGAAAGCGTAAGGAAAAGAACAATCACTCAGAGAAAGAAGGGAATGAGAAAATCTTGAGGATAGTGATAGTGAACTAGAAGAGAATTTTGTAATGATGGAGTCTTTGATGTGCCTTCTGCACCGTTGAATCCGAACTCAAATGTACCTGAAAAAAGACCATTAGCGCCAATTCCTTCCGCATCAAATGCTTTAAATGCTCCAGATGCCCTGACAGTTCCTGTCACTATAGGTCTCGTAGTCCCTATGGCCAAGCCCGGTGCAACAGGAAATGTTACACACACTTTAGCTGTTCCTACTGGGACAACCATTGTAACTGACAATTCGACAGGTCCAGTACCAAGACAAGTTCCCTTTGACACCTCTGGTTCTGATACAGGTGAACACTTCAGGTATCTCCAATGCAACTTCTGCTCCGAACCCAACAGGGATCGATTGGTCCTGGAGGTTTTCTCAAAGACCATCATCCTTTTTCACAACTACTTCGGCAGCCCCACCAATGATGAATTATAGTTTCCGAAAGACATAAGCACCCACAGGAATGCCAACTTCAGACATGTCCCTTTAACACTCACCGCCTGCCTTAAGCAGTGGTACATATAGAGGAGAAATCATTCAAAATACTCCAGCAGAGCAACCAGGTAGTTCAACTCGGGAATTTTATGACTGGCTCAGAAAGCATAGATACCCGGCAACTAGTGGAAATGCTGGCACACATGGCGAAGCTACTGCTCAAACTCCAGAGCGAGATAGGGTTATGGATGTGGCCAAGTTGAAAATAGACATGGAGGAATTGATAGCTGTGACTCTTAGTCCGACCTGACTAGAGGTTTATAAAGCAGATGAACTACAGTTCTTATGCAAAGACATTACCAGATGTGCAGGACAAGCTCATGATCAACTTTCAGAGCTCAGACAGAAACATGGGATTGAAATCCAGACATCTAAGGTATTACAGAGAAGCTACAGGTTGAGCTTTAGTGATCAAGATATTGTTTACGTGCGCCCACCTGGAATGAAATTGCTGATCAGAGAATTGATACCCTATGTCAGGAAATGGAGTGAGTTAGATAAGTGGGAAAGTGGATGGTAAAAAAAAAGGAGTCCAAGAAAGTCAGGATACAGATGCCTCCTTCTTGGACAGAGGAGGACGAGGAGAATATATACATGCTTCCTATGAGAGGGGTACCTGGTGGAGGGTATATCCACATGCTTTGGAGTAGGGCTGACATCCTTCACAAATGATTACCCAAAATTGAGGAAAAATCCAGTTGAATGGTACAGACAGGTTGAGTGATTTGTGAAAATTTCCATAGTCCTGTGGAAAGATTTAGGCACGTTATTCGAGATTGTGGTGCCAAGTGATTTGTGGACAGAGTGCAAGGTTGCAGTTGATTGACCTGATTCGGAGCCGCGGAGGCATCCTCATACACATGCTCCATCCCTACTGGTATTGAAGAAATATCATCAGGTAATTACCCATTTGAAAATGAAAATCTGTCCTAGAGAGATCAACTGGGTCAAAATTGACCGGACAACCCAGGAGTCTAAAGAATCGGTTCATGCTTACTATGAAAGATTGTTGCATGCATTCAAACAGTTCAGTGGTACAGAGATTATCTCAGAGAAGGAAATGGGACATTTTGTTTACCAATGTGTGCATGGATTGAGACCTGAGATTAGTTCAATGATTCAACAGCATTTAATTTGTTGGCAGAGCAAGCCCATTGATGAGATCCTGCCATATGTAAAGTATTGAAGCGATGAATTGTAAGTGAAGCATAAATGGTTGAAGGAGAAGTTAATTATTGCACAAATGAGCACAGAGAGGTTAGAATCAGCCATATATTGATAATGCTTTCCCCATGCAGGAAGGATATCAGCAATTTCTAATGATGCAAGGTGTTAATGGTTTTTAACAGCAAGGTTGTCCACCGTAGGGTAGAGGGCGAGGTGTGCCGATTGATCCGAGAAAGGCTGTTGATCTGCTGCCTTTGAAGAAAACAAACCCTTGCCATGTTTGCGGCAACTTGGTGCAGTGGAAACGCAAGTGTTGATTTAATACAGGCAATATGACGAATGGAAATCAGGTTCTAGTTGGTGGATTTGTGCAGTTAAAGGGAAATAATATGGTCCAGCCACAGCAGGGACAGAGGCAAATAGTTCAAAATCCTAATGTGCCTCAAGCTCAAACGATGCAGGTTCTCCATGCCCCGATGCCACAGCAGAATGCCAACATACAAAGATACAATACAAATCAAGCTTCAAATGTTAATACAAATCCCTTTGTGACTCAGAACAGGGCCCAACAGTATTCCATGCTACAGACGGATGATTTCAACTCAGACCTGTCACAATGATGGGGTCTGAGAGGGGAACAGGATAGCGTGCTAGACGCAACCTTAGAGGTAGACCAGAGTGGTCCCTATGTGAATGGTGAGGTAATTGGGAATCCTGTCTCATTCCTCATGGACACTGGTGCTACTTGCTCTACTGTGGGAGAAAGAATCCAAGTTATAGGTGTTGCCAATAAAGAGATGACTAGCCCAGTTTCAGGAGCATTACCTGTCAAAATATGGTCTTTTAAGGATCTTCACCTCTTATGGTGTGCAATTCAAGTCCAGTTAATCTACTTGGACGAGACCTTTTATGTAAACTAAATGTATTTTATTTTATTTAATTAAGACATTTGTAAAGTGCACTGTGACCATACTGGTAACCTGGTGCTTGTAGAGACTCACGGCCACCAGGGAAGGGAGGAAAGGAAGGGAAAAGGGAAAAAGCTGCAACTGAGATAATAGCAAGAATGATAAGTGCTACAATATGAAGTGCTACAATGTAAATAGATTTACTTCGGGAAGAGGCAAGTTTTCAGGGCTTTTCTAAAGTACAGATGATCCGTCAAGGATCTGATGTGAGCAGGAAGCTGATTCCAGATTTGGGCTGATCTAACCACAAAAGTGTGTCCGCTGTGACTGGTCTTCCTGAATTTTGGAATGCACACAAGGTTGGCAGTGACAGAGCGAAGCCACCTCCATGGGGAGTATCTTTTAATCTGTTTTGTAGAGGCACTGGTCCACTACCCTGGAGGGACAATACAAAGTGATTTAAAAGCTATACGCTGTTGCAGTGGAAGCCATTGCAGATCTTTCAAGGCCATGGAGGAAGATGACCTCCTTTTAGGGTTAGGAGGCAGCAGCGGGAGAATCTTTCGAAGACCTCAAAGTAGTCAAAAGCAGGTGCCAGCAACTTTATTCACATGTGTTTCCATGGACAGTTTATTATCAAATGTAACCCTTAGGTTACGGACAGATTCAGAAGAAGATAACTCTACAGCAGAAGGCACAGGCCAGACGTTCGAAGGAATTGCAAACAGGACTTTGCTTGCGGAGAAACACAAGAGCTTGGTTTTTTCCCTGATAAATTTAAGGGAATTAAGATTGAGACAGCTGATACATCATTCATACAGTTATGAAAAGCAGTGACAGATGCCAGTAGGCTGTTGTCTAAAGACAAAATGAATTGAGTGTCATCTGGGTAATTCAACACTCTGAAATGATGAGATTTAATGAGTGCAGTCAGAGGTCTTGGATAGATGTTAAACAGGACCAGCCTCAAACCTGAGCCTTTCGGAACTCCGTGATCCAAATTCTCAAAGTTGGAGCAGTATGGGAAAAAAGCAACTGCCTGAGAGCATTCAGATAGATAAGAACGCATCCATTTGTATATGGTGCCACACACACCGATCGAAGCAAGTCGATCCAGGAGCGTATTGTGGTTCACCGTATCAAATGCGGCTGAAAGATCTAAGAGGACCAGGACAGCTGATTGGTTGCCATCAGTCCACATTCTAAGTTTGCCAGTGCCATAAGAAAGGCAGATTCCATTGTTCCATTCCAAATTGTTCCATTTATTGTACTCCAAATGATATTGAATTCCATACTCACAATGCGGACATTGTTTTTAAACTTGCCCGACAGAGGTCCGACATGGGCTCACTGTATTACCTGAGGTTTGGAACTTTTCAGGTAAAGACATCGGACTTATCAAAGGTGTAGAACCAGTCTGTATCACTGTGAAGCCAAATACCAAATTTCCGAGAATCCTGCAATATAATTGAAGCCCCGACACAATTGCTGGGATTACTTCTGTAATTGACTCCATGATTGAGCAAGGAATTCTGAAAGAGATTATGGGGAGTCCATGTAACTCACCCATCATGGATTTACAGAAGCCCAAAGTTAAGTGCTGCATTGTGCAGTGTCAGCAAAAGGTCAACTCAATTGTAATCCCTTGTTGTCCTGTGGTACCAAATCTAGCTGTGATTTTATTCCAGATTCCATGTGAGGCCGAGTGGTTTTCTGTCATTGATTTGTGTCAAGCCTTTTTTTCTATTACCTTGCATGAGGATAGCTAGTTCGTCTTCAATTTCTGTTTCGGCAGTTGTGTCTTGTCATGGTATTGAGTTCCACATGGCCCCTCAATTTTAAACCAGATACTTACAAAGAATCTAGAATCCCCAGTGATGCCTCAGCATTCAGTCCTAGTTGAATATATCGAACACCTGTTGGTGGCATTGAATACCCAGGAGGCTTGCAAACGTGACACTATTGCTTTGCTGAACCACTTGGTTGAGAATGGACATAAAGTATCCTCATCCATATTACGATTCTGTCAAAAAGAAGTCCTGTATCTAGGACACCACATTGAGAAAGGAACAAGGAATGTGTCTCAAGAGAGAATTAGGGCGATTACGAAAATGAATCCGTCAGCAACTCAGAAAGAAGTCTGAATGTTCTTGGGAATGGTGGACTCCTGTTGACAGTGAATTCCCAAATGTTCCCTGATGGCCAAACCTCTTCAGAGGATGACACACAAAGACATGTCAGATCCGGTACCATGGGATGACAGTTGCATGCGTGCCTTCTCAGAGCTGCGAGAATGTCTCTGCCACGCCCTAGCCCTGGGAATGCCTGATTATAATAAAAGCTTTGCATTATTTTGTAGTGAAAGAGAGGGCTGAGCTCTCTCAGTGTGCACCCAAATTCACGGCAATGCACGCAGGCCAGTAGCCTACTTTTCTGCCACTCTTGACCCTGTACTTGCCACACTGCCCAGCTCCCTAAAAGTGGTTGCTTCTACCTGCATAAGTCTCGAGCAGTGTGAGAGTCTAGTTATGGGTCACCCAATGACATTGTTTGTTCCCCACTCAGTTGAGGTGCTGCTAACTCGTACCTGAATGCAACACCTTACCAATAGTCGGCTTACCAGATAAGAGCAAATCTTTCTGGGTGCCGAGAATGTTACCCTTAGAAGGTGTGCCATTCTGAATCCTGCCACCTTGTTACCCCTCCTGGAAACAAGACTGTGGGTGATGAAGCTGAACATGGTTGCCTAGATGTCACTGAACTATGCACAAAACCCAGACCTGATGTACAAGATGTGCCACTACCTGAATCAGATCATGTGTTATTGGTTGAATGCTCCTATTTACGTGACCATGATGGAAATTTGAAAGCTGCCTATGCAGTCTGCATAGTTACAGGTGTGGTTGAAGCCTCCTGGCTTCAAGGATTGTTTTCAGCACAAGTGGTTAAATTGATTGCACTTACTAGGGCATGTTGTGTTTCAGGCCAACTAAGAATAACAATGTTCACTGATAAGCAGCATGGATTTGGTGTTGTGCATGATTTTGGGCATTTGTGGTCCCAACGTGGATTCATGGCCTCATCTGGGTCACCAATCCATAATGGAGAGAGCATTCGTAACCTTCGCCGTTCCCTACAACTGCCTGCCCAAATTGCTGTAGTCAAGTGTGCTGCCCATAGATCAGGTACTGGCTATGCAACAGTTGGCAACAAGAACGCCAATGAGAGTGCACGTTATTGTGCACTAAATTCTTGCACCTTTAATGGGAAATACATCAATGAAAGTTCTGATATCACAAATTGCAACTTGTTGTTGTCTACTGTTGATACTTGGGAGAAAGTTAAGAGATTGCAGGAAGAAGTGCCAAAAGCAGTACAGCAGGGTGGATACAAGCAGGTTGTGTCAAAAGAGATGAAGATGAAGTGTGGGTTTCAACTGATGGAAGACCAGTATTGCCTGACAGTTTGTTACTGCCCATGGCAAGACATTACCATGGACTCACGCATTTAGGGAGAGATGCATTGGTGAGTCTCTTCAGACAAACGTGGTTTAACCCCAGATTTAGATCAATGGCTGAAAGTTTGTGTCACAGATGTGTGGTGTGTCAACAAAAGAATGCTGGCAGGAAAACACAAGTCACCATGATTCACATAGTGAGATCAGGAGTCCCTTCAGTAGAATGCAAATGGATTGCATTGAGATTCCCTTCTGCAATGGACTGAGATATGTCCTAGTGATTGTGTGCATCTTTTCATGGTGGGTAAAAGCTTACCCGACTAGGAGAAATGAAAGTCTCACAATAGCCAAACTATTGTTGAGGGAGATTATTCCTCATTTCGGTTTCCCGACTTCTCTAGAGTCAGACCGAGGAACTCATTTTAAGAATGAGGTCCTGAAGATGTTGTGTGCAGCATTACAAGTTGAGCAGAGACTACATTGCAGTTACCGTCCAGAGGCTTTCATCATTGTGGAGCAAGTAAATGGCACATTGAAATCCAGATTGGCAAAGGTGTGTGCTTGAACATCACTGAAATGGCCTGATGCATTGCCTCTCATGTTGATGAGTCTGTAAAGTAACCCAGACAGGAGAACAGGATTGTCGCCCCATGAAATCATCATGGGGAGGCCTATGAGACAACCAACTGTGCCAGCTAATGCGCTTGTGAACGTTACAGATGACATGATTCTTGATTACTGTAAAGGACTGGCTGACGTGGTGCATTTTGTGTCCTGCCAGGTTGGAGAGTCAACTTACCCCACCTCAGCAAAAGCAGTGCCACGACCTCAGTCCCGGCAACTGGGTAATGGTGAAGAAGCACATGCGCAAGCCATGCTTGGAGCCTTGTTGTTGTGGGCCGTACCAGGTGATTCTGGTTACCACTACTACTGGAAAGTGTGGAGGTCTCCCGAATTGGGTACATGCTGCTCATACTCACAGAGTCCCATGTCACCTTGATGAGATTATCACCTGTTCCTGATGTGCCAGTGTTTACAGTGAGACAGAGGGAGCAGGTTAGTCAAGCTGTTGGGGATCAGAAAGCTGCAGGGACAGCACTCGTTTGGCCTTAGGGGGGTCTGAGAGAGTCAACTGTTGTTGGTTCAGAAGGGTTCAATCCAGTAGAGTTGACTGCATGAGGCATAGACCCCTGCAAAGGGCCTAGTGCAATAGTAACATGAGTTGTACCTGGAGACCGATGGCCCAGAAGACAGGAGAGAGGGAGACGCTGTCTGACTGAAGTGCAGGTGCCCCGCACCATCCCTGAGGGTACTGACAAATCCAGCCAAAGTGACAGAGAAGGCAATGGATCAATAGTGAGAAGGTCGAAAAGAGCGAGTGCATCCTGTCAAAGGTACTCCTAACCTGAATGGACTTACTTGGCAGTCAATGATTGGGAGAGAGCCTTTTACACCTTTTGCTATAACAATTCATATACCACCTGAACCTCCTTGAATTGAACTTTGTGGCTAAACTGAGATTTGAAATTGCATTGCCACTCAATAGACTAATTCATATTCTTCTGGAAGTGATCATCAGTGAATTCGAACTGGGCATTTACTAAAAATATTTCACTTTGAATTTTGAAAGAGGCATTTGAACTGTGCTTAGCTGCCTGTGCCAGGAAAAAAGAATTAACTGCAAGAAAATGGATCACTGACATAATATCGATTACAAAAATATCCCCATACACAAATATCGACACATAAATATCGATGTAAAAAATATCGACATCCTATCTTTGTAATGTAAAGTACAAAAATATCGAAAAAATAATATCGATGTACAAAATATAGTTTTTATAGATAAAAAATAATGTTAAATAAATTAATTAATAAAATTAACGTTAAAAAAATTATTTAGATGTAATATACATTTTAACAAATATAATAAATAAATGTAATTAAAAAAATTAAACATACATATATAAAATGTAATATATATATGTATATTTACTTTAAAACAATTAATAAACTTATAATTTTAATTTATTTTAAAATGTTATAAATATATACAAATTTACATATAAATATATATATATATATACAAACACCTATAACATAAAATCTAATAAAAAAATTATATTATAAATTAAAACATTACAATATTTAATAATTTTTAAACTTACATTTTACACTCCATTGAGTGCAACAGTAGGAAACAATTGGATAACGTAGGGGTAAAAATTACTATTCCCACTCCAGTGAGTGCAACAGTAGGGAAAGTGTTGGATAGCAGAGGGGTAAAAATTACCATTCCCACTCCAATTACTGCAACAGTAGGGAAAGTGTTGGATAGTGGAGGGGTAAAAATTACTATTCCCACTCCAATGAGTGCAACAGTAGGGAAAGTGTTGGATAGCGGAGGAGTAAAAATTACTATTCCCACTCCAATTACTGCAACAGTAGGGAAAGTGTTGGATAGCAGAAGGGTAAAAATTACTATTCCCACTCCAGTGAGTGCAACAGTAGGGAAAGTGTTGGATAGCGGAGAGGTAAAAATTACTATTCCCACTCCAGTGAGTGCAACACTAGGGAAAGTGTTGGATAGCGAAGGGGTAAAAATTACTATTCCCACTCCAATTACTGCAACAGTAGGGAAAGTGTTGGATAGCGGAGGGGTAAAAATTACTATTCCCACTCGAGGGAGTGCAACAGTAGGGAAAGTGTTGGGTAGCGGAGGGGAAAAAATTACTTTTCCGACTCCAGTGACTGCAACAGTAGGGAAAGTGTTGGATAGCGGAGGGGTACAAATTACTATTCCCACTCCAGTGAGTGCAACAGTAGGGAAAGTGTTGGATAACGGAGGGGTAAAAATTATTGATTCCACTGAAGTCAATTCAAAATTAAAAACAAACAAAATATCAACTACAATACAAAAGATGTTAAAAAACAAAAAAGAAAACATATATAAAAATATTTAAAATTACAAAAGATAGAAACATATTGTAATGTTAAAAAAAAATTACCTACAAACAATACTTTATAAAAATGTTAAACATTTTTTACAAATAACTATATTTAATAGAAATAAACTATAAACAAAAACATTAATTGTTACATAAATTGAATATGTTTTATTTCCTACCCTATAACACCACACAATTCACAACACACTTCTAAATTTCTAAAAAATTGTACCTCCATAATTAACATAATTAATTATCAAATAAACAAATATTATTAATTAAAAAACAAGTTAAAACAGATAAAAATTAATTTACTCACAAAACGTTACCCCTATAAAACCAAAATCCACACTCAAAATAAAAATAAACAAGTAGCATAAATATTTATCAATTAATGAATTAATATTAATGAGCAACTAATTATTAATTAATGAAACCTAAAATACTTTCCACCCTCTACCCCAATAAACACCACAACAAACACCTAAAAATCATTACACAATTTCCATACCTAATTTTACATTATTAAATTAATATCAATTAACAACAACTTATTAATTAATTTAAAAGAATTTACTTTCCAACCTTTACCACAATAAACCCCACAACTCACATCTCAAATTAATGACACAATTGTCATATTTATTTTTAATTAATTAATTACCATTAATTAACAATTAATTATAAATAAATTTCTTCCCACCCTATTCCCCTATAAACCCACAGCCCACTCCTACAAAAATGACACAATTAACATAATTACCAATTAATTAATAATAATTAACAACCAATTAATGAATATTTAATAATAAATTAATTCCCACAATTAACATTATAAAATATAAACTAGATTAATATTAATAAATTACAAATATTAATAATTTGATTATAATTAAATGACTTCCCACCCTATTCCCCTATGAACCCACAACTCGCTCCTAAAAAAACCAACTAACATAATTACCAATTCATTAATTAATAAAAATTAACAACCAATTAATAATTAACTAATAATAAATGTATTCCCACACTTAACACTATAAAATCTAAATTAAAAAAATACTAATAAACACAAAATATTAATTAATTTATTATAATTAGTTACTTACCACCCTATTCCCCTATAAACCCACAACCCGCTCCTAAAGAAAAACCACAATTAACATAATTACCAATTAATTAATTAATTAAAATTAACAACCAATTAATAATTAACTAATAATAAATGTATTCCCACAATTAACACTATGAAATCTAAATTAAATAAATACTAATAAATAAAAAATATTAATTAATTTATTATAATTAAATTACTTCCCACCTAAAAATGTAACACATATATTAAAAGAAACAATACTTATACAAAAAAATAAATCACAAACTTTTAAAATACATACTAAAATACATAACATTAACTTAAAAGTCGATATTTTAAACAACTATATTTTTGCAAACGATATTACTAACTTCGATATTTTTAAAAACGATATTTCTTACCTTAAAGTCGATATTCTTAACTCACGATATTCTTGTCGATATTTCTGTATCACGATATTTCCAACACGATATTTGTGTATGTCGATATTTAAAACTCGATATTCTGTCTATACACCCAAGAAAATATTGTGCTGCAATCTTCTAAGGTAACGGTCTTATGCTAGAGAACTCATGGAGCCTATAGCAAAATCCCTTAGACGCAAACGCATATGTGCAGAAGTATTTGCTGTTGCAACCATAGTATTCGTTGTTTTATTTATAATTCTGAGTTTGCCTCATCATGCACACAATGAAGAACATAGATCCACCCGCATACCCCAAAAGTCTAATCCTACTTGTAATAGTTTGCCCGCATTAAATGAGAAGAACGTACACATGGATGCTTCTAGAGGAGACTATGGACTGAATGTATATACAAAACTGTTGTATGAATATGTAGACACTGTGGATTGCTATGTTTGTATGCAATTACCTGCATCAGTTACTGAAGGAATTACCTATCATCATATTCCTTTGACATATGGAATTACATGTAGTTTATTGACAAGTTGGTTTTATGGGAAAGGTTATTTTCAGTATTACTACTCAAATCAAGATCTAACTCTTTCTGAAATTCTGGTGCTAAAGCACTTGAAAAGACATCACAATGCCAAGACTGCTGAGATAATGGGACATTTCTTTAGACCCAACATATCCTGGACACTGCCTATACACACCAACACAATTTAGCCTGTTCCATTACCAGTGTATAAAAGAAATTAATTGTTTCTGTAGAAGATAGAAGAGAGACCTTTTAGCAAAAGCTTCAAACCATTCAAAGGTTCCACTCTGGGCAAAGGAGGAAAGTGAACACCGAATAGTGGGAAATATGGCTACACTTGCACTAGATTGGCAACATAAAGGGAGAATATGCTTTACTATTAGAAAATCCACAACTGACATACATTTTGTAGGGACTAGTGAAGTGCAAGGAAATTGGGGATTGTATCTGGATGGAGTAGATCCACTGTTTCCTATAGATTATTATGTCTGTGGGAAGAGTGCATTTTACAGGTTACCCAAGAGATGGTATGGAACATGTATTTAGGGGTAGTTTTTCCCAAACTTTATCATGTGGACCAAATTGAGGATTCGACAAGGAGAAAAAGAGTGAGAACGAAGGTGAGAGGGAGTGCTAGTGAAATAGTAGGTGATATCTTTGGTGCCTTGATTCCAACTGTTGGAGTGATACTCAACTCACACAAGATTAGAAAGATTTCTACTGTAGTTGACAAGCTTGCTACTAGAACAGCTGGAGGATTCTTAGTTGTTGATACAGAAATGGTTGCCATCAGATCAATGGTTTTGTATAACAGATTTGCTTTAGACATCCTCGCGAAAGAATTTGGATTCTGTAGGATGTTAAAGATTTAACAATTTTGTACTTACATCCCAGACGGAAGTAAAGACCTGAAGAAGTACGTTAGTAACATCACTGACCTGAAGAAAGATTTGAAAGGGTTAACAACTACAGGTGCTTGGAAAGCAATAGGGAATGGATTTTCTGCTACAGGCAGATGGTTTGGTAACTTAGGAAGTGGACTTGTTGGAAGTATTCTAAGACCCTTAGTGATAATTGCTCTTTGTGGACTACTTTGTATGCAACACTGAAAGTGTGCAGGTGTGCACAAATGAAGAAGGGAGTGAAGAGGAAGAGAGCATTTGTAGGGCGAGAGGAGAAACAGAGTAAGCTCTATGATGACATGAAATTTCTGGAGAATTCTAGAAAGAAAATGATGAAGACAACAAAACTGTAATCTGAACATCTGATAAGAGATTGATGTGATGGCTTGATTCGCCATCAGAGGGGGGATTGGTGCTGTGCAAAGTTGCCCACTCTTGACACATCACAAAAAACTAAAAATTACTGCTACCTGACATAAAATGAATGTGCACTTTGCACATGAATCCTGCGTGTCTTTGTGATTTTGACACACATTACACTTGATACTGCTGATGCAGTGAGTCTTCACTTAGAGTTTAGGTTTTACATTGAATGTAAAGAGAAATTAATTTGGCAAAGGCTCCCCCAACTCAGGGGAGCCACACATATGGCAGCTTTGCTGGACCTCAGCTGGGGGTCGGCGGCACAGTGTGGAGCCACCCCGCAGGAAGGTGAGGAGCAATTGGTCCCTGGTGAGGTCGCGGCATCGGAAGCACTTAGAGTGCTTTCAGATTGTGTGACCAGCGAAGTGCACCAGGACCCGCCCATGAAAGGGGCTGCGAATTCCTGCACGCCCACAATACTTGGGAATACCTCGCCGAGCACTTTCATACGTTGAAGGGCTCGGCTGAGGCCAGACTTACACTGGAACCTGTGAATTCAGTTTTTGCCAGTAGACCATGCATTGATCAACCACAGATAACTGGTTCACAGCATTCAAGCAGTGGCTACAGTGGCGTGGCATACAGATGTATGTGAAATTTAGCAGCAATGTTTATTATGGTGTGCAGAGTAATGCAAAACAGCAAATTGCGCTGCTTTGCATTTCTCTAGATTTACTAATCAATACAGGGCCACGCATGGTGGCAGTGAGTTCCTTTGTAAAGCTGACTAAAGTGTTGCATAACAGTTCTTCTATAATAGGTAGGGATATCAGGGGTGCTTTACTAGGCCGGGAGCGGCTATTTTTCTGTATGCTATTGCGCTCTACACCACTCCACTCTACGCCTCTCCACTCTATGAGACTCCACTCTATGCCATTCCACTTTACGATATTACACTGTATGCAAGGCCACTGTACGCCACTCCAGTCTACGTCACTCCAGTGTACACCACTCCACTGGATGCTACTGCACTATATGCTATACCACTCTACGCCATTCTACTGTACACCACTCCACTCTACAACACTCCACTCTACGCTATTCCACTGTATGCTACTCCACTGTACTCTACTCCACTCTACACCACTCCAGTGTATTGCACTCTACTCTACTTCATTCTACGTTATTCGATTGGACCCCACTCCAATTTACGCCACTACTAAATGCTATTACACTCTACCCCACGCCACTGTACGACACTGTAGTCTACACCACTCCATTATACGCCATTCCACTGTAAGCTACTCCACTATAAACCAGTACATCTACGCTACTCCACTCTACTCCACTCTGCTATACGCCACTCCACTCTACACTATTACATTGTACACAACTCCACTCTACACCAGTACGCTCTGTATTATTACACTGTATGCAACTCCACTCTTTGCCTCTTCAGTGTATGCCACTCCACTGTATGCCACTCCACGCTATTTCACTATATGCCACTCCACTGTACGCTACTCCACTGTACACCACTCCAGTGTATGGCACTCCACTCTACACCACTCCATTCTATGCTAGTCCATTGGACGCCACTCCACTCTCCGTCACTCCACTATATGCTAGGTCACTCTACCCCACTCCACTGTACACTACTCCAGTCTACAGCACTCCACTGTACACCACTCAACTCTACACTATTCTACTCTATGCTATTCCACTCTAAGCTATTCTACTCTACGTCACTCGACTCTACGCTATTCCACTGTATGCCACTCCATTCTGTATTACACTGTACGCAACTTCAATCTTTGCCCCTCTATTGTATAGTATGCCACTCTACCCCACTCCACTGTATGCCACTCCGCTGTATGCTATTACACTCCACCCAGCCCCACAATGCACTACTCCATTCTAAACCACTTCACTGTATGTCACTACAATGTACGCTATTACACTATACTCTATTATACTATTTGCCTTTCCACTGTATGCCACTCCAGTCTACGCTACTCCATTCTACGCCATTCCACTCTATGCCATTCCACTGTATGCTACTCCACTCTACGCCACTCCAGTGTACTCTCCTCCACTCTATATAACTTTACTCTATAAAACTCTACTCCACTCTATGCCACTCTACTAGACTCTACTCCACTCTGTCCCCGTACACATCACTGTCCAAATTTGCACTTGACTCTATGCCCCTACACTCTATTATACAACGCTCTACTCCACTCTACAACAGTTTCCAAGTCTGTACGACACAGCACTCCACTCTACTGTATGAGACGCAACTCGATATATAACAGTTTCCTTTACTATATGATACGCCACTTCAAGGTATGCCACCTCACTTTATGCTTATCCATTGTACCTTACCCCACTCTACACCACTCCACTGTACACCACTCCACTGTACACCACTCCACTCTATACTATTTCACTCTATGCTACTCCAATCTTCTACACTCCTCTGTACAGTATTCCACTTTACGCTATTCCACTGTATGCTACTACACTTTATGGTAATCCACTCTATGCCACTACAGTGTACACCATTCCACTCTACGCCACTCCTTTGTATGACACTCTACTCCACTCTATATCACTACTCTCTATAAAGGTTTGCCACACTTCATGGTACTCTACAACATTCTACTCCACTCTATCCCCGTACACTCCACTGTCCAACTCTATATTCCACTCTATGCCCGTACACTTCAATGTACAACACTCTATTCCACTATACAATACTTTTCTATACGACACAGGACTCCACTCTACTGTACGGAACCACACTCCCATTTATAACCATTTACTGTCAGGACTGCCAGTCCCGCTACGTCATATACGCGGGTACCAGCAAAGGAGTATAAAACTCCTCTGATCCCGTACTGGAACGCTTCGCGTTCTAATGTTCGGGACCTGTATGGGGTGCTTCCGGGTCACTTACCTTCATTTCTTCCTGTTCACAGTCGGGATTCCAGCATTCTTATTCCTGCTCTCGTTGCGTCTCCTTCTAGTGGCTTCTCTGCGTCGCGTTCTGATCTCCAGGTGGATTCCTGTCGCTCCTGTCCGTCGGCTCCCGTTTCACTGCATTCTGGAAATGTCTTCAGACCTGCAACAAGACACATAACAAAAAAGCCTTTATTCTACATTACGGTAACAGCACTGTTTGCGCAGCTCATGAGTATAATGTTTCCTTAAAATCTGAAATACTTATCTGATTGGATCCTTTGTCCATGGAGATTCGATTTTTCTTTCTTTTTCTTCTCTTGATAAAATAAGGCTATTCCTTAAAGTTAAAAGGAATGCCCTGTTAATTCTTCCTGACAATAAGGGAGAATTTAATATTGCTCATATATTGAATTTATGTTTGCATTGCATTAGCCTGATGCTCAAGAATTAGTTATCTACTCAGGAGTTCTGACATCATGGGTCATTACCAGTAGTTTATAGGTGGGTGTCAGGGTGCTCTCCTTTATTTTCCTTTCATTTCTTTACTACATAACCTTATTGATGCCCTTCCTTTCCCTTTCTGCAGACAAAGATTCATAACACCCACTCGAACAATCTGTCATTACCTAGCGGAAGATGGGAACCATTCAGGTACTTTAGAGTCACACATGTTTCCTCATACTATCAGTTAAATTCAGCATTTCTTCCTACTTACACATTATGTCTCTTTTTTGGTAGGAGTTTCTCCTGGCAGTTTGGTCCTGTCCTAGAGAGGAGGACGTCGTGGGACACTTTTATTTTTCTTCCTTCCCTGTTTTCCCTTCTTCCCCTGGTTTACTGTTGTTACTTTGATTCAGTTGGGTACGTAAGAGACCGGGGGAAGTTGGGACCTCTCATTCTTGCATTGCGTTCCTGTGAAAACGTAAGTAGGAGTCTGGCAGAACGCAAAGTCCACGCTCTCTTTTTCTCCTGAATGCCATGGAATCAAGTCAGGTGACACTCACAGATTTAGCCCACATGCCTGATAATCTTCAGAAGGAAACCCAAGCTTTGGCTTCACGAGTAGATTCACTCCAGCGGGGAATGAGACCTGAGTCTAGCTTAGGGAACATGGCAGGAGGAGCAGATGTTCAGTTCCCACTTCAGTCTCAGTCCTCCAGTGTCCCGGTAATACAGGTGACCACACCTCCATCTATCCCTTTGGCCCCTTCAGAGAGGTTTATGGGGGGCCTACCAAATTCGCTACCATTATCAGCCAGTGCCAACTCCATTTCATGTGTAAGGCTTCCTGTTTTCCCATCGAGCAAGCTAAAGTGGCATTTGTGCTTTCCTATTTAGAAGGAACCGCAGCAAACTGGTCTAACCCTCTCATAGAAAGGAATGACCCAATATTGCATAATTACACAGCTTTTAAGGAAGAGTTAAGAAAATTGTTCGATATGCACTCCATGCAGTCGGTGGATACAGAATTACTAAATTTGAAGCAGGGAACAAAGGATCTGATGACTTACATTTCCACCTTTAACAGATGGGTAGCTGAAGCCGGATGGCCAGAGGAAAAGCGTAGTGCTTTGTTCTATAGGGATTTGAAAGATGAACTGAAAGATCTCTTAGCACAAGTGGTTTATCCCCCCCCCCCCGAGTCCTGCAATGCCCTTATTGATCTAGTGGTGAAATTAGATCACCGAGTTATTGAAAGGAAGAGAGAGAAAGGGCGCTCAGAAGTACGTGCTATAATCTACAAAGAGAGAAAACAGGACCCTGAGAAGGCAGTAGAAGAACAAGAGCCTATGCAGATAGGAAGCATTCGGGGCCCTCTTAGTGCAGAAGAGAGACAGAGAATGCATGATAAGAAATTATGTTTATACTGTGGAAAACAGGGGCATTTTCTTAGAGAATGTCCTGTGAAACCAAAGAAAAGTGACAATCCAGAAAACTAATAAGCCAGAAGTGTGAAGAGACAAAGATTTCGTGTGGGTCAGGGTTAATTGTCTCACAACATTCTGTTCAAGAAGACGCTGTCTCCTCTTCCTCACATAATTTTTTCCTTTCATCCCGCTTGGTATGGGGACAACAGACTTTGGAAGTACAAATAATGGTTTTATGGACCTCTGTTGGGCTAAAAGCAAGGACATACCTTTTGTCACCAAGACCTCTTGGGAGGATGTTAAGACCATACATGGCAGTAACATTAAGTCAGGCCCTGTCACGCACGCTACCGCTGACCTTACGCTTGTTATACAAGAAACACATCACAAGATTATTTCTTTTGATCTCATTCAGTCTCCCCAGTTTCCTGCCATACTAGGTCTTCCGTGGCTATGCCAGCACAACCCTCTTATTAACTGAAGAGAGTTGTCAATAACCTTTAGTTCTGATTATTGTAAAAATCATTGCAGAAATTAACAGGACCACTCAGGGGAGGTAGCAGTGATCACAATCCCAGAAACCTCAGAATTACCCTCTTGTTATCAAAATCTGAAGGCTGTGTTTGACAAAGAAAAAGCCACTACCCTTCCACCCCATAGATCCTATGATTGTAGGATCAATTTGGTGGCTGGAGCCCGCATACCCTGTAGCAGAATCTTCACATTAACAGAAAACGAGAACCTATACTTACGTGAATATTTGGATGAGATGCTTAGAATAGGTTTTATCCGACCTTCCCGATCACCCGCCTCCTCTCCTCTCTTTTTCATACCGAAACGGGAGGGAGGTCTCAGTGTTGTATCGATTATCGGGCCCTCAATGAAGTAACAATAAAGAACAGGTACCCCTTGCCATTGATATCCTCCCTCCTTGATCAAATAAAAAATGCTAAAATATTTACTAAGTTGGATTTACGTGGAGCTTACCATTTAGTGAGAATTAAGGAGGGGGATGAGTGGAAGATAGCTTTTTGTACCAAGTTTGGCCTCTACGAATACCTAGTAATGCCATTTGGTTTGTGCAATGCCCCATCTGCCTTTCAGTTTTTTATAAACGAAGTACTCAAGGACATGTTGGACTTCTATGCAATTGCATATATTGACGATATCCTGATTTATTCCTCTTCAGTTGAGGAACATGAAATACATTTTAGGAGTGTCCTTGAGCGATTACGGGACCACCATCTCTACTGTAAATTAAACAAATGTCAATTCCATACCTCTCAAGTGTGCTTTCTTGGGTTCATTTTATATCCCCATGGAATTAGTATGGACCCCTGGAAAGTGGCTGCCATCACACGTTGGCAATGACCACAAAATGTGAGAGAGATACAGAGTGTTCTTGGCTTTGCCAATTTCTATAGACGCTTTATTGAAAACTTCTCAGACTTAGCCTCCCCATAACTAAACTATTGAAAAAAGGAGCTTCGTTTCTATGGACCCCAGCAGCTGAAGAGGCTTTTCACAAGATGAAGGAAGCCTTTACTCGAGCACCCATATTGAGACATCCTGATCCCTCTCGTCCTTTTGTGGTTGAGGCAGATGCTTCACAAATAGCAGTAGGTGGAATCCTTTCCTAAACAGACCCAAGTACGGGGTGTCTCCACCCAGTTCATACTATTCACATAAATTGACTATTGCTGAACAAAATTACGTTGTGGGTGACAAAGACCTTCTAGCCATTAAAAAGGTTTTTGAGGAGTGATGTCAATATCTATTAGGAGCAAATCACAGTGTAACAGTACTCACTGACCACCGAACTTTGCAGTTCCTAAAATCGGCAAGAGCCTTGTCAATGAGACAACTGCGCTGGACGCAATTCTTTAGTGACTTTGATTTTATCATTCAATTTCAGGCAGGGAAGAAGAATGGGAAAGCAGACGCCCTGTCCCATTTGTGCTACAAACTTAAAGAACGTCAGTGTGATCCCCCCTATAATAGCTAGAGAACGTATTATAGGTGCTGTTTGCTCGGAAGAGGAATACCTAAAGGCAGTTGAGGAGGCACAAAGGTCTGCAGAAATGAAGGAGCTGGTACAAACACATTAGGTCACCAAGATTCAAAACTTAGTGTACATTCAAGGGGGGTTAGTAATAACTACATGACAGCTACAACAACAAGCTTTAGAGTGGTGTTATGCTCATCCCCTTTCTGGGCATCCCGGGTACAAAAAGACATTAGAGTTACTTAAACAACACTTCTGGTGGCCCAATATGGCAAACGATGCCAAACATTTCATTCAAACTTGCTACGTGTGTGCACAAGGGAAGGCATCTCATCAGACACCTGTGGGATTACTGAATCCATTACCCACTCCCCCTAGTCCATGGCATACTGTTTCTATGAATTTTTTTGTTGACTTGCCTAAGACCTCACAGGGCAATACTACTCTTCTTATTGTTGTGGATCTATTGACCAAGATGGCCCATTTCATTCCATTGAAGGCATTTCCTACGTCCAAACTTTTGGCTTCCTTGTTTGTACAACACATAGTCTGAGTACATAGCCTTCCCTCTGTTATAGTGTCAGACAGGGGATCTCAATTCATCTCTAACTTTTGGAAAGGAATGGGCGCCTTATTACAGATTGACGTCAGGTTTTCCTCTGGCCATCATCCACAAACGGATGGTCAGACCGAAAGAGTGAATCAGTGTTTGGAACAGTATCTAAGATGTCAGCTTCTGCATTCCACATCAGATTAGGACACACTCATATGGGCAGCTGAATTTTCTTATAATAACAGTTGTCACTCTGCTGCTAACTACCCTCCTTTCTATTACAACTATGGTTTTCACCCCCGGTCCATGCTATTACCTCTTCCTCTCTCTCATCCTGCTCCTGCTGCTCTTGACTTTGTGAAAAAGCTGTATGATATACAGAAAGTAGCTACAGAGAACCTAGAGAGAGCTAAAGCAATATATAAAGAAAAGGCGGATCTCCATCGACGTGCGGAACCTGCGTATGCAATACGAGATAAAGTATGGTTTTCTACCAGAAACATTACTATGAAGGGATCCTGTCAATTTAAACCTCGATTTATTGGCCCGTACAAGATATGTAAGATTATCAATCCTGTTGCTATGAAACTAGACCTCCCTGCTACAATGAAGATACACCCTGTTTTCCATGTCTCCTTATTGAAGCCTGTGGTGGCTGGTACGAACATACCTACTCATCCGGCTCCAGTGATCATTGATAATCAACCTGAATATGAGGTTGGGGCTATCATTGACTCGAGGAGGGTGAAACGCAGGTTACAATACCTCATACACTGGAAAGGTTTTGGTGTTGAGGATCGCACTTGGGAACCAGCAAGTCATGTGCATGCCCCTCGCTTGTTACGTCTCTTTCATAGACATCATCCAGAGAAACCTAAGCCTTTGGGGGGAGGGCTATATGTGGGGGGGAGTATACTGTCAGGACTGCCGGTCCCGTTACGTCATGTACGTGGGTACCGGCAAAGGAGTATGAAACTCCTCTGATCCCATACTGGAACGCTTCGTGTTCTAGTGTTCGGGACCTGTATGGGGTGCTTCCGGGTCACTTACCTTCAGTTCTTTCTATTCGCCGTCGGGATTCCAGCGTTCCTGTTCCTGCTCTCGTCGCCTCTCCTTCTAGCGACTTCTCTGCGTTGAGTTCTGATCTCCTGGTGGATTCCTGCTTCTCCTGCGCATCTGCTCCCGTTTCACTGCATTCTGGAAATGTCTTCAGACCTGCAACAAGACAGATAACAAAAAAGCCTTTACTCTACATTACGGTAACAGCGCTGTTTGCGCAGCTCATGAGTATAATGTTTCCTTAAAATCTGAAATACCTATCTGATTGGATCCTTTGTCCATGGAGATTTGATTTTTCTTTCTTTTTCTTCTCTTGAGAAAAAATAAGGCTTTTCCTGAAAGTTAAAAGGAATGCCCTGTAAATTCTTCCTGACGTTAAGGGGGAATTTAATATTGCTCATATATTGAATTTATGTTTACATTGCATTAGCCTGATGCTCAAGAATTAGTTCTCTACTCAGGAGTCCTGTCATTATGGGTCATTACCAGTAGTCTATAGGTGGGTGTCAGGGTGCTCTCCTTTATTTTCCTTTCATTTCTTTATTGCATAACCTTATTGATGCCCTTCCTTTCCCTTTCTGCAGACAAAGATTCATAACCCCCACTCGAACAATCTGTCATTGCCTAGCAGAAGAAGGGAGCCATTCAGGTACTTTAGAGTCACACATGTTTCCTCATACTATCAGTTAAATTCAGCATTTCTTCCTACTTACACATTCTGGGGTCGATTCCGATTCGGGCCGGAAGTTTCTCCGACCGAGCCGGACCCGGAGAGATTTCCGACCGAATCGGACCCGTGCAGTCCGACCGAACGAGTACGATGCGTCCGTATGTTATCGGACTCGAGTCGGTCGGACTCCCATTGATGTCAATGGGAGCCGGTCGTACAACGCGTACGCGGGCTCCCATTGACTCAATGGGTGCGAGTCGGACAAGGGCGCCCCCTACAGCGGGTACGCGGCGAAGCGACTCGCGGCGTACATGCACAGGTAGGGGGACCCATGGGTCCCCCTGTGTGCGACTCGCGCGGCTACGCATACAGGGGGTCCGACACGGACCCCCAAAGTACGGCTCCGACAGCTCTTACGAGCCGGAGTGCGCGGCTCGGTCGGACTGCTCGCGGCGCGCATCGTACTTACCCGGCCGGGAAACGTCTCCATTGCGCGGTGCGAGTCGAGTCCGAGCGAGTCGGTCGGAGCGGTTCGAGCCGGGAGCGAGTCGGTCGGAGCGGTCGGGACGCCCGGACGAGTCGGTCGGCGATTTCGCATCGTACTCGCTCGGCCGGACCCGCGTACGGTTCTGTCGGGAAACAGGGCTCCGAATCGGATCCAGTAAAGCCGAATCCGATTCGGAGCCCTACCGGCCGAGATCGGAATCGGCCCCTTTGTCTCTTTTTTGGTAGGGGTTTCTCCTGGCGGTTTGGTCCTGTCCTACAGTGGAGGACGTCGTGGGACACTTTTATTTTTCTTCCTTCCCTGTTTTCCCTTCTTACCCTGGTTTACTGTTGTTACTTTGACTCAGTTGGGTACGATAAGAGACCTGGGGAAGTTGGGACCTCTCATTCTTGCATGGCGTTCCTGTGAAAACGTAAGCAGGAGTCTGACATTTACTACTTACAGTCAGTACAGTCCACTCAATGCCTCTCTACTCTACGACACACCAATACACTCTATTGTATTTTATTTCACACTACGTTAAACAACTCCACTTGATTGTACTCCACTGTACGAGACTTTCACTCACTCTACGCTACTATACAACATTGCATTCTATGCAGCTCCACTGTTTCACACACTACTGTACTCTATGCAACTCCACTCTAGAACACTCTACTTACACTGTATGCCACTCTCTGACACTTTACCCCTGTCTATACTCCTGAACCTCCACTGTACAACACTGTTCTATACGGTATGCCACGGTACAACACTCTACTCCACTCTATTCTACGATACTCTAGTCCACTATACAGCAATGTACGCAACTCTTTGTATGCCACTGCACCCCACTTTACTCCACTTTACACTGACACAGTACTCCACTTTACTCCTCTACTCCACTGTACACCACTCTACTCAACGCCACTCAATGCCAATGTACTCTATAACACTGTATGCCAATCTACTGTACCACACTCTACAACACTGTACTGTACTGCATACCACACCACTCCACTCTACAAACATCAACTAGAATGTATGCTACTCTACTCTACTGTAGTCTACATCACTTTCCAATACTGTACACACCCCTCTATACTCTATTGTACAACACGGTGCTCCACTTTATGACACTTTACTCAACTGTATGCTATGCCACTCCACTTTACTGCACTCCATGACCACTATAGTCTAAGACATGCCACTCAGCTCTACTATGTTCTACTGTATGCCACTCCACTCTACAACACTCCACTGAACGCTATTCCACTGTATGCTAATCCACTGTACACCCCTCCAGTGTACTCCACTCCACTATGCTCCCCTCTACTAAACTTTATCCCGGTCTACATCACTGTACTATACTCAGCTCTGCACAGCTCCACTGTCCGACACTCTACTCTACTGTATACGTCTCCACTCTACAACACTGTACTACACTCTATACCACTCTACTCCACTGTATGGCCATCCACTCTATGCCACTGTACTACGCTGTATGACACTCAATGACATGCTACTCAACATCTCTCTACAATACACCACTCCACTCTATGACACTCTCCTCCACTGTACTCTACGACACTCCACCTGATGATCCTCCACTCTATGACACTCTACTTCACCTTACTCCGATCTGAAACACTCTGCTCTTTAGTATGACAGTCTACAACACCCTACTCTACTGTTCGGCACGCCATTCCACTGTCCAACTCGCTACTCCTGTCTACAATACTTGACTCCACTATATGAGACACCATGTCACTACACTATATAACACTTTACTGCACTGTACAATATGCTACTACACTCTACTCCACTCAATTCCAATCTACAATACTCCAGTCTTTGACTATAGACTTTACAACACTCTCCTCCACTGTACTGTACGACACTCCACTTCAGACATTAGACTCTATGATTTGAAACACATTTTTATTAAATTTTTTAAAAAATCATCGAAATTTAATGAAAAAAACAAAGGTTAAAGCTTAGTTATAGTTAGGAAAATGTATTTTTCCTTTACAAACCAAGTTTGCCTTACATATGTAATAAAATATTGCATTACATTACAAAAAAACTAGAAATTCACTGAAAAAAACAAAGGTTAAAGTGACTTTGGAGTTAGTTGAGAATATCAGTGTAAACTAAAAAAAACACTGAAATTCAACTGTTATACTTATTTCAAGTACCTATAACTCATGACCCTGCCATTCACAGTCTATTGTCAATGATGTCAGTTCAGTTGTCATCAGTAATGTGATCAATGATCTCACAGAACATGTCATGAGTGTTGTAATATGTGAGGTCAGGTCATGTGCCCAGCCCCCTCCTCCGCGGGCAGCTAACCCCCAACCCCCACCATGCACGGCTTTCATCAGTTCACGGCAACCCACTACAGACACTCAGGTCTGGCCCCTTTTTTAAAAAGAAATTCAGATCCCGCAAGACTCTTGCAGGAGGCAGTGCATAACTAACTATAATGTCCCTGTAACCTTTGTTTCTTTCAGTAAAACTTATATATATGTATGTATATATATATATACATATATATATATAATCCTGGTGTGTGTTCCAGCATATGTCGGGCTCATTCTTTTCTTTTTGAGTGGGCATTTGGTTCTCATGTTTTGCCAGTAACGCTAGGTACTGGCTACCGGCATGCCCTCTCGGTCAGGTGTGACGTGCAAGCCAGCACCTTTGGATTTGTGTATTAAACTACAGCGCGTCACCCCCCCAAGTGGTTTGAGCAGCACTGGCTTGAAGGTACCACACGGGGAGAGAGGTTGCAGTATTGACTGCAAGGGTCACACCAGGTTCCAGAAATATTATTCCTGTGGCCGAGATCGGATGACTGCTGGTCTGCGAGACACACCACTTGGTGTTTGACAGCTTTTCACTGTATGGGCTGTCACTTTGGACTCCAACGACCAGCATGCCTCAGGTCTCGAGGAATCATGGGAGGCATCACAGCTGCTAGCAGAGGCGGAGAGGAAACATCGAGTGAATGGGAGTGGCCTGAGATCGCCACAGGATTTTAAAACAATCCCCAGGTGTGAGGCTCTTTTGGAAACTTGAACCGGCACTGATGAAAGCACGATTGCTGAAACGCGTCTGCCTGGCGTTTCCTGGACTTTCTGAATCTCTGCTATATTTTTTGTGGAATAAATCCTGGTGTGTGTCCCAGCATATGTCGGGCTCATTCTTTTCTTTTTGAGTGGGCATTTGGTTCTCATGTTTTGCCAGTAACGCTAGGCACTGGCTACCGGCATGCCCTCTCGGTCAGGTGTGACGTGCAAGCCAGCACCTTTGGATTTGTGTATTAAACTACAGCGCGTCACCCCCCCAAGTGGTTTGAGCAGCACTGGCTTGAAGGTACCACACGGGGAGAGAGGTTGCAGCATTGACTGCAAGGGCCACACCAGGTTCCAGAAATATTATTCCTGTGGCCGAGATCGGATGACTGCTGGTCTGCGAGACACACCACTTGGTGTTTGACAGCTTTTCACTGTACGGGCTGTCACTTTGGACTCCAACGACCAGCATGCCTCAGGTCTCGAGGAATCATGGGAGGCATCACAGCTGCTAGCAGATGCGGAGAGGAAACATCGAGTGAATGGGAGTGGCCTGAGATCGCCACAGGATTTTAAAACAATCCCCAGGTGTGAGGCTCTTTTTGGAAACTTGAACCGGCACTGATGAAAGCACGATTGCTGAAACGCGTCTGCCTGGCGTTTCCTGGACTTTCTGAATCTCTGCTATATTTTTTGTGGAATAAATCCTGGTGTGTGTCCCAGCATATGTCATGTGATCAAGGCCGTGGGGCGGCCGAAACGCGTCATGGCGGACTAGCTTGGTGGCAATAAAGAATATTATGCACTGACTTGGGTCTACGCTCGTTTCATTCTTGGAAGGAAACCACAAGCGAGAACTTACAATATATATATATATATATATATATATATATATATATATATATATATTCACTGAAAAAACCATAGGTTTTAGGGACAGTTATAGTTACTTGGACATTGCACTCGTACAAAACCCGTGAAATTCCCCGTTATAGTTAGTTCAGCTAACTATAACTCGCGCCCCGCAATGCACTGCTGATGACGTCACATATTACATCACTCATGACATGGTCAGTGACATCACTGATGACATCACTGATGACATCTCAAATGACATCACTGATGACATCATCCAGTGACTGTGTGTTTCTGTAAAGTTTAAATACGTTTAATATATATAGGGAAAGGCGTATTGAAGAATGAGTGGGTGTATAAGTGTCTGAATGGATGATTTAGTACGTGAGTGACTGACTCTACAAGTGAGTGATTAAATGTATCTTACTGAATGCATGGGTTAGTGACTAAACTGTGTGAATGTCTGTATCCGTCTGTCTGTTGGTTTGTAAGCGGCTGCATGGCTTTCTGAATAGCTACATGAGTGTCTACATGGGTTATTAATTGATTGTCTGAGTATCTGTATGGGTGCCTGAGTGTTTGTGTGGGTGGGGTGTGTGCGACTCTGTACATAGATGTGTGAGTGGGTGATTCTGTAAAGTTTAAATATGTTTAATATATATAGGGAAAGGCGTATTGAAGAGTGAGTGGGTGTATAAGTGTCTGAATGGATGATTTAGTAGGTGCGTGACTAACTGTATAAGTGAGTGATTAAACGTATCTTACTGAATGCATGGGTTAGTGACTAAACTGGGTGAATGTCTGTATCCGTCTGTCTGTTGCTGTGTAAGTGGCTGCATGGGTTTGTGAATAGCTACATGAGTGTCTATATGAGTTATTGATTGGTTGTCTGAGTATCTGTATGGGTGCCTGAGTGTTTGTGTGGGTGGGGTGTGTGCGACTCTGTACATAGATGTGTGAGTGGGTGATTCACTGGGTGCATGATTTGAAGAGTGCGTCTGTGATGGACTGCTTGGGTGGGTGAGTGTGTGTATGGGTGTGTTAGTGAGTGAATGTATATCTCAGTGGTACATGTGCGAGTAACTACATATGTAAAAGGAAGTATATATGTGTGTTAGAGTATTTAAAAGGCTGTACGTGAGAGTGTGTGATTGTGAGAGTGGCTGTATGGATGCGTGTGTGCTTGTATCAGTTATTGTATAAGAGCGTAAGAATGTGCTAGTATTTGTATCAGTTATTGAGCTGGTGTGTGTATAACTCTATAGGTGAGTAAATGGGTGTGTGATTAATTTTTTGCATGACTGACTAGGTGTGTGAGTACCTCTATGGATGAGTGGCGGTGTGTCAGTGTTTATATAGGTGTATGAGTGCATATGATAGTCCTGTACTGAGTGACTGTAAGTATGAGTGACTGTACGGGTGAGTGAGTGGATGTGTGTGTAGACCTAAGAATCAGTGAGTTGGTATGTAGTTATTGGTATTGGAGTGTCTATGGTTTTGAGAATGGCAGTCTGTAATTTAGAGTGGGTGTAAATCGGCAGGATGCGCGGATCCTGCCGATAAAAAAAAAACTTTACAGAATCACCCACTCACACATCTATGTACAGAGTCGCACACACCCCACCCACACAAACACTCAGGCACCCATACAGATACTCAGACAATCAATCAATAACCCATGTAGACACTCATGTAGCTATTCAGAAAGCCATGCAGCCGCTTACAAACCAACAGACAGACGGATACAGACATTCACACAGTTTAGTCACTAACCCATGCATTCAGTAAGATACATTTAATCACTCACTTGTAGAGTCAGTCACTCACGTACTAAATCATCCATTCAGACACTTATACACCCACTCATTCTTCAATACGCCTTTCCCTATATATATTAAACATATTTAAACTTTACAGAAACACACAGTCACTGGATGATGTCATCAGTGATGTCATTTGAGATGTCATCAGTGATGTCATCAGTGATGTCACTGACCATGTCATGAGTGATGTAATATGTGACGTCATCAGCAGTGCATTGCGGGGCGCGAGTTATAGTTAGCTGAACTAACTATAACGGGGAATTTCACGGGTTTTGTACGAGTGCAATGTCCAAGTAACTATAACTGTCCCTAAAACCTATGGTTTTTTCAGTGAATTTGTAAAGTTTTTTAAATGCTAATTTCTAACTATAACGTGCCTGAAACCTATGGTTTTTTCAGTGAATATATATATCAACAACAGAGTTTGCCTTACCTGAGCCTCTTTGGTGACGGCGTTCACGCGGCGGGATGGCGATTCCCTATGAATCCTTCCAAATGCTGCGATCAGTTACAACGAACAGCAAAACCACGGACCAAACTTGTTGCGAAGAAATTACTTTATTTTCAAAGGTGGCACAACACTCTACGCGTTTCGGAGCCCACGCTCCTTGCTCACGAGTGGTTAATGTTGTGAAAGTGCAAATTTTTTATAAAACACCATGTGACATTTGCATAAACACTGAAAACAGACTTCCGCGTTCGGTTTTGAGTTGAGATTTCTTCACTCAAATGTAGCGGTTTAAATTAACCAAAATAGATGCTTTACATTCTTAATTGAAATGTAACGACAAGTGGGATACACTTAACAAGTACATTCAAAATTATATGTTTGTACGAAATTAATGCTTTTGGTGTGATTATTAGTTTTGATAAAGTTTTGAACCACCTTTATTGGTTCATTGTTATATGGACGACAGACAATACCTCTCTTAATGAATAAGTTGGCATATATAAAACAATCAATGTGCTTCAAGAAGGGCTCTATTCCTCATTGTGCCAGCAAAAAGATCTAACAGCCGCCCTGAGTTTTGCTCGATATTACTACCATCATTGCCACAGTGGGGCGTGTATCCCGAAAGATGCCTGATTGGTGAATTCATAAGGTACCTTATGAATTCACCAATCAGGCAGACGGGTCTTTAGTAGACCGACAAAGATTATAAGGCCCACTTGGGCATGACATGTTTCAATTCTAACATCGTTTGGGATACACGCCCACTGTGGCAATGATGGTAGTAATATTGGATAAATCTTTGATGGATATATACATATATATATATATATATATTATCTACTGGCGGTCGCCAGTAGATAGTTATAGTTAGGACCTATTATCCATAGGAAATCCGCGACATTCTATTTGCAATAACGTTGGCGCCGGTTGACGAATCTTCGCGAAAGCTTCCAACTTGTTGGGGCGCTCCGGTCCGCTCCTACCCTGAAAGTCTCGGGGTGATACGTCAAGCGGGGGCCGAGAAAAAGGGGGTCCCAAAACGCGTTTTCCCATTCATTTTTCCATAGGAACCTTTAGTCGCAGCTACAGCCCGAACTGCTGAACGGAATTCCCCAAATTTGGCAAAGAGGTAGCCCTTGGTTCAGACTGGTGCCTTTTGCTAAAATGGTGTAAATCCGTTCAGTAGTTCCTGAGAAATTCACAATTAAAATCACATATATATCTATGGGCGCGTCGGATCCGCGTACCCTCCCGATCACGAGCTGCATGCTAATTGGCTGTCAACACTCCAAATCAAGAAGTGTTGGCAGCCATTTTGTCCCTCGGTAGAACCGAGGACAGAAACAAGTGCGCAAAGCGCAAAAGGGGGCAGGGTAGAAACACCCTGACCCCTAGGTCTGCTCAGGGGTCCCACAAGGACCCCTGGGCAGAAAAAGCATTTTTTTTTTTTAAATCGGCGGGATGCGCTTAGGGTGCGCGGATCCCGCCGAGAAAAAAAAGAAACAAGTGCGCAAAACGCACAAAGGGGGCAGGGTAGAAACCCCCTAACCCCTAGGCCTGCTCAGGGGTCCCACAAGGACCCCCTGGGCAAAAAAAGCATTTAAAAAAAAAAATCAGCAGGATGCGCTCAGGGAGCGCGGATCCTGCCGAAAAAAAATCGAAGTGCGGTCTCCCGCGCTTCGATGTTAACTTGCCCCGGGTGGGCCAAGTCCCGGGGGCATGCTGGGGGGTTTATTTTATGTATGGGGGCCTCTAAGGGCCCCCAAGCCCCGGGGACCGCCACCCCCGGGGCTTTATTAGAAAAGTTGCGGGAGGGCTCTGAGCCCTCCCGCAGCCCCGAGGACCACCACCTCCCCGGGGCTTCTTTATTTATTAAATTAACCTGTGTGGGGGACTCCAGCCCCCACACGGCCCGGGGACCACCACCTCCCCGGGGCACTAACAAAATTGAAAATGGGGGTCCGTTTTGGACCCCCAAGCCCCGGGGACCACCACCTCCCCGGGGCTTTGAAAATGTGGGGAGGGGGCCGCGCGGCCCCCTCCTGGAGCCAGTGATGGCCCTGGGGACCGCCACCCCCAGGGCCGGCTCCTGCAGTGTCCCGGGGTGCCTACCCCCGGGACACTGCTGTTTGCAATGACAGGACGGGAGCCTCGCGGCTCCCGTCCTGTCATTGCAAACTGCTTTGAATTTTGGAAGCGAGAGCAGGGAAAGCTGCTCTTGCTTCCAAAATTCAAAGCAGAATTGCTTTCCACATGGGGAGCTGCATATTAGCAGCTCCCCATGTGGAAAAGCAATGCCGCAGGAGGCGGGGAGCCAGCAGGGTCCGTGGGGGAGTTGGGGTCCCCCACGGACCCCAAAAGGATAGGGCCAGCCCCGGGGGATGGGGTCCCCGGGGCCTAAGGAGGCCTTAGGAGGGGGCCAGGCAGCCCCCTCCATCAAATAAAAAAAAAGTGGCTATGGCCCGGGGGATGGGGTCCCCGGGTCGAAATTGGCCACGGGAGGGGGGCCCACGCGGTCCCCTTCCCAGTCCTTTTTTATTTTATTTTTTTAAAAAGGGGGACAGGCCCTGGGGGATGGGGTCCCCAGGGCTCAAAAATTACTAAAAAGGGGACCACACAGCCCCCTTTAAAAAAAAAAAAAAAATTTTAAAAACGTCATCGCGAGGGAGGCCACGCCCCCTCTTTGACAGCACTCTGCAAACGCGCCCCCTGGCGCGTTTGCAGAGGGGGAACGAATTCCCCTTGAATACTGGGGGTCCCTGGGGGCCAACTAGCCCACCAGGAACCTCCAGTATGCGCCAGGGGCTGCGTTGCACAGAGGTGGACAGAGGCCACGCCCCTTTTACACCTCTGTGCAACGCAGCTCTGTGGCGCTTAATGGAGGTAGCTGGTGGGCTAGTTGCACCCCAGGGACCCTCAGGATTCAAGGGGAGTTAATCCCCGACTTAAAATGCGCCACGGGCGCGTTTGCACAGTGGTGAAGGGAGGGCGGGGCCTGAGGTGACATGTGTGCAAACAGGCCCCATGGCGCGTTTAAGATGGGGAATTAAATCCCCTTCAATCCTGAGGGTCCCTGGGGGCCAACTAGCCCAACAGGTACATCCAGAAAGCGCCACAGAGCTGCGTTGCAGAGAGGTGTAAAGGGGTGTGGCCTCTCTACACGTCTCTGCAACGCAGCCCCTGGCGCATACTGGAGGTTCCTGGTGGGCTAGTTGGCCCCTAGGGACCCTCATGATTCAAGGGGACTTAATCCCCCAACTTAAAACGCGCCACAGGGCGCGTTTGCACAGATGTCACCTCAGGCCCCGCCCCCTCCCTTCACCATTGTGCAAATATTCCTCTAAAATCTGCCGAACTACGAATTCTGATTTACTCACCTGTTATCAGGAGAGACCTCAGTGCTGCATCTTTCAGCCCAGTACTAATCCTGAAAAGTAATTTTAACCGTACTTACCAGTAACTTAAATTTCCTTCCATAGGATATCATTGCCTGCTTTTTGCTGAAAAAGTTTCTAAGTGTTGATTTTTGAAACATACAAATATTCCTCTAAAATCAGCCGAAATACGAATTCCGATTTACTCACCTGTTATCAGGAGAGACCTCAGTGCTGCATCTTTCAGCCCAGTACTGATCCTCAAAAGTAATTTTAACCGTACTTACCAGTAACTTGAATTTCCTTCATAGGCTAACATTGACTGGTTTCACTTGGAAATTCTTCTAAGTGTGGAGTTTTGGAACTTTAAAATATTCCTCTAAAATCAGCCGAAATACGAATTCCGATTTACTCACCTGTTATCAGGAGAGACCTCAGTGCTGCATCTTTCAGCCCAGTACTGATCCTCAAAAGTAATTTTAACCGTACTTACCAGTAACTTGAATTTCCTTCATAGGCTAACATTGACTGGTTTCACTTGGAAATTCTTCTAAGTGTGGAGTTTTGGAACTTTAAAATATTCCTCTAAAATCAGCCGAAATACGAATTCCGATTTACTCACCTGTTATCAGGAGAGACCTCAGTGCTGCATCTTTCAGCCCAGTACTGATCCTCAAAAGTAATTTTAACCGTACTTACCAGTAACTTGAATTTCCTTCATAGGCTAACATTGACTGGTTTCACTTGGAAATTCTTCTGTGTGTGGAGTTTTGGAACTTTATAATATTCCTCTAAAATCAACCAAAGTACGAATTCCAATTTACTCACCTGTTATCAGGAGAGAACCCAGTGCTGCATCTTTTAGCCCAGCACTGACCCTGAAAAGTAATTCTAACCGTACTTACCAGTAACTTGTATTTCCTTCCATAGGAATCCATTGTCTGGTTTTCAGCAGAAAAGTTTCGAAGTGTCGATTTTCACAAACTACAAATATTCCTTAAAAATCGCCTGTATGACTTAAACGCATTCTTTCAACTGTTTACAGGAGATGCACCAGTGCTGGATCCAGGATCCAACACTGAGTAAGAAAAAGTAACGATAACAGTTTTTACCTGCTAAGTGAATTTCCTTCCATAGGATAACATTGGTGATTCTATGAGAAAAAGTTTCTAAGTGTCAACTTTTAAAATACAATAATATTCCTTAAAAATCACTACTGTAACCAAAACGCTTTTACTCAACTGTTTACAGGAGATGTCCCAGGACTGAATCTAGGATCCAGTCCTGTGGTTAGAAAAGTAATCCATAAAGTAACTAATTGCATTTAACTAGAAATTCACATTGAGCTGAATGTTGCATTGTGTTTGAAAATGTGTTGCCCATTGCAACAACTGTAACTACTGTACTTAAAAGTCTATTGCCTATGTGCAAAGTATTTAAACTAAAGTAATTCATTCTGAGAAAGTATTTTTTGTAATGTATAATGTAATTACAATGTAATTTAAAAAATAAAATATGTAAAAAAAAATTGTTTCTAAAAATGTAGTAAATCAGTATGAAAAAAATAAATATAACAATTAATACATTTAAAAATTGTCATTTACAAAACCTTTGAAATTCACTGAAAAAACCGTAGGTTTCAGACATGTTATAGTTAGGAATTAGCATTTAAAAAACCTTTGAAATTCACTGAAAAAACCATAGGTTTCAGACACGTTATAGTTAGAAATTAGCATTTAAAAAACCTTTGAAATTCACTGAAAAAACCATAGGTTTCAGGCACGTTATAGTTAGAAATTAGCATTTAAAAAACCTTAGAAATTCACTGAAAAAACCATAAGGTTTTAGGGACAGTTATAGTTAGTTGGACATTGCACTCGTACAAAACCCGTGAAATTCCCCGTTATAGTTAGTTCAGGTAACTATAACTCGCGCCCCGCAATGCACTGCTGATGACGTCACATATTACATCACTCATGACATGGTCAGTGACATCACTGATGACATCACTGATGACATCTCAAATGACATCACTGATGACATCACTGATGACATCATCCATGTGAGAATTTAATGCATCTTCTCACACCCTAATATAAGTTTTGAAACACCCACTCTAAATTACAGACTGCCATTCTCAAAACGATACACACTCCAATACCAATAAGTACATACCCACTCACTGATTCTTAGGTCTACACACACACATCTACTCACTCACCCGTACAGTCACTCATACTTACGGTCACTCAGTACAGGACTATCATATGCACTCATACACCTATATAAACACTCACACAACGCAACTCATCCATAGAGGTACTCACACACCTAGTCAGTCATGCAAATAATTAATCACACTCCAATTTACTCACCTATACAGTTATACACACCAGCTCACTTACTCATAAAAATACTAGCACATTCTTACGCTCCTATGCAATCACTGATGCAAGTACACACTCATCCATATAGCCACTCTCACAATCACACACTCTCACTTATAGCCATTTATATACTCCAACCAACATATATACTGCCTTTCACATATGTAGTTACTCACACATGTACCACTGAGATATACATTCAATCACTAACACACCCATACACACACTCACCCACCCATACAGTCCATCACAGACGCACTCTTGAAACCATGCACCCAGTGAATCACCCACTCACACATCTATGCACAGAGTCACACACACCCCACCCACACAAACACTGAGGCACCCATACAGATACTCAGAGAACCAATCCATAACCCATATAGACACTCATTTAGCTAGTCAGAAACCCATGCAGTTGCTTACACAACAACAGACAGACGGATACAGACATTCACACAGTTTAGTCACTCACCCATGCATCCAGTAAGATACGTTTAATCACTCACTTATAGACTCAGTCACGCACCTACTAAATCATCCATTCAGGCGCTTCTACACCCACTCATTCTTCAATACGCCTTTCCCTATATATATTAAACATATTTAAACTTTACAGAAACACACAGTCACTGGATGATGTCATCAGTGATGTCATCAGTGATGTCATTTGAGATGTCATCAGTGATGTCATCAGTGATGTCACTGACCATGTCATGAGTGATGTAATATGTGACGTCATCAGCAGTGCATTGCGGGGCACGAGTTATAGTTACCTGAACTAACTATAACGGGGGAATTTCACGGGTTTTGTACGAGTGCAATGTCCAACTAACTATAACTGTCCCTAAAACCTTATGGTTTTTTCAGTGAATTTCTAAGGTTTTTTAAATGCTAATTTCTAACTATAACGTGCCTGAAACCTATGGTTTTTTCAGTGAATATATATATATATATATCCATCAAAGATTTCTCCAACTGGCGGAGCCCCCATCCCTACAGGGCGGCTTCGCAAAACGGGCATGGAGCATCCCGTATTTTGGCACACCAAAGCAAAAAAAGAGAACTGCGAAGCCCAACTGAGTGCATCACTGGCTTTATTGCTTCTTAGAAGTGGCAGGACATCAAACCCTATGCGTTTCGGCCATTGGTCATGGCCTTGTTCACAGGTGAGGTGCATCACATTAATCAGTTCCCACATTTTAAACACATTGATCACGTGACCCGGTACAATACTACCAGTCCCATAGTGCACCCTGGGTGTTGCTGCAACTGCGGTAGTTGTAAAATATTGCTAAAATAGCATCTTGATACCGCAGTTATAGTGGAACCCTTGCTTAGTGCTGTGTACTGTAATGTGATTTAAATACAACTGCATAGCGTCCTTGATTACAGTACATTAGTCTGAGGTGCACTTTGTTGTTCACAAAAACTGTCACGTAATGAATGTGCAGCAGTTACCTTCCGTAATGGAGTCCACAAGATGTGCTGCCCAAAATGTCACCATCTCTAAACAGCCAGGGCCAGTGAGTCCACAGTTGGCAAGAGGAGACATCTCTCCTCCTATACTCCCTTCCGCGCGCTGTGCAAGAATCTTTGGGAAATCCACTCTGTCTGCACACAAGCGCGTGGGATATGCTCCCCAATTTAATCCATTAAAAATTTCTCCAACTGGCGGGAGCCCCCATCCCTACAGGGCGGCTTCGCAAAACGGGCATGGAGCATCCCGTATTTTGGCACACGAAAGCGAAAAAAGAGAACTGCAAAGGAACGTTATGGTTAGGAAATAGAATTTAAAAAACCCTTAGACATTCACTGAAGAAAACAAAGGTTACAGGGACGTTATAGTTAGGATCAGATTTCACTCATACAAAACCATTGAAATTCAGCAGTTACCTGAGCTAACTATAAATTATGCCCCCAAAATGTACTGCTTATGACCTCACATATTAAATCACTCATGGCATGGTCAGTCACATCACTGATGACATCTCAAATGACATCACTGATGACATCATCCAGTGAGTGAGTGTTTCGTAAATGTTTCTGAGACTTAAAGATATATAGTCAGATACTGCATAAGCTAAATTCATATTTTTTCTAAACTTATAATGAGTGATACTGTTTCTAACATATGTCATCTGAGTGGGTGTGTGACTGTATCAGTGTGGAAGTGGTTGTCTGAGTACTGTATGTGTGTGAGTGGGTGTGTGATTCGTTGTATAGGTGAATAAGGGGGTGAGTAGATGTATGGGTGTGTGAGTGACTGTGTGAGTGGCTGTATTGGTGATTGAGTGGCAGTGTGAGTGGCTCTGGGTGGGTGAGTGGGTGTGTTATTGGCTGTATGGGTAAGTTAGTGGCGGTTTGAATGGATGTATAGGTAAGTGAGTGTGTGTGAGTGGCTGTTTTGCACAGTAAGTATCTGATTGACTGGCTGTATAGGTGAGTGAGTGGGTGTGTGACTGCTTGTATGGATGTGTGATTGGGTATGTAAGTGGTTAACTGGATTAGTGAATGGATGTGTAAAGAGCTGTATGGATAAGTGAGTGACTGTGAGCAGCTGTTTGGGAGAGTGAGTGATAGTGTGATTGGCTGTGTGGGTGAGTAAGTGGTTGTGTGAGTGACTGTATTAGTGAGTTAGTGGCTCTGTGAGTGGCTGTAAGGGTGAGTGAATGCTGGTATGAGTGGCTGTATGGGTGAGTGAGTGGGTGTGTGAGTGAGTGGATGTATGGGTGGGTGATTTGACTGTGTTCGTTAGTGACAAATGGGTTTGTGAATGGGTATGTGAGTGGTTGTGTGGGTATATGAGCGGGCGTATGAGAGGTTGTATGGGGTGTGAGTGTGTGTGTGAGTGGTTCTGTGGATGATGTTATCAGTGATATCATTTGAGGTGTCATCAGTGATGTCAATGACCATGTAATGAGTGATGTAATATGTGAGGTCATAAGCAGGGTATTGCGGGCGTATGTTTAGTTAGCTAAGGTAACTATAACTGCTGAATTTCAATGGTTTTGTATGAGCGAAATCTGAGCCTAACTATAACGTCCCTGTAACTTTTGTTTTTTTCAATGAATTTCTAAGGTTTTTTAAATTCTATTTCCTAACTGTAATGTCCCTGTACCCTTGGTTTTTCAGTCAATTTCTACAGTTTCTTAACTTTTTAATCCTAACTGGAAACCTACACCTTTGAGAATGGGTGTGTGAGTGGTTGTGTGGGTCTGTGAGTGGGTCTGAAAGTGCCTGTGTATCTGTGTGGGTCTGTGAGTGCATGTGTGAGTACCTGTGTGAGTATCTGGATGGGTGTGTGAGTGCCTGTGTGGGCCTGTGAGTGGGTGTGTGAGTGCCTGTGTATGTCTGTGAGTGGGTTTGTGAGTGGTGGTATGGATTTTGGGCATCTGCATACTGAGGGCATTTAAAAGGGAGAACCATGGACTCTGCTCTCACCGGGAGACGACAATAAAAAAAACACTCATCACAGTCACTACACATCAGATTCTGATCCAATAGATCAATGATGAATTCACCTCCATTAAGGATTTCATATTGTTTTTTAACTTGGAATATGAGAGGAAACACACTTGCTTTGCCTTTGCCAAGCCCAAGAAGTTAGGATCGTTTGCGCTTTACTGAAGTGGAGCTTTAACTGGGACACTTGCTAGGTTTATATTTGTAAGTGTTTTCAGTTGAGGTTAATTTTTGTGAGATCAGCACCAGGGCCAGAATCGAACCTCATTTTTTCCAAGACGAGTCCTCAGTTTTGCCAAAAACGTCTATCTAACTGGAATACTTTCATTTGGTTAATTAGTAAGTGCTATCTCATTGGGTAAATGTCTCCAGCATATTCTTCACTACAGCTATGTAAAGGACCACGAGGTGTACATGTAATTTCGGCAATGTGATTGTTCCTCTTAACTAAATTAATTAAATGCTTCTTTGTTTAGTGGAGATGTCCTCATAGTCCTCTGCATCCATAATTCGTCACCAAAATCGGCTTGAAATGCGCTCAAGGGACTTTTGTTAAGCTGTCCATCAACATGGGAGAAGGGAGGAAAACATTTGCATGCTAAAAAAGGAAAACAGGGCGTGGCCAAGCGGGTGGAGCTTGCAGATGATTTCGGGGCATTTGCATACTCAGGGCAATTAAAAGGGAGAATCATGGACTCTGCTCTCAGCAGGAGACAACGAGAAAGAAATCCCTGGTCACAGTCACCCCAGATCAGATTGTGCTCCAATAGATCAACGATGTAGTCACCTCCATTAAAGATTTCACATTGTTTTTCAACGTGGAATACAAGACATTTGCTTTGCCTTCCCCAAGTCCAAGAAGTTAGGATCCTTTGTGTTTTAAACAAGGGAAGGGGGTATGCGTGGCCCTCCTACCCGGGCCAAATTTAGCCCGGGACCCCATCTCATGGGGCCCCCACGTCTACCTGGGTGTCCTGGCCCCACCCAGGGCAGGCAGTGTATTACGTTGGGGACCGCATGAGAAGCCTCAATGCTCCTGCGGTCCCAGCTGGCTCCCCATCACCTGTGGGAGCCGGCATTGCTCCAGCACTCAGGGAACAGCTAAATATACAGCTCCCTGTGTGCAGGAGCAATCTTTCATCTGTTTCACTGCCTGCATGACTGCGGGCAGGAAAACAGATGAAAATTGCGTGAGGGCCTCATTTACAAGAAGGGACGCGGCGCTGCGCTGAGGCAGTGATGCATCAAAATCACTAGCAAAACACTACGTCATTTTTAAACGCCAAGGATATGTCATATTTTTGGTATGGCGCACCATGGTGCAAGTTGCGGGCTACGGGAAAACATTTTAGCTGGGGCAGGCGTTATGATGCAGCAAAAACTGACATATCTGCCGGAAAAGTGTTGTAAGGCAGATTTGCCTCACGTAACGCAAACCAAACCACCTTAGCGCCACTTTTCACTGTGTGTAACATGAAAAAAGTACTAAAAATGACGCAATTTTTTTTTTTAAAATGCCACACTTTACAGAAGGCAGCCATGGAGCAGGGAAAAGAGACCAGCAGCCAGGACAACAACCCCAACAACCCCAGCGCCAATCAGGATGTCCAGACAGGGGAAGAGGAAGAGGAAGTGCAACTTCAGTGAGGAGAAGAATGAGATCCTGATCATTGAGGTGACAGACCACCAACATCTGCTGTTTGTCACCTCAAAATTGCCATGAGGAAAGAAAGACGCCATTTGGCAGTCCATACTGGCCAAGGTCAACAGCGTGGGACAATCGAAGAGGACAGTAACTGACTTGAAGAAATGCTGGCATGAAATAAAGCGTAGGACGAAGGAGAAACTGACCAATAACCTAAAGGTAGCAATGGAGACCGGAAGACGATGTCCGGGGCCACAGGAGGAGCTAGTTGTCTTGTAGGAACTGGTGGCAACTGTCATCCCAGAGGAGTTGGTGGCAGGAGTAACAGGACAAGACAGTGCAGGTCATGAGGAAGAACAAGACCTATAGAGTAAGTCGCAACAAGGGGCAGTGTGGGCAAAAAGGTCAGGTCATGCAGTGCAGCTAGCCAAGTATCAGCACTACACTGCGCCGTATGCAGGGCATAGGGCAGGTATGTGGGCCATGTACTGTTAAGCATCACATTAACATAAGTCACACTGCCCAGTTACATATTGCACAGCTCACTCCAGCTGTCATTTTTCTCCCTTCCATGTGTGAAGTAATGTACCAGTCCACGGTCACCTCTGTAAACTGCAATTGTAGTTGCATGTACAGCATGAGTCACCAGAACTACAAGTCCCACAATACCCTGCAAAAAAACATTGGACCTCAGTTACAAGAGGCCTGTGCTTCCGGTGCCTCACTTTTAATAACACTCTGGTGGTGCAGGTCTCTCAATCATATCCATGATGCAACGTTAATCCACCCTGCGTGGCTTTGAATGTCCTTATAGGTATGGATTAATGCAAAGCAGTGCAAAGAGCTGCTTTGCCTTACTCTACGTCCATGTGTCTTAGCCTGACCTCCCAGGGATGGGTTTGCACTGTGAGCCTTCGGAATGTCAAGAAAAGTGATGTTCTGGCGGCACACTGTGCTTGTAATAAGCATCTCCTACGTGGGGAGTGAATGCAAGTGATGCACACCAGAGGACCATGTGTGTTGAAACTAAAGATGGTGTGTGGCCCTGGGGGCCTCCGGTAGTGCAGTGCATTGTAGGCGCTGGCTGAGAACGCACAACTGCCAGTGTGTGTGGATGTGGAGACAATGCATAGAAAGGAGGTGAGAAGGCACATGTGTACAGCAAGGTAGCCTGACAAATACACATGCACTGCTGTCTCTGACAGTGTCACACTTGTGTCGAGGCTGGGAAGGGATAACAGAGAGGAGCTCATTGGGGCACTACATCCTACATGTGATGTGGCCCTGGTTGAAGTTGTAGCAAGTGGCAGGAGGGAGTCTGGAGGCAAAGTGTCTCACCATGCCCCGTATGTCAAAGTCAGAGGATGTGAAACAGGGATCAGTCAAGGTATAGGAAGAACTAGTTTGCCACCACAAATCCTTTGAGTCAGGGATGGTAGGAGGGTAAAGTGAATTGGCCCAGTTGTGTGTCAAACCTGGGTATGCAATCAATCAATAGATGGGTCCTACCAGCCTGAATATACTGTCACACAGGAAATCTGTTTGTGCCTGTTGTGTATGAAGGTGGAGGCAGCAGCTAAAGTCTAAGAGATGTCTATGAGTTAAGGGCACGTCCAGGTAATATTAGGACCTTGCTTACTGGGCTGATACATTATAAATGCTAAGGGCCAACTGGAAAACACCGATAAGCTGGATACTAGACGGTGCTATGATATTCACCCTTCTGGTCTGGCCTGTTTGCTGTGGGTGCATATGAAAAATTGAAACTCACGGTGATGTTTCCACTCTTTAAAAATTAGAAGGTTTGCGCTATAGTGGCTGAGATTATCCCTTTCCTTACTCCTTTTGTATGAAGAATTTTCTTAATCCGACAAATAACTCCCTGTCTGCCCTGCTGATGTGTTTGAGATATATTTATAATTTTAATATGGTCCTGAAGAAGGTGGTAGAGTAAATATAGAGCCACAAAATCATCCATTGCCTGCTGGTGTGTCCAGTCCGGGGCCACTACACCAGAAGGAGAGAAGAAAATAGACTCCATTGGGGTGTATGGAGGATGTTGTCTTTTGTGGACTGTTGTCTGAGGAGTGTGTGGTATGTGGTATGAATGGTATGTCAGAGAAGAGTATGGAGAAGAAGGGACAAATGGGGATTGTGGGAGGGCTGGGCAAATAAACAGATGCGAAAGCTGAATATATCTCTTAATGGTGATGTATTTAATGAAGTTTTGCAATAAACATGAATTGATAGTCAGGATGGATCGATACAAATTCACTCTGAGGTGATGTTCTTCTCTTTTTCTTCAAGGTTCTCCCTCTTACGGATGGCACCTCCCGAAAGCTCTGAGAAGGAGAGGCAAACAGCGGTAAGTATGATGTTTATCACCTTCAGGGGTCTATAACCTACCCGCCACCATACCTCCTTCCAGAGTCATTGTTCGGTGGGTCCATGGTTATGGGAGGAGTGAAGAGGGTGAGATAAGGGACAGGAGTGCTCAAATAAAGATACAAGATTTTCTTTCTCTTTTAAGAAAACTCAAAATAACAACAAAAATTAAGGTCAGCAAATTCCCTAAATGTGGGTGGGCTCCAGGTTCTTTTCACCTAGAGCAAACCTGATTTTTATAACCTATTTTCTTTTGCAAACCTGATTTCAGCATTTCCTCTCTCAGTTATTTCCCTCTCCCTAGAGAGGGGGTTTCTCAAAAGGGTGATGTGCCTCAATCTGCACAAAAACATTCATCCCTACAATGCAGGCACCTTTGCACCATGGTGCAAAGGGTGCCTGCGTTGGTGCGTAGCAGCCATTTGTGCCCCAGCGCTGTGAAAGAGGATAGGAATGCGCAGTATCTCAAAGATATGGGGCATTCATGCCTTTTTCTGTTTGATGTAGGGCAGCGCAGCAGGAGGCTTGCAATGCTGTCCTATGCCATAAACTTGTAAGTGAGGCCATGATTGTCAACCTTTTGACTCATGTGAGCAACTGACATGGATCTCCATCAACATAAATCTTTTCCATTCCAGAGGATGAAACACCAACTCCTGACCAGCTGCATGTCCTAGAAGTGGATCCTGAGGATGATGACAGACTGCCAAGCCCAACCAAGACACCCTCAAGCAAATCCTTTACTCCTCCCAAACACCATCTCCAGTCACGGGAAGCGATAAAAGCAATACAGGGTCTCCAGATGATCTGCCTCTCACCAACCAAACACCACTTGCCAGCCCACCCCCAGCACATGACTCTGACGACCTTCAAATAGTCTTCCAACATCCAGCGGGAGCTGGTAGATGAGGTGCGAGTGGGGATGGAGACCGTGGCGAGCATCCTAGAGGGAGTCCATAGGTGCCTCAGCTCCAATAAGGACACCTCGGAGGCTGTAAGAGGCACCTACCCTCCGCACCATGGCTTGACCGGTCCCTGGTTGACATTGATGGTGTCATGAGGCAGAGGCATGAGCAAATGCCCTGCCAAAATGGCACCAGCGAGGTTGCTAACCAGCTGGGGGCAATATGTAGCATCCTGGAGTCCATGGAACGGAAGCAGGACTCAAAATTGGCAACAATGAGTGCCCACCACTGCAATGTTGCTGCTCTGCTGTCAAACCAGCAGGTCCTTCTCTCTGTTTTACTGCCTTACTTGTTAGCGAAGGGAAATGCTGCTGGGAACCAGGGGTCCAAACCTTCAGCCCCTGATGCGTGTGTGCCTCTGTTAGCTCTAAGACCTTTCACACCACCCTCACGTCAGGCACCACTTACATCAGAGGACAAAGATGTGGACTGAAGCTCTTTGCAAAGGAAATCTGTCCTGTAGCATATTGATGTGCCACATGGCCAGTTTCTCCAATGCCCTGTGCTTATGCCCATGCCACTGTACCTCTCAACAGGTACTGTCCTCCATTTGCGTGCCCACCTGTTGATCACTTCCATGTGTGGACTGTCTATGTGGACTTTCTTTCCTAATGGCAATTTGATCTTCCTCCTCACTGGAGTATTCCTCTCCTCAACATGTCCCATGACATATATCCCCCATGGACTCTGGACATCCAATGGCTCACTATGTTGGTGTTGTTTTCCCAAGGACTTCCACTTGCTCCTTTAGTTGACGTGTGAATAAAAATGCTTTTCAGATACAGCATGTTGTATTCCTAGTCATGATTGCAGTAAGTAGACTATGGTGGATGTGCAGATTCTTAAGACGCTATAGGACATCTCAAGAGAAATGTGTTTGTGCCACCCAGGGGTAAATATGCACAGTGCATGCTAAATAGTTTATGTAATCCCTATCTGCTACTAAACTAGCAAGCCCCACCCAAGGTCAGTCACATACATGAAGTGCAACAATTGTCAATCAGTCAATGGTAAGACAGAAGGTGTTTATCTTCACAGGTGGGTGATACTTCTATGCATACTAGCCAGCAACCAACAGTGATTCTACTATTTAATGGTGTTAGCGATAGTGTGTAAGTGACTGCCATCAGTGTGGCACCCAACACATCCTAGATTAGTCACAATGGTTTGACTCTGTCATACATACAATACATGTAGCATCACATACATACACAGCAATAACTTCGATTAATACCTGTTTTAGACTGTGTGTCCATTCACAGCAAGAGTGCCACTTACAGTGAGCAATCAGGTTAGAAGATCCCTTAAGTGACTCCATTAATAACTTGAAATGCTCTACTCCTTAGGGGTTCCACTTAGTAACACATGTATACCAACACTGGCAGTAACTCCTACAGCATGTGCTTAACCCAACCTAAGCAGATGTTACAATTGGCAAGCCGTAAATAAGTAAGCAGTTGTGAAAGTTTAAACAGATTTCATTTTATATACACTACCAATCTTAACATCTAAAAACTAAAACCTCCATTAATTATACCTATCTAAACTATACCTAAACTAACCTAATCTAACGTACCTATACTATCCACCCTAAAACTAACTTAACCTATCTAACCTTAACTTAGCCTACTCTACACATATAACACTACAAACAGGTAAAACATCAACCCCCACCCCCTTTATTACACATTTGCACATGAGACTAACATAAACTACTGAAATACACAAACTAGCTAAACATGAAAACCTAAACACATATATATTTTTGTATTTTTTACAATTTTTACATTTTGGGGTTTTTCTTTTTATAACACATACTAAACATTAACCCTCCACCCACTTAACAACATACCCAGCCATATCCCGACCTAAAAACAGATAAATAGTAAAACAGAGAAGAACACTAAAACTATTCTACCCTACCACTATGCTAACACCTATCCTAACCTATGCTAGCAGTCTATACTATAAAAACTATGATATTAAAATGGGAGGGCCAGAAAGTTGGACGAAGGGCCTACATCCTGGACTCTATCAGGTCCACAGTCTTTTGTAAGGTCTTCACCAAGTTCATCAGTGTTGCCACATGCAACTGCAGGCCTGCCAACTTCAAGGCATTTTCTTGCTGGCCCTTTCAGCAACTGTTGCTCAATGTCTGTTACTGCTGTGAATGTGTGGCACCCAGCTGTGGTGCCACTGCTGGTGGGGCTGTGGAGGGTCCTGGAAGTGGGGCTGTGGAGGGTCCTGGAAGTGGGGCTGTGGAGGGTCCTGGAAGTGGGGCTATGTAGGGTCCTGCAACTCTAGCTGTGGAGGGTCCTGCAACAGGTCCTGGAACCCCATCATGTAAATGCTCCACTGGACGGCTGCTGCCTGACCTTTTGGAAGCTTTCTGTCCACAAAGTGGTGACTTCCAGTTCCCTGCTGCCCTAGTTCGATCATAATTGTCCCCCATGTACCTGAAGGCCTTAGCAACGTGGCGGATGTTCAGGTACCTCTCCAGGCAGCTCCAATACACCTTTTCCACCTCTGGGATGATGATGGCTGTTGAGGAGGAAGGACACACGAATCAGACCAAGCTTATTTGTCACAACTGACCACACTTACATGCATCAGTCACTATTTGCAGCACAAGTGGCATGGCCTGCAAACAACAATTACATCTATGTAACATATAATGACCAACCATCATGAGAAACATGTACTTCCCCTACGATAACAATGGTAACCCAGGTTTTGGCCTTGTAGGTAAGGGAAAGTGCAGTGACTGGAATCATTACCATGTACCTATGTGCATATGAAGACAGAATTGGATTTATGCTGTTATGTACACATGGAATGGTACACATGGTCCATCGATGTGCTCCCTGGGGACTGACATGCAGCATGCCAGAGGGTACAATCTATGGCCAATCAGCTAAGTGAAATGAGTGATGTGTAGCAAGTACACATATTGTGCCTCAGCAATGCTTCACTGTTATAGAATATACACAAGGCCACACACATAGCAACATAAATTGACTCAGTGCCAGGTTGTTGAAACATAGACAGAGTGTGGCAATCTACCTCCCATTCAACAGACCTGTTGGATAATTTTCAAAGATTGACACATGGACATACCTGGAACACTATACCATAGATCACCTACTGAAAATCAGACAAGAGCATGTGCTCCTTGACATATCCAATGGTCTGTCCCAACCTTACTGTACGGATTGTTACCGAGAACCACTTCAACTCATACTTTTTTTTTTTTAATTCTTTTTATTATAAATAACCAAAGAAAGAGGAAACACAAAGAAAAAAAAAAGAAAAACATCTGCTTCAGAAATCAGTACAATATACATAATATGGAGGTCGGCATACACAATACAGAGAAAGTAGAGCAATCCAAGCCTCCCAGTGCCCCACCCCCCCAACTAGGTAAACATGGAGTACAGTTATACAACGTGTTCCTTAAGATGGCAAGAGATACTTATGATATTGGTGACAGATCATTTCTGTAGGTCATCCAGGCCCCCCATATCTTCTCCCATTTTCGTGGGCAACCCCTGCTCTGATATACTGTTTGTTCAGCCCGCTGACACCAGTCTAGATCGTTTTCCCAAGACTGCAATGTCGGGGCTACACTGCCACCCCACGCTCGGGCGATCTTTCGCTTCGCCACCACTCCTGCTAGGGCCAGCCAGGTCGTGGCCCATTTGGGCCAGACTATCTCTCCTGTCACCCCCAGGATATGTCATCTCGCTTCGCCTGGGACTTGTTCCCCCACTACCGCTGTCATTACACGAGACACCTTACTCCAAAAAGTCGGAATCTTGGGACATTCCCACAATATATGGAAGAACGTTCCAGTCTCCCCACAGCCCGTACACACTGTGCAGACATACAATGGCCCATGCGTTACTGTACTGATCGCAAGGCGTAGGATCTATGTAGAATACGTAGCTGGATCAGCCTAAATCTCGCTCTCACCGCTATCTCTCTGGGGCTCTGTAGGGCCTCCCCCCAATCCTCATCCTCCAGGAATCCCACTTCCGATTCCCAGGCCGCCCGAAGGGGCCCCAGACAGTCAGGGGTATTATTTATACGTTTTTTGCATGTGAGGGATATTGCTTTGTCAATCATTGGGTCAAGGAGGAGTCTGTCTTCAAGTGGTGTGTACTCCGGCAGCGAGACTCCTTCTTTCAAGTGACAATGGAGTGCATGCCTCAACTGTAAGTACCGAAAGTGCTCAGTCGGTTTCATTTGGAATTCTACTTGGAGACTGTCAAACGAAACCATGTTCCCTTTTTTTCAAACATCCCCCAGGAGGTCAATGCCAATGTTGCTCCATCCCTGGAACCCCTTCAGGCGCCTGACCTCACTCAGAAGATCTTCCTCCCAGAGGAGGGTTTGCTCAGTCAACCGGACCTCCCATCCAATCATTTTAGTCGCCTTTCGCCAGGCCATAACCACGGTCTGTGTGTGGGTCGGGAGGGACGAAAGTGCCCCTCTCCCCCCGTACAGGACCGAGAGAAAGCTACCCCTGTTCATAGCATGACGGTCAACCCGGTAGGCCGGTTCCTCAAGTGGTGAGAATACCCACCCATTAACGTTAACCAGCTGGGCTGCCCTGTAGTACTTTCTTATGTCCGGCACCGCTAGTCCTCCTTCATATACCCCCTTCTGCAATTTCTTCAAAGCGATCCTAGGGAAGCCTCCCCCCCTCCATATCAATGTACGCTGCTCGGACTCAACCCCACGAAAGAAAGCTTCCAGGATCTGGAATGGAGTATTTTGTATGGCATATAGTAGACGCGTTAGGGCCATCATCTTGAATAGAACCGCTCTTCCCATAAGGGAGACCGGCAGGCGCCGCCAATGAACAACATCCCCTTTCAACTGTTCTAGCTGTGAGTGTACGTTCAGCTGCATAAATTCCTCTTTCGTTTTGGAAATCCAAATGCCCAAGTATTTAAATAGATCTTTATGGACTAGCTCCTTGCACGCCGACGTCAGGGCCGGAGGCTCCCCGTCCAAGGTGAATACCAGGGACTTATCCCAGTCCAGAGTATTGCCCAAACGATTGTATAATATGAATAAGCCTATGGAAGGTCTGCCTGGGTCTATGGGCCTACAACAGGATATCGTCCGCATATAGGGAGATGCGTTCATCCCCCCCCCACATCGATGCCTCTCACTACCGGGTCCGCTCGTACCCATGAGGTCAGTGGTTCAAGAGCCAACGCAAAGAGCACCAGCGAGAGCGGGCAACCCTGTCGGGTGCCCCTATAAAGCCGAAAAATTCTGGAAACCGTCCCGTTAACCCGGACACGTGCCAACGGGGCAGCATACAAATGCTCAATCCAGCTTCGGAAACCCGGGCCAAATCCAAACTTAGTAAGAACGGCAAACAAGTATGCCAATTCGATACTGTCGAATGCCATGTGGGCATCGAGTGACAGAAGTGCTGCCGGGATGTCAGGTTGCTGTCGCGCCACGTGCATAACCCCATACAGTCTACGGAGATTCAATCTGGTGCTTCTATGGGGCATGAATCCGGATTGGTCCGGATGAATCAGAGACTGTATCAGTGGAGTCAGTCTGTTAGGGATCACTTTTGCGAGTACCTTGGCCTCAAAGTTCAGGAGCGAGATTGGGCGATACGAACTACGGAGGTCCTGTGGTTTGCCCTTCTTAGGGATGACAACTATGACGGCCGTCCTCAAATCCGGGGGTAAGTGGCCCTTTGCCCTCGCCTCTCTGAACATATTGAGCATGTGGGGTGCCAATTGGCCTGCCACGCACTTATACATTTCCACAGGGAGCCCGTTGGGACCCGCAGCTTTCCCGGACTGGAGGTCCCGCATGGCACCCTCGATTTCATCTACAGTAAAGTCTGCGTCAGTCGCCTCCCGGTCCCCATCAGTAAGCGTCGGTAATACTACGTCTTTCAGGAACTCCGCACAATCCTCTTCACCCCTGTCCATCTGGGATTGGTAGATCCCTTAGTAATATTTGGCAAACACTTCAGCTATAACTGAGCCCGTCCCCTGTACAACACCCTCCGAAGTCCTAAGCTCGGAAACCCAATTATGAACTCTGTCTCTCCTTTCCAACCATGCAATAAGTTTATTCGCCTTATCGCCAAGATCATAAATACGTCGTTGCATGGTTATGGCATAAGTGCGGGCTGTATTCTCCTCTAAATCCCAGAGTTCTTTCTATTTGAGCCTAAGTGTGTGTAGGCGTCCGGCCTCTCCCCCCTGAGACAATCCCAGCGCTGAGTCAAGTGTTGCAATCTCCTGTTCCAGACTGTCGCAGTTTGCCCTCTTTTCCTTACGCCTAGCCCCAGCGGCCGCCTGTACATGATCCCTGGCTACTGTCTTATATGCCTCCCATAGTATGCAATGAGAGCGCACTGATCCCACATTTTCGTCAAAATAAAGTGCAGTACGTTCCTCAAACTGTTCCCTAAACTCCTGATCTTTAAATAGGAAGGGGTCTAAACGTGGAGGTAGAGTCCAAACCCTCACCGGGCCTCGTATGAGTACTTCCACCGGGGAGTGGTCAGAGATTCCATGGGCCCTGTGACAACATGCCTGAAAAAGGCCAGTCGAGGCAGCATGTGTGAAAATATCATCTAAACGTGACCCACTGCCATGCGCCGCGGAGATATGAGTATATTGCCTAGCCGCGGGATTGTGCAGTCTCCATAGGTCCACCAACCCCAGCGCAGTCGCAAAGACCTTTAATGGTTGCGGGAGCGAGTATCACGATCTAGGGCCAGCTCCATAGTCTCATTCATATCCCCACCCAGGATAAGAGTGCCCACTGGCATATCTAGTAGGAGATCGCTGAGGTCTGGGAGAGTCATCCCATGCAGTTTAGGAGGGATATATACTGAGCAAACGTTAATGGTGATACCCTCCCATGTCCCTGATAACGCCGCATTGCGCCCCATTCGATCAGTCCATGAACGAACTATCATCAAAGACACCGAGTTTTTGATCAAGATCGCAGTTCCCCTGGAACCAATTGTGAACCCAGCATGGAGTGCAAGCGTGTACCCAAACCTGTTGAGAGCAAGATAGTTATTCCCCTTCAGGTGAGTCTCCTGTAGGAGCACTACGTCTGGGGAATGTCTACGTAGGTATTGTAGGTCCATAGTTCTTTTAATTTTATCCCCCAGACCATTCACGTTCCATGAGAGCACCTTCCATCTGAGAGGAAAAAACCGTCGACTCATCACCCCCCCGTACCCTCCCTGCGTGCAGCCACCCCCCACCCCCAGGAATTTGTGTATTACCTTGCGTCCTAAGACCCTGGTCAGTGCAAATGGCATTACTGTTCTGAAGCAAGTAGAACACAACCAAACAGAAGAGAACCCCATGAAATACCTCCCCCCTCCCTGCTACCCTGCTACATAGGTTTGAAACTACCCACATCCCCAACTAGCAGAGCGCCTGTCGCCCAAGGAACAATCAACTAACAAAGGGGCTGCCGAGCTTTGCCTTCACAAGGCTCCGGGAGGCCCAAACCCAGCCCAGTCCAGAAGAGTATCGTTGCAATGCATTGGTCAGTTTACAGTATCAACCATCATGGAAAGTGCAATCACTGACTCACTCATTCAGGCAATATACATTACATATTACATCAATGAGTCCCAAAGACCAGGTGGTCATGGCGGTAGGGTCACTTTCTGGAGGTCTCAAAAGTCGCCGGGCTCATCGATCTGGACCGCCGGTATCTCTGATCTCGAGTGTCCATTCCTTCACGCCCACTCGAGGAGCCCGGTGAGCACTCACGGGTATCTCTCCAGTCATCCGCCGTACGATGATTGTCTTTACGTGGGTGCCCCTCGTCCAACCAATCCTGCACCGCCGATGCAGTTGTGAAGAACCAGGACTTTCCATTAGCAATGATTTTGAGTTTTGCCGGAAAGAACATCATATATTTGATGCCCCTTTCCCTCAGGGCTCGCTTCACTCCGTCAAAGGTGCGGCGCTCCTGCTGCACCTTTAACATAAAGTCCGGGAAAAATCACACAGTCGTGTTCTCATACGTGAGGTCGCCATGTAGTCGAGCAGCCTGTAAAATGGCGTCCCGGTCCCTATAATTGAGGACCCTGGCAATGATTGTTCTGGGAGGGGCCCCAGGTTTTGGTGGAGGGACCTGGGCCCTATGAGCCCTCTCCACCGTAAATAAGGTGGAGAGCCGTTTGGGCTTGAGATGGTTCATTATTAAGTCTTCCAGAAAGAGGTCCATACTGGGGCCTTCTGCCCCCTCCGGAACCCCCACCACACGGATGTTGTTCCGGCGTGCCTGCCCTTCCTGGTCCTCCAGCTTCAGGGCCACTTGGCGGTGTTGATGAACCAGTTGTTGGATTTTCTCCTCTAGTTTACATGTGGTACACTGGAGCTCAGCTATATTCGTCTCCGCCACTGTAACGCGCTCCAAGGTCTTGTTCATGTCCGCTCTGAGTAGATTCATTTCAATTGAAACTTTATCAATCTTTGTTTCAAGCGTTGTCCCCAAAGCCTGAATGGCCACCATTATTGAGCTGAGAGACGGTTCCTGGGCTTCATCCTGACCCCCTGCAGCGCTCTCCGCCGCTGATAGCTGTTTCGGGATCGCGTACTTGTCCAACTTGTTCGACTGTACCTGTGGGGCCCCTTTTGGCTTCATTCTGAAGGAGGCAGCCGGGGCGCGAACGCAGGGGCGCCATGTGGGTCGGTTACGCAGGTGGGTCCCAGCTGATGCCAATATCGCCCAAGCCGTCCCAAGAGTAGCGCAGAGTATGGCGGCCGCAAGTCACACACTGGTGCGTAATCCCTTACATGGGGCCACCACCCCGGAGATCACACTAGCCGCCACTCAGGGGTGGAGGCCAGAGAGCAATGGCGTCAAAGTGGAGCGGGGGAATCCCACCGGAAGCGAAGCAGTATGGCCAGTCTTGCGTGAGGGGGCCCAAGGCGTAGCCGCCAATTGCTAACCTGTAGGCCGCTGAATGGGATCGCTGCCCCACCGACCGCTCACTCCCGCACGCGGGCCCGGCCAATTATTGTATTAGTGGCGAAGGAGGCCACTCAGCAGTTGGACCGTCCTCCGCTAATATTCCGAGCGGTAGCGGGATCCGCAATCAGTGCTGGGAGGCTCCCCCGCTCCACCCGCTCGAGTTCGATGCAATTTGGCCACCAGTTGCACTGCAAATGCCGCCCAGTGCCTCGCTCCCACCAGGCGGATGTGGCTACACACCAGCGGACCGTCTCTCCTCCCGGGCCCAGGTCACGCTAGGACGAAATTCCAGCAGCGAGGGGCATCCCCAAACACAGTCACTATACCGGGGCACCCCTTGCAGCTATCTCATGCACCGCCGGGGACCGCAATCTGTGCACGGGGGATCCGCTCCACTCTACTCGCCCAAGGCCGTCACAGGGGGCCACCGCTTTCACAGGGCACGCAGTAGTCCCGCAGCCACCTGACACCGCCCGGCGCCTCAATCCTTAACAGGCAGGTACGGCAGCGTGGCACAGGGTCTTCGGGTCCCAGATCGAGCACCCCCAGGACACACTCGATGATTATCGATGACTATCGTGCGCACCAGGATGTTCAGGCATCCGGCTACGTGCTACTCGAGCACCGCCCAGCCGCTCCGGAGGTCTTCACGCGCGTCCGCTCCTCCAGCTTCGCCGTCGTCTAACTCCGCCAGTACAGGGCGCAGCTCCCTGCCATAGACCGCAAACCACAGCGCTTGGCTTGCCGCTGTCCTGCAGGTGCTATATCGCTGCAACTTCCAGGAGAAATACCGGATATCATGGGCTTTTGTTGCGGCCTCGGCGGAGCTCTCTCCCTAAGCTGCCATCTTGGCAGACGCCAGGCCATGCCCACCCACTTCAACTCATACTTAGTCCATGTGATGCGTGTGCACATGCATGCTGTATAGTGCAGATTTGTGAGTGTTTAGAGCTGTATCTTTCTGGTAATTGGCAAGAAATTGTTGAATGGGGAGAAATCCTGGGGATAAAATATGGGCAACTACAGCATTAGGAGGAATGTGGAAGGGCTTGTATGCTGACAAAACAGTGCATACATGTCTGTGGTGCTTTACACATTGTCCTTATGTCTCACAAAACCCTACAAAAATATGGAAATGTGTCTATTACAGGCCATTGGATCTATGAGGCAGGAGTCAGGCATGTTTCACCATTGCCATGTGTGGACTGGTGGCATGTCCCACATACATTCATACCTATTCAGTCTGCACTGGTGTAGAATTCATTATAGCCTGTGTGGACCTGCCCCACAAAAGAGTTCCCTAAATAATCATGTGTACGCATACAGTAGCAATGTGCATCAGACAGGCAAATAGGATTCATCCCTCAAATTCCGTGTTAACATTGAGTTGAATCCCAACTTCCTCTGTACCACCATGCTATATTGCCTCCTCCTCTGTCACCCCATCTCACATGTCACCGATGTGCAGTAGTCTGAAGACTGTGCTAGTACCAATGATGTGGATGACAGTTGCAACATATGATCATTGTTGGCTAAGGGGAGAACCCAGGTAAGTCATTGGCATGGACAATAGACTTTCTGACTTGACTGACTGACTGACATATGCACTCACTGCAAACAATGGGGATATGTGATTTGACCACTGGTCATGCTATCTGCAATAATAAATGTTAACTATGCCACCTCACTTATACATATGCAGCATATATATTAGGATGGAATCATGTTTTAGTATGGGGAGCCTGCTCACATGCTCACCCAAGTTCATTGGAGTCCACAACTTTGGCTAGATGCTGAACTACAGGTACATGCATGGAAGACCAAACAATATGCTGTTTGAGTGTCATGAATGTCTGACATGCCTTCAGTCATTTAGCCTGTACCAATGTTGGTAGGGTAGAGGAAAGTAATCGGCAGTCATGTGCTTGGTATGTTGTGAACACACAATATGAGAATACATATATTGGTTAAATGACCATTGTGCACGTGTCACCATTCGATGTGCTGTTGACTATTGGAAGTTTGGTCTGGGATATGTGTTACACCCCACCAACACCTGTATCTGGCAAAAATATGACTCGGGCAAACATACTTTGTCAGGGAGTTCACAGCCTATACCATGCAACATTTGTGTCACATACTTGGGGGTAGCATGTTGGCAATTTTGGTCCATAGTATGGGTGAGAGACATTATATAACTAATTCCCATAAGAAGGTTTTGGGGCAGGTGATGGTACATGTGCCGTAAGTATCCACATCTTAGCTGACTCAACAATAGCACAACATATTAAGAGGCATCCATCATATGGGCCTGCGTACATTGATAATCATTCCACATAGCAATTTGGCCCTGTCATTTTCACATGCAACTTTGTCCTACTTCTGTAATAAATCTACATATAAGGTGCAGCTTGTTTCCGCAGACCATGATGCCCCTTGCACATCTCACTGCAACCCATTTCAGTAAACACACACAATCCTTACAGATCACAGAAACAATTAGGTGACACTCACCGATAGCATTTGCTCTCGGAATGTCACCACCTCAGCAATGGTGTATGGGTTTGGTCCACCTACAAGACAAAAAACTTAGTACGTAGCTCTGTGAATGCTGAACATGTACACTGTGTACAAATGAAGCACAGTACATTGTCTTCATAAATGCCTGGTATTGTCTGCACGTTGGACTTGTAGCATGAGGCACAGTTGGAATGCCCTCATGATGGACATATGTATGCCATGTTGCAGTGTATTCAGATGATAGCAGGCACATCACATATTAGGTGCACAGAGTGCAGACAAGGTACAAGACCAGCCTAGCTTGCAACATGGTGCAAGGCTGCCTAGCTTTGACACCTATATGAACAGTCCAAATTGATTGACCAGACTTTGCATAGTAGGACAGTGCTGGGGCCTTCTCAAGTTCATACGTGTAATTTACCATGCTACACAGGTTAGACAATAGCCATGCTTGTTTGTCTCTTTCACCTAGCTCCTTACATGTAACCAGTGCACTGTAAATGAACAATGATCAATCAAGCCCATACAGGCTCATAAAAGTATGAGGATGTCGTTATGTAACAGAGACGTATGTGTGACCATTTGGGAGGGGGACACAGACACCCTGTCCAACCTGTGGCCTGATGACATGTGAGTGCACTCCCCTGCAACATATATGGTGGGTGGCCCACACAGTTCAGAGTCAGTAATGACCTAGCATTCCGGGTGACAATACTCCCTACTCAGTGCGTCACATATCACCCTCCCCCGCACTGCATGGTCTACTTTGGCTATTGTAATGCCCCTGTGAACAGGCCTCTGTGTCATGTTCAGTGTCTGTAAGTGAGTTAGCCCGTATCATGCCATAGTAACTTATATACCTATCTGGCCCTTTCAATTACGAAAACGTTGAGTATTTTGTTACAGCCAAACAGCTACAAGCTCATGGTATATAGGAACTTACAGAGAGCCCCACCAACTTCTATCCCCAGGTGATCCAGGAGATCCTGCTCCCTGCTGATGACATCGGCCCACCGGTGCTTGAATTGGTGGATATTCCGCTCTACAACAAAACTTCTGGACATCTGAAAGCGCACCTTCTCCCACCGGTGCCACCTCTCTAGGGTTGGGTAGCCTAGGATTACCCTGCCTCCACTTCAAATAATGTTGGGCAAATATTTAACCACCAGCCACAGCAGGCCCCCAAACTGCTCCTCTGTCCGGTTCTTGGCCCTGCCCTTGCCCGATATCTCCCTACGGGACCCTAACCCAAACTACAAAAACCACTATCCCTTCCCCCTACCCCTATAACTATTAACCCCTATTCAGACAAACACCCCACAATACACTACACAAAACAACACAAAATACCAGGACAAAAGTGACAATTTAGGGACACGACACAGAAAGCACAGACACCAACAAGACAAGGAAACAGCACCAAACTCTTCAGTAAACAACAAACACCTCCACCAGCCAGGACAGAGAAAAAGACAGTAAGTAAAAGTGAAAGAAACTTCATACTTCCTGGTTTGTAGCAGGCCGAGCCATTGCATCACCTCCTGTGTGAATGCGTCACGTTTCCGATCTATGCATCAATTTTCCTACTAGAGCGTCTTTTTTTCTGATGCTTCGCGAGACAAATATCCAAGTCTCTAGTTACACTATGGCCAAAGCATTGTTTTTGATGGTTTGCCCTTGATGAGTGGCTTCTGCCCAATACTCTTTCCACTCAAGCCTCATGTTTAGTGGTAAAGCGTCTGTTTTCCATACCAAAGATTCATGTTCAGTACAGAAAAGTCACCTTCCATTCTATAGAGTCATCTTTCCTACTCAAACGTCACTTTTAGCAGTAAGGTGTGAATTTTCATGCCAAAGAATCACGTTTAGTACAGAAAAATCACCTTTATACTATGGAGTCACCTTTCTTACTCAAATGTCATTTTTAGTGGTAAAGCTTCAATTTCCATACCAAAGAGTCACGCTTACTACAGAAAAGTCACCTTTCAAGCCATAGTGTCACCTTTCGTACTATAGTGTCACCTTTCCTACTAGAGTGTCACCTTTCCTACTAGAGTGTCATTTTCCCACTCAAACATGTTTGTTTCCTGACACATTGCTATGGAAATGGGCAAGGCTCAAGTGACACACAACACATGACAATGCAAGGTGCATTGTTTCTGTGGCTTTGACGTTCATGCCTGGCTTCCAACCTGATTGTAAACTTCTGTGGGCTACTTCTAGTTGATGAATTGTGTGTACGTAGATGTTTCCTGGGACTGTGACATAAACGCAAAGATAAGTAATGGTGTCAAACATTTATTCTCTTATTTAACCTTTATAACATGTTGGTTCATTTTCCATTCCCGAATATGTGGATTACGTAAAGAAATGTCGCACAATGAGTGTGTCGGTGACTGCCTGCTGCAGTGTTTTGGATGTCTGCACCATCGGCATCCTCCTCTTCCTCCTCCATTGGGTCCTGCAGTTGTAGGTCTCCGTCCCAGGGGACATTATTACGCACACAAATATTGTGCAGTCTGTTACACACAAAGATTATTTTGCAGACCATTGTGGGGTGGTAGAGCAATCTATCCCCTGGAATGTCCAGGCAGTGGAATCTGGTCTTGAGCAATCTGAAGGGTCACTCAACAATGTTCTTAGTCTTGCTGAGAGCCTGGTTGTAGGTCTTCTCTGGCTCAGTACGGGGGTGTGCATAGGGTGTCATGACCCACGGCTTGATCCCATATCCCTGGTCGGCTGAAAGTGAAGAGAAAGGACAACTGTCAATACTTTTGCAAATTGTTACTGATACATGGTAGGCCATACGTGTTATGTGTAGTTACATTGTCATACAGGTTTCTAACAGTATGTGTTAATCATACAGTTATTTGTAGGTTGACACTTTTCTCTTCCATTACTCTGCGTTATAGCAAATGCTGAACATGGGCTGATACATCATATACTACTACATCTTGACTGTCATGTAGATACTGTAGTTTTCTGTGATGTCTATTTGGAGATGCTCCTGACCACTCTATGTTATGTGCTCCCACTACATGTGTGAACTTGCAGATTGTGGAATTAATATTTGGGTAGTTGGTCCTCCCTAGGTAGATAATGACATAGGAGACATGCCTTACACTGACACATGCATAGGTCCATGCTAACCAGAGATGCGGGTGGTTGGATACATGACATGCCTGATAAACCATGGAATTGGCATGTAGACACCCACATAACCCCCATAAAACCCCTCACTTGCACAAATTGATGCTACACAGCATTTGGCCGAGCAATGCATTGCTCTGTACCCTTCCACCATTAAACGGAAGCCATAGTGGCTTTGTATGTCTTGACATTGGTAACTTGTGGGTTTGTCTGACACGTCTACCATGATTAGGGCTCCCGGTTTTATGGTATTTATTTTTTGGCCATTTCCTTCTGTATTTATCCATATTTATTTTTTGCCCATTTTATCTGTATTTATCCGTATTTATTTTGTGTTTTGCGTTCAAACGAAGTTGTAAAACTGTACATTTCCATATCTATTTAACTGATAAACGCGCACTCATACTTTGATGTCTCTCGTGTTTTAGCTATTTAAGCTGCCAAATTTTACATAACAATACTTCCACTGGTAAATACTAGCATTATACCATATATGTATGTTGACATATTCTGTTATTTAAAGAAATTTCATCCTGTTTTTTAATTTCCCATGCTGTCTATCTGTTAAGCTGCTGGTCTATAATTCATTAAAGACATCACAGAGAGTCACTTAGAAGAAGCACAATTTTCTGTATTTATCCACTTTTAAAAATAAATGCAGACAGAAAACACATTGTTTTCTGTCTGTATTTATCTGTAAAAATCTGTAAAAACGGTAAACAGGGAGCCTTAACCATGATGCATGATGCATGTATAGGCCACACCCATCTTACTTATGTGCCTATCTGCATCAACAGACAGAGTGATGGGTATTATGTCATCCATTTCTAACTGTTGGTGGGAATGTTAGCTATTTGAGTTTTGCTTACCTACAAGTAGGCCATTCCCATATTGTCCATCCTGGAAAGGGCCATTAACGATGGAGTGCCTGAATATGTATGCGCCATGCACACTGCCAGGTTATTTGGCCAGCACGTTGGTGAAGAGGTCCCGATGGCCCACGATAGCCTGGACATTTATGGAGTGGGTGTGCTTTTTTCTGTAGAGATGGGATGTGGCTGCAGGGGGCACAAGCTGCACATGTGTGCAGTCCATAGCACCAAGCACATGTGGGAACCCAGTGATGGCATAGAAGCCTTGTTTGATCTCAAGCTGCAGTTCCGAGGTGTTGGGGAAGAGAAGGTGGCGGGGTGTCTGACGGATGATGGCATCTAGGAAAGAGGGAAGGAATGATGAGAAAGATGGCTGGGAGCTTCAAGCCACTCTGGCGCTGTTATCTGGAACGACCCCAATGCCAGCGTGTATAGTACCGCCATGAGCTTCACGTGTGGAGGGATGTTGGTAGCCCTGTCAGCAGTTGGCTGTAGCCTTGGGGCAATCAGGTGTAGCAGGTCTACAGTGGACTGACTCCTCATCCGGTAATAGGTGATTACCTCATCCTCCCTCAGTCCTATCAGAGTGGTCCGCTGGCGATAAACGTGCTCCCATCTCCTGCGTTGCCTTTGTGGTGGTGAGGGGGTGGGAGGGTGGGGTGGATGGTGGTGGTCGTCTTCTTGCGACTCCCAGCTACAAAATTTAGATTTTTCACAGCCTGGTTGGCAGAAAATCTGGATTTTATTAAGGACACGGAGGCTAAGATTATGCAAATCTCCTTTATTGCCACAGCTCAGCAGTAACAATGAAGAGAATATAGAACTTCAAACAACATTCCATTATAGTATATAGTCCATGAGCACACATCCATCTTCCTTCTTTGTCTTTGTCCAATGCTGCGAACAAGAAATAAGCTCAAAGAAACATAACTTCAAAATGACGAGGAAAGAGTCACTTCAATCATTAACAATCCATAGACGTCTTATTCTGGAAGAAAAAAGAGAGACAATAGGTAAAAAAAAAAATGAAACCCAGGGAGGGTTAACAAGTGGAGGGATAATCTTAGCCTCCGTGTCCTTAATAAAATCCAGATTTTCTGCCCACCAGGCTGTGAAAAATCTAAATTTTATGGCATGACACGGAGGCCAATATTATGCAAGTTTAAAGTGAATTAAGCACGTTGTCAATCACATTATTGATTGGTCTATAGTAACATTTTTTAAACATACTTTCATTTGACCAGTCAGTGGCTCTAAGAATATCTTGGAGCCCTCCACCTAACATAAACGCTTTAGAAGCTGATGCACCTCTGAGAGAGTGTGCACCGAAGATAGACACATTGACACCACTCTCACTCATCACTTCTTTCACCCATCTTGCAAGCGTGGGAGATGAAACTGCTTTATGGGGGGATCTGTGAGAGATCAGCAGTTGAGTTCCAACTCCTCTCAGACTAGCAGTTCTCTTTTCATACTCTTTTAGACATTTGACAACACATAGACTTTCATTCAGAGAGAAGAAAGGGTAGAAAATTGAAGATGACATAGTTTTTGTCCTTTTTTTAAGATAAAAACAAACTCCCTCAGGTTGGTAAGCCCTGCTAGTAACATCTAATGCCTTAACATCAGAGGTTCATCTGAAAGAAACTAAGCAAAGCAACACAGTAAGCTTATAAGAGATACGCTTAAGAGAAAGGTTAACATTATCTCCCCAAGAGGATATAAGTTGTAAAATGTTTCTTACGTCCCATAAGGTCGTATATTTTGGGGTTGGAGGATTAAGAACCCGCATACTTCTCATAATTTTCTTTGTTAAAAGGTTTTGTCTCACCGAGACACCATCAACTAAGGAATGACCCGCAACTATTGCTGATCTATAGACATTAACCGTCTGCTGCAAAATGACAACCTCCATAGTGTAGTTGTGGTTGCAACACTGTCCTATTCAGCTTCTCTTTATATAGCAAAGTTAATGCATCATTTACTGCGGGTGCGTTGCACAAGTGCAGAATTTTTGACATTACCGGACCTCTGAGCCACTGAAGCCACCGCTGGTTCACTTTGCTAAAATGTCGTGAATATCCATGCGTCAGTTTTATGGTGGAAATTATGACAGAATACCTTGCATATATTAATACCAATATTATTAATATTAATGCAAACGGTTCCGACGTAGGTTCCTTTTGGTGCAGGAGTCCAAAAAGTGACGCATCCTCAAAGATACGACACCTTGTAAATAAGCCCTAAGTGTTTACTCTCACTTGGTGAGAGATGTCAGCTCCCTCCATGCGAAAGCAAACTCCTATCTTCCGAGATTGGGCACCTCTGGAGCTAGCAGGAGCCGGCCCTGGAGGGAAGTGGTCCCCACCGCCATAATTGGCTTCAGGAAGAGGGCCGCTTGGCCCCCCTCCTTTACTTTGCATGGGCCGGCCCCAGGGAGGTGGTGGTTCCCGGGGACGAATATGGCCCAGGAGGTGGGCCTTGCAGTCCCCCTTCCAGATTTAATCATATCAGAGGCCCTGAGAGGTAGTGGTCCTTGGGGCCGGAGGTACGTGTACCTCCTGGAGCACTACTGGGTGGGGGATGAAGTTCACTTTACTCCTGAGGGTCCTTGGGGGCCAACTACCCCTCCTGTTCCTCCAGTAAGTCCCACACAGCTGGATTGCTAAGAGGTTGTTGGAGGCCACGCCCCCTTTCTCTACCACTCTGCAAACGCACCTCCTGGTGCACTACTGGTTGGGGGAAGAAGTCCAATTTAGTCCTGAGACCCTCAGGACGCAAGGGGACGTTATCCTCCCACCAGCAGTGCAGCGAGAGACGCATTTGCAGAGTGGTGGAGAAAGGGGGCGTGGCCTCCAACCACCTCTCAGCAATCCCGTTGTGTTGGGCTTACTGGAGGTAACAAGAGGTCTTGTTGGCCCCTAAGGACCCTCAGCAGCCAAGAGGACTTCATCCCCCAACTAGCAGCGCGCCAGGAGGTGCGATTGCAGAGTGATGCAGAAAGGGGGCGGGCCTCTGGCGTCCTACCGGTAGCATTTTCTTTTTCCTTTATTTTTTAAATTAGATCAGAAGGGGGCCCTGTGGCCCCCATCCGTGGGCTGTATTTGATCCCAAGGACCCCATCCCCTGGGGCCAGGCATTTTTAGAATCGGGAGGGGGGCGCACTGCCCCCCCTCCCTGGGCCAATTACGGCCCCGGGGACCAAATCCCCCGGGGCCGGTGTTTCTTTTTAAACTTATTTTTTTTTAATCAAAGGAAGTGGGATCGCGTAGCCCCTACCTTCCCTGCACCAATTTTGGTCCCGGGATCCCCAACCCCTGGGGCCTGCCCATTATTTATTTATTTTTTTAATTTATAAAACAAGGGAGGGGACCGCGGGCCCCATTCCCTGGCCGATTTCGGCCACGGGGACCCCATTTCCTTGGGCTTGCCCCTTTTTTTACGTTTTATTTATAAAACAAAAAGGGAGGAGGGCCTCCCTTCCCTGCACCAATTTTGGCCCTGGGGACCCCATCCCCCAGGGCCTGCTCTTTATTTATTATTTTATATTAATTTATAAAACAAGGGAGGGGGCCGCAAGGCCCCCCTCCCTGGCCAACTTTAGCCCAGGGGACCCCATCCCCCAGGGCCTGCCCCTTTTTTTAAAAAAAAATTAAAAAAGGGAAGTGGCCACGCAGCTCTCCTCCCAAGCCGATTTCGGCCCCAAGGACCCATCCCCTGGGACCTGGCCTTTAGTCTGAGTGCCCTGATCCCCCCCAGGGTACCCAGACACTTTGTTGGGGACCATGGGGGGAGCCTGAAGGCCCTCGCGGTCCCTGCTGGCTCCCTGTGTCCTGCAGGAGCTGGCATTGCTTTTGGACAGAGGGAGCTGTTGACATGCAGCTCCCTCTGTCTAAAATCAATTTTTTCTGCTCTCGCTTGCTGAAAGCAGAGCAGTGTTTGCTATAGATTAGTCATGGCATACTACAATGTCCCGGGGTGGGCACCCCGGGACATTGCTGGAGCTGGGGACCTGGGCTCCAGCTCCTTTGTTTGGCATTGCCTCGGGGAGGTGGTGGTCCCCAGGGCTACGGGGATGCCGTGCGCCCCCCGCACTCATTCTAAAAAAAGCACCAGGGAGGTGGAGGTCCTGGGGCTGCAGGGGGTCCGCATGGACCCCCGCATTTTTTTAATATAAAGCCCCGGGGAGGTGGCTTATATATAGGATATAATATTAAGGGTTGTTTTTCCCTACCTTGGGTTGACCTTTGATTAAAAAGAAAAAGAACCCAATAGAAAATAATGTTAAAATAAATTAAGGCGGAACGAAACACATCAGAGAATCATTGTTAAAGTTTGCGCTAGAATTACATCAAGTTAATTAAACAGAAAAATAGCCTGGATGGAGAGAGAGTGCAACTCTTTCTTTCTTTTTGGAGATAGAGTATGCCAAAATTTAAACAACGTGGTCCTGCTGTTGAGTCTGTACCACCGCATTGAAATCAAGTGAGCGCCATATCAGCTGAGTTTGGACCTCTTTGGAACTTCTTATAGGAATAAGGGCGAAGGCTGCTGAAAGTGCAGCTTTAGAGGGTCTGTGTTGGCTTGGAAGTTGGTATAGCCAAAAAAGAGACGTTCACACAAATGTTGGAAAGACGGCAATGTGCAAATGAATCTGGTAAAAATAATGTTAAAGCCCACTGGAGGGCGATGGATAAACTTTGTACAGAAAGCCACTTGAGTGTGAAAAAATGTTTAACATAGACTGTGTGACCACATATACCAGCGTGCATTCAGGAAGTGAGATAAGAGCTGATGGGAGTGAGAAATTGGATCGCCAGCAGTGTGTGCTGGATGTGGAATTAATTACTAAGTAGGTGTTGCATGTAAGGAGAAACAATGAGTTATGGCAGCACACCTAAAGATAACCAATGTACAGTCCTCATTAAAGTAAGCTCATTAGTGTTGTTTCATAGTTTTAAACATTGGAAATTAACTTTTAACATTATACCTGTGAACAAGGTCCAGGCGGACCGAAACGCGTCAGGGAATCATTGTTAAAGCTTGCACTGGAATTACTTCAAGTTAATTAAACAAATAAATAGCCTGATGGAGAGTGCGACACTTTCTTTCTTTTCAGAGACAGACTGTGCCACTATCTATCTATCTATCTATCTATCTATCTATCTATCTATCTATCTATTTATTTATTTATATATAAAATAACTAAAAAAAAAAAGTTACAGGGACGTTATAGTTAGGAAATAGAATTAAAAGAACCTTAGAAATTCACTGAACAAAACAAAGGTTACAGGGACGTTATAGTTACCAGAGAAATTCAGCAGTTATAGTTACTTGAGCTATATATAACTCATGCCCCCGCAATGCACTACTTATCACCTCACATATTACATCACTCATGACATGGTCAGTGACATCACTGATGACATCACTGATGACATCTCGAATAACATCACTGATGACATCTTAAATGACATCACTGATGACATCATCCAGAGAAACACTGAGACACCCACTTATACCCCCATAAAAATATCATACACCCACTTCCACGCAATCATTAACAAACTCATTCACAGAACCCATACAAACACTCACACATCTCGTCACTTCTCCAAACAGCCAATAACACATTAACTCACCCAAAACGCCACTAACGGGACCACTAACTCACATTTACAGCCACTCATGCATCTACTCACTTACCAATACAGCCAGTCACAGATTCAGTTATAGAGACATAGACACACTTATACACCCACTCATACACCAATACAGCTACTAACATAGTAAATCAGTTAACCATACACCTACTCACTCACCCATACAGTCACTCACACAGCCGCTAACTCACGCATACAATTAGCCACTCAGTTACTTATACATATACTAATACATATACTCACTCACCTATACAATGACTGAGACAACTACATACTTTCCCATACAACTGCTCTCACATTCACTTACTCACCCATACAACCACTCAAACACCAATTCGCTCACACATACAGCCACTCAGACACCCACTCACTCACCCATACACCCACTTACACACCCATCAATGCACCTAGACAGCCACTCATGTACCCTGTCACTCGCCCATACAGACATGTATGTATCTGCTCAAATACCCATTCAGCCACTCATGCACCCTCTGATTCACCATTTACAACCACTGATACACAAACTCAGTCAACTATACAGATACACAGCCACTCACTCATACACGCACAGACACACCCACTCCCTTACTTATACAAAAACTCACACACCCACTATCTCATGTATACAGTCTCTTATATACGCAGTCACTCTTATATACACTACTTACACATCTACTCACTTACCCATGCAAGCACTTCCACAGCGAGTTACCTTAGTATATATGTTTAACACTCAGGGGCTGATTCTGATGCGGGTTGGAAAAGCTTCCCGACCGAATCGGTTGGGAAATGGTGTCCGACTCACTCGGATCGGGAAAGTCCGACCGGCGGAGTAGGATGCATCCGGATGCTTCCAAATACGATTTGGTTGAACTCCCATTGACTTCAATGGGAACATTTGTTCCTAACCGCATCAGAATTGGGCCCTCGGTCGGGAAGGCACGTTCCCGATCCGATTTGGAAGGAGCAAATGCCGTTAGGAGGCCTTCCTAACCGCATCAGAATCAGGCCCTCGGTCGGGAAGCTTTTCCAACCCGCATCAGAATCGGGCCCTTAGTAACTTTTAGAAAACATTCACAATCACTGGATGATGTCATCAGTGATATTATTTCACTAGTCATCAGTGATGTCATTTCAGACATCATCAATGATGTCATTTGAGATGTCATCAGTGATGTCACTGACCATGTCATGAGTGATGTAATATGTGAAGTCATAAGCAGTGCATTGGGGGCAAAAGTTATAGTTAGCTCAGGTAACTATAACTGCTGAATTTCTCTGGTTTTATACGAGTGAAATGTCAGCCTAAATATAACGTCCCTGTAACCTTTGGTTTTTTCAGTGAATTTCTAAGGTTTTTTAAATGTTAACTCCTAACTATAACGTCCCTGTAACCTCTGTTTTTTTAAATGAATTTCAGCCACCACCACATTCAAAACTTATAACTGCAAAATGGATTATAACCAACACACTAGACACATTACTATCTAAATGACTCTATAATAGCATGTATAACTCCTTTACTATCTCTATAACACAATGTATAACTCTTTCAGTGGAATCTGTGACTGCATACATCACTGTATCAGTAAGTCTCTCATTCACTGTATAAGTATTTGAGTGGATCTGTGAGACGGTGCGTCAGTCTATCAATGGTTCTGTAACGAACTGAGTGACTGTCTCAGTGTATCTATGAGTGGGTGCATCAGTGTCTCAATGGGTCTGTGATTGGTTGCATGAGTCTCTCAGTTGATCTGTGAGTAGGTGCATGAGTGCCTTTGTGCATTTGTAAGTAAGCATATGATTGTCTGACTGGATCTGTGAGTGGATACATGAGTGTCTCAGTGGGTGTCTGAGTGGGTGAGTGAGTGGGTGCATGAGTGTCTGAGTGGGTCTGTGAGTGAGTGCATGAATCTCTCAGTGGGCCTATGACTGGGAGCATGAGTGTCTGAGTGGTTCTGTGAGTGGGTGTGTGGGTCTCTCAGTGGAATTGTGAGTGGGTGCATGAGTCTCTGAGTGTATGAGTGACTGGGTGCATAAGTCTCTGAGTGGGTCTGTGAGTGGGTGTGTGAGTGACTGTATGGGTGTATGAGTGTCTGAGTGGGTCTGTGAGTGGGTATATGAGTGTCTGAGTGGATCTGTGAGTGGGTGTATGAGTGTCTCAATGGGTCTGTGAGTGAGAGCATAAATCTCTGAGTGGGTGAGTGAATGGGTGCATGCATGAGTATCTGAGTGGGTCTGTGACTGGGGGCGTGAGTGTCTGGGTGGGTCTGTGAGTGGATGCATGAGCCTCGATTGGGTGAGTGAGTGGGTACGTGTACATCTGAGTGAGTTTCTGAGTGGGTGTGTGAGTCGCTGAGTGTATGAGTGAGTGACTGAGTGCATAAGTCTCTGAGACGGTCTGTGACTAAGTGTGTGAGTGACTGAATAGGTGTGTGAGTGGGTGTATGAGTGTCTGAGTGGATCTGTGAGTGGGTGTATGAGTGTCACAGTGGGTCTGTCAGTGGGTTTATGAGTGTCTCAGTGGGTCTGTGAGTACATACAGGAGTGTGTGAGTGGGTCTGTAAGTGGGTGCGTGAGTCTCTGAGTGGGTCTGTGAGACTCTCCCAGTGAGTCTGTTAGTGGGTGTATGAGTGTCTCAGTGGGTCTGTGAGTGGGTGTATGAGTGCCCAGGTAGGTCTGTAAGTGGGTGTAAGAGTCTCTAAGTGGGTATGAGACTGTGCGCAGTGGGTCTCTAAGTAGGTGCATGAATCCCTGAGTGGGTCTGTACATGGGTGCGTCACTCTCCGACTGAGTCAGTAAGTGGGTGCATGAGTACCTGAATGGGTATGTGAGTGGGGTCATGAGTATCTGAGTGGGTATATGACTGGAAGCATAAGTGTGTGAGTGGGTATGTGAATGGGTGTATAAGTGTCTGAGTGAGTTTGTGAGTGCGTACATGAGTCTGACAGTTACTGGCAAGTGTGTACAAATATATATATTTTTTATAATTTCCCCAATAATAGCGGTGTTGCCGCGATAGTCGCCATGTCCCCGTGATGGTACACGGGAGGGCCATGTTGGCGATCGCGTTGTCGTCGCAACTATCACGGAATTTAAAAAATTAATTTTGGACACATAACTTGTGTCACTAACATCCCCATTTCTCAAACATGGAGTAAGAGGACCTCCATCCTGACCCCTCATGTTAACTTTCACAGAAAATTTCAGCCCTGGGAACCGTTCTCAATCGATAAAATGGTGTCCGCAACTTTCTGTTCAGGTTGCGTCCAGGCCATCAGAGCATTCCCGCTGGTGCACGCATTCGCGATTTACCGCAAAATCGTCGTGAAATATCCACGACCAACGCAAAATTGCTGCGAATTATCCATGGCCAGAGATATCATTATAATTTTCATCTTTAATTTCACAAAAACTACTAAATGGATTTGCACCAAATAACAAAAAGCACAATCTGCGTAACAACATCTACCTTTCTGCCAAATTTGGTGTACTTCTGTCCAGCAGTTCAGGCTGTAGGTTCAACAACGCGTTCCTATGGGAATTAACATTACAAATTAACCCTTTTTTTGCGCCCCTATTTCTCGGTCCCCACTGCATGGATCACCCCCAAACTTTCCATGACACACAGAACCCCTTTTGACACTTTATTTGTAAAATGTCATGACAGTTGGTCAAACGATGGCAAAGTTATAGGCAAGTCAAAAAATGCTTTTCCTATGGAAACTAGGTCCTAACTATAACTACCAACTGCCGACCGCCAGTAGGTCATATATATATATATATATACATATATATATATATCCGTCCTCCAGTATGTTTCACCCTCCGCCGCACCTCACGTCCCGGGTGCTACTCCCGCAGTGGTGAGCCGCTAAACAGCAGTTAACTCCCGCAGCTTCAGTCACATAGCCAGTAATAAGTGCACTCTTGGGTAAATTTCCATCAAAATGCTTTTATTAGCAAGTCAAAAAACACTAACAGACGTTTCAGCACGACGCCTTTTTCAATGTCAGTGTGGTCAACAATTCATTTCCAATTTAAAGGAGAAATACGTTAGGGACAAAAATTTGTGTAAAAAGCGACGAAGGTCCATAAAGTCTAGGAAATGCAATGTCAATACGGCGGCCATCTTGGAGCAATGTTCCGTAATCAATATATTATAACTTTTCTCAAGACTGTAATCTATTTTCACACATTTCTTTAGACGCAAATTGACATAAATATATATTTAAATTTAAACAGTGGGAGAAGGGATATGAGGGAGGGGGTCCATAATTTTTGTAACAATAATCATAACAAAATATGTTTTTCTGTCAATGCGATTAGATGCCATCATCTGAATTAATGATCACCCTACCTCCCCTCCTCAAGTATTGGTTTATATTGCATTGCTCACCCACAATCTCCTCCACAATCGAGCCCTGAATGGGCCATGAGATGCATGTAACCCTTCTGCTATTCCTGGTGCTGGATGTATATTGCACGAAAAGAGAAATATTTGCCCAGAACAGTCCCAATATATTTTGGCGAATAATCATTCTACTAGGGAATAGAGGAGCTCCTACCCCAGGTTCATATTCCATCACTGGCCTGTATGTACCCATAATTCCTCTTCATTGTTCAGACCCTGCGGGAGTTTAGTTTGTAGCTCTATTATGTATTTAGAATCAACGCGGAGTAATTTTTTAACCCTATCTTCTCTTCTTTCTTCTTTCTGCACTTGGTCTATACAAAAGAACTTGAGCAGATCTCAATTGCTGTTATGTTTCAATTCAAAGTGTTGAGCAACAGCATAACTTTCATCTTTCTTTGCAATCGCTTGCATGTGTTCAAGGACCATCTTTTTAGTTGGATGAATGGTACTCCCTATGTATCGTTTCGGGCAGGGGCACTCTAAACAGTAGACAGTAAACTCTGAGTTACAATTTAATAATTTCTTTATCTTCTTAATTTTGTTAGATCCTTGTCCTGCAACTCTATACTCACTGGCTTTGCTACTATATTTGCAAGCTTTGCATCTCACACAGGGGAAAAAGCCTTGTTGACCACGCTGACATTGAAAAAGGCGTCATGCCGAAAAGCGTCTGTCAGTGCTTTTTGACTTGCTAATAAAATCATTTTGTTAGAAATTTACCTGAGAGTGTACTCATTACTGGCTACCTGACTGAGGCTGCCAGACTTAACTGATATATATATATAAATATAATATATATATAATATATATAGGATATAATATTGAAAGTTGTTTTTCCTTACCTTGGGTTGACCTTTGATTAAAAAGAAAAAGAAACCCATAGAAACTAAGAATCTAATGATAAAATAAAAGAATTTATTTTGAGTAAAATTATTAAAACTACATAAACATTGTATTTAATGACAAACAAATTATATTTAAATATTATTTATAATAAAATATTTTAATGACATTTTTTAATTTAAAAAAGTAACTATTTTTTTACAAAATAAATAAGTACATTTAAAATAATTCTATACAAATCTTTTTGTATTTTTAATACTAAATAGTTATGTATAAATCTTTAAAAAATAATTATACAGTTAGAATAATTAAATATTTAATTCAAAATTAAGTTACTAGTGCTGTAGTATTTTTAGGAGAGGTGGAGATTTCCACTTGAATGTTTGTGACTTGCATTTTGTTTGTTGCACTATTTTATGTACTATAAACTGATGATATATTATATGTTCAAGTTTTAGTTTTGTGATTTGATTGGATTGTTTCCCATTGAGAGTACAAGTTGAGGCTCTCTTTACCTCACCCAGTAGGAAGGCAGGCTTCTAGGTACTTGGCAGACCAGACAGACCAGACCAGACTCTCAGCTCCCCCACTCACCTAGACCTCCTGCTCAATACTCCTCTATCCACCTAGCTCCCCCCACCACCAAGGCTCCCCGCCCTCTCTCTTGCATGCTCCTAAACTGCAGATCAGCAGTACAACACGCCACAGACATTGCTGAAGCTCTACTCGCTGAAGAAATTGACATCGCTTTCCTCACAGAATCCTGGCTTAATGTCCACTCCACCCCCATTCTTGACATTCTCACCCCTCCAGGGTACAACATCATCAGACAAGACAGGCCAATCAAAACTGGGGGGACTAGCCATCATTCACAAAGCTGGAATACAGATCACCAAACTTAAACCTGCAGAATACCTATCGTTTGAATACCTGGGTGTCGAACTCACTGCCAAGGGCACCTCTCCCATCAAATTCCACACCATCTACCATCCTCCTGGAGAGCGTACCCTTTTCCCCGAAGAACTAACAGACCTAATAACACGTTTCTCCATGACAGACACAAAAGACGTGTTCCTGGGTGACCTCAACATCCACTGGAATGACCCAGAAGACTCCACTGTCCAGAACCTATCCAACCTACTTGAAATATACAATCTCAAACAACTCTGCAATGAACCAACTCACATCAAAGGTGCAACACTGGATACGATCATTACCAACAGTGAACTGGTCTCTCTGAGAGCGATTTCTCCCATTGACTGGTCAGACCACCACCTCATTCTGTTCAAGATTGATGCACTTGTCAGACACCAACCTATTCGTGATGACAAACCTAAGCACTGGACCAGAAACATCAAAAAAGTCCCTTTACCCAAACTTGAATCCAGGATTCATGCCCATCTACAACCCCAACCCTCATCATGGACGGCCGATGACCTCACTACACACTTTAACTCTAAAATGACAGAGGTCTTAGACCAAGTAGCTCCACTCAAACTCAAACAAATGAGGCAAACCAAATCTAAACCCTGGTTCAATATGGATCTGAATAACGAAAGGCGTCAACTCAGACAAACGGAAAGGTGTTGGAGACTAAACCCCTCGCCCTTGCACCTAGCGCAACTTAGATCTGCTCGGCAGGCATACAAAAAACACATTTTCAGTGAAAAGGCGTCTTTCTTCCGCAACCAACTAGATCTGGTGAAAAACAGACCGAGAGAACTCTTCAACATTGTCAAAAGCCAAACAAACTGCACTCCCTCTAACGAAATCATAACCACCAAAGAGCGATGTGAAGAAATTGCCACCTTCTTCTCTAATAAAGTCTCAAAAATTGATCAATCCTTCCTCCAAACCGCAAACCCTCCTTCCTCTTAACCTGCCCCCTTTAACCACCCTTGACCAATCAGAAAGAGTTCTTACCAAGGACAATCAGGTCTGCCTCCAGCTAAAAAACAATGCGCATTGGTCCGACTTTGAGCTAATGTCGGAAAACGAGGTCTTCAAGATAATCTCTACCCTAAAACCTTCCTCCCACACTATGGACCCCCTCCCATCCACAATTATAAAAGAACTCAACCACACCATTTCCCCTTTCTGGACAAAAATCATCAATGCCTCTCTCATCTCAGGCTGTGTCCCAGACTCCCTTCAACTAGGACAAATCACACCCATTCTCAAGAAACCAGGGGCCGACCCTAATGATCTTAACAACCTCAGACCTATCTCCAACCTCCCGTTCCTTGCGAAAACATTGGAGAAATGCGTTCTCCACCAACTCAACAAACACATTGATGAGTTCAACCTCCTCGACACCTTTCAATCAGGATTCAGGAAAGGCTGTAGCACTGAAACAGCTATGCTCAACATCTCTGACGATATTCACAAGGCTTTAGATGAAGGTGATGCCTGCCTTCTCATCCTTATTGACCTATCTGCGGCATTCGACACTGTAAATCATCCAGCTCTTCTGGAGACCTTGTCGAAACGCTCCGGCATTAATGGCACAGTACTAAAATGGTTCACCTCCTTCCTTCAACATCGCTCGCAACAAATTAAAATCAACTCTTGTCTCTCGAAGCCAACAAAAGTCACACTTGGGGTCCCGCAAGGCTCGATCCTCTCCCCGTCCCTCTTCAATCTCTTCATGGAGCACCTCACAATCATCTTGAAAAAGCGGGAGTGAACTACCACCTCTACGCTGACGACACCCAAATCTATTTCAAAATCAAGTCTCCCAACGACATCCGACACCTCAATGTCACTCTAACCGAGATCCAAACTTGGTTCAACACTAACCACTTAAAGCTCAACCCAGATAAAACGGAACTAATCCTATTCTCTCCAAAAAGCAACCATCGACCAATCCAAGAGTGGCTCAAGAATCTGGTTGCCCTAAACTGCCCCCTCGTCCTATCCGACTCAGTGAAGTCGCTAGGCATCACCCTTGACAAGAACTTATCAATGGAGGCCCACATCAAAAACTCTGCAAAAGGTGCTCTTTTCTCACTAAAACACCTCAAGAAATTGAAACCTTTTCTTCCCCAGGATGACCTCAAGACAGTAGTTCAATCCCTAGTTCTCTCTAAAATCGACTACGGGAACGCCATCCTAACAGGGACTCCAAAAGCTCACCTAGCCCCACTAAGGGCAGTGCTGAACATGGCCGCTCGACTCATATCTGGAGTGAAAAGATTTGAACACATCACTCCAGCTCTCAACTCCCTCAACTGGCTTCCTATGGAAGGGAGGTGTATTTACAAGCTGGCCTGCATCACACACAAAACCCTTCACTCTCCGGCCCCCAACTACCTGAACAACAAACTGGTAAGAGCAGGTCAATCCAGAACACTGAGAAGTTCTAACGCACTCCTTCTTATCCCTCCGAAACTGAAAAAGAAAACCACCCAATACCGATCGTTTTCTGGCAACGCTCCCAGGATATGGAACGCTCTCCCTAGAGTCCTCAGATGCAACCCCTCCTTCTCCTGTTTCAAAAGGGACCTGAAACTCCATCTCCTTAACAAATACTTTCCTGACCAACATCAACTAACCTAGACTTCAATATCCGAATTAACTCCTCTCTCTCTTGACATTCAAGGATAGTGGTGACCGGTCTGTGTTAACCACCTTCGTTTGTTTTCTCTCCCTCCGCTGCACTGTTTATCTATTTTTCATGTTGTATTTTTTATCTCTGTTGTTGCTTCCCTACTGCCTTCCTACTAAGTAATGCAATTTCCTTTGGTTTTGTACAGTGTGTATGTAAAGCGCTCTGATACCCACGGGTCTAGCTAGCGCTATATAAAACATAAAAAAAAATTAAAAAAATAAAGTGCAGATTTCAGGACTGTCCCCTTATCACTGGGAGACTGGCTGCCAGGCAGACACCAACCTTGGTCACACAGCAGTGCTTAAAGTGCTCTTGCAGAGCACTCACTTCGCAATGAAGGATTTGGAACTGGAACAAATTGGGGGGGATTAGGGCCTCTCTTTTATACACATTTTCTAGAAGGGGATGTGGAACCACTGTCTCCAACTTCAGAACCAGTTTGGTGTAGTACTCTTTCAAGTGTCCTTCTCAGGCTCATCTCCAGACATGGCCTTTGTGTAAAGAACTGTTTCTCACAGCACTGTGACTCTTTCCCTAAGCTGGAGCACCCAACAACATGTGCGCAAAGAAGTGTAGGGTTTCTGCACCTGGCTGTCCTCAGCCTCTCTGAAGCAGTAATCATGGTTAGACAAAAGCTGATCTAGGAACTTCCTCGCATTACACAACAGAAACTGCATTCCCACCGGTCAACCCTACCATCAATGGAGGGAGTGGCTAGCCGCGGAGAGAGTTGGCCGCTTGCTAAAGCGGCGCGGCCGGATTGCCCCTAAAAACCCCTAAACATCCGACCCAGTCATCCTCAACGGGCCCGAGTGGGGTCTTGCCATACCCGCCCAGAGCTGAGGTGCATGAAATGTCCCGGTGAGACATATTTGGTCTGAACAGGAGGGACGGCCTGGAGAGGCCTGAGGAAGGTTGGGATCCCTGGTCTCGAGTTGTGAGGCAGGACAGTCACTAATGAAAGCGAAGGGCGGGGTCAACAGTACGGCATGGCCGGAGACTCCGACATGCCTGCCCGTGACGAGACGAGGATCCACCAGAACCATGGGAACAGTAGGTGCTGGGCGATCTGGTGTGTGAGGCTGACGCACTCCGGTAACTGCGATATCAGGCTGTGGAGGCCAAGGATCGGAGTGGGTGGTGCCTCGCCTGCGCCCCAGATTGGAAACCGAGGCAAAGACGGCACTGATCGGGAGCGTGATCGAGAAGGAGGAACAGCCCGAGTCAGCGCTGGTCGAGGGCTAGAGGTCGGAGTGGCACTGGTGGAAGGGCCCCCCCTGTCGTGTAGTTCCTAAAAATACATAGGATCTGCACGTTTGTTGGACAATATAAACTAAGGGATTGGTGTCTAGACTGATTCCGGACATCCCCAAAGGATATGTCAGCCTATAGACCAGCTAGCTCATAGTGCCACCATAAGCCCCCTAACCTTACCAAGGAGCGAAAGATTCTGGCAACCATCGAACATGACAACCCTTGACCCTTCAGGAATAGTGGAAACAGTACAGTACTTTTCACTCATTCACGTAGTCTCAGAGAGATACACAGAATAAACGTTGGGAACGTTTTCAGTAAGCATTTATTGAACCAGTGTCATTCTAGTATAAAACATGTTTGCTGCGACAGCTTCAACACCACGACCGCCCCGGCAACCACCGAGACCACTGCCCCCACAACCACCAACCGCCTGCTCTCCTGGACCAACATCAATGACGAGGACACCAGCGAGATCATGAACACCATCCACTCCGGTTCACCGCTAGACCCGTGCCCTCACCACATCTTCAACAAAGCCAGTACAGCCATCGCGCCCCATCTCCGGAAAATAATCAACATCTCCTTCGAGACAGCAACCTTCCCGGAAAGCTGGAAGCACGCCGAGATCACCGCCTTACTCAAGAAACCCAAGGCAGACCCCAAGGACCTCAAGAACTTCCGACCCATCTCTCTGCTCCCGTTCCCCGCGAAGGTCACCGAGAAAATCGTCAACAAACAACTGACCCGCTACCTCGAGGAGAACAACATCCTGGACCCTTCCCAGTCCGGCTTCCGCAGCAACCACAGCACCGAAACCGCCCTCATCGCCGCCACCGATGACATCAGGACCCTGCTAGACAACGGAGAAACAGCAGCCCTCATCCTCCTGGACCTATCAGCCGCCTTCGACACGGTCTGCCACCACACACTACGAACACGCCTTCACGACGCCGGGATCCAAGAGAAGGCCCTAGACTGGACCACATCCTTCCTTTCCGGCAGAACACAAAGCGTCCGCCTCGCCCCTTCCGATCCAAGGCCACCAAGATCATCTGCGGCGTACCCCAAGGCTCCTCCCTCAGCCCAACGCTGTTCAACATCTACATGGCACCCTCGCCCACGTCGCCCGACAGCACAACCTCAACATCATCTCCTACGCCGACGACACCCAGCTGATCCTCTCCCTCACCAAAGACCCTCACACCGCCAAAGCCCACCTCCACGAAGGAATGAAGGCCGTCGCCGAATGGATGAGGACCAGCCGCCTGAAGCTGAACTCGGACAAGACGGAGGTCCTCATCCTTGGTTCCAACCCTTCAGCCTGGGACGACTCCTGGTGGCCAACATCACTGGGAACAGCCCCGCCACCCACCGACCACGTACGCAACCTAGGGGTCATCCTCGACCCCACCCTCTCCATGACTAAGCAGGTCAACGCCGTTTCCTCATCCTGCTTCAACATCCTCCGAATGCTCCGCAGGATCTTCAAGTGGATCCCCACCGAAACAAGAAAAACAGTCACCCAGGCCCTCGTCACCAGCAGGCTGGACTACGGAAACGCCCTCTACGCAGGAACGACGGCTAAGCTCCTGAGACAGCTGCAACGCATCCAGAACGCCTCTGCACGTCTTATCCTCGACATCCCCCGACGCAGCCACATCACACCCCACCTGAGAGACCTGCACTGGCTCCCTGTCAACAAGAGGATAACCTTCAAGCTCCTCACCCACGCACACAAAGCACTCCACAACTCCGGACCAGCCTACCTCAACAGACGACTCAGCTTCTACACCCCCACCCGCCAGCTCCGCTCGACCAGCCTCGCCCTCGCCACAGTCCCCCGCATCCGGAAAACGACCGCCGGCGGCAGATCCTTCTCCCACCTCGCCGCCAAGACCTGGAACACCCTCCCCACCAACCTCCGACAGACCCAAGACCTACTGGCCTTCAGAAGACTCCTCAAGACCTGGCTCTTCGATCAGTAGCAGCACCACCCCCCTCTTCCCCCAGCGCCTTGAGACCCTCGCGGGTATGTAGTGCGCTTTATAAGTGACATGATTGATTGATTGATTGCGACAATCATTAGACAGAAGCAAATGTAAAAGATTACAAGCACCAACAGAGTAAATAAAAGGTAGAATTCGACCATGGTGCTAAAGCAGTGAATATATGCAGGCATATAAACATGACAGTAATCAAGCGTACTCCTACGATGCGGACCATAAGTGTACCTAAGTGTACCTAGCAGGTATGTGGGTGTAAAGCCAAGAATCCCATAGGAAAGAGCCAACCCCATTACCTAATGGGAGAGAATGAAGGACCGGTTTTGGTCAGGAGTTGGACACCCCGCAAGGGGTGTCAGACCGCTGTGTGTTGAAGCTTCAGCGTGCAGGGACCTCAGTGTCTTGTGTCAGCATGGAAGCGTCTCCTCTAGTTACCTAGTGAAGGTGCGGTTCTTTTATTCCACAAAGATAGCCTCAGGGTTCCTACCACAATCAATATCTTGTGAGTATGATTATGTAAATGAGCCTAAATCAATAATTGCAATTATGAAAAGTAGCTCTGTCACCCTAGGATGAAGATAGCGATGACTTTTGTACAGAGTATGTTAATTCTGTTATGTACGTCATGTGCAGGGGATTTTACTAAGAATCCTCATGCATAATAAATTAGGCTAGTTTCAAGGAAACCAATCGACATTTATTCAGCACATAACTGGGTAAAAGGTCAGTGATAGAACTGTTATGCAGAGCAAGGTAGGGCAAATGTAGGTAAAAGGTCGCTTTGCTACTTAGGCCTAGGTTGGGGAACATAATACCCCACTGACGAGGTAACAGCCTCTCGGGGTTCCCCCGTCCTCCCCCGTCCTCCCCTCCGCTCTGCAAGGAGACATTTGCTTCCTTTTCTCTCCCTCAGCGAATACATTATACGTCACCCACCGGGAGGCGCTGCACTACAGGCCAGTGATCTGGGCGAAGCCCTGGGGGGGCAGAGGAGATGAAATAAAGATCTGGTCCGCAGAGGAGTGGCTGTCGAACCCAGAGAAGACTTCTGGCAGATGCGGCGGGCCTTGACAGATCCAGGTGAACAGCGCGGAGTACCATTCTCGGGGATTGGCACCGGCCATACTGTGGGGCCCCACCGAGTCAGTGAGACCCTTAAGGTGACAGGGAAGGGCCCCCGTGGAACCCAGCGAATAAGGCTTGACAAATATAGCTTGCCGAAGGGGCCGCCGACCGGCTTAGACATGGTGGAGAATGGTTTGTCTCCTGGAGATCCAGCCTCCAAGGTGGCCACTGAGCCCACACTGCAGGACATCATGGCAGCTATCCAGGGGTGCGAGTCGAAGGAACAGGGGCAATTAGAGAGGTTTTCGCGGCGGCCCACCTCCTCCACCATCACAATGGTGGCCACCGGCACCTTTTGGATATCATAATCCACCTTTCCAGGCACCAATGTTTCCATATCAACCACAACCACAATTTTTCCCCAACCAGCCTTTTTTAGGGTTTGGCCGGGGACGGTCAAGAGGAAAATGAAGGAACCAGCAAGCTCAAGTGCTTTGGAGTCCTCCACCGTCACCGCGAACGACACAGAGCATGACCAACGCACTGGCGGGAAGCAGCCACGACACGATCTAATCATTAACCTCAGTAATCGTCACCTGAGTGAGGATGAAACTTCCATTCTGAATAGAGGACTTGGTTATGTACCATCGTACAAAGGAGACACCTTTGTGATAAAGCAAGAGTTAGCGCAGTTTTTCCGGAAAATATGCTTAAACTTCTTCTTTAAGGATAAGACCATCGGAGCAGAAGATGAGGCATGTACCAACACGGGCCTTAAAAACAAGTCCACTTTCAATCCACCGACACATCTGGTCCCCCCACAAGTACTCACATTTGAGAAAGCCGTCATGGATGAAGTGGCTCAATTGTGTGAGAATAACGGAAGGCAATATCAGAACCTCACGAGGCGGGAACAGCTGGCAATGAAGTCACTGGGGAATGACGATCTAATCACCATTAAGCCAGCTGATAAAGGTGGGGCCATAGTCTTGATGAACACTTCTGCGTATTGGACCGAATGTCTCAGACAACTTGAAAACAGACGTTTCTACAAACCGCTGAAAATGGATCCCACCAAGAGGCCCCAAACCGAGATAAAATTGCTGGTTGAGGAGGCCAGAGAAAACAGATGGATTACCACACAAGAAGCCTCCTTCCTATTAAGATCTCATCCAGTCACTCCGTACTTTTATGTACTGCCGAAAGTACATAAATAACAAAGACCGCCGCCCCATCATCTCCGGGATAGGGTCCCTACTGGAACCTCTTTCTACATTCGTAGATTATTTTCTGCGACCATTGGTTATCGAAATGCCCACATACCTCCAGGATACTAAGGACATTCTCAGATTGCTAGAAGGTACTCCGTTTGATGCGACAAGAGACTATCTGGTCTCCTTTGACGATGAGTCCCTGTATACCTGCATACCTCAGGACGAGACATTAGCAGCGATACAAACACTTCTTGAGACCAGAGATGTGGATATCATCACTCCTGTCCATTTCATCATGAAATGTGCTCACCTGGCGATGAAAGAAAATTTCTTTCAATATGAAGATCAAATGTTCTTACAAATATCAGGAACATTCATGGGCAGTGTTTTTGCCCCTAGCCTGGCCAATCTCTATGTGCATCTATTTGAGCAAAATCACATCCTGATAGAGACCAATCCATACAAGCAACACATCCTTGTGTGGAAACGCTATATAGACGATGTGTTCGTCATCTGGCGGGGGGCACCCGAAACCATCGTAGAATTCCATGTGTGGCTGAATAGCAGGAACGAATTCTTGAACTTTACCTATGAATACAGCAACATCAGTTTACCATTCTTGGATATTCTGATTTTTCCAGAAGGGGATGGTCTGGGTACCGAACTTTTTAGAAAACCAATTGCTAAAAATTCGCTATTGTCATACAATAGCTACCACCCAAAGTCCCTTCGGGATAACCTGCCTCTATGGGCAGTTTTTTTTTTTTTTTTGTTGTTTTTTTTTTGCAATAGTGGAATTTTAATTTCTGAATCAGGCATGTTGTTTTTTGTTTTTGTTTTTTTTTGTTTTTTTTTTTTAATTTTCTTTAATTCACAAAGAAACGAAACACGTGGTTATGGCAGTATAAACAATCAATGTGGTTTAGCAGTGACAAATATTTATATACTAGGAAAAAACAAAGAAAACTGAAAATTTACAAAACACTATTCAACCAATCCAATTAATTACTGGAGCCCAAATTTTCTCCCCTATACCCCGTCTCCTGCGGCCTTTTAGTCTATATACCGCTAATTCCATACTGAAAATAGCCAGCAGCTGGGCCCTCCAATTAATAAATGTAGGAGAGTCGGGACTGATCCATTGAGATGTAATTCCCGCTCTCAAGATAGCCATTGTAATAAACACAAAATCTGTTTCAAATCTGGTCAACCCTACCATATTTTGCGTTTGGTCGACCCCTAAGATCACTAAAGCTGGTGTTAACAAAATAGTCTTACCGAGAATCTGACCTAGAAATGATTCAATATCTTGTAGAAATGTATTAAGTGTAGGACAGGTAAAAAACATGTGGATCGTATCAGCTGCCAATATCCCACACCCGCTATACGAATTCCCACGGGATCCAGACCATTTGGCAATTTTCCCCGGGGTATAATATAGATCAAATGTCGACATGTAATGTTGGGCCCTCAGAGTATCTGTTATTAAAACCCGATTAGCTAGCTCAAGAGATACTTCCAGATCAGTACCCTCCTGCCCGAATTTCCTATCCCATCTATCATTTTGAATGGCCAAACCATCAGGGAGACCAGCTATCAGCATCTGATAGATCTTCCCAATCCGAGATCTATTCACTATAGTGCCCACCAAGGGTATTTTCCCAAACTAGGCTTTCCCCTGTGCAATAATTTTAGCCAGGTAGCTCCTGATCTGTAAAAACTTTAAAAAGTGCCAGGCAGGGAGCCCATAGTTACCTTGTAAGTTAGAAAACGAAGTGATCTGACCCTCACAAAAAAAATCACCCAGAGCATTTATTCCCAGAACCCCCCCAATTGATGGTTATCTGGTCCTGAAAAATTGGAGGTAAAAGCCCATTTGCAGACAGAGGGGTATAAGCATTTACGTTCGAGATCCCAAGCCGATGTCGCATTTTTTTCCAAACAGCATAGGCTGATTGAATAACTTTAAATTTTGTTTTCTTGTAGTAGCTTGGTTCAACAATTTTTGTTAAGCAATTTTGGGCATCTTCCCCTAGTAACATTTCGAAAATAGTGGGTCTAACAGATTCGGGAACTACCGCCTTGGCCCCAACCAGCAATATCCCCATATGCTGTAGGAGTGCTGCCCAGTGATATAACATTAAGGAGGGTAGTCCCCAACCCCCCCTTAGTCTTGGAAGTATTAGCCATTTTGCTGCCCTCCTAGCTTTATGGTATCCCCATAGGAATCTTATACAGGCTCTTTCTGCTTTTGAAATACACAAAGCCGAAAATTCCAAAGGTATAACTCGAAATAAATATAAAAACTTAGGGAAAATCAACATTTTAATAACATTGCAGCGTCCGTGTAGCGAAAGATGTAAATGATCTAATCTTGCTAATGTCTGATCAGCATCTTTCAATATCGGCAGTAAATTCATTTCCGGTATCTGCTCGACTGACGACGTAATCTTCACCCCCAAATAAGTTGCTACTGATACTGTCGGAATCTCTACTGGCTTTAAAGTGTCTGAATGTATGACCTGGGTTTTATCGACGTTTAGCCTATAGCCAGACACAGAGCCGAACTGCTTCGCTAGATCATACACTGCCGGAAGAGCAGATCTTATATCCGTTGTAAAAATAGCAACGTCGTCGGCGTAGGCTAATGTTTTATACGCCACACCATTGACCATAACGGCTTTAATCTGAAGATTAGCATCCAATTTGCTAAGAAGCGGATCGATGTATATCGAGAATAATAGCGGGGAGCACGGGCACCCCTGGCGAGTTCCTCTCTTGATATCAAAAGGATTGGATTCTTGACCGGAAATCCGAACACGGGCCTCCGGAGAAACATACAGAGCCTGTATGGCTGTAATAAACTCCTGCGGGAATCCTTTAGTTTTTAGCATTAACCAGAGGAACCCCCAGGAAACCCTGTCGAACGCCTTTTCTGCGTCCAACAGGATCATCCCCAAGGGTGCCTTAGAGCCTTGGGTCCAATCAAATAGGGCTATTGCCCGTCTGATATGATCAGAGGTATCCCGGCCGGGTATAAACCCATGCTGGCGAATGGACACCAAGGGAGCTCTAACCTTCCCGAGCCTTAAAGCCACAATTTTAGAATATATTTTGCTGTCGGCGCCAATTAAAGAAATGGGGCGATAGGAGGAAGGACTAAGTTCTGGTTTATCTTTTTTTTTTTAGACTACAATAGTAGTCTTGTGCCAAGATTCGGGAGTCTGGCCCTTCTGAGCTAGTAAGAACAGGGATTCAAGCTCACCATAGAGGGTTTGCCTAAAAGTGCGGAAAAATTCCAGAGGTAGAGAATCAGGGCCGGCAGCCTTACCCGCTGCCAATGAGGTTATAGCGAATTGTATTTCTTCCCTCGTGATCTGAGCAGAGAGCATATCCCTATCTTCTAGTGTGACCTTGGATGTTATATAGTCATAAAGAAACTCCTCACCCGATGACACTGGGTCTTCCCCATCAGGAGAGTAGAGCCCCCTATAAAACTCCTGAAAGACCTCCAAAACTTTTAGCGGCCGATCCTGAATTTGCCCCCTTTGATCTTTAATACGACAGACTCTATTAGAGACCCCCTTGTGTTGTAGTCGTTTGGCCAGCAATCTGCCGGTGTTTTCACCAAATTCGTATATGTCGGCCCGGTGTTGAGTAAATTTTATGACAAGTTCCTCTCCATAATGTTGGTGTATTTTAGTTCTTACAATTGCTAACTGTCTTTGACATGCCTCCCTTTTCTCCGAATCACCAATTACTCGAATAAGCTCTTCCTCTATGTCCCGAAGTTGATCAACCCAGCCATTGATCCTCTCTTTTATCACCCTCTGCCGGTGAAGAGAAAAACTTAGAGTCTCCCCACTTACTGCTGCTTTAAAAGCATCCCAGACTACCAATTCAGACGCAGTGTCCTTATTTCTACCAAAGAATTCGACCATCCATTTTGCCATATAACTACAATATTCCTTGTCCAATAATAACTTCCTGTCGAATGTCCAAGTTGACACAGCTTGTATCGAACTGATTGATGGAAGTTGTATTATTAATGGATTGTGGTCCGATATTAATCTAGGATACAATTCACAATTAACCCCTTCAACAATTAGATTGGATACAAAAAAATAATCTAACCGTACAAATTTGCAGTGAGGGGCAGAGAAAAACGTGTATCCAGGCTTGGCCTGACGCTGTCTTTGCCAGACATCCACCAGGCCGTATTCCTGGCAGAGCCCCCTTAAAGCCTTAAATGTCTTGCCCTTCCTCCCTGAGTATGGGGTATTGCCATAGAGATTGAAATTAGCATTCAGATGAATATTAAAGTCCCCACACAAAATTATAGGAGAGGACCATGAGGCAAGTTCAATACTCAGAAAATTTAGAACAGTGGGGTCGTCCAAATTAGAACCATACAGGGAGCAGATAGTGTATGATGAGCCCTTGATGATCGCTTCAACAATTGCCCAACGACCTAAGTTATCCTCCTTGACACGCTTACTTGTTGATATACCATGTCTTACCATTATTGCTACCCCCCGAGTGGTTGTTGCTTGTCGAGTACATGCAAGAAGATCTAGCCCCAAATCTTTTAACCAAGCTCGATTATTCCAGGAAAGATGAGTCTCCTGGAGACATAATACATCAGCACCCAAATACCTTATAAGTTTTGCAAGAATACCTCTCTTCTTCCTATCGTTGAGGCCACAACAATTTAAAGAACAGATACGGATATAGTTACTCCTATCCATCATCCCTGAAAGTTGTCATTGGCTGTCCAATGCCACCCAGATACTTTGCTCCAGTTTTTCTAAGCAGAATTCCAGAAAAGAAAAAATCAAATGTGTATTGTTTATTATCAGCATTATAACAATTGCCATAACTACACCTGTGATGAAAAGACTGTGTGACCCCCCATCCCACCTCCTCCTCCCTGAGCCTCCCACCCCGCCTAAAACCCCACCCACCCCTTCCTCCCCACCCCCCCTCCCTCACATCCACCACATGAGGCATGGGGTCCGGCGGTCCCTGGTGATGCTGAGCTGAAAAACCCACCCCTCACATTGCCAGACCTTTAAGTGTGATCAAACATGTATTAAAAAGCAATTCAGAGCAACAGGGAGAAAAACCACCAATACAATATAGAGAGGAGAAAAAAAAAACAGAGATTTTCCACAGACATGATACTAGTTATCATAAAAGACCTTCAGGTCCTTAAAGTCCAGAGTTGAAGAAAAAGAAAAAAAAAAAAAAGGAAAGGGGAGATTTCTTCTAAAGCATATTCTGTCAATAGGATTTTACACAGGCTTAATGGACATTAAAAATTCTTTGGCTTGAGCTTCCGATTGAAAATAGTGTGTTTGTCCATGATAGATCACCTTCAATTTAGCCGGATTTAGCAAACAAATCTGCGCTCCCTTTGCCTGGAATTCAGGAATTAATTGACGGAGAAGCCAGCGCTTTTCAACTGTCTTTTGACAGTAGTCGGGGCGCACAAAAAATTCACAACGCTTTCCAGCCCTTTTCCGGTCTGGCCTGGCAAGATCATATAGGAATTCCCTGGCCAGGAAATTATTGAGGGATATTAAGATGGCACGAGGGCGATTATCTGATTGACCCCCTGATTTGCGTTGGTTAAAAGGAAAGCGATGGGCCCTTTGAATTTGAGTCTTCCAGTCCCATTGTAATAAATCCGGGAAAGCCTGTTCAAAAAGCTCGATCACAAACTGACGGGGGTTCGAGCCTTCTTTGCCCTCAGGGATACCCAAAATTCTTAAATTATTTCGCCTGGCCCGATTTTCCAAATCAATCAATTTCAACAGAGTGTCATTTTTAGCGGATTGTATTAGATCAGTCTTAGTTTTCTGCTAGGCCAGCTCGTCCTTAAGCTGGGAAATCCTAGTTTCTGCTTCCCCAATTCTTGTTGCAAAGTCCGAACATGTTTTAGCGATCCTTCGGATAGAATTTTGCAGTTTCCTGCAAGCCCCTTGTGTGCGAGAGCTCTCAGCCCTTGTCTCCTCCCTGTGGGCCATAATCACCTGATAAATTGTAGACAGAGTGACTTCCTCGGGGCACTTAGGTTCGGTGGCTGGGCCTCCAGATGGATCTCCTGATACTGGTCCGTCCCTGTTACTCTCCTTCCCGCCCAAATCTGATGAGTAAGAGTAGTCCCAAGACAAAGTGCCGGTGGCCCCCTCCGCCAAAGTGGGAAAAGTAGGCAAATCTCTCAATTTCCTTACTGTCTCTGAATTGTATCTATCATTCTCTTCCTCCCATTGTGAACTACTTATGTCGCTCCCTTCACCCACCCAGTCTTTATCCGGGATATCATCCTCAGAGGAGTTCGATAAATCCGATAGCGAAAACAATTTTTCGCCAACATCTTCCTCCCTACCAGTGGGATCGTTGCATTCTTTCTGGATGGCTGTGCCTGGTTGTATAGTTAATTCTGAACTTCCAGGATCCTGACCTATGGGAACTCCATTTCCCACAATGCTTTGCAACTGCTGTACGTGGGTTGTACATACCGTCGCCACTGCAGTGAGATCCTCCGTGTTGTCACCAGATTTCCCAACTGAGTCCTGATGTCCAAATGACAATGGGCGCCCCCCCTCTGACTCAGCAACTCTCGCGCTGGTAGTTCACCACTCGCACAATCTCTCGTGCAGTCTTCCTCAGTCATGACTGCCTGCGCGTTGATCACCTCAGAGACGAGGGGAGCTGCCTCCTGTGTTTTCCCCGTTCCAGAAGTTCCAGCCCCGGGAGCATTGAGCACTGTATTACTTTTCTGACTGTGGGCTTTGAACAGCGCCGGCACAGTCTGTTTTCCACGGCCGGTGGTGTTGTTCCTGCCAGAAGTCTCATGATTATCCCCGCCGCCGACAGAGATAGTCTTCCCCGGATCCTCCGGGCCGGCCGGCATACCGCGTCCTCTAACACTTCTGCTGCTTGACTTCGGCGGCATTGTTTCGGCTCTCCCTGCCTGTGTGGATGAGCGAGAAAGAGCGGTTGCGAAGCAGCTCAGGCTGAGAGATGCCAAGCGATACGGGAGCGGGACACTCCACATCCAGCGCAGCGTCCTCCAGATCATCCAGGCCAGCCAAACGAGGACAGCGTCGGTAAGTTAGCGAGATGAATAAGGGCTGAACTTGATCCCTGTCCTTTTTTCTCCCCTTGGACGGCAGTGTTCAGAATTGCATTATCGCGGTCAGCAAGAGAGAGTGGGTGGTCAGCTCACTCGGCCGTCCACACGGCCGCCATCTTGCCTCCTCACTCCCTTATGGGCAGTTTTTGAGGATAAAGAGGAACTGTTCTTCAAGTTCAAAATATAAGGAACATGCTACAAATTTGGCATTCCAACTACAAGAGAGGGACTACCCCACAAAACTAATCAAGCGGGCGATGAAACGGGCAGCAAATAACAACAGGGAGGCTCTAATTGAGCCGGACATACCGAAGCAAAATATCCCTAGGCTCACATGTGTAAACACCTTTTGCAGTTTCTCCAATAAGATCAAGAAGAGTATCCTTCAGAATTGGAGCATCCTGAATATTGGGAATACTCCCATTCCCCGTCCTCTGATTGCTTTTAAGAGAAGCATGAATCTAAAAGATCGGTTGGTGCATACACGCCCAAGGAATCAGAGATCCAGAGATCAGACCACTCTTTGGAACTTACCAGCTGTGAAAGGACACTTCCCCTGCGGGACCTGTGCGGTCAGTCCACAAACGAGGCATACTGTATCAGTAGACATTGGCACGAATAAACCGTGGAGTCAGTCTCGCCATACCAACTGCAATAGTGACAAACTCATCTATTTGATAACTTGCCCGTGCACTTTGCGATACGTGGGCATGACCACCTGCAAGGTCAAGACTCGAATTTTAGAGCACAAGAGTACCATTCATTGCAAGAAGGCCGCCACTAAACTCACAAATCATTTTCTTGAAAAGAACCACTCTCCAGATGAGCTTGTGTGGACGGTGTTGGAACAGCCCTACATCCCCTCCCATGTGACAGACGTCTCCACGTACCTCTTTAGGCGCGAACAGAGATGGGTACACAGATTACGAAGTGATAGTCTGGGTCTGAATGATGATATCCTCTGGGTATCTTTATGAAACACGCACTCTGGGTGTCCTGCATAAGAGGTCTCAGGATGATACACATGCATGTTGATTAACATAGCGTTTCACCCATTAATCATTGAGTGTGGCATGTATAGTGGGATTATAGTGTTCAGCGTACCCAGTCCTGCTTGATGTCACATCAACATAGTGTTTTAGATCCATATAACTAATCATTAAGAATGCAGCATGTTTGGTAGGATTATGTACTGTCAATCACACCTATCTACATAGTCACATCAGGAATAATGGTTAATCACTTTTGATAATTTACCCTGGCTCCTTGTGCTCGTGTTTGTGAGGGACCATGTGGTAATGTAGTTTACTCATAGAGGGTACCTGGCCATTTGACTTGAAAGACCATCGCGTGCCAGGTCATATGTGCGCTCTGTGGACTTTAAATCCAGATAAGGTCTGCTAACTTCGAACATCTCACGATGCTGGTCTTCAAAGTAATAAAGTTTTCCATCTTGAAAAGTGAGCGCACATCGAACATGTCACGTTTTGAGACACAATGAACAATAAAGTTTTTTTCAGTTTTTTCACCTTGTAACCCGAGGGCACATCAATCTCCGTGATGCCACAAATTGGTATCGCGAGTGCTTAGACACATACGGACGGGGCTGGTGTTTTACGTATAGCACGCAATACAGTGTGTTTTCCTGGTAGTTTCGCTGTCTCAGATATGAGATATGTGGGGCTTACATACTTTGTCAATATCCATGGCCATTGACTACATATCCCGGCATGCCCTATCATCACTACGCATGCTCGGAGTCATGCAGTGTCTTTCGTTTGGTGCATGCTCGTGATTTTCTCGCGATATCACGCACTAATAACCACGTTATTCAGGGGTATTGTGATTGTACTCCTGATTTCATTTACGAGTACTGGAATATAGTATTTAAGCGACCATCTGGCCCTCACACTCACCTCCGGTTGCAGCTTCAACCAGGTCCGGAGTATCGACGGACAGGTGAGTGTGTGGGACACACATGCTATGTTTGATGTTAATATTAAATCACCTGTGCACCTTACCAATAGACTGCCTTGATAGTCATACAGTTTACGTCTAGTTTGGAATCTGGCACGAGTCCACTTAAGATCAAAATAAAGGGTTTGGGTTGTTAGCACCGTGTACGCATGACCTTTTGCTATATGTCTATTTCTGGATGGTGTCTAGAGTACTGAGCAGGTTGACCGCTCTGTCGTGCCCCGTCCTTAAGCAAGAGTCATCAAGTTGGGAGTATGTTAGACACCCGGGCAGGCACAGGAAGATTACATTTTTGCTAGGTGTTATCTTCCATGGTGTCGTGCTATACTAGCAACTTATAGGACTAGTTTAATGAGCATTCCAGACCATTCAGAGTACTCTTGCATGCTATGTTGGGCTCCTTTCACATTTTTCACCTATATTCACTCAGTTTTTAATGGTCTAAATTACCAGTGTGCAGTAGACTTTCATGACTACTGGCACAATGCGTAAAGTAAATACTTGCACCTTCTGAATTTATTTATAGAGCGGTGCCCCCTTCCCTGAGCTGTTGCCAGGTTGAGGTGAGGTAGTCTACCCAGAAGTATCGGGTAAGCTATGTCTTGATTTTCTTTGAATACACTAACTGTGTGTCTAGACACTGTGGGGAGCCCTTGGGTCCCTTTGTGCCATGTTAAAAGTCACTGACGTCCATATTTTTCTTTTGTATTGTTATCTCGCTTTAGGTACAGTCTCCTTCATTTGAACTGGAACCGGACGCACTATTGGTTCCGTATTTCAGTATATGTTTTTGTATTCACTGTTCACTTACATACCACTAGCAGCAGCATCTTCTAGGTCCTGACGAAAGCCCTGACACCTTGCGGGTCATCACGGCTGAAACATGTTGACCTCACATTTCGTCTGACACATGTGGTTTAAATCCATACCAGAGGTGCACTGTTTTTAACCCTGACAGCGAGAACACACGAATAAAACGTATTACTGTTCTCTCTAGTTAGTTTTAAATCACTCCCTACACATTAAGAAACATTTTTGTTGCGCTGCGCCCTCACCCCAACCTATTCTCTCTCATCTGGTGGATTTAGAATATACTCCCAAGTAGGTACTAAAACATCCCTGAGCTCCTCCCTCTCAGAGAGGGGGTTGTAGCCCTTGGTGGAACTAGGTGTTTCCACCAAGAGGAGAATCCCAGATGATGAAGCATGCCACCTCTGGTGGGTGAGGGATTACGTCCTGAAAGGGATTATCCCACAGATAGTTCTGTGTGATTTTGTCAGAGTCTTTTGCTATCTATTTTGTTCACAAGAGACCCAAGGATTTTCTATGGTGGAGTTAAGTAATTAATTGGGGATGCAACCTGTGCAGGTCTTTAAACTTTTCCCTAGGACCCTCCTAAAAAATTTTTTCCTGTGAAGCTATCCAGGGGGGTCAGGACGGACCTCGCTGGTAGGATTGATTCAGTGACCACAGAAGTCTGCCTGTTGAGGGCGTACCTGCGGAACATTGGAGCCTGTATGAAGGAGATGGAGGGGATTACGAATGGCCTGGTGGCAGACACGAAAACTCTGAAAAACCAGGTCAGTGAGCTAACAATGGCAACTAGGACATTGGAGGCCAAGTTGGAAGACAAGGAGGGGTGCTTCCGCTGCAATAATGTACGCATAATTGGGGTGCAAGAAAAAATGGAGGGGCCAGCGGTAGACCTCTTTGTAGAGGACCTTGTAATGAAGATGCTCCAACCTAAGGGACTATCCAAGTATTTCTCAGTGGAGCGAGCATATCGAGTCCCGGGCACTCAGCCGAGACTAGGAGCTATACCGCGCCCCATAATCACGAGAATATTCAACTATCGTGACAGTGATGTAATCCTGCAGGCGGCCCGGAGTGGGCCACCACTCAGATATGAGAGTCCCCTCATCACTTTCTTCCCCGACTTTACCATGAAGGTACAACAGAAATGTCAGAGCTTCCTGGAGGTAAAGAAGGCCCTACACACAAAGGATGCCAAATATTCCATGTTCTTTCCCGCAACACTCAGAATAGCAGCTGACGGAAAGGTCTGGTGTTTTTCTACTCCTGAGGAGGTGTGGGACTGGCTCGATGGATAGAGGACGGCCAGGAAAAATCGACAAAAGAACAGGAACACTGAAACATTGGACAGAGGCGAGGTGGGTTCCACCTCAGGACATGTGGAAAGACTTCCATATGCTACATTCTACAGCCAGGAGGGAATAACACTTGGGTTGAGACGTCACTGGATGAATAAGTAGTCGAAGGATCTTCCAGGCAACAATACAGAAGCTATAATGCAGAAGTTGGATGGTCTGGTGGATTTGTGGACTGGGGCTCATACACAGCTAAGATCTAACTTTACTGCTTGAGAATTTGCATTAGTTTGCATGCTTGATCATTGTACGTGTAATGAAGATATTGCACCTGTGTTATGCATAAGGAGGACTGAGGAGGGGGGGACCGGTGGGCCTTCACGCGGCCTAAGCCCACTCCCACACAGAGTTGTTGTTATGGGGCAACAGGCACTCTGCAAATTGGGGTGGTGGGAGGTTCAGATCTCACAGTGCAGGTTAACAGGATGGGGGAGTTATGTTTCTGGGGGATCAGTTGCCACCTTCAAGATGGCTTGGTTCTAGGGTTCTACACAATGTTTATCTTGGCAAGGATAGGTCACTGTAAAGCTTCATTGGAGGTTGGATGTACCCAGCATAGTGGAGACAAATGGGCACTGAGAGAGTATATAACACATCAACTCCGATTAGTGGGATGATCGCCCCGGACGAGCCACTGAGGCGCGCACATGCAGGCACCAATATAAGAATCATGACTTGGAACATTAATGGCCTAGGTCACAAAATAAAAGGCACAATGGTGCTTCAATATCTACGCAGGCATGCCCCAGACATAGTTTTACTACAGGAGACACACCTCAAGGGCAACACCTGCAAAGCACTAGATAGATACAGATATAAACTCCTTGCACATTCAGGGTTCACGTCGGGGTCCAGAGGAGTAGGTATACTAGTCCGGACTGCACTCCCCTTTGTGCCTGGGCAGGTTTGGCATGACCAGATGGGCAGATATGTGGCCTTACCGGGGAGATGGGGGGGCAGGGTCCTAAACATATGCTCTGTGTAGTGCCACCTAGGCTACAGACAGGCACTCTGTCTCTGCTAAGTGCACTGTTACTGGACCTCCCGAAGGGTACATTGATTATGGGGGGGGGCATGAACGCCACAATAGATGCCGAAAGGGATTGTATGTTGAACTATAACCTAATAACTATGATACAGGACCAGGTGCGGAGCCTCTGCGAGCCTTCGCAGAGGCTCTCGGACTGGTGGATCTATGGGCGATTTTGGAAGCACTGGATGAGACAGACGGAGATGCCGAACGCATTCTCTTTCAAAAAGAACAAAGATGGGTCTACAGTCTCAGAACCTTTGATATAGGACTAAATGACAATGTCCTCTGGTTAGCGTTCGGTCAGTAATAATAATAATAACATGTCTTATTATGATATCTATATATGTATGAGCCATCAAGTCTAGTGACAATAACCTGTGAGTTTGGAGACACCAACCCTTCAGCTTCTACTACCAGTAAAGTATGACTAAATACTGACAACAGGGACTTTCGCTCTTGGGTCCACAAGCATAACATTGTATCATAAACCTGAGAGATAGGTTAACCCTACAGTATTCCACAGAGCATGTTCACGAATCTCTACTCTTGAAGATAAGCTTTAAATTACATATGTGATTTCATTACAAGACCGGAGGCTACATTATGCAATAACTTTTATTGCTGCCCAGACATGCAGCCCTTTAAAGTGTAACAAATACATCATAAGTAAAAACATTCCAAACAGCATAACAAAGCGCCATGGTAACCAACTATCTCTCTCTTTTATTCGCTGCTCACCGGACAGTTAAGTACAACTTTTTCCTTTCTCCAATACTTTGATGTCTCTAGAAGCTTTTTCGTACGACTAACCTCGTTTTTTTTCACAGATTGGATTGAAGGGTAAGTAAGCCTACCGACGTAGGCTACACATTAATACCAATATCGTCTAACAGGTAAGTTAGCTCCTGTTGAACGATACCCTTCCAATTTATGGTTGGGTGTTTATTTCCCCTTCTTTCTTTCAAACGCGGTTATGTGCTTCCACAAAACGAAAACGGAACGTAGCTCCGACTGGCCCACAGTAATCAACATGGAGGTTTAACTCACCTCGTACTCGTGGGTCCGGAATCGGCTGTCTCACCTCGACAGCACACACGCTCCCACTTCCGGGTCCTTCGTGCCTCCTGTGAGACCCGCAAATGAAAATTACATGACTGACGTCACGGGTCTCTCCTCTAAGCGGACCCGCCAAGCTAAAATTAGACCCTCTGAAAGGGCCTGCTCCGACTCGCGCTGTGCGTCCCAATGGCAACGCACAGCGCAGAGCCAACGCACAGCGCAGAGCCAACGCCAACGGATGTCAGCTGTTCAGCTGAGCCTCGGCAAGACCGCATTTTACTTTTAAAGGAGTTTAAAGCCAGCTGTTCAATTGAGCCTCGACAAGACCGCTTTTCACTTTTAAAGGAGTTTAAGGTTCAAGGGAATATTTTAAGCGGCATTAAGGATAAAAAAAAAAAAAGGGAGAGATGTCACAAAACGACACAGAGCTTAATAGTGAGATCCCCCTCACAGAGAATTCACTTATGAATCTCTTTGAGAGACAGCTGAAGTCCTCCTTAAAGGAGGCAGTAGAGGCAGCACTTACAAAAAGGAAAAGAGATATTCCTGAGGAAGAAACAGCACTTTCTACTGGGGAGGAGGACCCACTACCTAAAAAGGCGGTAAGGTCTTAAAAAAGTCAAAACACCTTGAGCCTCACGGTAGCCTGCGCGCTACAAGTAACCAAGTTTTATCCATTGGTAGCCTGTGCGCTACAGACGATCCAGGTGCCCCGAGCAGCACAAAGAGAATGAGCGACCTTCATGGAGCAAAGAGTGCAGGTGTCCTTCGCGGCACACAGAGACCAGGTGTCCTTCGCGACACAAGAGACATCACTCCTATCGATGATGACGACTACATGTCCCCAATCGACATTGATGATGAGGCTGATGAGTATATTTTCGATCCTCTAGAAAAACTTGATGATGACCTCCTTGACGAGGATTTAGGGCAACCTAACAACTCCGACTCCATTAAGGACCCATCAGGGATGGAGATGTTTAACCCCTCCAAAATCACCCATCCTAGAGGATCCGATTGGTGGCCCTTGGACCACGTAGCCCAATTTATTAAGGTTTGGATCAGGAAACCCCTTGAGAGGGATTCACAAAATTTAATGAGGTCCGAATGCCCTAGACCTTTTTTGGGACAATAAGGCAGGCATGACTCCCAACCTAGATCCAGAGTTACTGACCTTCCTGTTTAAAACAGGAAGAGATCCTCGTAAGGGTTTGGAACGCTGCCTCAAGCAGTGTCAGGATAAGTTACTGGACACGCTAGGCCCCCTTGCTAGAATTCTAGACCTTGCAGAGGAGTCCTCCATGAATAGCACCCCTGTTAATACCGAGCTCCTACGAGGTTGGAGTCAACGTGCTCTTTGCCTCCTCGGAAATGCCAATGCAAGCCTTACCTCTGAAAGGCGAAGGGCCATTCTAATGCGGATGAACCCCAAGTTAGGGGACATGGCCAATAAAGACATACAGGGAGACCCGAATGGGCTACTCTTCGGGGAAACCTTTATTAAATCCCTCGGCAAATATGTCTCCACTTTCTCCGCATTCAGTAAGGCCCAAACCAACATGAGACGAATGTTCGGGGGTAGAGTTTTTGGAAGGGCTGACAGGGCAGGACTGGCTGCCAGCCGCGGATACAATAGGTCCTCCTTCTATCAACAGAACCAACGCGGGTATGGAAGATACTTCCGCGGGAACAATACCTTCTTCCCTCAGAGGGGCCGCAACAGTCACACACGAGGCGGAGGCAATCGAGGCAGATTCCAAGGCCAAGGACATCAAGGTAAGGAACCTTTCTCCTGGTTCTTCCCTCCCAAAGGTAGGGGGAAGGCTCTTTTTCAGACAGAATTGGTCATCAATAACCAACGATGCTTGGGTTCTAGAAACCGTAAAAGGTTTCAGAATAGACTTTACTACTACTCCTTACCAGGCCTTTCAACCCAGAGAACTTACCCTGGACCACGAACAATCCGCTCTGGTGGATGCAGAGGTGAGTCAAATGCTAGCCAAAGGGGCGATTTACACTGTCTCAAAGACTGGCCCCGGGTTTGTGAGTACAATTTTTCTCGTGAAGAAAAAAGAAAAGGGTTGGCGCCCCGTAATAAATCTAAAGGATCTGAACACCTTTCTTGTGTACAGACATTTCAAGATGGAAGGTATCCATCTTCTGAGGGACATCCTCCAAGTGAAAGATTGGCTCATAAAACTAGACCTCAAGGACGCATATTTCACAATCCCTATGGATCCGGAATCTCAGAAATACCTAAGGTTTGTATGAAGAGGTGTAACCTACCAATTTCGTTGTCTCCCCTTCGGCCTCTCCTCAGCACCTTGGTGTTTCACCAAGATCCTGAGACCAGTAGTGGCCTTTCTGAGGAGAAGAGGAGTTCGACTGATTATCTACCTGGACGACATTTTACCGATGTCTCAAAGCCAGGAAGAACTGCTAATTCACATGAAATGGACCGTAGACCTTCTAGAGAGTTTAGGTTTCATCATCAACATAGATAAATCGGTTATGACTCCTTCGCAAAACCTAGAGTTCCTAGGTTTCCAGGTAAACACATCCTCGGCCCAGTTGCAACTCCCCTTGAAGAAATTATCAAAGATAAAGAAGGAAGTTTCTTATGTTTTATCCAAAGACACAGTGAGCTTGAGGGAACTAGCAAGAATAGTAGGGCTCTTATCCTCATCCATTCAAGCAATTTCACCAGGGCCCCTTCACTATAGGGCCTTACAGAGACTAAAATCTTCAGGTCTGAAGAAAGGTCTTTGGTACTCAGACAACGTTCCCCTGTCTCCGGAGGCTCGAGAGGACCTCGTATGGTGGCGGAACAACCTAGACAGTTGGAATGGGAAAGCAATATTCGGAAATACTCCGGATCACATTCTGGAATCCGATGCGAGCAACCTAGGCTGGGGTGCCAGATTAGGAAAGATAGAAACAGGGGGGAAATGGTCCCAAGAGGAACTCACTTTACACATAAATTGTTTAGAGATGTTAGCGAGCTTGAACACCTTAATGAGCTTCAAGTCAGCTCTGAAAAACAGTGTAGTACTAATCAAACTGGACAATTTTACGGCCGTCTCCTACATCAACCGCTTGGGAGGAGCAAGGTCAATGATTTTGGCAGATCTAGCCAAGAAGATTTGGTACTTCTGTTGGAGTCAGAAAATAACTCTGAGAGCAGAATTTATCCCGGGCCATCTAAACACAAGAGCAGATTGGAATTCAAGGTTCCTAAGAGACTCGAGCGATTGGAAACTGAATCCTCTAGTCTTCCAGAGAATTCAAGACCTATGGGGCCCCTTCGAGATAGATCTTTTTGCCAGCAGACTGACCTTCCAGATAGATCAGTACTTCAGTTGGAGACCAGACCACCTAGCATCTGCAGTGGACGCTCTTCTCCAACCTTGGAACATACTGAGTTGCTATGCCTTCCCTCCCTTCGCACTAATTCAGAGAGTTCTCTTGAAAGTGCGAATGGAGCGTTGTCGCATTGTTCTAATTACTCCCTTTTGGAACTCTCAAATATGGTTTCCAGGTGTGATGGAATTAGCGATAGAAGTACCACGCCTTATCCCAGGGACTTTAGACCTCCTTCAGGGCCTAGAAGGAGAGGTACACCCTCTTCTCTTAGAAGGAAACATGAACCTTCTTGCCTGGAAGATTTCAGGGGTCAAGAAGATACTCAGGCCTTTCAGGAGAGGCTAAAAGCCTACTGGATGAGTCATGGGCTCCGAGAACAAGGAGAAGATACACCAGTGCATGGAAAAAATGGTGTAGTTGGTGCCTGGAACGGGATATGGATCCCGTGGACGCACCTGTAGTAGAAGTAGCAAACTACTTAGCGGACCTTTTTAATTCAGGGCTATGTTATAGAACGGTAAATTGTTACAGATCAGCAATTTCTGCAGGACATTGTTTGTTAAATGACTTTCTATTGGTACCGATCCCTTAAAACGTAGAGTGATGAAGGGAATACGACTTAAACATCCCCCTAAGCCCAAATATAATTCTTTATGGAACGTAAACCTTATCTTCGACCTTTTTTCTCCCTGGCCAAATAACTGTTTCCTTACGAGGAAACAATTATCCATTAGGCTAGCTACACTACTATGCCTAATATCTTTTAGAAGAGTGTCTGATGTTAAGGCGTTAGAGATATGTAACAGGATTTATTCCCCGGTTGGAGTGTTGTTCGAAATATGGAAAAGGACCAAGACCATGTCTGAGAACATTTTCTACCCTTATTTTTTAGATTGTCCCAAACTATGTGTGGTAAGTTGTATGAAGGTGTATGAACAGAAAATGATTGCTTTTAGACCTAGTAATGAAAACCAACTACTGATTTCCTTTGTCAAACCCTATAAGGCAGTCTCTTCTGCTACAATTTCGAGATGGGTCAGAACAGTGATGTTGGAAGCAGGTATAGATTTATCCAAGTTCGGGGCACACTCTTCCCGTGGCGCTATGGCCAGTAAAGTATTCTGGGGTGGAGGATCCCTTTCAGATATTCTTAAAGCAGCAGATTGGTCAAATGCTTCCACTTTTGTTAAATTTTACCTTAAACCTGTAGAACATGTAAGCAATATAGCATTGAAAAGCTTTAAACTTGCATAATGTAGCCTCCGGTCTTGTAATGAAATGACGATTCTCCAATTATCATACAGAGAGAATCTTGATTTCATTAAAGACAACGGAGGCTGACATTATCCCTCCCACCACTCCCTGGTGGATGTTTTGTTAAGAGATGCTTGTTATCAGAAATGTTCATTCTTGCTAATACACTTTTTAAATGCCATATTGTCTTTAATCTATTTGTCGTACCTGGAAACAAGTATTACTTGCATTCCCTTCTCTTTTTCAGACTCTGCTTCCTTGTAAAGTTCATAATGCCGTTTATTATGGAAGAAGTTGAACCTGCAGTTTCTTTACCTTTCGCAGCTCTAAGAGGAAGATAGTTGGTTACCATGGCGCTTTGTTATGCTGTTTGGAATGTTTTTACTTATGATGTATTTGTTACACTTTAAAGGGCTGCATGTCTGGGCAGCAATAAAAGTTATTGCATAATGTCAGCCTCCGTTGTCTTTAATGAAATCAAGATTCTCTCTGTATGATAATTGGAGAATCGTCATTTCCATCACCATGAAACAAGATTCCGACGGTTCACAGCCATCAACAGTGGGAGACCGTATGTTGACACCGGTTACATTAGCTCTATTCCTTTTCTGCTCCTGACTCTACAAATTAACATACATGTACAAACCATGCCTAAATAGAAAAAACACAAGTTAACCCTATAGCACTTTTTCAAATGTGCTCATGAATCTCTTCTTTTATGTACACAAAAAAAGCCCTATATTTGAACCGACGTTCCCCATGAGATTTGAGACATAGGGCATTTGGTATGGCTTTGAAAGTCCACTTGTGCATGTCGCACTCCTATTTTATTTATAACATGCAAGCAAATATTCTGCATTTATCTCCTCATCATATCTACAACATAAGGACAGCAGAGACTTGCCTCGTCCTTGCCAGCATGTGTGCATTAGACATGGCTCACTCGTAGCAGGAGTTTTTCTTTGTTTCCTTTTTTAAACCTTCCTGTTTTCAAACTTCCAGAAATTAATTAAGCACATTATGGCAACTTCAGCAATAGTTTCTTCTTAACAAAAACATCTCTGAGAGTTCCTTTTTTATAAACAGGAATGTTACTCACTCCTAACTTTCACTTCAGACAATGATTTACAGTCCTTTTCAGTGGTTGATCACAAAACAGTGTTTTTTTCCATCCTTCAGCAACCTATTCTCAACCACCTGTTCTCAATTATTCCATTAAGGTCACACAGCAAGCTATAAAAAGTCTCTCCAGATCACCTTCAACATTCGGTTGGGGAGAGATGCATCCAGCAGCACTTCCCGGACGGTTTAAAGCCAAGTAAGTGCAATTGACGGAGAGTACAGAATTCACCCCTTTATGGTTTAGTTTTCAATTTAAAAGCGCATATGGATTTGTTGTCTTACTATTTCATTTTCCCTTCAGGCTTAAACCCCTGTCTTACATTTCTCCACACCATGATGCAAATGAATATTTAAGGTAACAGTACATTTGTTTTTTTTTAATAAAAAATTCCCCCCCTTCCCCCGTTCTGGGTTCCTAAACAGCCTAGTATTATCATTTCACTTGCTTAAGTTACTAAGAGACATTTTTGTCCCCTACTTCTGCAAGCATGTTTGCCAATATTAAACGCAGGGATGATTTATCTATACACTATCATTATTATTTAACAGAGAGAGCTCTATGCTCTACCTCATAGCTCTTTATACGCATTTGCCAAGAGTGAGAGCAGGGCAGTGTGCCTGCTCACCCTGGTTGTATCTTTTTTTCACTAATGCATATCTATAGGAAGATAACCACGACATCACCAGTGACATCGCTTTCCACAGTTTTTTCAGTGTCACACTGGGTGAATTGGGAAATTGGCATCGTTAGTTTTATCATGCATTTAATTTTCTTTTGTTTCTCTCGCAGTTATAGGCCTAAAGACCGTACCTATAACCACGTTCTGTCTGGAGCAAAGTGTGCTCACTGATGAAGACGGGTGAGTGCTTCCTCTCACTAATAACACACTGTCCGGGAAGCCCTGAAGTATAAGCCCTTCATACATATTTATTTGGTCCTGACGAAGGCCATAGACCTGTAGGGGCTGTTCTAGGCCGAAACATGTCGACCCGACCACTAGGGTGTCGTGGACCAGTGACTCATCTACTAAACACAGCTTTGTTTTTAGACTTATCCATATCCTACTCTTTTCCCCCAGTAAAGGTTCACCTAAAGGATAGGAGATAATTTTAATCCACTCACCACTGTCAACATCCAGACAGTCTCCCTACCTGGTGAAGGTTTTGATGTCACTTGTAGAACTGGACACTCAAGTGCCAAGACCCGATGATGATGCTATCCACTGAACCACACTAAGTGGAGATTAAATACACCGCAGTCTGTGAACATGTGGTGTGGTTGAGGGTCTCCGAGACAAAAAGTTCTGAGACTCCGGTATTAAGACTTATGTTGTTCATTCGCCCCCTTTCTAATATATAACCAGTACCAACCAGTACCTCTTGGAAGCTGAATGAACCTCTGCTTCTTCCTCACTCCTCTTTTTTGATCTGTACAGGATCTATGGAGAGAACACAATCCAGAGGCCAGGCAGTATATGTTCTATTCGGCACCACATGGGGGTTGTTCCTGTTTGGACTACCTGATATACTGATGTACATAGGTTTAGGGGGTGACCCAGAAAGCGAGGGGGATATCTGACCACTTCCCATGGAAGTGCACCTGCTTGGGCCTCCTAGAGACAGTACACTATCCCCCACCCCAACTGGACCCATGCCTTTTTAGAGACAGACAGGCCAGAGACAAATTGAGGGACCGAACGGAGCAGTATTACCGGGATAATGTTAGCACTGTGGAATCAGCCTGCGTATTGTGGGAAGCATACAACATAGTCATGCAAGGGTATGTCCAGGCCATTGCCGGGGGGAAGAGGAAGGAACAGCGACTTTGATGCAACACTCCAGAGAAAGAAATCATGAGGCTCAAGATGAGGGCTGCGGAGACTGGAGAGCAGGATGCCCTTGCTCGACAGCACATATGGGATAAACAGCAGGAAATGAGAGATTTAGAGGAGAAGACCGCCAGGGCTACATTGATCTATTCTCTAAGGGGTCTTCAGTCCACATAAGAATTTTTCTGTCCTGAAGATGGTCTACTAGATGTATCACATGACAAGACCGAAACTTCAATCAGTTTAACCCATTTTCATGAACAAATTAATATTGTTATACAGGAATTTTTACTGAATGTTAAAGAAAAATGCAGAGGGGGGTGTATGACGGCAGACTGGCAATCCCTGACATCAGGAAATACTACTGGGCGGCACAACTGGTCACAATTAATGAGTGGGAGTTTATGGGGTGGGAGGAGCAAGCATACAGGGTTGATCACTATTCTATGTGACGGAGGGGATACCCAGCGGCACTCTGTCGAAGACAGATTGCAAACCAACTGCCAACACACACACAAACAGCAATACGTATATGGAGGGAGACGACAAAATTCCTGGGCTGGGAAGGGAAATTGACTGAAAGGACTCCTTTGTGGGATAGTGACCTACTACAAGAAGTGGGTGGACAAAAGGTTTCCGCAAGTGGGGACTGTTGGGGATTGACTACTTAGGAGACGTAAAGAGGGGGCACAAGCTGATCGACTTTGAGGACTTGAAGAAAGAGAACCAGATGACGGACTCCAAACAGTTCAGATACATTCAACTGAAACATGCATTTAGTTGCCACATCCCGGACGGTGAACAATTGGTAGAGTACATGCCACTTGAAGACAGGATTCTACTAGATCCTATGATTGATAAGGCCATCTTCCAAAATAATGAACAAAATGCCTGATCCCCTGAGGGCCCTTCGGGACATGTGGGAAGCCGAGCTGGGTATACTAGAGGACGACGATTGGACAGAGGAGATACAGAGCCCTAGGGAGGTAGTGGTCCGGTCACGGTTTTGTTTTATACAACTACGCATCCTACACAGATCAGACATCTCAAGGGCACTGCTATACCGAATTGGCCGCAGCGATACCGACCTTTGCACACGGGGTTGTGGGGAGGTGGGCACTTTTTGTCCAAATGCAGCAGTATTGGCGGGAGGTGACACAGATAATGTCCGAAGTAGTGGACCAGGAAGTCACACTGGAGGCTAGATGGCACATATTGTGTGTGACGGGAGAGATCTGATGGCCCAAGTATTCCACAATTTGGCTCATGATAGCAGATATAGTGGCAAAAAGAAATGTAGCAAAGGCATGGGGGGCACACCAACCTCCGAGTGTTACAGAATCGAGGGAGGATCTAGATTGGTGCTGTGCAGCAGAAAAAGTGGTGTTCCAAAGTAGGGGATCCCCAAAGAAATGGGGCAAGTGGGGGGAATATAGAGGTTTCTGAAGTCAGTGTAAATAGCGATGGTTTGATGGGAGGATGGAGCCCAGAGTCTCCAAATATATGGGACGGTCATTATAGGTTAAATTGTCACTGTTGCATTGCATTGGGAAATAGTACTGTGCACAGAAGAAGATCCAGGCACCCTTGTGGAGAATGTACGGAAAACAAATTGTCTCAGTGATTGTACTGCCAAACTTTTGTTTATTGAAAAAAAGAATTTAAAAGACCCAATAAAAAAAAAACCCTACCATCAACGAAATGGCAGTCCTCAGGAAGATCTAATCATTGGCTCCTTGCAAACAGAAGCCCTCTGGGAATTTCTAAAGGTAGCCTTGTCTCTATCTAGATTTCCTCCCTCCAACCAGAAGAACACAGGTAATACCCTTTCTCTGTCTGGGGAAGCTATCCTCATCCTCAATGCTCTACCTTGTGCTATGCCAAACCAGGGGTATCCAAAATGGATCCCACTGGCTTCAGTACTCAGCCTCATTCACATACAATGTCCTACTGCTGCACATGTGCCTCAAGAACACTACATATTAACATGCACTCAACATTCACCCAGGATGTCAGGGCAAGGTTTTGGGCATTCACATAACAGCAGAACTTTACACACAAGGGGTGTGCAGGTTACCCTCTCAGTGACAAAGATAAAAAGGTTTGGTCAAACAGTCAATCTCAAAACACGGTATGCTGGCATCATTTTGAGGTTCACTTGGTGTGCCTCCCACCCCCCTCAGCTCACAGGACAGTTCCAGGACCTTAGATAGTCAAAGAAAAGCTTAGGCCTTTGTGTTCATGCTTACATTAGCATGACAATAAAGATAAAATAAAAATCAGATACATAGGTAGTTGGGCACTCAGGGCAGGGGAACATACCCATACAGCATACAAAACAAAGTGGTGGATTATGCTATAGGGTTCGCACATCAGATACATGGTCAAAGTAGGAGAAAATGAAGTAAAACAGATAAGGACTGGCCCAGTGGTGGTGCTCCCTTGGTCAGATGCGGCCCGGGCTGGTAAGAGTGGTGGGACGGTGGAGCCGGGTGGGGTGGGGGATTTCGACAGATGACAACGAGAGAAAATGAATTATTTATTTAATTTTCCCTCGTCGTCGTCTGTCGAATCCCCCCCCACCTGGCCCCACTGCCCCACCGCTCTTACCTGCATGGGCCGCGGCTGCCCTTGGTACCTACACCCTGCCACCACGGGCGGAAAATCCGTCCTGGAGCACGGTTCCAGCACGGTAAGTATAAGGAGAAAATGGTACCAAAGCACACAAAAGAGTCCCAACAATTAACTTTAGACAATGATAAGTCAATAGTAATGGTTGGCAAAGTTTTCTTTTATAAGTATTCGTGACTTTATTCTTCCCCAAATCTTCGTATCACATACAACACATCTCCAAAGGGCTGCTCTTTGACTCTAAATCACATTTGGTGTCTAGAAATGGACTATAAAAAGAAGAGCTGGAGACCCAAAAAATTTGAGAAGGAGAAGTTCTGCAAGACTTCTGTCCGGGACAGGACTGCAGGCCAAGGCCTGCTAGTCTCGCAGCTGGGTGAGGGGACATCACCCAGAGAATGCAAGACCACCGGCCCTGGAGCCTGGAGCAACAGCGCTGGCCTGCTTGCCAAGACCAGTTTGCCTTGTGATGAAGAGGAGAGAGTTGGAGGGAGCATGGTCCAGAGTGAAATACTAGCGAGTGGATTCCTGTAGCGGGGAGTTAGGAGAAGGCTGCTGCACCAATCAGGTAGTTGCCCGTGTTAAGGGGAAGTCAGCGACCCTCGTATGCCAGAGAAGGGTTGCGATGAAGTGAGGCATGATTGCTAATGCACCAAACGGATCATCCCCCATGTACAGGTTAAGTCGGTGACTCTGCATGCCAGGTGGGGCTGCTGTGAAGAGTACTGCTGTGCCGAGCAGGCTTTAGATCGTGTGCGGTGATAAGTCTGCAACCCCGTATGCCAGGTGGGACTGCTGTGAAGAGTAATAATGTGCTAAGTGGGCCGTAGCCGTGTGCACTGATAAGTCGGTGACCCAGTATGCCAAGTGCGGCCGCCGTGAAGAGAGCCGCTGTGCTGATCGGGTCAGAGGCCTTGTGCAGTGGAGGGATGGTGCCAGAAGAGGCCACTGGGACCAAGCAAGAAGTATGACCTTGTGGAGATCGTCATCAGAGGAGAGAGGCCACAGTGGTGACCCTAGCGGGCCTGAGCCATGACTAAGGACCAGCACCAGTATCGTCATACCATCCACTACCTGTGGGAAGTACCGAATAACTTACCTAGCTTGGAGAAGCATCAAGAATTCCCCAGCCGTTGCTGTTCCAGGTCCCCGTGTGAGGAACTTGAGGACATCCGATTGCAGCTTCAGTGCCCACGGTGGGGGCACGCTCAGAGACTGCGGTCACTCCGATCCTGCTGGTGTGGGTAAGATTGAATTTGGGCCAGTCTGCCCCAGGGGAACTTGCTTGCCAGATCGCTCTTCGGTGCTGGAACAGTTTTGACTTTAAATTAAAGTCAGAGTGGGACTCCTGAGTCTTGGACTACCAGTGAGGCTTAACCTGAATGTTTAAATAGTGAATGGGGAATAACCACTACCGCTAACTTGAGAGGAGTGGAACTCAGGGATCCGCCTTTGCAACTAAAGCCCTGACCTCAGGAGACTGTGTGTATTGTTTATGAATGTTGTATTTCACATTGTGGTCGTAGATAAATACTTTTTTTTATCACAAAAACAACTATTTTACTGGACAATCATTTATTGTTGCTGCTGTATTTTGAGTTTTGAGCCTGTGTTCACCCCCCTGTGTCTACCCCCTAAGGAGCCTTAGATTGCTTGACTCGTGCTACCACCGAGAGTCAAGTGCTGACTGGGTACTTGGCCCAGTTGCTCATGATCCATAGTAGGTCGGGCCATGGCACATAAGGAGTGACAGGTCTCAAACCCCACGGTTGGGCCAGTAACCCCTGCTTGCCCCTCGGCCCTCTGAACGAGGTTCTAACATAGAGGGGAAACCAACTTCTCTTCACACCATACGGCAAAGTAGGACCAGCGACCTGAATAACACAAACCATCTCACACAGTAGATCATTACCCTTCGTTTAGTTCCACTCAATCTCCAAGTATGAAGGTGTAGATGTATAGTGTTGGATCTGGCCCTCTCTGCAGGGTCACCCCAAACTTTTTGCCTTCCTCCTCCCCTTTTTGCTGAATTTGTTTTTGTTGGCTTTAGGATCTGGACACTTTACCACTGTTAACCAATGCTAAAGTGCATGTGTTCTCTTCTTTAAACATGGTAACATTGGCTTAGCCACAATTGGCATATTTAATTTACTTATAAGTCCCTAGTAAAGTGTGCTACATGTGCCCAGGCCCTGTAAATTAAAGGCTAGTAGTGGGCCTAGCACTGATTGTGCCACCCACTTCCGTAGCCCTTTAAACATGTCTCAGGCCTGCCATTGCAGAGCCTGTGTGTGCAGTTTTAAACTGCCATGTCGACCTGCCAAGTTAACCCTCTTGCCAGGCCCAAACCTTACCTTTTTAATACATATAAGTCATCGCTAAGGTAGGCCCTAGACAGCCCCAAGGGAAGGTGCAGTGTATTCAAAAAGTTGGACATGTACTTTTAAGTTTTACATGTCCAGATAGTGAAAAACTCTTACATTTGTTTTTCACTACTGCTAGGCCAATCTCTCCCATAGGTTAACATTGGGATTACCTTATTACATTTTATAAGTGTAAGTTCCAATTGGGAAAAGATAGATATTTCGAGTTTGGTGTCTCTGGACTCACAATTTAAAACCACAACTTATGGTAATGTTGGATTTTAAGTTGCAAGTTTGAAAAGGTCACTTTTAGAAATTTGGCATTTTCTTACTTTAGCAATTCTGTGCCATCTGCTTGTCTCTGAATACACATCTGGGGTAGGTGACAGCTGGGCCTTGTGCAGTCCCTTTAGACAGCCACACACAATGGGAGCTTAGGTGTGACCTAATGGGCCTTAATGGGCAATTAACTGGCTTGATGGGGGGGTGGAGCTAAGCACAGCCCAACTGGAACCTGAATAGGCTGTGCCCTGTCACCACATAATAGGCCTAACAACCATGTGTTGTCACTCCAGCCAGCTTAGAGCCTGGGCAGGAGAGGAAGGGGATTCCCTGCACTTCAAAGCCACTGTCTAGAAGCTTCTCCCACCTTCCAGAATAAGGGTAACAAAGTATAAATACTGGACCTCAGACACCACAACGTCAGTACACTTCTGGACCTGTGGATACTCTGCCAGGAAGAAGGACTGCTGTGCTGGTAGAGGGACTGCCACTTTGTTGGACTGTGACTCTGCTGGACTCCTGCTTTGCTCTGCTGACCTGCTGCCTGCTGCCCCCTTGGCTGGGAGTGAGAAATACTGGACCTGCATCTCTAAAACCCAGAACCCCGAGTGACTCAAAGGGTCAGCTGACTGGTCTTGTATTTTCTGAAGTCTCAGGGACAGAGAAGCCTTCCAACCAACCTGCTCCTGCACCTGGACTCTGCCGTCTGTGAGTTTGCCCTGCCAAGTGTTACCACCCCATTCCTCGACCCTTGGAAGTGGACCTAAGGTGCTCTGCCCTCTGTGGTCCTCATCGGAACTGCTGTGAAGCCTCGTAAAGCAACGTCGCGCAGACCATGCACCAGGATTTAAGGTACTGTGCTCAGCGGGCCCAAATGGGTCCCAGTAATTGGCCCGCGCTCCATCGCTGTCGACCTGAACTTATGACTTTTGTCATGGTCCGGCAAGACCAGATAACCACAGTTGGCGCTTTGCGCTTTTATACGCTATTTTCACCTAATTCTTTAAAAATTTATATCTCAAGTACTACGCATTGGATTTTTGTCGTTTTGGTCTTGTTGTGTTTAATAAATTATGCCCTATTTTTCTAACCCAGTGTGGTGCCTTTTTGTGTGGTGTTTTCACTGTTTTACTGTATTAAGTGTTGCACAAATACTTTACACATTGCCTCATAAGTTAAGCCTGGCTGTTCTGTGCCAATCTATCAGAGGGTGAGCACAGGTTAAATTAGGGTATGTCAAAAAGGAGGAGGGGACATTAATTCACACAGGCATGTTGTATCGGCGCTAAACCAAATAGCGTGAACAGTATTGAATTTGAACAAAATAAGTGCGGTGGCAAAAGGTGGGGAAATATCCCTATAAACCCCCAAAACAGGACCCGAAGATCCAAGACAGAACAAAATAACAAATCCTATGCACACGCAAAAGTAAGATGTATATGACACCGTTCCTGGAATTTGCAAAGTCGAGACAAATCCTTAATCCTTTATGGTTCAATTTTAATATGATTTCTCTTGCGCAAACCAGCCAACGCGCGTTTCGTCAATGGGTAATCTCCCCATGACTTCTTCAGGGCTGGGGAGCAATACAAAAAGTAAAACAAGTCACCTTTCACACAAAATGACTACAAATGAAGAACACATCAAATTATCACACACCCGTGTTCTAATTACATTAACAGGTGTGCAAAAAACTCCTAGAGTATCAGATAAGACAGAAAGAAAACCAGAAATAAACACCCCAAAGCAAACCATCACAATATTCATTAAAAACATTTTAAAACATTATATTCCTGTTTGGTCACATGTTAATCAGAATTTACAGTGTCATCATCTGCTATGCTAATAGACAGAATAAGGCAAAAAAAGACAGAGGAAATTCTGCAAACAAATTGCAGATGTAGAACAGAACATAAGACTACTTGTCAAAACGTATCGCAAACGTTAAAAACTAAATGCTTAACCCAAAATTATACCAACCTAACAGTCAATATGTGAAAGAATTAAAACCTTAAAAAACCACATATGTAAAACATACATCACCCAAGTGTCAAGGAAAGAGCATAATGCTAGAATTTCCCCAAAATGGTAAATGATTAATACATATTTGCTAAATAAATAGATTCTCAACCTAAAAGAACCCAATGTCTATAAAACCCCGGTGTCAACGGCAATCAAATGTGCTCACAAACAAATAGGCAGCTAAGCATGCTAGCACTTATACAACCACGTACCTTCCTGCACAATTGATTACAGCTCCCAATCTATATATTAAGGCATAAAAACATTCCAGTCAAAAAGAGATTTTCTTATCCAACACCAAAAGTCTATTACGCCTAAAATATTATTCCAATCAAATTAGATAGCTCACCTCTCCACCGGTGATAATTCCAACCCGGTTGGGCATCAATCAGTATTTAACCTCGTATAAAATTAATTCCAATACTTAAATCTGAAAAAGAGGGACAGCCACGCCCTATCATGAATACGTTGACATAGGTTTCTCATAAAGAAATACACCTAATCATCCAAGCATCCATAACAGTAAAACAGTCACATTTGACCACACAGTCATATATTCCACATGTGACCTTCAATATATTTGGTAAGCCAGCTCTTACCTTCAATCCAGATAATATCTGATCCGAGCCTCTTATCCCATTATTCTTGTACCTTCGTGCGGCACTCTCATTCTGAATACCCACTCTACAGAAACAGGCGGCGGAGTAAGCCGACTAGACCCAGACTGAAAATATATTTAAACAGAAGGGATAGAGCCACTTAGTAAATCGAATCACAACCGCCAACAGTGTAACAATTCTACAGTAAGACACCGAATTCAATCCAACCACCAATTACGGAAACAAACACTCACCCGTGGCGAGTAAGCCAACACGACCAGTGTACTCTCGGGAACTCTATCAACCGGAGATGGTTGTACGAGAACCCGGAAGTTAATTTATATTAGAACCCGCGTAAAACGCTAGACCGTGAATAATAGTAAAGAGAAATAGGACACCACCATCTTGGAGGTAAACAAATACCTTTCCACAAGGGTTATAATTAAACTACTACATCCCATTAAGATCGAATAAAGAAGGGGAAAGATGAAAAGTAGTAAAAAAGGTAGAAATAAAGTCACTAGATTATTTAATTATTTCCAACAAGTAAATTACATCATAGATCACAAAACGATATAAAGCTTATTTTCAAACACAACCGAAAAGACAGACCAGCTAATCATTAAAAACAGGTCAATACATCAGGATATCTATATATTATACATGCAGAAACACAATTTAAACACATATAAATCAAAAGGGACATTTAAGTATATTAAGTTAAGCTAAGGAGAACTTTTCCGATCAATATTATACTAAATGCTCAATAATATTAGTTACGTAACTCCAATCAAATACCTAAAAATTCAATCCAGTGTATCAGCAGTACTCCTAATGATCATATATACAAATCCAAACACATATACAAAAAAGGATATCCAAAATGTTTATTACACCCTACAATTCAGAAAACTTGAAAAGTTCAAGTGACTAAATAGGGTAAGATGATGTATGTATAATGCATAGGATGCACGCCACCCGTCATACGATTATGTCCTTAAGGCAAATTACTTATACAGGTAATTAATATGTAGCAGTGATCATATTCATGCATGAGGCTGGTACACACATATTATGAGGGAGGGGGGAGGTTTACTTCGGTATGACATGTTAGAGAGTCTATCGTCAAAAACTATCCAGATAACCAAAGGTACATAGAAAGCACTCCCCCATTAAATCCGTGTTTAAAACACATGATAAAAAACACCATGAGACGGGGCCCCTCTGGATCTAAAAAACCAACTGGTCCCAATCAAAATTCAATCCCCCAGGAAATAATGCATCTCTCAGTCGCTGTTCAGACCTAGTTCGTAAGTCTTAAGACGCAAAATCCAGAGAGCCTCTGAACGTCTCAATCTGAGTTCTCGGTTCCCACCCCTTGGGCTCTGATTTGTTACATCAATACCATAAAACACAAAATGTTTATGAGGGCCCTGCGAGGGGCACTCCCATACATGTAAGGCCATTGGGTATCTAGGGTCTCTGAGCTTAACTGCACGGATATGTTCCATAATTCTCTCTTTTACGGGTCTGATCGTACTTCCCACATACTTACTTCCACAAATGCACTCTAAGATATACACCACAAACTTCGTATGACAATTAATATTGTGTCTGATCATATATGTCCTATTGGGACCTGAGAACTCCTTAATATGGACGGAAGCCCAACGACACGCACCACATGAACCACATTTATGAAAACCTAGTGTACGGGGTGTCAGCCAATCACAACTATGCTGGGAATTAGGGTAGCTAGGACTAAGCCTAGTTCTGAGCGTTCTTCCTCTCCTATATGTAATTTGCGGTAGCCTATGTACATGTTTGGTTAATGTAGTATCTTCTGTTAACAATCTCCAATGTTTGCGTAGACTCTTAGATAAAATCGCACTGTAGTCATTGAAATCAGTAATTACTCTCACTGTGTCCCCTTTTCCCTTAGAGGAAATACTATCCTGTAAAGTATTCTCCCTCCGGGTATTTCTGATTCTCTGTTCTGCTCTAGCCAGATTTTGTTGTGTGTATCCTCTATGTTCAAACCTAGATTTCATTGCCAACAGACATTCCTCAAACTCTGTCTCATTGCTGCAATTTCTTTTGGCTCTCAAAAATTCCCCAAACGGAATTGCTTGTATCTGATGTTGGGGATGAGAACTTCTGGCATGTAGGATTGAATTACAAGCCGTGTCCTTACGGAAAAGCTGTGTGTGCAGTGAGTTGTTGCTGATATAAACCTCTATATCCAAAAACATAATGCTGGACTTACTATAGTGTTGCGTAAACTTGATGTCATAGTTGTTATTATTCAAGTAAGTGCAAAAACGATCAAGTTTCTCATGTGTACCCGACCAAATAAGTAAACAGTCGTCTATATAACGACCCCAGTATATAATTGAGTCACTATATTCAATACCATTCCGTCCCCAAATGACTTCCTCCTCCAGGCGCCCCATGAAGAGGTTGGCAAAACTAGGTGAAAATTTTGAACCCATGGCCACGCCCTTTTCTGTCTGTACCATTGCTTCTCCACCAAGAAAACATTGTTCTCAAGTATAAGACTCATCATGTCGAGTAACATGTCAGTGTGTTGCCATTGTGTTGCCGACCTCCTGTGTAAGTGATGTTGTACCGCCTTCAAGCCTAGATCCAATTTAATGCTTGTGTAAAGCGATACAACAACTAACATTACCAAAGTCATGCCAGAATCCCAAGTGAAGTCAGCCAATGTACTCAAAATATGTTTGGTATCCCTTATAAAAGAGGGAAGATTTTGTACCAAGGGACAAAGGAAAAGATCCACGTATTCTGCTAAACGTTCTGTCGGTCCACCCATCCCCGATACAATAGGTCTCCCAGGGGGAAGGGCAGTTGCTTATGCACCTTAGGTAGAGTATACAAACAAGGATAATGGGGTCTGAATACTTTTAGATACTTGAGTTCATCCTCATTGATAAGTCCTGCTAGATGCCACTGCATCAACTTTTTATTGATTACAACGGAAAGTGGCCCTATAGGATTAAATGTAAGGCATTCATAACACATTTGATCACTTAATTGAGAAAGAATTTCTTTGTTGTAATCCACCTTATCCATCACCACAATATTGCCCCCTTGTCCGCTTCTCTGATTATCAGGTCACCATCAGACACCAGTGTCTTGAGAGCCAAGCGTTCTCCCGGAAGGAGATTGTCAGTGTGTCTCAAATTTCTCTTGGTCTTGTGAGCCTCAAATTTATCCAGATCTTCCAACACCAATTTATGAAATATATCAATTGGATTACCCCCGGTAAAATCGGTGTCCATTTAGATTTACTTTTTAAACCACTATTCAATGTCAAATCATTGTCCACATTTAGCTCATCCAAAAGTGTAGTCATGTGTAGTGGTGTGTCTTCGGTGTCTGTGAGGGAAAGCAGGAGGTGCGTATCATGTACATCCTGTATTGTAAGAATATCAAGAGTAGAGCTAGTAGGAATATTAACATTTCTTTTATTAGGTGCTGGAGAACACTCAAAAAACTTTTTAATTTTTACACCTCTCACAAATTTGAACAAATCTATTTTAGTATTGCACAAATCACCACCATCTTTGGGATTAAAGCTCAAACCTTTTTCCAAGAGGGAGATCATATCATCATTCAATTGTTTCGATGAGAGGTTAATAACCTCAACCCCTTTCTCAGCCCTATCTACTTGTTCTTCTCGTTCGCAGATCTCAATTTCCTTTTGTAATCTTTTTGTCCCTGCTCTTTTTCCTCTACGGGTCCTATGTCCTGATTTCCTCCCCTGGGTTGAGCCCTGTTCCCTTTCCGAATTCGTTCGACCTCGCGTAAAAAAGAGGATTGACATTGTCTATCAACAGAAGAGGGACCCGCATTATCAGCCTCGCTTTCACTGGTGGAAGGGGCATTTAATGAAGTGGCACTGGAAGAGATTGAAATTACATCCTGCCTGTTGTTCCTCTCCTTCCCCTGTCCTGTCTGGAAACATTCATCATATTTCTTAGCATAAGTAAATACCCTACCCTCTTTATAATCATACTCATCTCTTCTGAGTTTTCTAGCCTTCCTCTCCTTTATTTCATTCTGATGTCTGGCAAGTATTTCATTTAGAATTACATAATTTTTTTCTGTCCCTTCTTTTAAATCTAGTTCTCTGATTTCTATTTCTAGATTGGTAATCTCTTTTTGTAATTTTGAAACCTTCCTTTCAGCACTCTCGATCAATATATCCATTAAAGTGTTTGAATTATGGGTCAAAGCGTCCTCCCACCGTTTAAGATGGTCTTCCTCAAGGTCATCATAAGTGGGGAATATTTGCGCCCTCAAGCCCCTAGGTATTCTGTTAAGACGTAAATACTGCTTCAGGGTAGCCCCATCCCACCACTTAGAGTTCTCCCTTTTCCTTAGTCTTTCAAGTTTTATAAATTTGTCTCTTAGACCCTCCCTATGTTGGGGTGTTTCATTAGTCAAACTTTTAACAATAGTATCTCCTTTAGCTAGACTGTCAAACAACTCGTTCGCTATTCTATCTCTGTCCATGTTTCCTGGTATATCACACGCGGTAGCTGCCCAACCTGACTCCAGTTAACTATGACAAAAAGGAGGAGGGGACATTAATTCACACAGGCATGTTGTATCGGCGCTAAACCAAATAGCGTGAACAGTATTGAATTTGAACAAAATAAGTGCAGTGCAAAAGGTGGGGGAAATATCCCTATAAACCCCCAAAACAGGACCCGAAGATCCAAGACAGAACAAAATAACAAATCCTATGCACACGCAAAAGTAAGATGTATATGACACCGTTCCTGGAATTTGCAAAGTCGAGACAAATCCTTAATCCTTTATGGTTCAATTTTAATATGATTTCTCTTGCGCAAACCAGCCAACGCGCGTTTCGTCAATGGGTAATCTCCCCATGACTTCTTCAGGGCTGGGGAGCCATACAAAAAGTAAAACAAGTCACCTTTCACACAAAATGACTACAAATGAAGAACACATCAAATTATCACACACCCGTGTTCTAATTACATTAACAGGTGTGCAAAAAACTCCTAGAGTATCAGATAAGACAGAAAGAAAACCAGAAATAAACACCCCAAAGCAAACCATCACAATATTCATTAAAAACATTTTAAAACATTATATTCCTGTTTGGTCACATGTTAATCAGAATTTACAGTGTCATCATCTGCTATGCTAATAGACAGAATAAGGCAAAAAAAGACAGAGGAAATTCTGCAAACAAATTGCAGATGTAGAACAGAACATAAGACTACTTGTCAAAACGTATCGCAAACGTTAAAAACTAAATGCTTAACCCAAAATTATACCAACCTAACAGTCAATATGTGAAAGAATTAAAACCTTAAAAAACCACATATGTAAAACATACATCACCCAAGTGTCAAGGAAAGAGCATAATGCTAGAATTTCCCCAAAATGGTAAATGATTAATACATATTTGCTAAATAAATAGATTCTCAACCTAAAAGAACCCAATGTCTATAAAACCCCGGTGTCAACGGCAATCAAATGTGCTCACAAACAAATAGGCAGCTAAGCATGCTAGCACTTATACAACCACGTACCTTCCTGCACAATTGATTACAGCTCCCAATCTATATATTAAGGCATAAAAACATTCCAGTCAAAAAGAGATTTTCTTATCCAACACCAAAAGTCTATTACGCCTAAAATATTATTCCAATCAAATTAGATAGCTCACCTCTCCACCGGTGATAATTCCAACCCGGTTGGGCATCAATCAGTATTTCACCTCGTATAAAATTAATTCCAATACTTAAATCTGAAAAAGAGGGACAGCCACGCCCTATCATGAATACGTTGACATAGGTTTCTCATAAAGAAATACACCTAATCATCCAAGCATCCATAACAGTAAAACAGTCACATTTGACCACACAGTCATATATTCCACATGTGACCTTCAATATATTTGGTAAGCCAGCTCTTACCTTCAATCCAGATAATATCTGATCCGAGCCTCTTATCCCATTATTCTTGTACCTTCGTGCGGCACTCTCATTCTGAATACCCACTCTACAGAAACAGGCGGCGGAGTAAGCCGACTAGACCCAGACTGAAAATATATTTAAACAGAAGGGATAGAGCCACTTAGTAAATCGAATCACTACCGCCAACAGTGTAACAATTCTACAGTAAGACACCGAATTCAATCCAACCACCAATTACGGAAACAAACACTCACCCGTGGTGAGTAAGCCAACACGACCAGTGTACTCTCGGGAACTCTATCAACCGGAGATGGTTGTACGAGAACCCGGAAGTTAATTTATATTAGAACCCGCGTAAAACGCTAGACCGTGAATAATAGTAAAGAGAAATAGGACACCACCATCTTGGAGGTAAACAAATACCTTTCCACGAGGGTTATAATTAAACTACTACATCCCATTAAGATCGAATAAAGAAGGGGAAAGATGAAAAGTAGTAAAAAAGGTAGAAATAAAGTCACTAGATTATTTAATTATTTCCAACAAGTAAATTACATCATAGATCACAAAACGATATAAAGCTTATTTTCAAACACAACCGAAAAGACAGACCAGCTAATCATTAAAAACAGGTCAATACATCAGGATATCTATATATTATACATGCAGAAACACAATTTAAACACATATAAATCAAAAGGGACATTTAAGTATATTAAGTTAAGCTAAGGAGAACTTTTCCGATCAATATTATACTAAATGCTCAATAATATTAGTTACGTAACTCCAATCAAATACCTAAAAATTCAATCCAGTGTATCAGCAGTACTCCTAATGATCATATATACAAATCCAAACACATATACAAAAAAGGATATCCAAAATGTTTATTACACCCTACAATTCAGAAAACTTGAAAAGTTCAAGTGACTAAATAGGGTAAGATGATGTATGTATAATGCATAGGATGCACGCCACCCGTCATACGATTATGTCCTTAAGGCAAATTACTTATACAGGTAATTAATATGTAGCAGTGATCATATTCATGCATGAGGCTGGTACACACATATTATGAGGGAGGGGGGAGGTTTACTTCGGTATGACATGTTAGAGAGTCTATCGTCAAAAACTATCCAGATAACCAAAGGTACATAGAAAGCACTCCCCATTAAATCCGTGTTTAAAACACATGATAAAAAACACCATGAGACGGGGCCCCTCTGGATCTAAAAACCAACTGGTCCCAATCAAAATTCAATCCCCCAGGAAATAATGCATCTCTCGGTCGCTGTTCAGACCTAGTTCGTAAGTCTTAAGACGCAAAATCCAGAGAGCCTCTGAACGTCTCAATCTGAGTTCTCGGTTCCCACCCCTTGGGCTCTGATTTGTTACATCAATACTATAAAACACAAAATGTTTATGAGGGCCCTGCGAGGGGCACTCCCATACATGTAAGGCCATTGGGTATCTAGGGTCTCTGAGCTTAACTGCACGGATATGTTCCATAATTCTCTCTTTTACGGGTCTGATCGTACTTCCCACATACTTACTTCCACAAATGCACTCTAAGATATACACCACAAACTTCGTATGACAATTAATATTGTGTCTGATCATATATGTCCTATTGGGACCTGAGAACTCCTTAATATGGACGGAAGCCCAACGACACGCACCACATGAACCACATTTATGAAAACCTAGTGTACGGGGTGTCAGCCAATCACAACTATGCTGGGAATTAGGGTAGCTAGGACTAAGCCTAGTTCTGAGCGTTCTTCCTCTCCTATATGTAATTTGCGGTAGCCTATGTACATGTTTGGTTAATGTAGTAACAATCTCCAATGTTTGCGTAGACTCTTAGATAAAATCGCACTGTAGTCATTGAAATCAGTAATTACTCTCACTGTGTCCCCTTTTCCCTTAGAGGAAATACTATCCTGTAAAGTATTCTCCCTCCGGGTATTTCTGATTCTCTGTTCTGCTCTAGCCAGATTTTGTTGTGTGTATCCTCTATGTTCAAACCTAGATTTCATTGCCAACAGACATTCCTCAAACTCTGTCTCATTGCTGCAATTTCTTTTGGCTCTCAAAAATTCCCCAAACGGAATTGCTTGTATCTGATGTTGGGGATGAGAACTTCTGGCATGTAGGATTGAATTACAAGCCGTGTCCTTACGGAAAAGCCGTGTGTGCAGTGAGTTGTTGCTGATATAAACCTCTATATCCAAAAACATAATGCTGGACTTACTATAGTGTTGCGTAAACTTGATGTCATAGTTGTTATTATTCAAGTAAGTGCAAAAACGATCAAGTTTCTCATGTGTACCCGACCAAATAAGTAAACAGTCGTCTATATAACGACCCCAGTATATAATTGAGTCACTATATTCAATACCATTCCGTCCCCAAATGACTTCCTCCTCCAGGCGCCCCATGAAGAGGTTGGCAAAACTAGGTGAAAATTTTGAACCCATGGCCACGCCCCTTTTCTGTCTGTACCATTGCTTCTCCACCAAGAAAACATTGTTCTCAAGTATAAGACTCATCATGTCGAGTAACATGTCAGTGTGTTGCCATTGTGTTGCCGACCTCCTGTGTAAGTGATGTTGTACCGCCTTCAAGCCTAGATCCAATTTAATGCTTGTGTAAAGCGATACAACATCTAACATTACCAAAGTAATGCCAGAATCCCAAGTGAAGTCAGCCAATGTACTCAAAATATGTTTGGTATCCCTTATAAAAGAGGGAAGATTTTGTACCAAGGGACAAAGGAAAAGATCCACGTATTCTGCTAAACGTTCTGTCGGTCCACCCATCCCCGATACAATAGGTCTCCCAGGGGGGAAGGGCAGTTGCTTATGCACCTTAGGTAGAGTATACAAACAAGGATAATGGGGTCTGAATACTTTTAGATACTTGAGTTCATCCTCATTGATAAGTCCTGCTAGATGCCACTGCATCAACTTTTTATTGATTACAACGGAAAGTGGCCCTATAGGATTAAATGTAAGGCATTCATAACACATTTGATCACTTAATTGAGAAAGAATTTCTTTGTTGTAATCCACCTTATCCATCACCACAATATTGCCCCCTTGTCCGCTTCTCTGATTATCAGGTCACCATCAGACACCAGTGTCTTGAGAGCCAAGCGTTCTCCCGGAAGGAGATTGTCAGTGTGTCTCAAATTTCTCTTGGTCTTGTGAGCCTCAAATTTATCCAGATCTTCCAACACCAATTTATGAAATATATCAATTGGATTACCCCCGGTAAAATCGGTGTCCATTTAGATTTACTTTTTAAACCACTATTCAATGTCAAATCATTGTCCACATTTAGCTCATCCAAAAGTGTAGTCATGTGTAGTGGTGTGTCTTCGGTGTCTGTGAGGGAAAGCAGGAGGTGCGTATCATGTACATCCTGTATTGTAAGAATATCAAGAGTAGAGCTAGTAGGAATATTAACATTTCTTTTATTAGGTGCTGGAGAACACTCAAAAAACTTTTTAATTTTTACACCTCTCACAAATTTGAACAAATCTATTTTAGTATTGCACAAATCACCACCATCTTTGGGATTAAAGCTCAAACCTTTTTCCAAGAGGGAGATCATATCATCATTCAATTGTTTCGATGAGAGGTTAATAACCTCAACCCCTTTCTCAGCCCTATCTACTTGTTCTTCTCGTTCGCAGATCTCAATTTCCTTTTGTAATCTTTTTGTCCCTGCTCTTTTTCCTCTACGGGTCCTATGTCCTGATTTCCTCCCCTGGGTTGAGCCCTGTTCCCTTTCCGAATCTGTTCGACCTCGCGTAAAAAAGAGGATTGACATTGTCTATCAAAAGAAGAGGGACCCGCATTATCAGCCTCGCTTTCACTGGTGGAAGGGGCATTTAATGAAGTGGCACTGGAAGAGATTGAAATTACATCCTGCCTGTTGTTCCTCTCCTTCCCCTGTCCTGTCTGGAAACATTCATCATATTTCTTAGCATAAGTAAATACCCTACCCTCTTTATAATCATACTCATCTCTTCTGAGTTTTCTAGCCTTCCTCTCCTTTATTTCATTCTGATGTCTGGCAAGTATTTCATTTAGAATTACATAATTTTTTTCTGTCCCTTCTTTTAAATCTAGTTCTCTGATTTCTATTTCTAGATTGGTAATCTCTTTTGTAATTTTGAAACCTTCCTTTCAGCACTCTCGATCAATATATCCATTAAAGTGTTTGAATTATGGGTCAAAGCGTCCTCCCACCGTTTAAGATGGTCTTCCTCAAGGTCATCATAAGTGGGGAATATTTGCGCCCTCAAGCCCCTAGGTATTCTGTTAAGACGTAAATACTGCTTCAGGGTAGCCCCATCCCACCACTTAGAGTTCTCCCTTTTCCTTAGTCTTTCAAGTTTTATAAATTTGTCTCTTAGACCCTCCCTATGTTGGGGTGTTTCATTAGTCAAACTTTTAACAATAGTATCTCCTTTAGCTAGACTGTCAAACAACTCGTTCGCTATTCTATCTCTGTCCATGTTTCCTGGTATATCACACGCGGTAGCTGCCCAACCTGACTCCAGTTAACTATGACAAAAAGGAGGAGGGGACATTAATTCACACAGGCATGTTGTATCGGCGCTAAACCAAATAGCGTGAACAGTATTGAATTTGAACAAAATAAGTGCGGTGCAAAAGGTGGGGGAAATATCCCTATAAACCCCCAAAACAGGACCCGAAGATCCAAGACAGAACAAAATAACAAATCCTATGCACACGCAAAAGTAAGATGTATATGACACCGTTCCTGGAATTTGCAAAGTCGAGACAAATCCTTAATCCTTTATGGTTCAATTTAATATGATTTCTCTTGCGCAAACCAGCCAACGCGCGTTTCGTCAATGGGTAATCTCCCCATGACTTCTTCAGGGCTGGGGAGCAATACAAAAAGTAAAACAAGTCACCTTTCACACAAAATGACTACAAATGAAGAACACATCAAATTATCACACACCCGTGTTCTAATTACATTAACAGGTGTGCAAAACACTCCTAGAGTATCAGATAAGACAGAAAGAAAACCAGAAATAAACACCCCAAAGCAAACCATCACAATATTCATTAAAAACATTTAAAAACATTATATTCCTGTTTGGTCACATGTTAATCAGAATTTACAGTGTCATCATCTGCTATGCTAATAGACAGAATAAGGCAAAAAAGGACAGAGGAAATTCTGCAAACAAATTGCAGATGTAGAACAGAACATAAGACTACTTGTCAAAACGTATCGCAAACGTTAAAAACTAAATGCTTAACCCAAAATTATACCAACCTAACAGTCAATATGTGAAAGAATTAAAACCTTAAAAAACCACATATGTAAAACATACATCACCCATGTGTCAAGGAAAGAGCATAATGCTAGAATTTCCCCAAAATGGTAAATGATTAATACATATTTGCTAAATAAATAGATTCTCAACTTAAAGAACCCAATGTCTATAAAACCCCGGTGTCAACGGCAATCAAATGTGCTCACAAACAAATAGGCAGCTAAGCATGCTAGCACTTATACAACCACATACCTTCCTGCACAATTGATTACAGCTCCCAATCTATTTATTAAGGCATAAAAACATTCCAGTCAAAAAGAGATTTTCTTATCCAACACCAAAAGTCTATTACGCCTAAAATATTATTCCAATCAAATTAGATAGCTCACCTCTCCACCGGTGATAATTCCAACCCGGTTGGGCATCAATCAGTATTTCACCTCGTATAAAATTAATTCCAATACTTAAATCTGAAAAAGAGGGACAGCCACGCCCTATCATGAATACGTTGACATAGGTTTCTCATAACGAAATACACCTAATCATCCAAGCATCAATAACAGTAAAACAGTCACATTTGACCACACAGTCATATATTCCACATGTGACCTTCAATATATTTGGTAAGCCAGCTCTTACCTTCAATCCAGATAATATCTGATCCGAGCCTCTTATCCCATTATTCTTGTACCTTCGTGCGGCACTCTCATTCTGAATACCCACTCTACAGAAACAGGCGGCGGAGTAAGCCGACTAGACCCAGACTGAAAATATATTTAAACAGATGGGATAGAGCCACTTAGTAAATCGAATCACAACCGCCAACAGTGTAACAATTCTACAGTAAGACACCGAATTCAATCCAACCACCAATTACGGAAACAAACACTCACCCGTGGCGAGTAAGCCAACACGACCAGTGTACTCTCGGGAACTCTATCAACCGGAGATGGTTGTACGAGAACCCGGAAGTTAATTTATATTAGAACCCGCGTAAAACGCTAGACCGTGAATAATAGTAAAGAGAAATAGGACACCACCATCTTGGAGGTAAACAAATACCTTTCCACGAGGGTTATAATTAAACTACTACATCCCATTAAGATCGAATAAAGAAGGGGAAAGATGAAAAGATGAAAAGTAGTAAAAAAGGTAGAAATAAAGTCACTAGATTATTTAATTATTTCCAACAAGTAAATTACATCATAGATCACAAAACGATATAAAGCTTATTTTCAAACACAACCGAAAAGACAGACCAGCTAATCATTAAAAACAGGTCAATACATCAGGATATCTATATATTATACATGCAGAAACACAATTTAAACACATATAAATCAAAAGGGACATTTAAGTATATTAAGTTAAGCTAAGGAGAACTTTTCCGATCAATATTATACTAAATGCTCAATAATATTAGTTACGTAACTCCAATCAAATACCTAAAAATTCAATCCAGTGTATCAGCAGTACTCCTAATGATCATATATACAAATCCAAACACATATACAAAAAAGGATATCCAAAATGTTTATTACACCCTACAATTCAGAAAACTTGAAAAGTTCAAGTGACTAAATAGGGTAAGATGATGTATGTATAATGCATAGGATGCACGCCACCCGTCATACGATTATGTCCTTAAGGCAAATTACTTATACAGGTAATTAATATGTAGCAGTGATCATATTCATGCATGAGGCTGGTACACACATATTATGAGGGAGGGGGGGGGAGGTTTACTTCGGTATGACATGTTAGAGAGTCTATCGTCAAAAACTATTCAGACAACCAAAGGTACATAGAAAGCACTCCCCCATTAAATCCGTGTTTAAAACACACGATAAAAAACACCATGAGACGGGGCCCCTCTGGATCTAAAAAACCAACTGGTCCCAATCAAAATTCAATCCCCCAGGGTTCTAATATAAATTAACTTCCGGGTTCTCGTACAACCATCTCCGGTTGATAGAGTTCCCGAGAGTACACTGGTCGTGTTGGCTTACTCGCCACGGGTGAGTGTTTGTTTCCGTAATTGGTGGTTGGATTGAATTCGGTGTCTTACTGTAGAATTGTTACACTGTTGGCGGTTGTGATTCGATTTACTAAGTGGCTCTATCCCTTCTGTTTAAATATATTTTCAGTCTGGGTCTAGTCGGCTTACTCCGCCGCCTGTTTCTGTAGAGTGGGTATTCAGAATGAGAGTGCCGCACGAAGGTACAAGAATAATGGGATAAGAGGCTCGGATCAGATATTATCTGGATTGAAGGTAAGAGCTGGCTTACCAAATATATTGAAGGTCACATGTGGAATATATGACTGTGTGGTCAAATGTGACTGTTTTACTGTTATGGATGATTAGGTGTATTTCTTTATGAGAAACCTATGTCAACGTATTCATGATAGGGCGTGGCTGTCCCTCTTTTTCAGATTTAAGTATTGGAATTAATTTTATACGAGGTGAAATACTGATTGATGCCCAACCGGGTTGGAATTATCACCGGTGGAGAGGTGAGCTATCTAATTTGATTGGAATAATATTTTAGGCGTAATAGACTTTTGGTGTTGGATAAGAAAATCTCTTTTTGACTGGAATGTTTTTATGCCTTAATATATAGATTGGGAGCTGTAATCAATTGTGCAGGAAGGTACGTGGTTGTATAAGTGCTAGCATGCTTAGCTGCCTATTTGTTTGTGAGCTCATTTGATTGCCGTTGACACCGGGGTTTTATAGACATTGGGTTCTTTTAGGTTGAGAATCTATTTATTTAGCAAATATGTATTAATCATTTACCATTTTGGGGAAATTCTAGCATTATGCTCTTTCCTTGACACTTGGGTGATGTATGTTTTACATATGTGGTTTTTTAAGGTTTTAATTCTTTCACATATTGACTGTTAGGTTGGTATAATTTTGGGTTAAGCATTTAGTTTTTAACGTTTGCGATACGTTTTGACAAGTAGTCTTATGTTCTGTTCTACATCTGCAATTTGTTTGCAGAATTTCCTCTGTCCTTTTTTTGCCTTATTCTGTCTATTAGCATAGCAGATGCTGACACTGTAAATTCTGATTAACATGTGACCAAACAGGAATATAATGTTTTTAAATGTTTTTAATGAATATTGTGATGGTTTGCTTTGGGGTGTTTATTTCTGGTTTTCTTTCTGTCTTATCTGATACTCTAGGAGTTTTTTGCACACCTGTTAATGTAATTAGAACACGGGTGTGTGATAATTTGATGTGTTCTTCATTTGTAGTCATTTTGTGTGAAAGGTGACTTGTTTTACTTTTTGTATTGCTCCCCAGCCCTGAAGAAGTCATGGGGAGATTACCCATTGACGAAACGCGCGTTGGCTGGTTTGCGCAAGAGAAATCATATTAAAATTGAACCATAAAGGATTAAGGATTTGTCTCGACTTTGCAAATTCCAGGAACGGTGTCATATACATCTTACTTTTGCGTGTGCATAGGATTTGTTATTTTGTAAATTAGGGTATGTACCTGACTTACCCTGACTAGGATTGTGGTCTTTACTTGGACAGGGTGCATACCTCTGCCAACTAGAGACACAATTTCTAACATGGGGGTTCAGATGTGGCACCATGCCTTGCTGCTCGGACAGCAGGTCCTCCCAAACAGGAAGCCAGCATGAAGGGCAGATGCTCAGGGTCAGCAGTTTGGAGTATCACACCCTCCTGGCTCAATCCAGGCCCACCAGAGTCAACAGAGTATTCACTACAAGGGAAGAACGCATCTCCTAGAGTTCCTTAAAGAGTACATTCCAGAGCCCAAAAGGCTAGAAAATTAGTGATTTCCAAAGTAGTGAATAGGCCTACTGGGGGTACACCTCACCAGGTGAAGCTACCACTAGGGTGACCACCTGGCATGGAGGCAAATTCTGGACTGTAAAAGTTCAGGACAAATGGTCAAAATTTAGGACATAAATTCAGGACACAGGGTCAAAATTCAGGACAAAAGGTCAATTTTACGGACCCATCCAGGGAGAGGCCACACATTACTTTATCAGTGCATTAAGTTACTATTTTCTACATAGCACTATTAATTCACTATGGTCTTTATGTGATTGCCTCTAGGTATGCTGCATTCAGGATGTACATTATGTCCTTGTTCAATCTTAAATCAATGCCCTTGAGTACGGTGTCAAGGGCATCCGCCCTACCCAAATTTACCCAATCTTTCTTGGAGAGAAAGCAACAGCAAAATGTTGATTATGATTCTAAACCTTTTAAAACCTAGGGCAAACAGTTTGGGAAACATTAAGGTAAGTGACCTTCTGCTAGTTTAAACAAGGTGAAAAAACATTCTGGCTCATCTCAACCTCCAGTAGACTTTAAACCTAAAAAAATGTAATGAGGCAGAGCAGATGGCATGGGCGGCAGTCTCACACCTAATGTAAGGATGTGAGGTACCTTCAACTTGTCTGTAGTCTCACAGCATTAGAGTGTGCTTCCGGGACCCTACATTTATCTCAGAACTGGAAGCCCAATTTCCCAATCAAAAAGAATTAAAGAGGTAGATGAAATTGAGATCAGATGGGAGATCCACAGCAACTGATTCAAAGTGTTGTTGCTAAGAAACAGACAAATAAGGAAGAGAAGAACAAGGTGGGACAAGTCCTAAAATCAGACAAGATGGGTCCGCCATGAGTATCGGAAAGCGTTGCGTACCTGAGCAGTTGTCTCAGGAGAGAAAAGAGAAACAGAAGAGGCACTGTCAAGTGGTTGAACAAGCAGCACCCACCCACCCTGCCAAACTCTGCTGGTGCAATGGTCCGCTGGCCGTGCTTGTGAAGGGTGAGCGAGGGCCAGACCCTTTGGAAGGTTGGGCCCTGGGCAATGGCCCACTCTGTCAATGTCTTAAAATGGTTCTGCAGGAGAGTCAAGGCCGAATCAGTGATCTGGCTCATCCCTTAGTGCCAAAGTACGTGTAGGATCTTCAAAATTTATGGAATGTAAATTAAACAAGCAAAATGTAAGAACATGATAAAGATTTTAAAACGTAAAGTATTTCTTTAACATACTGTAGTGTTTTTCCCTTTATATGCAATTAGACTCCATATTGAACTGGGAATCACTTACCTTTCGAGAACTAGGGATTAATATCTACGATTCCCCCACTGATTTGCAGGATGGAAATCTGGGCAGAGTGACACGGTCCATCCGAGCCCACTTTGCTTTTTGGTCTTCTCTTCCGCTTTCAGTAATAGGCCGCCTGACACTAGAGAAGATGGTGGTGCTACCCCCATTATTGTATTATTTTGAAAACCTTCCTCTGCTCATCCCTCAGGTTGCTTCTTCAGACACATCACACATCTGATTTGGGGGCCGGGGCACTGCCAGTTAGCTCTTTTCATTCTAAAGCTACCTGTGACTGCAGGTGGATTAGCCCTTCCGGACTTAGAACGCTACTATTTAGCTGCACAGCTCCAACGGGTGGCACACTGGGTGTCTGGCCGCCCCCTGCATGAGACGGGGTTTAACCATAACAACTTTAAGGAGGGCTTACTGCACTACTCATTGTTTCCTACTGACTAGTCTACCCAATGCCACCGGGGTTATTCCACACAGCTTTCTCTTGCCTTACTAAAACCCATAAACTCACTAGCTCGAAGAAACCCCAGGCTCTAGCACTACTGTTGCTAGGCCTCCCACTCACACAGGATGGGTTTGCTCAGGGCAAACTCCATCAGTGGTATGCTGCAGGCCTCTCAAAATTGGGAGATGTGTTTGTTGACGGCAAACTATTAGATTTCCAAACCCTTATGGAGGACTTCAATCTTCACCCTGGTCAATTCCTTACTTACGAACACCTTAAACAATCATTAAATTCCCGATTTCATGTTTGCCACCTAGCACCAACCCTACATGGGGTGTGCCAGAAGCTCTTCACAATAGAAACTGGCGGCAAACTGATAAGATGGGTGTACAGAGCGTTCCTGCAACATGGGAACCACTCCAAGGCTTCTCTCCTTACTAAATGGGAGACTGACCTGACCAAACCTCTGCATGACGCAAACTGGGCTAAAATTTTGGGATATCCCCATAAACAATTTCATGGCTCCCATTTTAAGTATAGTCCATTTAATACTGTGAACTGAGCCTACCTTACACCAGTCTGAATTAACAAAATATATCAAGAAGCCACAGCTGCATGTCCTTGCTGTATGCAATTAGATGCTGATTCGCTTCATATGCTTTGGTCTTGCCCCACACTCCTTTCATACTGGCAGAGAGTTCTCGATGTGCTGTCAACCACAATGGGCTGTATAATAATGAATTCCCCAGAAGTGGTTCTATTGGGCGTATTTCCCCGTTATAAGTTTGAGAAGCCCTCCACCAAGTTCCTTGGCCTGGCTCTTCTAGCAAAATCCAATATTACGCTTCCCTGGAAGGATTCACTTCCTCTGACTAGTGGCAGTCGGACCAAAGTCTCGCTCTCTTGGTTTCAATCACCTGTAACACAGGTAGGAATGAGCAGTTCTGAGAACATATTTTATTGCACAGACGTGGGATAATTTGATGGAGGGCTTTAAAGACTACACCAAGGATGATACTCTCCCCTCCACCCCCGATTCAGACACTCTCGGCTTTTATGCACTGTTTGTGCTTACCAAATCTAGGCAACTACACAAGGCAGTGGGCTAAAGGTGCCTATCTCTGACACACTGTTGCAATTTCCCCACTAGAACACTTTCTTCTATGCACCTTAGTGTTCATTGCTCTGCTTCCCTACACTGATAGTTAAGGCAGCGGTGACTGGGCAAAAGGATGGAGAGGAACAGTTTATTATGGGTCAGTTTGTTGCACAGAAAATGGTTAAAATTGTGTGCTAACTCTTCATAAATGTATGTAGTCCAGCACTGTTCTTCTGTAAACGTACAAGGGAATCTGTTGCTACATACCTGGCCACTATCATGCTAGATAACTGTTATAAGAGCTTTGTGGCAGAACCTGGAATATAGGATTAGTCTGTGTTCTAGGTTCTGCTTCACTTGCAAACATTACTGTGAAGTCAGTTACCCTTGAGCTGGCTGAAGGATAGCTGCATTCCTGTTGCAGGGACTCCTGCATGTTAAATAAACAGTTCGACTTACTTCATCGTTGTGGCGCTGTTATTACGGACACAAGAATAACCTCTTTTGACATAGAACAATAAAATCTTTTGAAAAAAACATATGGTAGTGTTTCAATTTAGCATATTAGATCACAACATTGCATTGACATTTATTTGAAGTGAAAGTTTCTAAACACGAACTTTAAAACATTCTTTAACCCTCCCTCCTGACAATACCAGGAGTGAACAAAGTGAACCAATTATCTGGTGTCCCTTGCATCATGGCCAATATTACTGTTATGGATGGTGGACCATTACAGCGTAATAAAACATACAAGTGAGTTTGTGTACACAGTCCATCTTAAACTGAATTACTTGAAAGTGCTCTCAAATGTCACTATCAAGTAAATTAGACACATGAAGTAAATTGATTTGACTTAGATTACACAATTTAGTCATGCAGGGAATCGGGGATTTGAACCCAGGCTTCCCAGTCACACATAGTGCTCTTAAGCCACTGACTAGATTCATTTCTTTTTCTCAAACCCCTTTAAAAGCAGAAGACAGTGTTTTGTACAATTCTGTAACAAGAATAGTACACTGAGTTAAATAAATACAGATCACAGGATAATCTGACACAATATCTAAAAAAGAAAAAGGCACATAATGAAGGTAAGGGAAGGCAGGACACCATATGCTAATATCACTGCCTTTTTCAGACATTACAGGGAAGATTTATCAACGTTTTGCATCGTCCTTGCACCACACAAGGTAATGCCACACAGGAGCACCCTGTGTGACTTGGAAAATCTGTTCTAACGCAAGGCAGAGCAAGTCGCTGCCTTGCGTTACACTACACCAGGAAGGCGCTACATAGCTGGAGCGTGGGTGTTCTCATGCATCCAGACATGTATTCTAAGGATTCCCAGATTTACCAACACTGGTAGACCTGGGAATACATCAGAATTGTATGCCTTCTAAGGGGATGTGCAATAAAGAGAAATATCTTAATTTCTCCATGTTGTTTCCTCTTTCTAAGAGTGCTGTTTTCGTGCAGCACACTCAGAAAGAGGAAAATGTCTCTCAGGATTGTTTTTGTGCAGGAAGGTGTCCCTTCCTGCACAAAAACAATCCTGCCAGTAACACAGGCACCCTGGCACCATGGCGCAACGATGCCCATGTTGGGGCTAGGCTGCAGATTGTGCACCAGCACAGGAAGAGGACAAGAATGCATCATATCTAAATGAATACATTGCTGCTCTCTCCCTTTCACGCAGCACAGCAAGTTGTCTTGCTGCGTTGCATGGAAAAAAGTTAAATCTGGGCCTACATAACTATTCAAAGCAGCAGGTCAAGTGCATTATAGAAGTGTCGATAATATAAAGGGGACAGGGTCAGTGAACGCGGATGCGGAATCAATAAATGACTATTTTGTTGATCTTTCAGCATCAAGTAACTACATATAAAATATTGCACACCTTAAATTAAAAAAAAATGAAGGTTAAACTAATCAGTGGCAAATGCACTATTTTATATTATGCAACATCTATTGGTTAATGTGATCACCTCCGATGCCTATGTGTGCAACCAGAGGCCCATAGAACTGAATCATGCTTGATGACGCAGGGAAAAGAGAATTGTTTATTTTTAGTGATATGAGATTCCTGAAAGCACTGTAAATGTGAAAGTCATTATTTTAAACACGCATTACATACAGTATAATATAGGCTGCCACAAAATGCGCATGCAAATTTAGGGTAAAGATAAAAAGTGCGTCTAAAGTATAGATTTCAGTAACATACAGATTATACCTAGTGCAATTTTTTTTATACCTGCCCATTAAAAGCACGCACTCCACAGGTCAGCTTGGAAAACCTTACCGTACCTCTCAAAAAGAAATTATCTTTGTCAGAGGAAGCTTCAAGTGACTTCATCAATCAACGTCTATACTGGCCGTTTATAGGCCCCAGAGCAGCAATACAATTGCAGATTTAACTAATTCCACACATTTGAATCTCTTTCAGGAAGCAGGCACTCTGGCAAGACGGCTTGTTTCTTATTTATCTGTCTCCGCCTCCCTCTGGAACAAAGCACAGAAGACTCCCTCCCTTCCACTTCAGCAGGGGAATTCTCATTTATCGGAATTAACTTTTGTCCTTTAGTTGAAAGGCTAAAATTACAGACAATTGCTGCCCATTATACCATTAATCATGGAAAATGGATATAAGGGCGAAATTACGGACAGTCCGTGAAAATTACGACGGGTGGTCACCCTAGCTACCACATGCCACCTCCGGGTGCAGATGCTACTAGTGATAAGAAACATGAGGCCTACGCGACCACATTCGGAGGCCAGGAGCTGGATGCCGTGATGCCGCTGGTCTTCCACTTAAAAACCCGGTGGCGCCCCCCTGCCTCCCCAGTAGCGCAGTCCTGTCGGCTGGGCCCCTGAGGGTAGCTGTTTTGGGGAATTGGCTGGTGGTCACCCCACCTGCCTCCGGGACCAGGGCCGCCGCTGCCTGGCATCCCGCTTCGCTTCTCTGGGACTCATGTATCTCTGTCCCTCGAAGAAAGCAGCAACGAGAATGCTGCGGCGCTGCTGCCCTCACCTGCCTTCCGGATCTAGACCGCTGATTGCCGGACATCCCGCTTTGTGTCTCCAGGAGGTCGGATGGACTCACGAGTCTCTTGCCATCATCAAGGGCAGCGACAGAAATGCTGCGACGCAGCTGCCCTGTACCGGTGAGCTTGATCCCCCTATTTCTTCTCCGAATCTGCGTGTCCTCCTGACCCTGCAGCTGCTCTCCTAGTCCGGTTTTGCTGCATGATGGACGCCCGCGCTGACTCTCCCTGACGATGACGACCCGTGAATGGTTTCGTCGACCTCCGGCCTTCCTCCCGCCAGATCTGGTGGCTGCCTTCCTCATCCAGCCCTCCTCATGGGATTTGTTTCTTTTTCTTTGACCTTGTTGTTGGATTTCTGTTCTCCCGTAACCCCTCCATTTTGTTTTGAAGTTCTTGGGGTCCATGACTTGGATCCTCCATCTTGCGGCTACGCCTGAATCTCATGATCGATTCTTGCCGCTGGTCACCACCTTTGCCGCCAGCGTGACCTTTGCCTTAGTTCGACCCCTTCTTATGACTCACACACCCCTCACTTCTTGTTTTGATCACAGTAAAGCACCCTTGTGGCTCGTTTCGGACCCATGCCTTTTCTTTCTTTTTCGACCCGACATAGTGATGGTATAAGGTACTAGATGTTGCTCTTTCACTGAACCCTTACCGGTTTATAGACTCGCATACTCTGCCTTTTGTTGTCTCGTGAAGTACTTTCCTCCATGACATATCTGCCCGACCAGATCTGCTTTCTAATCCCCTTTACTTCCCCCCCCTCCATGATCCATAGAACTTGTTCTCTATTGCTATTAAATGTACTAAGTAACTGATGTAATTTTGAAATCACGTTTTTTTTCTCTATGCTATGTTTATGCTCCAGGAACTTATGTAACCCTGTAACCCACTGTACACCTTCATCATGTTAAGCGCTCTGATACCCCCCGGGTCAAGCCAGCGCTATATAAATCTTTTCTAATATACTTACCTCTGTGCCCGAGCAACGTTGGCCGAAGCCCTGTGGTACTGTTCTATGCAGTTTATTGAGGAGTTTGGCTCTGGTTCACCCCTCGGCCGTCACCTACCCAGCCGGACATCGGACATTGTTTTCCTTGTCGGCAATGCCATTAGACCCTTTCACAGGGAGTGCCTTTCTCTATCAGCTTGACTCCCTTAAATGGCCCCCATAACTATGCCCTTGTTCAAAGCACTCCTACTCCTCTTGTTGGAGATGGATCCAGCATCTTTGCCCTGGAGTCTCAGAGACCCCTCTGAGAGAGTCCACAGTGACAAGGGTGACACACATAGTGGAGGACTGGGATTGATCCCTTACCACTGGGAGCCGTCTCCTACCCTGCCGGACGTCAGACACTGTGTTTCCCGTTGGGTTTCCTCCCCCCTCCCCCACCTCTTCCCTCCTTCATTCTTCAGAGTGTGCCCGTGACCAAAGCACTCCTCTCCCCTTGTTGGGGAGGGATCCAGCATCTATGCCCTGGAGTTTCAGCGACCCCGCTGAGAGAGTCCACCGTGACAAGGGAATCACACATAACTGAGGACTGAGAATGATCCCTGTCCCGCGGGGAGCTGTCTCCCACCCAGCCGGACGCCAGACACAGTTATTTCCCCATCTCCACGCTGTGTCCCCTACCCCCTCCACCTCCGCTTCCCTCCTTCATTATTTGGCTACCTCCCTTTTTCCTTTCCTCTCTCCCCTGAATTCCTCTCCACCTGCCTGCTTTGTCTATCCTTATGCCTTATACTCCACTTAATCTCCCTCCCCTCACCCTTTTACATCACCCCCTTACCCCTCTACACGCCAAGAACCAACGGATGTAACTTATAACTGTTTTACCTTCTGTAACAATGTGTAATTTGTTAACTATGTAACTCTCCTCATGTGAAGCGCTCTGATACCTCCGGGTCTAGCCAGCGCTATATAAAACTCAAGTAAATAAATAAATACTGGGTTTATCTGACATGATGGTCAGGAATTCCACCAGATGATTGGCCGTCAAGGAAATCATGTGAAGAGCCAGACATCACCAAAGCTGCACAGCACTCAGACAGAGACTACAAGGACCCACTTTCCCCTCCTTCTTGCAGTAACATGTGATGGTTTTGTTGACTGTCAGAACCTGGATCGAACTGCACTAATATCAGGTGTAAAGGCCTTTAGGGTCAGCAGAATGGACTACAGCTTGTGAAGAATTATCTGATCTACACCTCGCCTCGATGATGTCCCCAACCCAGAAATGACGCATCTGTCAATATTTTGAGCTGTGGTGGGGCATGGAAAACAGTATGGCGCATGTCAGATTGGCATTCATCATCCACCGCCAAAGGTCCTGAGTCACCTTGTTGGAGATGCGGAGTCTGTTCAAAAGGCAATCCATTGCTGGGCCCACTGCAGCCACAGATTGAACTGGGGGCTCACAAACGCCAATGGGTGTGAGGCACCAGCAGGATGCCTGAAGTCAAAAGCCCAAGCAACTTCAGAACCATTACAACTAGAACAAAAGCTCTTGTCTGAAACATTGGGATCATAGTCTGAATATCCTGGACTCGTTGTAGGGGTGGGAAGGTCTTCAAAACAACCATGTCTAGAACAGCCTTGATAAAGGGTATCCTCCGTACCATCTGAAGATGAGATATACTCTTGTTAAAGTAGAAAGCGAAGTGTACAGCAATGAAACCACTGTCTTTAGGTGGACTGAAACCATCTGCAGCAACCTGGTTTCAATGCCAGACATCAAGATACAGGAATACATGCATGCTCAACACACATAGATGTTGCACAACTACTGACATGGATGTAGTGCCTTGTAAATAAAGAATGCTGGAACTCTTTTGGTTCCCACTGTACACCATAGGTCTGTGATATAAGCGTTGGAGTGACAAGCTGAAGGCAGGCTTAGAATGTTGGGTTCTGACTTACACGTAGCAGAATAAAGACGTGTAAAATTACTCTCCATGAGTGTCGTAGTTATTGGCAAGTACTTGGGCTGGTAGGACGCTACAACTGGCGACGAGATGTGGGATACGAAGTCCGGACACTGAAAGTGCTTTTCCAGAGAGTTTGCCGTGGTCCAGCAAACTGCAGGTACGTGCCACGTGTACGGCAGTCAAAGTGCAAAATCATCGCTGGCACCAGTGGAGTCTCAGCGCAACGCCAGCCTGTGTAAAACGCTTGGAGATAAAGAAAGTGACATTGGAAGTCTACATGTTGGTGGCCAAGAACTGAATGAAATAGTCACCAATAAAAAGTACTGCACCATTAGACGAATGAATGCCATAGGCTATACGAAATAAGAACGCTAAAGGCGGAGGCAACCAGGTTATGAAAGCAGCGCACAGTAATAGTTCAATACAGATTAAACTGAAATTCATGTGCTATGAAACAGAGATTAACCAGGTGTTTGTGAAGAAACATTTAAGCAAAAAGCAGACCAAATATCATAACGTTATCTGCTTTCATGGACTAGTAGTATACAAGGTTTATCTACTTACCGAAACCATTACCGAATCATTGTGCCACCAACGTGCTGCGAAGAAGCCCCTGAAGGGGGTTGCGCTTGCGGAGCTGAGCCCAAACAAAGCGGGCCACCACCAAAGCTGCAGTATAGGGGCTCAGAACAACTTCCTAGACTGCCACCAAATAAAGAGCTTCATTGGAGAGCCAGGGCAAGGTCCAAGATCCAAAAGTTACTAAACCTGACCCTGAAGCACGGACATCACAAGGTGCTAGAGAAGCTTTGCATGAACAAGTTACACAAGAAGCGCCTGAGAGACCATTACTGTCCACCAATTCGTATACAGCTGCTGCATTCTTAAAACCGCCATCAGTATTTGATATTGCCAAAAAATACAATATTGGCAATAAATGGACTACATTGATAGAGACTTTTGAAGGTTTCATAGATGCTATAGATGAAAAGGATGATAAAAATATTGTAAAACATCTGAGGAACATAGCTGGCAAAGGAGTGAAAGAAGCCATAAAAAAGATACCACAAGAAGGTGGTGTGATGTACGATCAAATCAAAACAGCCTTGAATGTCAAGTTTAATTCAGTGCCAAATGTACATTCCGAAAGATACATATTCAGTCAAGAGTGCCAGATACCAGGTGAAACCATCAATGAATTTGTTGAGAGACTGGATGTTCTGGTGAAGCACTGTAAATTAAATTAATTTAATGATGAGGAAGACACCGGCCTCTGAGTTATCGATGAATGTCTGTCAGATTTCTTTAGACGACGAATGCTGTAAGAAACTCTGAGCTTAGAACAAGTCCTCAAGGCTGCTCGCGCTGATTGTCAAGCAGTGGTGGCTAGCAGGATTATAATATGGTGGAGCGCGATGGTGCCAAACTCACCATATATGCGGCTCCCCTGTTGCGGCACTTTCCCCCCAGCGTTTACAAGCAGGAATGGAAGGACTTCCTTCTGGCTCAGTGGAACGTGAATCCAACTAATCCTGGAGCTGCTCTCATGCTGATTTTAGCATGAGAGCAGCTACAGGATTGGTGGGAGCAGGCCAACCCAGTGCTCATTTTGAAGCTGCGGGCCTGTGCCAGCAATCCCCCAGCAGTTCCACAGCCCTGGGATTGCTGGGTCTACAGTGCGCATGTCGGGCTAGCCGTAGCTGGCCAACCTGACATGCACACTGGAAGGGGCAGCAGTCATCCTGCAATTTCAGGATTCAGCCCAGCCCCCTGCCCTCGAGCAGTAAAGAGCGCGAGCTGGAGGTCAAATAAAATGCCATTATTATGCCATTTGATTTATTTGTATTTGCCTGCTGCAATCGCAGCAGGCGGGGCGACGCTTCTCTGCTCTTTAGGAAGAGCCGCCCCTGTTGTCAATCGACTGATGTGGAGGCAGGAGGCGCCCAAAGTGTGTCAGTCATGAGCACGTAAAATAAGCCGAAGTACAAGGCTGAGGGACACAAAGTGATGTCGCTACAGAAAAGGAAAACGTGTTAAAGATGTGGACTGTCCAGCACAAAGGTGAATGCCCCACCATTGGACAGATATGCATCGGCTGTGGTAAAGTGAACCATTTTGTGATGACTTGAAAGGCGAAGAGAAAAGTAAGTGAGAGAAAATGGGTGACCGAACGCTACCTCAGAGACATTTGATGCACTCTCAGAAGGCCAAGCGGTCACACCAACTGAGGCACATCGACACCAAACAAAGTTGATCATCATCTAAATCATCGACAAAGAGTTCCTCAGTATTAGATTCTAGTGAAAGTGACAATGACAATTGTGCAATGTTGATGTCTACTTCAGAAAGGCATGCACATTTGGGACTAGTCAAATGTGAGGAAAAATTCAAAGTGAAGAAAAATCAACATGAAAAAGTACCAAAGACATTCGAACATTGTCGGAAGATTATCCTAGAGATAAATGGGTGTTCAATACCATTCATAATTGACAGTGGTGCATCAATAAATATCATGCCTGAGGAGAAGTATCAAGAATTGTCTCCATTAACACAACTAACAAAGAAAAGTCTAAAGTCTACACATGGGCTGCCTCAATAGCTTTAAAAAGTCAAGGTTCATTTGTAGCCATGATGAAACAAGAAAACAGTGGTACGAGCGCCCATTCATGTTTTTTCAAGGAATGACGTCAAGTGCCTGTTTGCTCAGTTTCAACACTGCTGCTGATATGGGAACTACAACATGAATGCTCATCATGAAATTGTAAGTCAATTTCCTTCATTATTTCATGGTTAGGAAAACTCAAAACAATGAAAGTAAAGTTACATATAAATGAGGATGTTTGTCCTGTTGCTCAAAACACAGACAGATTGCATTTCACTTGCAAGAAGTTGTTGAAGAGGAACTTAATGTGTTGCTTAAACATGACATCATTGAACACTCCACTGGTTGAAACACCATGGGTTTCTCCCATTGTAGTAGTGCTGAAAACAGACAGTGAAGGAACTATAGGCATATGCGTCGACATGCGTCATGCCGACAAGGCGATTGAGCGAGAGAGACATCCAGGTCTGCACATTGTTGATATGCTAACTCAATTGAATGGTGCAAAGTTCTTCTCTCGACTCGACTTAAATAAAAGATATCACCAATTGGAAATTGAAGAAAAATCTAGGAACGGCACATATTGGTCTGTTTCGCTATAAGCGATTGAGTTCTGCTGCAGAACTTTTCCAAGACGTCATTCAACGTATCAAAGAGCCTGTGGTAAATGCATTTAACTATAGTGATGACATATTGGTTTTCCTTGCCACTCAAAGAGAGCATGACAAAGCTCTCATGCAAGTATGTTGTTTGCTGAATGATGCAGGCTTAACTCTGAATGCTGACAAATGTGAATTCCACAAGAAAAGCTTGAAATTCTTAGGCCATGTCTCTTTTGATGAGGGTATGAAACCTGATCCAGCTAAAGTGCAAGTGTCATCTACTGCAAATCCCCCACAGGACATTTCTATGTTATGATCACTCCATTCCTTGGAATGGCCAGTTACTGTTCTAGATACATACAAGACTTTGCTACGGTCAGTGCACCGTTACGAGAACTGACGAAAAAGAATGTGTCATTTCATTGGTCACGTGAATGTAAGAAGAGCTTCCATAAAATCAAGCAAGCTGTCAAGAATGCCACTGAAATGGCCTACTTTGATCCCAAACTTCATACAGAGGTTTTAGTTGATGCTAGCCCTGTCAAGTTAGGCGCCATCCTTGTACAGCACAATGGACAGCCAAATGCCCAGAGACATATCATGGAATACGCCAGTAAAAGCCTGTCACAAATGGAACGTGCTTACTCGTAACCTGAGAAACAAAGTTTGGCAGTAGTCTCGGTTTGTGAATCTTTCCTCATGTTCTTATCTGGAAAGCCTTTCACAGTACTGACTGATCATCAAGCACTGCTGACGATATTTAGCAATCCCAAATCCAAAATGCCTCCTTGAATTGAACGTTGGGGTTTGAGGTTACAAGAATGCAATTCCTCATCGTCCAGTGAAAGATCAGAATCCTGCTGAATATTTTTCAAGAGTGCCATTGCTGTGCCCTGGTACCCTTTCTAAGACAGCGGAGGCCTACATCAATTTTATTGTAAAATCGAGCACACGAGCTGCTATGTCTTTAGAACAAATTGTCATTGCCACAAGCCAAGATAGTGACATGTTGAAGTTAAAAGACATTATTGCTCACCAATCATGGAACCAGCACTCTAGACCTCTCACTAATGACAGTGAGTATTTCAAGTTCAAAAATGTAAGAGACATACAATCAGTGACTCATGAAGTCCTCATCCTGCGAGGTACATGAATTGTTATTTCAGAGAGTCTACGAAAACAAGTGATCAATGTCATAGAGGAATAGTTGCCACCAAGTCTGTTTTCCATATCTCGACGAAAGGCTCGAACAAGAGTTAAAGGCCCTTCATGTATGCAACTGTCTTTCATTTCAAGTTATTCAGCACCCTTTGAACATGTCATAATTGCCACATCATGCTTGGGAGAGAAATGCTGTTGCATTATTTGATCCTCTTGAGAAGGGACATCATTGTTGATGAATACTCCTGTTTTCCATTGGTAGAAGACCTTTCATCCACTACACATGGAAAGGTTATTCAAAGATTAGATGGCATCTTTGCAACATGGGGTGTACCTGAAATTTTAAAATCTGACAACGGCCCACCCTTTAATAGTTGTGAATTCAAAGACTTACTAAATCACCGTAATATAAAGCATCACTGTGAGGAAGTGGCCCCTACCCTCCCACCGAAACCCGACTCACCCTCCGTCTTCTCGCCATGGTTCCCGTTCCTCCCGGATACCGCTGACGTCATCGGGGCTGGAACAACAACCAAACAGTGACGATGGACTCTTCTTCACTTTCCCAGGAGGGGCTTTCTCCGTCACAACGGATGAGCCAATCCACGAGCGAGGGTGTGTGGGAAAAGACCCAATCCGCTACTGTAGAGCAAGTAAAAACAACACAAAGGATGGACTCGAGAGAGGAGGAGAGGAGGAAAGCAGCCACGAAGACGCCGGAACTGGGGAGAGACGCCTGCCAGGAAGACGCCACAGGAGAGGACGCGAGGACCGAAGACGCCGGAACCGGAGAGGCAGCAGACGAGTGGAGCGAGGAGTGGTGGTCACCGGAGGACGCCCAAGAGCCTTGCGGCTAAAGGCGGTACGTGACAGTGAAGAGGGTGAAGGTTGGGTGGTGGGAAACAGAACTCTTACTGCCTCGCTACGGTATACATTGTTATTTACTGCTTTCTCTCCTTTATTGCTTTTGGGCCCGGTGGTTCTTTAAGGAAGACACGACCTATCTACCTCCCTTCACAACCCGTTTCACTACCCCCCGCCCCTCTCCAAATACACAGAAGGAACCTTCTGACTTTGTTAGGTTACGAGCCTAGGAGTCGGGAATACGCCAACAACTCCCTCTGGCGTTCTATACCTGATTTTCCCTTCTTCTTTTACACAATCCTCCCTGTGGTAAAAGGGTAGACCAACAAAACCACAACAATCATACTTACCCCGTTTTTTTTCTCTTTGTTGCTTGGCTCCCTCCGCAAACCTCCTGGGACCACGCCCGCGTACCGGAACACCTGAAAGAAACAAGAAAGGAAATGGACTAAGTGAAGAAACTGCTACTTTTGTTAGACTCTCATTGGGAAAGGACTCTTGATATGCTTTATTATTTTTTTTCATCTCCTCATCTTGTTTTGAAAGAATACCTATGTACACCTGAAAAACAACTCTTTGGACAATAAAACGTCCCAATATTACCCCGATACGGCCTCCTTGCTTCTGTTTCTGCCCATCCCTCCGACAATCACAAAAGCACTCTTCTCTGGCCCCAGGCCAAAGGCCTGGTAGAACGGTTCATGAGTACTCTAAAGAAAGGTGTTTGGCGTGCTGCAGTGGAAAAGCTCGACCTTAAGGTTGTATTTAACACTACTCTTCGAGCTTACCGTTCAACCACTCACTCAACGAAAGGGGAAGGCCCTGCAACTATAATGTTTGGAAGAGCCATGATGACCAAGTTGCTCCAATGGACCAACCTGAGATCCAAGATTGAGGAAGACATTCATACTAAGGACTTTGGTCGCAAACAAAATATGAAAATATATGCTGAAAAACTATGTCATGTAAAAGTTGCCACCTTTACAAGAGGTGTTTGAGTGCTTGTCAGACATCCCAGAAAAAGAAAGTCTGATGCTCCTTTTGAGGCTGGACCATTTGCTATCACTAACACCAAAGGACACATTGTGACTGCACAGCGTCTCAGGAAGTCCCTTACGAGAGATTCCTCTCATTTTTGACATGTGGCTCATCACTCACTAAACATCGATGTCAGTGTAGAGACTGGGTCCAGTCAGAATACTGATGACGCTGTGTCTGCTGATGATTCCAACTCACCTGTGCAGATCACTGACACTTCGACTGCTAGCTCACAGTTTCCAATGACCCGATGTGTAATTCAGGCACCACAACGATTAATTGTAGAATTATAATTGCATATATATCTATATTAATCTGTGTGTTTATTCATGTATTTATTGGTATATTTATGTATTTATCTATTTTGAAAAGCTGTAACTTTTCATTTAACAAAGTATGAGATGTAGCTTCTTGTAAATAAAGAGCACTGGAACTCTTTTGGTTTCCACTGTACACCATAGGACTGTGACGTAAGTGTTGGAGGGATAAGTTGAAGGGAGGCTTAGAATGTTGAGTTCTGACTTACACGCAGCGGAATAAAGACGTGTAAAATGACTCTCCGTGTGTGGCATAGTTATTAGCAAGTACCCAGGCTTGTAGAACGCTAAAAAAGACCTATGTCAAGATTGTGGCAGTACGGTAAATTGGAAGTGACCTGACCTCCACACAAAGTGGCGATACTTCCTGTGTAACTGCAGAACCGGTATATGAAGGTACAAGCCCTGCAGGTACAGGGACACTATCCAGTCCTCAGTATCTGAGACCTACAAAACCTGAGCAAGTGTCATCATATTGAACTTCACCTTCTTGAGGAAGAAGTTCAAGAGGTTTAGAATCATTCTTAATATCTGCCATTCTTGGACACCAAAATCTCCTGGGATACCAGGAGTAACACAACAGTCCTCCCTCCACCAGTTTGATTACCCCAAATGTGAGCAACATCATTACTTCTTTGCACAGGATTGAGGAGTGAGCTACTGACATCTGAGAGCAAACTGGGTGAATGTGCAGAGGTGAATCCAAAAATTGCAGAATGTAACCAACTTGAATAATTTGAAGGAACCACTGGCTCAATGTGATGGATTGCCAGTAATGCAGCCAATGTTGGATTATGGCACCCAACAGTCTCAACGTTATACTGGAGGGCTGTTACAACTCAAACAAGCGTCAGGGGTAAAAGGGATATGAACGCTGACACAAAGCAAAACATCTCCATAATAGCAGATCTACCAGCAGAGATTACTGGAGAACAGAAGTTACTGACATTATTTCATAAGCTCACAAGATGGTGGAGTTTATGAGAGAATTCATAGGGCATCGTAGAAGCAGAATTTCGGAGGGAGAAGGTTAGAACTACATGTCCCATGAATCATTGTAGAGGTTAGTTGCTCTATAACCTTTTGTAATTAATGACTCACAATAACCCAGAAGAGCTATGAAAAGAAATTCCGTTTGAGGAATGAGGCAGATTATTCCGTCTCTGGATCCTATACGGTACTTCTGCTGTTTTTCTGAAAATACTCGTACTTTTGCAGTGGTAAGGGTGCTTGCACCAATTCCTGTTCACACATTCTAAAAAGGTCTAAGTCTGGGCTTTCTCCTTGATATTAGAGTAAAGTTTTTTCTACTAAGTGCTTTCAATAACACTGCTGATTTCAGTTCGACAGGGTGTTTTCTTTTACATTTCCGAGTTCCTCAGTTAGAAATCAGATAAGGCTATAATTGGTGTAGAGGTCACCATAAGAAGTCGTAAATCTTGGAGGAGTTAATTGTTTGCTGGCTTGCTTAAACTGCAAGGACCTTGAAGTTACTGCTTAATTAAATCAAGAGTTGAACACTTTGTTTTCTACAAACTTGGTCTTGAAATAACATTCCTTTATCTATTTTTCTAGATCAAGCGGTCATATTATTGGAACAATAATGGAGAAATAACTATTTCTTATGTTCATTCGTGTATGATGAAATATACGTGTATTGTTTACCAGAAAAATTCATTTTTTTGTAAGAAGAGCTTTGCTTGGAAAACGTGTTCTCTTGTGAACATTTTCATGTTTGGTTTCTTGTGTTTTGTTGTTTTACAAAAATTAACAGGGGGTCAAGTGGAGCCCAGGAAGTTTTGTGTCTTCCCCTGTGAGGCACAGTTTCTATTTGTTTTTGGTGGGTATGCGTTTCCTCATATAGAGGTACTATGTGTTTGAGTGTGAATAGGATAAATAAATGACATATACTTCTTATTTTTTTTAGCTTGGTCATTAGACAAGTATAAGGACACACAAACTACTTTTGAAACAGCCTCTTCCTCATCTTGGACTTACAAGAGCAGAAATATTCTTTTGTTTTGTTACAGGTAAAGCTTAAGGTATGGGGAATATATTTATTATGTTGAACAGTGTGTGGAGTGATTAATGTATGTTGTGCTTATTCTAGGTCTCCTTCCCAGCTGTTTCTTTCCCTTTCCTTCCCTCACTTGATCACCTCAAACTTCTGTCCTATAATAGCAGATGGAATAGGGGCTATTGAGAGGTGGACCCTATTGTGCATTGCACCGATCCTAAGGGCATTGATCGTCATTGTTACAAGGGCAAACTTAAGAAGTTTGGCTACAGAGCCTGGCGAACAGGAAGACAATGAGCGTTTGTAGACTTCAAAACATACTTTTCAGTATCTTGACATTCATGTTCTGTCTGAGTGAATGCACTGCGCATGTCCTGTGGCAAAGCCGGTAATGTCTTGCATGCCATGTCCTAAGGGGCTTGTGTGAAACAACCTAGGAGATAAATTGTATTTAGGAATAGTAATGCCACAAATAGCAAGAGAAAATACTTTCTTTTGTATAGCATCAATTATTTTTGATTGTCTGGCGAAGAAGTAGGAAAAGAATCTGTGTTTAATTCCAGGTCTTCCATAGACCTCTACCCACTATGGCAAATGAAGCACTTCCGTCCATAGAAGCCTTTAAGGGTGAACCCAAGGCAAAATCCTGAGCGGTATCCAAGTCACTGGCATTTTTTCAAATCCAGAAATAGGCTAGCATCTGTATCATGAGGTTCATCATTACTCTCATCATGTGGAACATATTGGAGGCTTTGAACAGCGCCCAAATATGACACAAAACTTTCCTCCATTATACAGAAGTACTACCACTGAGGCAGGGTAACTGGAGGAGAGCTCTCAGAATCCCCAGCATTTGCTTTGGTAAAAGTGTACCTCAACATTGGGCGGACTCTAGCTGAAGATGGTTCTGGATCTGAGACCAGAACTGGTGATGGACCAGAGCCACCAATCATAGCCAGAGTAGACGGAAGACTCGAAGGTAGGGTCTGTAGCAGAGGAGTGGAGGCATGGCCTGGACCTGGGTCAGTTGGCACTAGGGAAGGCCTATCAGGCGAAGTTCGATTTAGAACTCAATGGAGAAACAGGCGTAAACAAAGAAATTCAACCAAAATCGTTATATTGTTTGTATGTGAATAAGTCAGAAGCGTGGGGTACATTAAGAATCGAAAACCCAGCATATTTTAATCATGTACACTAGATCAGAAATCCGTTAAAACATCATAGATTAATGCATGCAAAGTCCACACTTGATAACTGGAATAAGTCCTTTGTACAAATCGATCAATCCATCAATCCGGGGATCCAATCATTAGCATGAGAGAAGTGGCACAATGTCGACATTTCGGTCTCTTATGTCTCAAGTAAGTGAGACCATCCTCAGGACCAAGAATGTTAATGGGCTTTCACGATGACCCACAGAAATGAATAAATGTAGTTGTTACTAGTCAGCTTATGCTGATAGTTTATAATAAGCAGAATAAGTGAATTGGGTAAGGGCATATCTAATATATAGTCATGGTTGAGACTGAGTGGTTACTAAAGTAGGCTCTGCTGAATAGCTAGCATTAAGTGGTGTACACCTGTTTCTCCTTTCCCTCAGAGATTGATTTGATTTATTAATTTCATATGTATTTGTAGTCATTACTTTTGATAACTAGTTAATGTATGCCCAAATAATTGTGTAAATAATCCCTTTGCTAGTAATTTAAATTTTAGATTACTGAAACCTTGGCTCCCGAGGGGTTATTGGGTTTGCTCATCCTTCTTGTGGTGATTCCAATGGAGAAGTGTCACCAAAGGGCGCACCAGAGGGAGGCGGGAGGAACTTAAAAATTTGCAGCATGGCCTCTTTGAAGGCCACAACCTGGTCTGGAGTCAACGATAGCAGGGTGTACTCAATGTACATCGGCACCAAGTTTGGAATTGGATTAGAGCCGGACACCAAATATGAGCTCAGGCGCTCTAACTGCTGACTGTACCATCTTTCCCTAGATTTGCAGCACCAAGACATCCAGAAGCTATGGTTGTGCTTTTTGTTTTTCATCCTCCACTTGTCCTTGGAAATGTCTTTCGACTTCACCTTACACCTACCTGACGAGGGCGACCTAGCCTGAGACTGGCCTAGCCTCTAGTGTTCTACAACTTAGAACTTGCCCTATTTAAATCTAAGGGTCTTCAGGTGCATCTAAGAACACATGTGGCACAACCTGGTTCTGAAGCACCATAAGCAGACTCTATGGGGATGTCTCTGACTGCTTTCTACAAGCTTGGCATGGCTTGAAACCTGACATCTTTGGGGGAGATATCGCTGCACACTGCCAAAGTTTGATTAGGAATTGGGAATTCAGGAAAAAATAGCCAAACTTTGTTTGGAGCAGAGCTCCAGATGCAGGGCTGATACATTATATTAGGCTCTACGATATCATATCTGGAGGCAGGTGGAGTCAAAACGAAGATTGATTGAGGCACCTGTTGCCATACAGGAGCTTATTCAAGAGTTTCTGGATCCAGAATGGCACCTGGAGTAATACACAAGATGAGAATTATGCAATTAGAAGAGGAGGAGATGTGTCCTAAGTGCTAAAACAGCTGCCTTTGAATCATGGGAAAACAGGTTCAAATCCTGCCCATGGTTCAACATCATATTATTCTGGGCAAATGACTTACTCTCCCTGTGACTAAAACCTTAAAATAAAAAATTTGCAATACTGTCTTGTTTTGTTGTAAAGCAATCTAATGCCGTTGGGCCATGTTTGTGCTATGAAACAAATATCCATCAGGAATATTGTTAACAATTCTTTAAAGAGCGTGGACCTCAGCTCCACCAAGAAAAGTATGATTCTCTCACCTAGACCTATTTGGAATAGCTTTCCCCCTTCCAGGAAATGCTTCCATTAAAACACATGAGGGACTTTTTACAACTGAAACATACACTCAGTTATCACGCTGTTTGTCACATTTACTTTGCTATATAGAAAGCAATCCCTTATTCCCAGCACTGGCAAAGCAAACTATAGGCAGGATTTAACGTGATAAATAGTATTTGTGCATGCCCCCCTTGTAAAACAACATTTGTGAATGTGTATGTTTGCATGCGTTAGCACATTCAATCTAGACCTTTCTGCTTTGGCAAGACAGTTCCAGTTTATATATTTTTGGTCTGAGGAAGCTTTATGGACTAATCAGAAACATGCATTATTAACAGTGGAAGGAATATTAATTTACACTTGTTTTTCCATGTATATGTTAATATGGTACTATTGCCATTAAAGTGATTTTGCTATGACCTGTTAAAGTGTGTTTTCCTGGCTTCGTCTAACTAGGCCTCAATTAGATCTGACGCCATCATGTTAAAAATGGATGCTATATCATGTTCATGCTTTCTTTATATTTCTGCTGCACATAGTCAAGCAAGATGTGGATTTGTTTAATTCTAAATGACACACTTCTTGAAGAAAGCTTTCTAGCATGGGCTCGCTATTGTAACATGTTTTCAAGAACTTTTGTTTGCACGCAGTATTGCATTCATTCACAATGGTTCACTGTTGTTTATGTAACTAGCTTGTTCTGACACCTCCGGATGACATTAGGTCAGAAGGGCTGAATTAATATTCATGTTGTGGGTTAGTGCTTAGGTGGTATGTGTAGTATCCTGATATTATGTGGGCTATGACTCTTGCAGTTCCGGGCAGACTCTAAACAGGAATTACGTAATCTGCTGGGTGGTGTTAAGGTGTGGCTCTAAAAGTTATGACGCAATGCGTGCAGTGTGTGATCATATGTTGAGAAATAAAGACGTTTGTTTCAGAGCTCCGTGTGTGACGTGTTCATTTACATTCCACCAGGCTGGGGAAAGACGGTACAACTGGCGATGAGTAGGGGATATGAGCCCCAAAGAAACAAGGCTGCTCTCCCTAAGAATTTGCAACAGTACAGCATTGTGCATCCACGTGTGCCCCGAATCAATGTACAGCAGTCTGCAGGTGGCGTATGTGGAGTCAAAGCCTCACTCCAGCTCATACACATCCATCGAAGAAGTTGAAGGCCCTGCAGAGGAGCACATTCGGAAAACCTGCCAGAACCCGCTGGCTATGCCGAAAGAAGAGATACTGCGCCGTGCAATAACACAGAGCCGTCATCCATACAAACAAATGCTAAAAGCAATGACAACCAGGTACGAAAGCAGAAACTTACTTACCGGTACAGGTGATTAAAGTGCCGCACGACCTCAAATCGGACGTGATGACCCAGGCTCAGGTGTGAGGCCGATGTGTGCAGAAGTTGCAGGTGGCATCCTGTGCAACAAGCGCTGTCTTGCATATACTCTCAATGGCAGTAGAAGGAAGTGTGTAATATACTGCAGCCATATTCCTGAAGCCGCCACCACCACCATTCGACGCAGTGAATAAACAGAACATCAGTGCCAGGTTGACTGCATGGATCGTAATGTTCGATGATTTCATAGATGCGCTAGAATAAGAGGATGATAAGAAAATCAATAAATATTTGAAAAACCTTGCCAGCGATGGAGTGAAAGAAGTGCTAAAGAAAGTCTCATAAACTGATATAATGTGGTACCAAAGATTAAAAAAAGTGTTGGAAGTCAAGTTCAATCCGATGTCGAACGTAGACTATGAAAGGTACATTTTCAATCAAGCATAACAACAGGCTGGTTAAATGATCCTGTATCCCGGCGGACACATCATGTGGCAGTCCGACCGCCACACTCGCAATACTGCGGGCGGACCCGCAGTGGTGGGGGTAGTCAGACCGCCACCTCGAGTAAGGCAGTCCTAGGACTGCCGTACTTGTAATAAGCCCTGAGTTTTGAAGTGTCTTCGGCTGCGGAGATATTTCAGGATGTTATTCACCGCGTAATTCAACCTGTTACACATGCTTTCAATTACAGTGATGACATACTGGTATTTTGGATAGCACAAAAGGAGCATGACAAGGCTCTTACACAAGTGTGCCAATTACTTGCTGATGTAGGTCTCACTCTGAATGCAGCTAAGTGTGAGTTTCACAAAATCAAACTTAAAGTCTTTAGGCACATATTCTCTGAAGGGGGAATGACTCCTGACCCGGATAAAGTGCAAGCATTGTCATCTACTTGCGCCCCACAAGATGCAACCATGCTGCGACCCTTAGGCATGGCAAGCTACTGCTCAAGATACATATGTGACTTTGCTACAGTGAGTGCGCCATTGAGAGAATTAACAAAGCAAAATGTCCCATTCCAGTTGTCTCCTGAATGAGACCAAAGTTTCAAATAAATAAAGCATACGATTGAGAATGCAACCAAAATGACCTATTTAGACCCCAAGTTACATATTGAGATCACAGTAAATGCGAGCCTGGTGGGGCTGCGGGCAATTCTTGCTCAACACAATGGCTGTTGGAAATGGCCCTTTTTGCAGGGTTATCCCCAAACTTTTTGCTTTTTCCTCCTATTTTTCCCTGACCTGTTTGTGTTGGTTTTAGGACTCTGGGCACTTTACCACTGCTAATCAGTGCTAAAGTGCATATGCTCTCTGTGTAAATTGTGTTATGGATGGGTGTTTCCATGATTGGATATTTGATTTACCTGTTAGCCCCTAGTAAAGTGCACTGCGTGTGCCAGGGCTGGTGAATCAAATGCTACTCGGGGGCCTGCAGCACTGGTTGTGCCACCCCGTGAGTAGCCCTGAAAACGGTAACTCAGACCTGCCATTGCAGAAGTCTGCGCGCAGTTTGTACTGCCATGTCGACTTGGCCAGTGCACACACTGGCCGGTCCCTAACCTTCCCTTTTCTTACATGTCAGACACCCCTCAGGTAGGCCCAAGGTACCCCTGTGGGCAGGGTGCAGTGTATGTGAAAGGTGGGACATGCCCTGGTGTGTGTGGCATGTTCTGATAGTGAATTACAGCCAATTTCGTTTTTCACTATTGCAAGGCTACCAGTTCCCCATAGGATAGAATAGGAGGTTTGTTTATAACATCTTATAAACATAACTGGCCCAGGGAATTCGGTAAGAAAATAGAATTTAGTATGCCTGAACTCAGAATCTAAAGATGCATCTTTTAGTGAAGGTGATTTTTACATTCTGTGTTTGAAAATACCACTTTTAGAAAGTAGGTATTTTCTTGCTCAGTCATCCCGTGTGCCTCTGCTGGAATGTGGATTGCCTGTCTGGATTTTGGATGACAGAAGGCTGGGGGAGCAGGAGGGGCGCCAGATGGTCTAGGTAGGTCAGGAAAGGGCTGAAGAGACTTGGGTTACGATGGGGGAAGGGGAGGAGATTTCCTTGCACCTCAAAGGGCCTGCTCTGCCTCTGACAAATGCCTTCTCCACCTCCTGCCAGGAATTCACACCAGAGAAGGCAGAACTGGTCCTGACCGGGCACAGGCCCTCTCTGCCTAAGAGATCAAAGGATTTTTGGACATAAATGCTGGGTCCCAGACCCCTGAACTTTAGAACTCTTTTGGATCAAGAAGACTGCCAAGAAGAAGAGCCGGAGAAGCTGTGAGGAGGAACTACCACTTTGCTGTGTGCTTTGCTGTGTTGGCCTGCAGTGGCTGCTTCTGTCTTGGGCAATGAAAGGCCTGGACTGGACTTTCTGCAATTTACTTTTGTGAGTTTCTCCAAGGGCTTGAGGTAGAGCTTGCCCCCTGTTCAAGAAGTCTCAGGAACAGCAAAGACTTCAAGTTCTTCTGCCCTCAGCACTGGGGACTGTGTGTTTTGTGCTGCAACAGAAGAAAAGCAACTCCACGACGTTGACGACGCCGCTGCCGACTCCGTGTCCCGAAGGCACCGCCGCAACACCGCACCGCAACCCTGGTCTCACCGATGACGCCGCCACCGAGCCGCTGCTTGCACCGCGACCTGTGGGCACCGCCTCACTTCACGCCAAAGCTTTGGCACCGCAGAGGGCACCGCCGCACCGCAACCCTGGTCTCACCGACGCCGCCTGTTGACGCCGCCACCGAGCCGCTGCTTGCACCGCGACCTGTGGGCACCGCACCTCGCACCACCTCGCTTCACGCCGAAGCTTTGGCACCGCAGAGGGCACCGCCGCAATGCCGCACCGCAACCCTGGTCTCACCGATGACGCCTGTTGATGCCGCCACCGATCCGCTGCTTGCACTGCGACCTGTGGGCACCGCACCTCGCACCGCCTCACTTCACGCCAAAGCTTTGGCACCGCAGAGGGCACCGCCGCAACCCTGGTCTCACCGATGACGCCTGTTGACGCCGCCACCGAGCCGCTGCTTGCACCGCGACCTGTGGGCACCGCACTCTGCACCGCCTCACTTCACGCCGAAGCTTTGGCACCGCAGAGAGCACCGCTGCAACGCCGCACCGCGACCCTGGTCTCACCGACGACGCCTGTTGACGCCGCCACTGAGCCGCTGCTCGCACCGTGATCTGTGGGCACCGCATTCTGCACCGCCTTGCTTCACGAGGACGCCTTGGCCTGCCTGATGCCGCCACTTCCCGCCAAAATCGATGCCGCTGCTTGCACCGTGGTTCGAGGGCACCGCTCGTAAGTCACACGACGCACCGCCCTCATCCCGCACCGCAGGCTTGGCCTACCGACGCCGGCGCCATCGACTCCAGTTCGTCAGCCGACGACAGCGCTTCAGCAACGATGACGCCGCTGCTTGCACCGTGACCTGCCAGCACCGTGACGAGCACCGCCTTCATCTCGCACCGCGACCCTGGTCTCACCGTCGACGCCATCCGATGCCGCCACCGAGCCGCTGCTCGCACCGCGACCTGAGGGCACCGCACGCCGCACCGCTGCACTTCGCACCGCAGCACCCGACGCCTGCCGACGCCAGCGCTCCTGACTCCATCAGAGAGGAGATCGACTTACAACGCGTGTGACTTCGAGGGCCCCGACGATTCCTGCACCGACCTCCGGAACCGACACCTGCAGATGCCGTTTTTTCGGAAGCTCAACGAGAGGTCCTCGACGCCCTGCATTTCTAAAAGGTACTGTTTGCGGGTCTTCCCGACACCGTAGCTGGCCCGCGACGCCGCGGTCAGCCAGAACTGTTTGGATTTGTTTGCTCACGACGCCGTGATAGCCCCGGACGGAGCTATTGACATCAAGGAACCGTTTTTAAAGCATATTTTGATAACTGAAGATTTTTAAGTACTGTATTGTGGATTTTTATCGTTTTTGGTCTTGTCTTAAGTATATAAAAATATTGGATATTTTTCTAAACTGGTGTGGTGTCCTTTAGTAGTGCTTACACTGTATTACTGTTGGTTATGTGCAAATTCTTTACACACTGCCTCTAAGATAAGCCTGACTGCTCGTGCCAAACTACCAAGGGGGTGAGCAGGGGTTATTGTAGGAGTGTAACTCCCTTATCCTGACTAGGGTGGTGGTTTTTGCCTGGCTTTGGCACATGCCCTAGCCTGCCAAAAATCCCATTTCTAACATTGGTTGTCAGCGGTGAGGATAGGACTTGAGTTTGCACCTGACTTACAGTGATTGGTGTGCACTACTACCATATCGCAGACCATTACGTGCCACATACTGGTTCTTTTCCTTTTTGGCCTATTTTTTTGATCTTGCCAGTTTGAACTTGCTACTTCGTCATGCCTGAATCAATTGCATCATCTGTTGCATCCTTGGAAGTGGCCTTTGAGGAGGAGAGGTTAGAAACCTACAATGGGAAGGAATTGAAGGCGATCTGCAAAAACCTCAAAATCCAAATCAGGGGCCTCACCAGAAAAGAGGAGCTAGAAAAGGCGCTGAGGGCCTGGGTAGCAGCCAGACATGCTAGTGAGCTGTCTGGAGATCTTGGAATGGAGGCAGAGGAGCCTATTCCAAGGGTGGATGTGCTTTTGGGAGGGGGGGCACCCTCTAAACCAGGCAGCAGCAGTCGGTCCCCAGAGGAGCTGGAGGACAGGTGGGAAGCGAGGAAGTTCGAGTTGGAGAAACTCAGGATGGAAAGTGAGAGGGAAGACAAAAGAATAGCCATGGAGGAAAGGAGGATGATGTTAGACCATGAGTTTAAAATGAGAGAGCTGGACTGGGAAGCCAGTGGGGCTAGGCCCAGCCCAGATGGTGGCAGCAAAAGTGTTAGGTCCAGTACTGAGGATGAGGTACACACACACACACACACACAGGTGTGGGGCCCTGCTTCAAGGAGGGGGTTGACATACACCAGGGGGTTCAGGATTGTGAGGTTACTCCAGTGGTACGCAGTGTCCCTGAGGTGGATTGGGGAACTGGCACAGGGGATGATTTTCCTGGTAGTGGGAGGGACAGTCTACGGACTCTAGATGAGAGGTGCAGGGAGAGGGGTTCCCCCATGATAGAAGCCCTAGTAAGTGAGTATGGAGACCAGCCAGAAGAGTATGGGTTAAGAGACAGCAACAGTCAGACACTGTCTCACCAGTCTTGTGAGAATGATGTGGGGTACTTGTCCGAGGCACTGGATGGATGGGTGAAGGGTAGTTTGGTTAACACATGTGTGGGGCTGTGTGATTCAATTGTTGGAGAGCATATTTTAAGTCCCTGTTTTCCAGAGCTATGCCAACACCCAATGGATTGTGAGTTCTCTGACCCCAGGGAGCTTGCACTGGAGGCAGACCTTTTGGTGGATTCCAGAGGGTCTGGAGAAGCATCTGGGGGTGACCTGGAAGGAAGCGGCTTAGGTATTTCCCAACCGAGGGTGGTGGGAAAGGTTTGTGATAGCCCAGATAGGTCCCGGTGTCGTGGGAAGGGTGTAGGGACTCACGTCCTGTCTCCGCGGAGAAGGAGTGGGAATGGGCTGCGGCCCAAGGTGCCCAAAACCCGGTCCCAGAGCCTGGGTGGTTCCAGGAGGGAACACCAGGTGGGGAGCCTAGGCTGTACTGGTAGGCCGTCTGTTGAGGTTTATCTCCTACTGTCAGGAGAACGTGGAGTGTCTGTAAACAGAGCTCCAGCGGTTCTGGTGTCTGGCGGTGCCGCTCCTAAGTGGAGGGTGCAGAAGTCCAGATTGAGGGGTGAGAGGGGGAAGTGTTCCCCAGTGGGAGAACCAGTGGGTCAGGGGCCAGCCAGAAGGGCTGAGCCTCCTAGGAGTGACCATGGTGACACCACTTCTGTCCTGGGGGATCTTCGCACACTGTCAGATGGACAGGGGTCGGGAGATCTGCGCCAGGCAGACTGTCACACAGCACATGAGTCATGTGTTACCCTCAGGGGGGGCATGCGTGCTCCTAAGGAAGTCCTGGTGCGCCGGGCAGGTGCTCAGCCACAGGGTTTAGTCCCTGGGTAGGGAGGCCAGGATCAGGTCCTGCCTGACCTGGAGGGAAGGACGACTGTAAGCAGTGTCCTGACCGGTTTGTCTTCTAGGGGTACCACTCCAGGTGGGAGGGTGCAGAACTCTGGAAGGGGGTGCAGAGGGAGGGAGTCCTCGCCTCTGATCCCGGTGCAACCTGAGGGTTTAGACCCTAGGTTGGGAGACCAGTTGCTGGAGAGAGGTCCTGAACTGGTAGGAGAATTGTTTGGGAGGTCAGGTTCCAGCGTCCTGACAGTTTTTGGTTCTGGGGGTGCTTCTCCTGGGAGGAGAGTGCAGGACCCCAGAAGGAGGGGTAAGGGGAGGAGAGCCTCACCCGAGACCTCTGGTCAGCCTGAGGGTACAGACCCTGGGTTGGCGGACCAGGTTCAGGGTGTCCCCCCTGACCTGGGGGCAGGGGCGACTGCAAACAGTGCCCCTACCAGTTTGTCTTCTGGGGGTGGCGCTCCAGGTGGGAGGGTACAGAGCCCCAGGGGGGAGGACCGGGTGTGGGAGAGCCCACCCCAGCAGCTGGTTCAGCCCCAGGGTACAGACCCTGGGCTGGTGTACCAGTTGCAGGATAGCACTCCTGAACTGTTGGGCGAATTGTGCAGGACACCTACCACAGGTGCCCTGACAATTCGGGAAGGGGGTACCGCTGCAGGTGGGAAAGTACAGAGCCCCAGGGAGAAGGAGAGGGTGTGGGAGAGCCCACCCCAGTCTCCTGTCCAGCCGCAGGGTACAGACCCTGGGCTGGTGGGCCAGTGTCAGGATGCCATACCTGACTTGGCAGGGGGGAGAGTGCAGAAAGGATGCCAGGCACCTGGGGCTACCGCCCCCCACTCTCTGATGCCGCAACGGTTGGAGTGGCCTGAAAGGCATGAGGCCTGGCTCTCATCACTGACAGCTGTCAGTGCCCACTGTGGCTGGCTGTCCGGAGGGACAGAGTTGCCCCTGGGAGAGGGAAAGGAGTCACACCCCGGAGGTGGACTGGGCCACACGATTGTGTTGGCCATGGGGTTCCTGTCTGCCTGTTGGGACACATCTGTGAGCAAAGTAAGTTTAGGTGCTGCACAGATGGGGTCCACAGGTGAGGAGAAGGGTCCCCCATGGGTCAGCTTAGTGGGCCCCGAGAGTATGGATAGAGGAATCCAACTAGGTGCAGGAAGGCGTAAAACGGGAAGGAAACCCTGCTGTTATGGGCCAGGTTCCGTGTTCTATCGCCCCAAGCAACCCATAACCCTTTGGTTGGTCGCTCACCCCCGCCGCAGCCCGACGCCGCCTATCGCCTCTTGGTGCTCAGCTGCACCTACCTGATTGCCGCCTGCCTGGTACTCCCGCCGCCGCCTGCCTCGCGCTGCTGCCCGCTGTAGCCTCGGCCTTTAACTCTTTCCTCGCCGCCCTTGCCCTGCTCTGACGCTGTTCCCGCCACTGACCCCCACGAGGCCCCGCCCCCTGCTCCTGATTCGCCGGCCTCCTCCGGCCCCCCCCGCCCCCCAGCTGTGCCACCCACCACACACCCGCATTTAAGCGGCCGCGACGCAGAGGGAGTGCGACCCATAACCCTTTGGTTGGTCGCTCACCCCCGCCGCAGCCCGACGCCGCCTATCGCCTCTTGGTGCTCAGCTGCACCTACCTGATTGCCGCCTGCCTGGTACTCCCGCCGCCGCCTGCCTCCCGCTGCTGCCCGCTGTAGCCTCGGCCTTTAACTCTTTCCTCGCCGCCCTTGCCCTGCTCCGACGCTGTTCCCGCCACTGACCCCCACGAGGCCCCGCCCCCTGCTCCTGATTCGCCGGCCTCCTCCGGCCCCCCCTGCCCCTCAGCTGTGCCGCCCACCACACACCCGCATTTATGGCGGCCGCGGTGAGGCCGCGCAGCGGGCGCGCCGCTGGCGCGCCAAAGGCGCGCCTAAGGCAAGCCCGTCTGCGCCCGTCCGCGCCTGGACCGCGCCCCGCGCCACGACCCCTGGACCACGCAGCATCCAGGCACCCCGTGTCCAATACGACGCCAACACCCTCATCGCACTCAACTCCGGACGACCCTCCAGCTGCCACAAGACCGCCCCAAAGCGCACCCACGGCCCCTTCACCTGCCGGAACTGCCGCTTCACCTGCACTGTAGCCGCCGAGACACCCACCTCCAAGGTTCCCAACCAACTCCGATGCATCCTGCTCAACACCCGCTCCGCACGCAAACACGCCATCGAGCTCTGGGACCTGCTCGACTCCACATCACCAGACATCGCCTTCCTGACCGAGACCTGGATGAACGAAACCTCCGCCCCAGACATCACAGTGGCCATCCCCGACGGATACAAGATCACCCGCAGGGACCGCACCAACGGCATCGGCGGAGGAATCGCCATCATCCACAAAGACACCATCAGGATCTCCACCACCATCACCAACACCCTCAACACCGCCGAACACATGCACTTCCAAATCCACACGGACCCGAAAACCACCCTCAGAGGCACCCTCGTCTACCGACCACCAGGACCCCGTCCCCAATTCTGCAACTCCATCGCCGACTTCATCAGCGCGCACGCTCTGACCTCCACCGACTACATCCTCCTCGGCGACCTGAACTACCACCTGGAAAACAACAACGACAGCAACTCCTCCACCCTGATCGACAACCTCTCCACCCTAGGACTGACGCAGATCGTCACGACGCCCACCCACATCGCCGGCCACACGCTCGATGCTATCTTCTCCTCCAGTCCCCACGTCGTCTTCAGCCACGCCTCCGAACTCACCTGGACTGACCACCGCTGCGTCCACTTCACCTTCCAGAAACCCGTCTCACACCACCGCACCCTACAAACCCCAGGACGCCACTGGAGCAAAATCACCAAGGAATCACTGCAAACACACCTCGCACTCAACCCCCCGACCAACCCCTCCGACCCAGAGGAAGGAGCCCACACCCTCAGACTCTGGATGGAAGACTGCACCAACGCCATCACCCCAACTAGACAGACCGCCCACAGAGACGCCAGCCAGAGAGCCAGCTGGTTCACCCCAGAGCTCCTAACCTCCAAGCGCACCTGTCGGAGACTGGAAAACACCTGGCACAAGGAAAAAACACCCGACAGCCACGCTGCCCTCAAAGACGCCATCCGGAACCACCACCACCTCATCAGGACCACCAAGAAAGCCGCCTTCAAGAACCGCCTAGACAACAACGCTCACAATAGCAAGGAACTCTTCAACGTCGTGAAGGAACTCTCCAACCCCAGCTCCAACGACATCCCCCCGTCACAAGCCCTCTGCGACGCCCTCGCTGACTTCTTCCACCGCAAGGTCACCGACATTCACGACAGCTTCAATCCACGCCCAGACCCCGCCAACCTCACCACCCCGGCCCCCCGACACCCACCGACCACGAGCACCTCACAGTATGGACCAGCACCACCACCGAGGACACCAGCAAGACTATGAACTCCATCCACTCAGGCGCCCCGTCCGACCCTCTTCCCCACCACGTCATCAACAAGGCCAACAGCTCCATCGCACCCCACCTATGCAACATCATCAACCTCTCCTTCAAGACCGCAACCTTCCCTGAGAGCTGGAAACACGCCGAGATCAACGCCCTACTGAAGAAACCCAAGGCGGACCCGAGCGACCTTAAGAACTTCCGGCCCATCTCCCTCCTTCCGTTCCCAGCCAAGGTCATCGAAAAGATAGTCAACACCCAGCTCACCCGCTACCTAGAAGACAACAACATCCTCGACCCCTCCCAGTCAGGCTTCCGCAAGAACCACAGCACCGAGACCGCCCTCATCGCCGCCACAGACGACATCAGGCTCCTGCTCGACAACGGGGAGACAGCAGCCCTCATCCTCCTCGACCTCTCCGCTGCCTTCGACACCGTATGCCACCACACGCTACGTACACGCCTCTACAACGCAGGGATCCGCGACAAGGCCCTGGACTGGATCACCTCCTTCCTCTCCGACAGAACCCAAAGAGTCCGCCTCCCCCATTCCACTCCGGAGTCACCAAAACGATCTGCGGTGTCCCACAAGGATCATCCCTCAGCCCGACGCTCTTCAACGTCTACATGGCCCGCTCGCACGCATCGCCAGACTCCACGACCTCAACATCATCTCCTACGGCGACGACACCCAACTGATCCTCTCCCTCACCAACGAACCCCACACCGCTAAAGCCAACCTCCACCGCGGCATGAAGGCTGTCGCCGACTGGATGGAAGAAAGCCGACTCAAACTCAACACAGACAAGACAGAGATCCTCATTCTCGGACCCAACCCTTCAGCCTGGGACGACTCATGGTGGCCCACCTCACTAGGCACCGCTCCTACACCAACCAACCACGCACGCAATCTGGGAGTCATCCTCGACTCGAAACTCTCCATGACCAACCAGATCAACGCCGTCTCATCAACCTGCTTCTACACCCTCCGCATGCTCCGCAAGATCTACAAATGGATCCCCACCAACACACGAAAGACCGTCACACACGCCCTCATCAGCAGTAGACTCGACTACGGCAACGCCCTCTACGCCGGAGCCCCGGCCAAACTCATCGGCAGACTCCAAAGAATCCAGAACGCCTCCGCCCGCCTGATCACCAACGTCCCCCACCGAGACCACATCACCCCACACCTGAGAAACCTGCACTGGCTTCCCATCGACAGAAGAATCACCTTCAAGCTCCTCACCCACGCACACAAGGCACTCCACAACGCCGGCCCGGCCTACCTCAACAACCGACTGTCATTCTACGCACCCAACAGGAGTCTCCGCTCCGCCGACCTCTCCCTGGCCGCCGTCCCACGCATACACAGATCCACCTCCGGAGGCAGATCCTTCTCCTACCGCGCCGCCAAGACATGGAACTCCCTCCCCCTCCACCTTCGGCAGACAGAGGACCCTCAGACCTTCAGGAGACTACTCAAGACCTGGCTCTTCGACCTCTAGCTGCGGCACCCCCCCCCCCCCCACAGCGCCTTGGGACCCTCACGGGTATGTAGCGCGCTTTATAAATGCCTGATTGATTGATTGATTGATTGAAGCAGGGAAGCCCATCGAGGTATGGATTGGTCTCCCCTGGCTTTAGGCTGGAAGGGGGTTGTGTTGGAAATGGCCCTTTTTGCAGGGTTATCCCCAAACTTTTTGCTTTTTCCTCCTATTTTTCCCTGACCTGTTTGTGTTGGTTTTAGGACTCTGGGCACTTTACCACTGCTAATCAGTGCTAAAGTGCATATGCTCTCTGTGTAAATTGTGTTATGGATGGGTGTTTCCATGATTGGATATTTGATTTACCTGTTAGCCCCTAGTAAAGTGCACTGCGTGTGCCAGGGCTGGTGAATCAAATGGTACTTGGGGGCCTGCAGCACTGGTTGTGCCACCCCCGTGAGTAGCCCTGAAAACGGTAACTCAGACCTGCCATTGCAGAAGTCTGCGCACAGTTTGTACTGCCATGTCGACTTGGCCAGTGCACACACTGGCCGGTCCCTAACCTTCCCTTTTCTTACATGTCAGACACCCCTCAGGTAGGCCCAAGGTACCCCTGTGGGCAGGGTGCAGTGTATGTGAAAGGTGGGACATGCCCTGGTGTGTGTGGCATGTCCTGATAGTGAATTACAGCCAATTTCGTTTTTCACTATTGCAAGGCTACCAGTTCCCCATAGGATAGAATGGGAGGTTTGTTTATAACATCTTATAAACATAACTGGCCCAGGGAATTCGGTAAGAAAATAGAATTTAGTATGCCTGAACTCAGAATCTAAAGATGCATCTTTTAGTGAAGGTGATTTTTACATTCTGTGTTTGAAAATACCACTTTTAGAAAGTAGGTATTTTCTTGCTCAGTCATCCCGTGTGCCTCTGTTGGAATGTGGATTGCCTGTCTGGGTTTTGGATGACAGAAGGCTGGGGGAGCAGGAGGGGCGCCAGATGGTCTAGGTAGGTCAGGAAAGGGCTGAAGAGACCAGGGTTACGATGGGGGAAGGAGGAGGAGATTTCCTTGCACCTCAAAGGGCCTACTCTGCCTCTGACAAATGCCGTCTCCAACTCCTGCCAGGAATTCACACCAGAGAAGGCAGAACTGGTCCTGACCGGGCACAGGCCCTCTCTGCCTAAGAGATCAAAGGATTTTTGGACATAAATGCTGGGTCCCAGACCCCTGAACTTTAGAACTCTTTTGGATCAAGAAGACTGCCAAGAAGAAGAGCCGGAGAAGCTGTGAGGAGGAACTACCACTTTGCTGTGTGCTTTGCTGTGTTGGCCTGCAGTGGCTGCTTCTGTCTTGGGCAGTGAAAGGCCTGGACTGGACTTTCTGCAATCTACTTTTGTGAGTTTCTCCAAGGGCTTGAGGTAGAGCTTGCCCCCTGTTCAAGAAGTCTCAGGAACAGCAAAGACTTCAAGTTCTTCTGCCCTCAGCACTGGGGACTGTGTGTTTTGTGCTGCAACAGAAGAAAAGCAACTCCACGATGTCGACGACGCTGCTGCCGACTCCGTGTCCCGAAGGCACCGCAGAGGGCACCACCGCAATGCCGCACCGCAACCCTGGTCTCACCGACGACGCCTGTTGATGCCGCCACCGAGCTGCTGCTTGCACCGCGACCTGTGGGCACCGCACCTCGCACTGTGTCGCTTCACGCCGAAGCTTTGGCACCGCAGAGGGCACCGCCGCAACGCCGCACTGCAACCCTGGTCTCACCGACGACGCCTGTTGATGCCGCCACCGAGCCGCTGCTTGCACCGCGACCTGTGGGCACCGCACTCCGCACCGCCTCGGTCCACGCCGAAGCTTTGGCACCACAGAGAGCACCGCCGCAATGCAGCACCGCGACTCTGGTCTCACCGACGACGCGTGTTGACGCCGCCACCGAGCCGCTGCTCACACCGCGACCTGTGGGCACCGCATTCCGCACCGCCTTGCTTCACGAGGACGCCTTGGCCTGCCTGACGCCGCCACTTCCCACCAAAATCGACGCCTCTGCTTGCACCGTGGTTCGAGGGCACCGCTCGTAAGTCACACGACGCACCGCCCTCATCCCGCACCTCAGCCTTGGCCTACCGACGCCATCGACTCCAGTTCGTCAGCCGACGACAGCGATTCAGCAACGACGACGCCGCTGCTTGCACCGTGACCTGCCAGCACCGTGACGAGCACCGCCTTCATCTCGCACCGTGACCCTGGTCTCACCGACGACGCCATCCGACGACGCCACCGAGCCGCTGCTCGCACCGCGACCTGAGGGCACCGCACGACGCACCACTGCACTTCGCACCGCAGCACCCGACGCCTGCCGACGCCAGCGCTCCTGACTCCATCAGAGAGGAGATCGACTTGCAACGCGTGTGACTTCGAGGGCCCCGACGACTCCTGCACCGACCTCCGGAACCGACGCCTGCAGACGCCGTGTTTTCGGAAGCTCAACGAGAGGTCCTCGACGCCCTGCATTTCTAAAAGGTACTGTTTGCGGGTCTTCCCGACACCGTAGCTGGCCCGCGACGCCGCGGTCAGCCAGAACTGTTTGGATTTGTTTGCTCACGACGCCGTGATAGCCCCGGACGGAGCTATTGACATCAAGGAACTGTTTTTAAAGCATATTTTGATAACTGAAGATTTTTAAGTACTGTATTGTGGATTTTTATCGTTTTGGTCTTGTCTTAAGTATATAAAAATATTGGATATTTTTCTAAACTGGTGTGGTGTCCTTTTGTAGTGCTTACACTGTATTACTGTTGGTTATGTGCAAATACTTTACACACTGCCTCTAAGATAAGCCTGACTGCTCGTGCCAAGCTACCAAGGGGGTGAGCAGGGGTTATTGTAGGAGTGTAACTCCCTTATCCTGACTAGGGTGGTGGTTTTTGCCTGGCTTTGGCACATGCCCTAGCCTGCCAAAAATCCCATTTCTAACAATGGCCATCCAAATGCTCTGAGATACAATGTGGCCTATGCCAGTAGAACTTCTATAAACAATAAGAGAGAGAGGGAATTTTTAGAAGGAACACTCTTGATCCCCCAAATAATAGTCAGAACAACAAAAGAGTTTGCCTTCTCAGGAGAAGAGCTGGCGTAGAGAATCAAATTTGATTCTTATAAAGCCCTCACTCACCAACCTAGTTGGTGACATGCTTCATCATCGGGCCCCACCAGGAAGGTCGAGTACCTCCCGGTGTGCTTCAACGCCAGAATTACTGCGGAGCGGGTTGAAGTGGCAAGTGCACGTGATTGTGAAGTGATTTAAAAATGACTAGGCTGTATCCGAAAATGATTTTATTCGCCGGTCAGTCAGGCACAAAATAAAAACAATGTGGGTGATATGATCGCTGAGGAATTGGTCAGCTAAATCTCACTATGTGTGGTCAACATGTTTCTGCCTCTATGATGCTACTAGCTAGGCATTCGTCAGGACCAAGGTGAAGACCCCGGCGGTATGAGCACGCTAAGGCTCACCCTAACCTGGAGGTCAAATGCGTGAAAAAGTAGGAAAAAGTCTTTAAAAACCTACTATCATTGCGGGATCCTTCTTACTTATTGGGACCCTGCAGATCTCTGAAATGAAAGAACAAGAACGAACAAACACACAGACATAGGTATATTCAGTAAGCATGTGGTCATAGGACGTTCATTGTTCCAGTTTCAGCATACAGAAGTGCTCTTCTCGGAGTGCACCGAAACTATATCTCAAGAAGCTATCGTGCAATAGTGAGATATGAATGTGCACATATTTTAAAAAAGTTATTGAAAGTGGCAAAAGCTGGAACCACTATAAATAAAGGTGGTATCACATTTATAGCGCTATTATTACCTACACGCCTATTGTGACGTGGAAAAGCCACAGAGCGTCAAAGTAAGAAAACGCTAACGTGACTATAACGGGCTCGTCCAAGTGGAATTGTCAACGGAAAAAGAAAAAGAAAAGGAGAGAAAAGTCTTACACATAGGGTGATCACTAAACACACCCTGGGTCTCGGGAGGGGGGTGGTGGCTGATTGGCACACCCTATAGAGGGGTAGAGACAAAACAAAATATAAATACATAAATATGAAGTTCGGTCCCAAAATAGCAAAGTGGTCACTTATCTGTGTGATAGGGCTGCTCGAAAAACACTCACGCCGAGAAAGCCAGACACCCGCTTGGTACCTGGTTGAACCCTCTGAAAACCGGACCCCGTCGATAGAAGGGCCGGTGTTCCACATGTTTATATAGGGGGGGTGGGTATGGAAGAACAACCAGGAACCTCGGTTTGAGCGTCGGTGTCCCGGGAGAGCCCTAGTAGCTACGTCATTACGTGTAAGGCAACAGAGGGGCCAATCAGAATGAAGAAAAGTTAAATCATGTGGCCCGCAGCGTCACCAGGAAAGACTCGGACGCTGACTTCAGAAATACCGCTGCGATAAAAAAACGCAACGAAACTTTATTCAAGAGCGATAGGCACGCTATGTCAAATGCCAAATACGCTACCATTCAAAGGAAAAGACTAAAGCTAGGGTATTAGTTAGCAAAAAACACACAAAGGAGATTTGCCCTCTCTCGTATATAGAGGTTAGGTCTGTCCTCTTATGTGCATTGCTTGCTTGTCATGTCATGTGCCTATATCAGTTCATGGAGATGTAAAACACTTCTATAGATAGTGGAATGTACCAGGTGGTGTACCAAATAGTGTCAACAGGGAGTGTCTAAACAGTACACACTCTGTGGGGGTCATGCGGCTGAACAGAAAAAATTGAAACTAATTCAGTTAGTTTCTGAGTACAGTGCTCCAGGGAATATGATCATTCAGCCCCTCTTTATCTGTGCCCAGACGATAGACCCACCTCTGTTCTTTCTCAAACAGAGACTGCGGCATGTTTCTACATGCGGTCACCTGTTCAATGACTGTCCACTGTAAGTCATTCGTGGTGTGATTGTGGTGTATGTAATGTTCACTAAGTTTAGTTGTGATTCTCCTGCACCGGATGTTACTTCTATGTTCACCAATACGTTGTTTCACCTTACGAGTCGTCATCCCCACATAACACAGACCACAGGGACAGGTGATCAAGTATACCACATTTGTGGAATTACAGTTGGTGTGAGTGCGTTGTATCCAGGTTTTCCTGGTTCAAGATTGAGGGCCTTTGTGTGTGCAGTCAGATGACAAATACTACAGTTCGCGCAAGGAAAATGACCCACTATTCTAGGTAGACCCCAAGCCGCAGTTATGGATGGAGTGCCAATCGATGTCTCAATTTTGGGTCGTGTGTGGACCAAAGAATCCCTGAGACTGCGGCCCCTTTTAAAAAGAAAAAGAGGTTTCTCCCATGACCTATTACTACTAGTGATTATTCTCCAATGTTTGTTAATTGCTTTCTTAACTGTAGTAGAAGCAGTACTGTATGTAGTAACACAGGTAAGGGGAATGTCCTTCTTCATTCGGGGGATGTCTTCCAGAAGAGCCTCCCTTGGTTGGTTCCGGGCCCTTTTATAGCTCTTACTAAGAATTCTTTCTGGGTAACCTCGATTCTTCAGTTTAGAGGTGAGGTTAGCTGATTGGTTGCGAAAATCATCCAATTTGCTACAGTTCCTTCTTAACCGAAGGTATTGTCCATACGGTAGGTTTTCCCGTAGGGGCCTAGGATGAAAGCTAGAAAACTCAAGTAGGTTATTTTTGGCAGTAGGTTTATAATGGGTCTTAGTAGAGAGGCCTCTCTCTGATTTTGTAATAACCACATCCAAGAATACCACCTCATGTTGATTACAGGTGTGGGTAAATTTGAGGTTCAAGTCAAGGGTATTAATCCAGGAAAGGAAGTCATTAAGAACGCACTCTGGTCCTTTCCATATCATTAAGATATCATCAATATACCTTTTCCAAAATACTATGGAAGAGGCATAAGGATTATCGCCAGAGAGAATGAATCTGCGTTCGAAATTGTAGACGTACAGACCCGCCACACTTGGGGCAAAGGTACTGCCCATCGAAGTACCAGTCGATTGCAAGAACAGATGATTCTTATACTCAAAAAATTCCTTTTGAGAGCCAGGGTGGCACACCTCAAAATGAATTCTTTTGGGGTCTGGTAGTCCCAGACTGTTTCATCCAGTGCCTCACCCAGGACCCTGATGGTGTCGTCCTGGGGAATGCTGGTATATAGACTCTCTATGTCAAGTGTCACTAGTATGGTTGAGGCCTCCTCAATGGTCACTTCTTGTAAAAGACATAGAAGACTCTTGGTGTCTTTAAGGTACGTAGATGACTGCTGTACAAGTGGTTTTAAAAGAAGTCACAAAACCGAGACAAAGGCTCGAGTAAGGAGCCGATACCCGAAACAATGGGGCGTCCTGGAGGAGGTGTCCTGTTTTTGTGCGTTTTTGGTAAAGTGTAAAAATAGGGTATAACACCTTCCCCCTCAGTCAGGAAAGCAGCCTCTTTACTGGTGATGTAACCATTCTGTTCTGCCTCTTTCACCAGTTGCTTAATTTCGATCTTAAGTTCTAGGGGGGTCAGTAGTAAGGGGGTATAGTTCTTCCTATCATCAAGGAGACGTTGACATTCTTGCTCGTAGTCCCCTTTATTCTGTATTACCACCCCTCCACCTTTGTCAGCTGGTTTAATGGTGATTGCAGTATTTGATTGCAAACCTTGAAGCGCTTGATATTCCATTTTACTGAGATTTTTAAAAGGGTTGCCCTCTTCAAAGTTCTCTATTTCAAGAAAAACTGCCTGTTCGAAAGTAGTAATTTCAGCCGGTACCCCATAAGGAGGGGGGGTGAAAGACGATTTCAACCTCAATCCTGTATTAACTGGATTCTCCTGTGGTTCACTGACTTCTTTACCCTCAAAATAGGCTTTCAGTTTGAGCTTTCTGAAAAATTCCGCCAGCTCACAATGTAGTTTAAACTTGTCTAGGCGGGCTGAGGGAACAAACCCTAAACCCTTTTCTAAAACCTGTTTCTCCACTGGGGACAAAATTACCTCGGAGAGATTGGTAATTAGACTCTCCTGGCACTGGTGCCTGCCTGGGGTTCCTGAGATTTGCTGCGTGTGTGGTTGCCCACTGTGTCTTCTTGTTCCCAATGAACTTGATTCTGCCCTCTCCTCCTGCCTCTGCCTCTGCGGCCTCTCTCTAAAAAGGACGGTAGGAGTTCTGACGAAAAGGCTGTGCTGGCATATAGGCCGGATTCCAGCCCATTAGGGGAAAGGCGGTTGTTGGAAGTGCATGGGATGCATACCGGGTCCCGGTGTTGGAAAGTGTGACCACATCGGTTGGGCATAGTTCTGTCTTGGTGTACCCCTATTACCGCCCCTTTGTCTTTGTCTGAAACTCCCATTACTAGACCCACTGGTGGTCGATGTGCTATCATCTGAGATGTCTGAGTTGGAGTTATTTTTTGTGGGAGGTATGTAGGTAGGGTCAGCATAGGGATAGACTTTGTCAAAGGCAAATCGTTTTAGGTCTTTTTGGAATTTAATCACTTTAGATTGTGTTAAGCCGTCCTTATAATCAGTGATGTCTTTATTAACTTCGTCCAGTTTTTCTTGAAGCCTGTTAAGGTAGTTTTAAAATGGTTTTCCGTCTGTTGGATTTCAACCATCAAGGCTTCTGAAAGTCGCAGGGCTGTCTTAATGATTAGGACAAGCCAGTCGCGTGTACAATGCCACGCGATCATTGCCCATTCCTTTCTAAATAATGCATCCTCTAGGAAGATTCGTGGTGCATTAGTTACCAGGAGCCCTCTTGGTGCTGTGTTTGTACGGAGATACTCGGTAAGGATGGTCCCGTGTAAGATTGTCCTAATTCTATTTCGTTTCTGCTCTGACAATTTTTCCCACTCACTAGTGTGAGTGATAGCTTGTGAGATGGTAGGGTCAGCAAACATAGACGGGCCGGCTAGAATAGCATCAACCTCTGAGATAGAGTAGGTGAGACCCATATTTGCCATTATGTCTAAATGTATGACACTCGCAAAATGAGAAATTTCGAACGAAGAAAAGGAGGTTCTGGCAATCACAGACCTCCCTAAGCTCTCACAGCTGTGCGCTGCTTAACATCTATAAACAATAAGAGAGAGGGAATTTTTAGAAGGAACACTCTTGATCCCCCAAATAATAGTCAGAACAACAAAAGAGTTTGCCTTCTCAGGAGAAGAGCTGGCGTAGAGAATCAAATTTGATTCTTATAAAGCCCTCACTCACCAACCTAGTTGGTGACATGCTTCATCATCGGGCCCCACCAGGAAGGTCGAGTACCTCCCGGTGTGCTTCAACGCCAGAATTACTGCGGAGAGGGTTGAAGTGGCAAGTGCACGTGATTGTGAAGTGATTTAAAAATGACTAGGCTGTATCCGAAAATGATTTTATTCGCCGGTCAGTCAGGCACAAAATAAAAACAATGTGGGTGATATGATCGCTGAGGAATTGGTCAGCTAAATCTCACTATGTGTGGTCAACATGTTTCTGCCTCTATGATGCTACTAGCTAGGCATTCGTCAGGACCAAGGTGAAGACCCCGGCGGTATGAGCACGCTAAGGCTCACCCTAACCTGGAGGTCAAATGCGTGAAAAAGTAGGAAAAAAGTCTTTAAAAACCTACTATCATTGCGGGATCCTTCTTACTTATTGGGACCCTGCAGATCTCTGAAATGAAAGAACAAGAACGAACAAACACACAGACATAGGTATATTCAGTAAGCATGTGGTCATAAGTAAGAAGGATCCCGCAATGATAGTAGGTTTTTAAAGACTTTTTTCCTACTTTTTCACGCATTTGACCTCCAGGTTAGGGTGAGCCTTAGCGTGCTCATACCGCCGGGGTCTTCACCTTGGTCCTGACGAATGCCTAGCTAGTAGCATCATAGAGGCAGAAACATGTTGACCACACATAGTGAGATTTAGCTGACCAATTCCTCAGCGATCATATCACCCACATTGTTTTTATTTTGTGCCTGACTGACCGGCGAATAAAATCATTTTCGGATACAGCCTAGTCATTTTTAAATCACTTCACAATCACGTGCACTTGCCACTTCAACCCGCTCCGCAGTAATTCTGGCGTTGAAGCACACCGGGGAGGTACTCGACCTTCCTGGTGGGGCCCGATGATGAAGCATGTCACCAACTAGGTTGGTGAGTGAGGGCTTTATAAGAATCAAATTTGATTCTCTACGCCAGCTCTTCTCCTGAGAAGGCAAACTCTTTTGTTGTTCTGACTATTATTTGGGGGATCAAGAGTGTTCCTTCTAAAAATTCCCTCTCTCTGTTATTGTTTATAGATGTTAAGCAGCGCACAGCTGTGAGAGCTTAGGGGAGGTCTGTGATTGCCAGAACCTCCTTTTCTTCGTTCGAAATTTCTCATTTTGCGAGTTTCATACATTTAGACATAATGGCAAATATGGGTCTCACCTACTCTATCTCAGAGGTTGATGCTATTCTAGCCGGCCCGTCTATGTTTGCTGACCCTACCATCTCACAAGCTATCACTCACACTAGTGAGTGGGAAAAATTGTCAGAGCAGAAACGAAATAGAATTAGGACAATCTTACACGGGACCATCCTTACCGAGTATCTCTGTACAAACACAGCACCAAGAGGGCTCCTGGTAACTAATGCACCACGAATCTTCCTAGAGGATGCATTATTTAGAAAGGAATGGGCAATGATCGCGTGGCATTGTACACGCGACTGGCTTGTCCTAATCATTAAGACAGCCCTGCGACTTTCAGAAGCCTTGATGGTTGAAATCCAACAGACGGAAAACCATTTTAAAACTACCTTAACAGGCTTCAAGAAAAACTGGACGAAGTTAATAAAGACATCACTGATTATAAGGACGGCTTAACACAATCTAAAGTGATTAAATTCCAAAAGACCTAAAACGATTTGCCTTTGACAAAGTCTATCCCTATGCTGACCCTACCTACATACCTCCCACAAAAATAACTCCAACTCAGACATCTCAGATGATAGCACATCGACCACCAGTGGGTCTAGTAATGGGAGTTTCAGACAAAGACAAAGGGGCGGTAATAGGGGTACACCAAGACAGAACTATGCCCAACCGATGTGGTCACACTTTCCAACACCGGGACCCGGTATGCATCCCATGCACTTCCAACAACCGCCTTTCCCCTAATGGGCTGGAATCCGGCCTATATGCCAGCACAGCCTTTTCGTCAGAACTCCTACCGTCCTTTTTAGAGAGAGGCCGCAGAGGCAGAGGCAGGAGGAGAGGGCAGAATCAAGTTCATTGGGAACAAGAAGACACAGTGGGCAACCACACACGCAGCAAATCTCAGGAACCCCAGGCAGGCACCAGTGCCAGGAGAGTCTAATTACCAATCTCTCCGAGGTAATTTTGTCCCCAGTGGAGAAACAGGTTTTAGAAAAGGGTTTAGGGTTTGTTCCCTCAGCCCGCCTAGACAAGTTTAAACTACATTGTGAGCTGGCGGAATTTTTCAGAAAGCTCAAACTGAAAGCCTATTTTGAGGGTAAAGAAGTCAGTGAACCACAGGAGAATCCAGTTAATACAGGATTGAGGTTGAAATCGTCTTTCACCCCCCTCCTTATGGGGTACCGGCTGAAATTACTACTTTCGAACAGGCAGTTTTTCTTGAAATAGAGAACTTTGAAGAGGGCAACCCTTTAAAAATCTCAGTAAAATGGAATATCAAGCGCTTCAAGGTTTGCAATCAAATACTGCAATCACCATTAAACCAGCTGACAAAGGTGGAGGGTGGTAATACAGAATAAAGGGGACTACGAGCAAGAATGTCAACGTCTCCTTGACGATAGGAAGAACTATACCCCTTACTACTGACCCCTCCCTAGAACTTAAGATCGAAATTAAGCAACTGGTGAAAGAGGCAGAACAGAATGGTTACATCACCAGTAAAGAGGCTGCTTTCCTGACTGAGGGGGAAGGTGTTATACCCTATTTTTACACTTTACCAAAAACGCACAAAAACAGGACACCTCCTCCAGGACGCCCCATTGTTTCGGGTATCGGCTCCTTACTCGAGCCTTTGTCTCGGTTTTGTGACTTCTTTTAAAACCACTTGTACAGCAGTCATCTACGTACCTTAAAGACACCAAGAGTCTTCTATGTCTTTTACAAGAAGTGACCATTGAGGAGGCCTCAACCATACTAGTGACACTTGACATAGAGAGTCTATATACCAGCATTCCCCAGGACGACACCATCAGGGTCCTGGGTGAGGCACTGGATGAAACAGTCTGGGACTACCAGACCCCAAAAGAATTCATTTTGAGGTGTGCCACCCTGGCTCTCAAAAGGAATTTTTTGAGTATAAGAATCATCTGTTCTTGCAATCGACTGGTACTTCGATGGGCAGTACCTTTGCCCCAAGTGTGGCGGGTCTGTACGTCTACAATTTCGAACGCAGATTCATTCTCTCTGGCGATAATCCTTATGCCTCTTCCATAGTATTTTGGAAAAGGTATATTGATGATATCTTAATGATATGGAAAGGACCAGAGTGCGTTCTTAATGACTTCCTTTCCTGGATTAATACCCTTGACTTGAACCTCAAATTTACCCACACCTGTAATCAACATGAGGTGGTATTCTTGGATGTGGTTATTACAAAATCAGAGAGAGGCCTCTCTACTAAGACCCATTATAAACCTACTGCCAAAAATAACCTACTTGAGTTTTCTAGCTTTCATCCTAGGCTCCTACGGGAAAACCTACCGTATGGACAATACCTTCGGTTAAGAAGGAACTGTAGCAAATTGGATGATTTTCGCAACCAATCAGCTAACCTCACCTCTAAACTGAAGAATCGAGGTTACCCAGAAAGAATTCTTAGTAAGAGCTATAAAAGGGCCCGGAACCAACCAAGGAGGCTCTTCTGGAAGACATCCCCCGAATGAAGAAGGACATTCCCCTTACCTGTGTTACTACATACAGTACTGCTTCTACTACAGTTAAGAAAGCAATTAACAAACATTGGAGAATAATCACTAGTAGTAATAGGTCATGGGAGAAACCTCTTTTTCTTTTTAAAAGGGGCCGCAGTCTCAGGGATTCTTTGGTCCACACACGACCCAAAATTGAGACATCGATTGGCACTCCATCCATAACTGCGGCTTGGGGTCTACCTAGAATAGTGGGTCATTTTCCTTGCGCGAACTGTAGTATTTGTCATCTGACTGCACACACAAAGGCCCTCAATCTTGAACCAGGAAAACCTGGATACAACGCACTCACACCAACTGTAATTCCACAAATGTGGTATACTTGATCACCTGTCCCTGTGGTCTGTGTTATGTGGGGATGACGACTCGTAAGGTGAAACAACGTATTGGTGAACATAGAAGTAACATCCGGTGCAGGAGAATCACAACTAAACTTACTAAACATTACATACACCACAATCACACCACGAATGACTTACAGTGGACAGTCATTGAACAGGTGACCGCATGTAGAAACATGCCGCAGTCTCTGTTTGAGAAAGAACAGAGGTGGGTCTATCGTCTGGGCACAGATAAAGAGGGGCTGAATGATCATATTCCCTGGAGCACTGTACTCAGAAACTAACTGAATTAGTTTCAATTTTTTCTGTTCAGCCGCATGACCCCCACAGAGTGTGTACTGTTTAGACACTCCCTGTTGACACTATTTGGTACACCACCTGGTACATTCCACTATCTATAGAAGTGTTTTACATCTCCATGAACTGATATAGGCACATGACATGACAAGCAAGCAATGCACATAAGAGGACAGACCTAACCTCTATATACGAGAGAGGGCAAATCTCCTTTGTGTGTTTTTTTGCTAACTAATACCCTAGCTTTAGTCTTTTCCTTTGAATGGTAGCGTATTTGGCATTTGACATAGCGTGCCTATCGCTCTTGAATAAAGTTTCGTTGCGTTTTTTATCGCAGCGGTATTTCTGAAGTCAGCGTCCGAGTCTTTCCTGGTGACGCTGCGGGCCACATGATTTAACTTTTCTTCATTCTGATTGGCCCCTCTGTTGCCGTACACGTAATGACGTAGCTACTAGGGCTCTCCCGGGACACCGACGCTCAAACCGAGGTTCCTGGTTGTTCTTCCATACCCACCCCCTATATAAACATGTGGAACACCGGCCCTTCTATCGACGGGGTCCGGTTTTCAGAGGGTTCAACCAGGTACCAGCGGGTGTCTGGCTTTCTCGGCGTGAGTGTTTTTCGAGCAGCCCTATCACACAGATAAGTGACCACTTTGCTATTTTGGGACCGAACTTCATATTTATGTATTTATATTTTGTTTTGTCTCTACCCTCTATAGGGTGTGCCAATCAGCCACCACCCCTCCCGAGACCCAGGGTGTGTTTAGTGATCACCCTATGTGTAAGACTTTCTCTCCTTTTCTTTTTCTTTTTCCGTTGACAATTCCACTTGGACGAGCCCGTTATAGTCACGTTAGCGTTTTCTTACTTTGACGCTCTGTGGCTTTCCACGTCACAATAGGCGTGTAGGTAATAATAGCGCTATAAATGTGATACCACCTTTATTTATAGTGGTTCCAGCTTTTGCCACTTTCAATAACTTTTTAAAATATGTGCACATTCATATCTCACTATTGCACGATAGCTTCTTGAGATATAGTTTCGGTGCACTCCGAGAAGAGCACTTCTGTATGCTGAAACTGGAACAATGAACGTCCTATGACCACATGCTTACTGAATATACCTATGTCTGTGTGTTTGTTCGTTCTTGTTCTTTCATTTCAGAGATCTGCAGGGTCCCAATAAGTAAGAAGGATCCCGCAATGATAGTAGGTTTTTAAAGACTTTTTTCCTACTTTTTCACGCATTTGACCTCCAGGTTAGGGTGAGCCTTAGCGTGCTCATACCGCCGGGGTCTTCACCTTGGTCCTGACGAATGCCTAGCTAGTAGCATCATAGAGGCAGAAACATGTTGACCACACATAGTGAGATTTAGCTGACCAATTCCTCAGCGATCATATCACCCACATTGTTTTTATTTTGTGCCTGACTGACCGGCGAATAAAATCATTTTCGGATACAGCCTAGTCATTTTTAAATCACTTCACAATCACGTGCACTTGCCACTTCAACCCGCTCCGCAGTAATTCTGGCGTTGAAGCACACCGGGGAGGTACTCGACCTTCCTGGTGGGGCCCGATGATGAAGCATGTCACCAACTAGGTTGGTGAGTGAGGGCTTTATAAGAATCAAATTTGATTCTCTACGCCAGCTCTTCTCCTGAGAAGGCAAACTCTTTTGTTGTTCTGACTATGCCAGTAGAAGCCTATCTGAAGCAGAACGGGCCTATTCTCAGCCAGAAAAGGAAAGCCTGGCTGTAGTGTGGGCCTGTGAACCCTTTCATGTGTTTCTATATGGAAAATATTTCACTGTCATAATGGGCCACCAGGCATTGCTCACTATCTTTGGGAACCCGAAAGCTAAGATGCCCCATCGCATCGAGAGGTGGGGATTTCGAATGCAAGAGTACAATTATGCAATTGTACACAAGCTGGGGAAAGATCAAAACCCAGCAGATTACTTTTCACGAGTGCCGCTACATCACCACAGTTCAACATCCAAAGCGGCTGAAGAGTATCTCAACTTCATTGTGAGGTCTAGCATGCCAGCAGCTTTATCCACTGAACAGATTATTTCTTCTACAAGCACAGATAAAGACATGCCCATCCTCAACGACCTCATTACAATGCAATTTTGGAAAAAAGTATTCAACCTTTTGCTGATTATGTTGAACTCCAAAAATTCAAAAATGTACAGGGTGAGCTATCCGTCACTCGAGAAGGTATCATATATCAGAGACTCGAGAATTGCCATACCTGAGAGCCTGAGACAGCAAGTCATTGAGCTGGCCCATAAAGGACATTGTGGCATTGTCACCACCAAAAGAGTTCTAAGAGACTGTGTGTGGTTCCCTTGCCTAGATGAAGAAGCTGAGAAAGAGCTGAAAGCATGCCACCTTTGTTACTGTTTATCTCCCAAGGTGACGCAGCATCCATTGACAATGTCTCACCTCTCTGCGCATGCCTGGGTAAGAGTTGCAGTTGATTTCTTTGGGTCTCTAGGAAATGGACATCATCTCATGGTAGTCAGTGATGAATATTTGCATTTTCCGTTGATGGAAACCTTAACATCAACAACCCATGACAAAGTTATCAAGTAGCTTGATGACATCTTAGCAGCGTGGGGGCATAACCGCTATTCTCAAATTTGATAAGGGTCGCCTTTCAATAGCTGAGAATTCAAGGAGTTTCTTGTTTGACTCAATGTCAAGCATCAAAAGAGTACACCTCTCTGGCCCGAAGCCAATGGTGTTGTTAAACGATTCATGGGCACCCTCAAGAGGTTAATTCAACGAGCATTGATGGAAGGAATCGATCTAAACCATGATACGTGTCAAACCCTTCATGCCTAATGATCAACTCCTCACTCCACAACTGATAAGAGTCCTGCCATCTTGCTATCTGGGCGAGCCATCAGAACCAAACTACCACAATGGGCATCGGACGGATTGATGAATGCCAATAAGGTTCGTGTCACAGACACTTCTTGTTAGAAATGGGATTTTTGGTAGGCTAGGGCATGTGCCAAAGCCAGGCAGAAACCACCACTCTAGTCAGGATAAGGGAGTTACACTCCTAAAATAACCCCTGCTCACCCCCTTGGTAGCTTGGCACGAGCAGTCAGGCTTATCTTAGAGGCAGTGTGTAAAGCATTTGCACATAACCAACAGTAATACAATGTAGGCACTACAAACGGACACCACACCAGTTTAGAAAAATATCCAATATTTTTATATATTTAAACAAGATCAAATACGATAAAAATCCACTATACAGTACTTCAAAAATAGTTACTTCTCAAACTGTCTTTAAGTTGCAAAATACGTTGAAAAATACAGTTCGTACGAGTCGGTAGCTCGGTCCGAGCCTACCGCGATGCTGAAAACAACAGAGTCTCGCAGTTCCCGCTGACCGCGTCGGTACGGGCCAGCAACAGCGGGACAGATTCGTTCACAGTACCTTTCTTAGTGCGGCTCACACAGGCGTGCGAGTCGGTCTTGGCATCCGTCGCGGTCGCGATGCAAAATGGAGCGGTGCAAGGTGCGGTGTCCCTCGATGCGGTGCGCGCAGCGGCTCGGTGACGATCGTGCAGACGGCGTCGGTGAGACCCAGGCTGGCGGTGCAGGGCGAGTCGGTTCTCGATGCGGTGCTGGCAGGTTGCGGTGCGGGTGACAGAGCCGGTTGGCGGGAATTGGCGCTGGTTGAGCCGGACAGCTGTGCGTGACGAGTCGGTCACGGGTGTCGAGCCAGCAGCGACCGTGACGGTGAGCCCAGGCAAGCGAGGTGAAGCGAGGCGATGCAGGTCGCGGTGTCTCTTGATGCGGTGCAGGCAGCGTCTCGGTGACGGAGTCGGTGAGACCAAGGCTTACGGTGCAGGGCGAGTTGGTACGGCTTGCGGTGCCTTCGGGACACAAGGCCAGTGACGGAGTCAGTTGACAGAGTCGGTCGCGGTTCCCTCTTCTCTGTGGCAACTGAAACAGCAGTTCCAGGAGCGGTACCCAGAGGTTGGTGAAGTCTTTGCAGTCCCTGAGACTTCTTAACAGGAGGCCAGCTCGGTTCAGGCCCTTGGAGATACTCAGCACAAGTAGAGAAAGTTCAGTCCAGTCCTTTCACTGCCCAAGGCAGAAGCAGCAGCTGCAGGCCAACCCAACAAAGCAACAACACAGGAAAGGGGCAGTACTCCTCCTGGCAGCTCTTCCAGCTCTTCGTCTTGGCAGGTTCCTTGATTCCAGCGAGATCTAAAGTTCTGGGGTTTGGGTCCCCCTTTTTATCCTCAATTTCTCTTTGTTCTCTGAAGGCAGAGAGGCCTTTGCCTAGTCCAAACCAGTTCTGGTCAGTCCTGGAGCACTTTGTTGACAAGTCTCCTTCCTTCCTTTCAGAGAGTAGGCCAGGGACATCAGACGCACCACAGGAGGTGGAGCCAGCATTGTGGAGGGAAGGCACTGTCCTATTCAGGTCCCAGGTGCAACTCCTCCCACCCATCTGCATGTAGATGTTGCTATTCAGCCCTGTGCTGACCCACCCTGTCTCCTGGAATCCCCCAGCCCCTGTCACTCACACTCCAGACAAGGAATACACAACCTAGCAGAGGCAGGCTTGGATGGTTAGACAAGAAAATACCTACTTTCTAAAAGTGGTATTTTCAAACACAGAATGTTAAATCCAACTTCACTAAAAGATGCATTTTATCATTCTGAGTTCAGGCATACTAAACTCGAATTTCTACCATGTTCCCTGGGTCAGTTAGGATCATAGGATGTAATAATCAAAACTGCCCATTCTGGCCTATGGGGAACAGGTAGCCTTGCAATAGTGAAAAACGAAGTAGGCTGTAATTCACTATCAGGACATGCCACACACACCAGGGCATGTCCTACCTTTCACATACAATGCACCCTGCCCACAGGGGTACCTTGGGCCTACCTTAGGGGTGACTAACATGTAGAAAAGGGAAGGTTTAGGGACTTGCAAGTGTGTGCACTTGCCAAGTCGACATGGCAGCCCCAGGCTGCGCACAGGCTCTGCAATGGCAGGCCAGAGTTACACTTTACGGGCTGTTTGCGTGGGTGGCACAATCCAGTGCTGCAGCCCACCAACAGCATTTGATCTATAGGCCCTGGCACTCGCAGTGCACTTTACTAGGGACTGACACATAGATCAAATAGGCCAATCCTGGAAATACCAATCCATACACATTTTATACAGGAGCACTTGCACTTTCCCACTGGACAGCAGTGAGGAAAGTGTGCAGAATCATTACACCAGCAAAAACAGAGTCAAAAACGGGAGGTTAGAAAGCAAAAAGTCAGGGGAAACACGCCAAGAGATGCCAAGTCTAACACATGTCCCCTCCAGCTGAAAGTAGGGAGAACTACCCAACCCCATTGGCGTTCTCTTCACTAAGGCGGAAGAACCTGGACAGACCATCTGCGTTGGCGTGTTCTGTACCAGGGCGGTGTTCCACCGTAAAGTCCATTCCCTGTAGGGAGATAGACCACCTCAGCAGTTTTGGATTCTCACCCCTCATTTGCATCAACCATCTGAGGGGCCTGTGGTCTGTCTGAACCCGGAAGTGAGTCCCAAACAGGTATGGTCTCAGCTTCTTCAGTTCCCAGACCACAGCAAACGCTTCCCTTTCTATGGCATTCCACCTCTGTTCCCTGGGGAGTAGTCTCCTGCTAAGGAAGACTACAGGTTGATCCAGGCCCTCTTCGTTCAGTTGTGAGAGCACCGCTCCCACACCATGCTCTGAAGCGTCAGTCTGCACGACAAATTCCTTGGAGAAGTCAGGTGCCTTGAGCACGGGTACAGTGCACATGGCTGCCTTCAGGGCATCAAAAGCTTTCTGGCAAGACTCAGTCCAGATCACCTTCCTGGGCTGCTTCCCAGCCTTCCTTTACCAAACTCAGAGGTCCTCTGACAGGGTGGCCATACAGGAGCTCAAAGGGGCTGTACCCAAGAGACTTCTGAGGCACCTCCCTGTATGCAAAGAGCAGGCATGGCAAGAGGACGTCCCACTTACGCCTCATGGGTTCTGTTAGACCCTTGATCATGCCCTTCAAGGTCTGGTTGAATCTCTCCACCAGACCGTTTCCTTGGGGGTGGTAAGGAGTGGTGAACTTGTAGGTTACACCGCACTCCTTCCACAGGGATGTCATATACTTGGATATGAAATTGGTCCCCCTATCAGAAACCACCTCTCTGGGGAATCCCACACGGGAAAAGATCCCCATTAACGCCCGGCCCACCACTGGCGCCGTCGTTGTCCGGAGAGGGATTGCCTCAGGGTACCGGGTGGCATGGTCCACCAAGACCAGGATGTACCTGTTGCCCATGGCTGTCTTGGGATCCAGTGGCCCCACAATATCCATCCCTACCCTTTCAAAGGGTGTTCCAACAACAGGAAAAGGTTGGAGAGGAGCTATGACCTTCCTCCCACTCTTACCACTTGCCTGGCAAGTTTGGCAAGACCTACAGTGTGCATCTGACTGCCTTCGCATTTGGGGCCAAAAGAAGTGGGTGACAAGCCTGTCAAAGGTCTTGTCCTGCCCCAAATGTCCTGCCCCAAATGTCCTGCCAAAGGCACGTCATGAGCCAGACCCAGTAGGAAGGTCCTGAAGCGCTGGGGTACCACCAGCACACGGGCTGACCGAGGCTCAGCAACCTTAGGCTCACTGTATAGGAGACCATTCTCCCAGTAGATCAGATGTGACCCGGACTGATTACCAGCTGCCTGGTCTGCAGCCTGCCGCCGCAGACCCTCCAGAGTAGGGCACTCGTTCTGCTCCCTGCAGAACTCCTCCCTGGTGGGACCCCCTTCTTGCTGCCAATGGGTCAGCTCAGAGATGTCTCCCAGTTCGGCTACCTGCTCCCCTGTAGGCACCGGGCGTCCCCCTTGAGGTCCGCCTCCTCCCGGTCCGTGGGAACTTCGGGGGCCGGTTTCCCGCGCCCCCTGCCCTTCCTCTTGGCAGGGACTTGGGCCATTGTTCCCGGCTCCAAGTCCTCTTGATCACCCTTTCTGGCTGCCATTGACCGAGTCGACACGCATGCCCACTCTGGCAACCCAAGCATCTCCAAGTGAGACCTGAGCTCAACATCCTTCCATAAGGACTGCTCCAGGTCGTTACCTAGCAGACAATCTACAGGCATGGTAGGGCTCACAACCACCCTCAAGGGACCTGAGACCCCCCCCCCAAATTCAAAGGGAACCTGCGCCACCATACACTGGCGCTCAGAGTTGTCTACAGCAACTACTTGGTGGAATGCCCCTGGGACTACCTGCTTCTCAGAGACCAGGTGACACCGGACTGAGGTCACACTGGCTCCAGTATCTCTGAGAGCCTCTACCCTGTTCCCATTGATGGTCACCCAGTTGCTATATTTCTTTGTGTTAGGGGGCACCTGGTTTCCTGGGACCATCTCACTGTCCCCTAGTGAGACGAGGGTCATTTCTGCGGGATCCCCACCCTCCTGTGGGCACCCCTCCTCCCCAAGCGCTACACTAGCCAACACTTTGGACTGTCCACCGGTGAGTGGCTGTGTCCCCTTTGGGCACTTGGGGTCCCCCTTGAAGGGACCTACCTGGTCACATGCATAACACTTGCGGGGGCCGGTCTCAACAGGCTTCCCTGTAGAGACCCCTTTCTTCTTATCACCGGGGGGCTGGGAACCTTTACCCTGGGTACTAGTTTGGGGCCCTTTAGAGAACTCCTGTGCTTTACCCTTGTCCCCCCCACTTTTCTGCTGGGGACCCTGCCCACCTTTGGCTGAGTCTCCCCCAAACGCTTTCTTGTGGACCCTGGTACTCACCCAGCGGTCCGCCTCCATAGCAAGCTTCCTGGGTTCAGTTAGCTTACTATCAACTAGGTGCTGGCGCAGATCTGCAAAACATAGACTAGACAAGTGCTCCCATGCAATCAAATTGTAGAGCCCCTGAAAATCTGTTACATTACTGCCCTTCACCCAACCATCCAGCGACCTACAGAACATATCCACACATTCCAACCAAGTGTTGGCCTCAGACTTTTTATTGGACCTAAACTGATCCCTGTACTTCTCAGGAGTGAGCCCATATCTAGTGAGGAGAGCGTCTTTCATGTAAGCATAGGTGAGGTCCTGCCCCTTACCCAAAGCTATCAGAGTATCCATAGCTTCCTCTGGAAAGAGAGGCCACAACCCCGCTCCCCAGTTCCTCTCAGGGACCCCATTCATATGAATGGACGACTCGTACCCTTGAAACCACCTTTGTATGTCATCACCCTTTTTGTACTCTTTACCTACATTCTTGGGGATGTGTACAATCCTGTCTGTGTGTGCTGAAGAATTGCTGCCACCATCTGAGCCGGTTCTACTTTTTAGCTCCAGCTCCTTAATCATTCTCTCATGATCTAGTACCATCTTCCTTTCCTCCATGGCTATTCTTTTTCTTCCCTCTCACTTTCTATTCTGAGTTTCTCCAACTCAAACCTCCTTACTTCCCGCCTGTCCTCCAGCTCCTCTGGGGACAAGCTACTGCTGCCTGACCTGGAGGGCTCCCCCCCTCCCAAAAGCACATCCACCCTAGGAACAGGCTCCTCCACCTCTCCAGTGAGATCACCAGATTGCCCACTGGCACCTCTGGCTGCTACCCAGGCCCTCAGCGCCTTTTGTAGCTCATCCTTCCTGGTGAGGCCTCTGACCTGGACTTTTAGGTTCTTGCAAATCGATTTTAACTCCTTGACATTGTAGGCTTCCAATCGATCCTCCTCAAAGGCAATTTCTTCTGATGCAATTGATGATACTATAGATTCAGGCCTGTTGAAGTAGCAAGTTCAAACCTGCAAGATCAAAAATAGGCCAAAAAGAAAAAGACCCTGTATGTGGTACATAATGGTCTGCGATATGGTAGTAGTGCACACCAATCACTGTAAGTCAAGTGCAAACACAAGTCCTATCCTCACCGCTGACAACCAATGTTAGAAATGGGATTTTTGGTAGGCTAGGGCATGTGCCAAAGCCAGGCAGAAACCACCACTCTAGTCAGGATAAGGGAGTTACACTCCTAAAATAACCCCTGCTCACCCACTTGGTAGCTTGGCATGAGCAGTCAGGCTTATCTTAGAGGCAGTGTGTAAAGCATTTGCACATAACCAACAGTAATACAATGTAGGCACTACAAACGGACACCACACCAGTTTAGAAAAATATCCAATATTTTTATATATTTAAACAAGACCAAATACGATAAAAATCCACTATACAGTACTTCAAAAATAGTTACTTCTCAAACTGTCTTTAAGTTGCAAAATACGTTGAAAAATACAGTTCGTACGAGTCGGTAGCTCGGTCCGAGCCTACCGCGATGCTGAAAACAACAGAGTCTCGCAATTCCTGCTGACCGCGTCGGTACGGGCCAGCAACAGCGGGACAGATTCGTTCACAGTACCTTTCTTAGTGCGGCTCACACAGGCGTGCGAGTTGGTCTTGGCATCCGTCGCGGTCGCGATGCAAAATGGAGCGGTGCAAGGTGCGGTGTCCCTCGATGCAGTGCGAGCAGTGGCTCGGTGACGATCGTGCAGACGGCGTCGGTGAGACCAAGGCTGGCGGTGCAGGGCGAGTCGGTGCTCGATGCGGTGCTGGCAGGTTGCGGTGCGGGTGACAGAGCCGGTTGGCGGGAATTGGCGCTGGTCGAGCCGGACAGCTGTGCGTGACGAGTCGGTCACGGGTGTCGAGCCAGCAGCGACCGTGTCGGTGAGCCCAGGCCAGCGAGGTGAAGCGAGGCGATGCAGGTCGCGGTGTCTCTCGATGCGGTGCAGGCAGCGGCTCGGTGACGGAGTCGGTGAGACCAAGGCTTACGGTGCAGGGCGAGTCAGTGCGGCTTGCGGTGCCTTCGGGACACAAGGCCAGCGACGGAGTCGGTTGACAGAGTCGGTCGCGGTTCCCTCTTCTCTGTGGCAACTGAAACAGCAGTTCCAGGAGCGGTACTCAGAGGTTGGTGAAGTCTTTGCAGTCCCTGAGACTTCTTAACAGGAGGCCAGCTCGGTTCAGGCCCTTGGAGATACTCAGCACAAGTAGAGAAAGTTCAGTCCAATCCTTTCACTGCCCAAGGCAGAAGCAGCAGCTGCAGGCCAACCCAACAAAGCAACAACACAACAAAGGGGCAGTACTCCTCCTGGCAGCTCTTCCAGCTCTTCGTCTTGGCAGGTTCCTTGATTCCAGCGAGATCTAAAGTTCTGGGGTTTGGATCCCCCTTTTTGTCCTCAATTTCTCTTTGTTCTCTGAAGGCAGAGAGGCCTTTGCCTAGTCCAAACCAGTTCTGGTCAGTCCTGGAGCACTTTGTTGACAAGTCTCCTTCCTTCCTTTCAGAGAGTAGGCCAGGGACATCAGATGCACCACAGGAGGTGGAGCCAGCATTGTGGAGGGAAGGCACTGTCCTATTCAGGTCCCAGGTGCAACTCCTCCCACCCATCTGCATGTAGATGTTGCTATTCAGCCCTGTGCTGACCCACCCTGTCTCCTGGAATCCCCCAGCCCCTGTCACTCACACTCCAGACAAGGAATACACAACCTAGCAGAGGCAGGCTTGGATGGTTAGACAAGAAAATACCTACTTTCTAAAAGTGGTATTTTCAAACACAGAATGTTAAAACCAACTTCACTAAAAGATGCATTTTATCATTCTGAGTTCAGGCATACTAAACTCGAATTTCTACCATGTCCCCTGGGTCAGTTAGGATCATAGGACGTAATAATCAAAACTGCCCATTCTGGCCTATGGGGAACAGGTAGCCTTGCAATAGTGAAAAACGAAGTAGGCTGTAATTCACTATCAGGACATGCCACACACACCAGGGCATGTCCTACCTTTCACATACAATGCACCCTGCCCACAGGGGTACCTTGGGCCTACCTTAGGGGTGACTAACATGTAGAAAAGGGAAGGTTTAGGGACTTGCAAGTGTGTGCACTTGCCAAGTCGACATGGCAGCCCCAGGCTGCGCACAGGCTCTGCAATGGCAGGCCAGAGTTACACTTTACGGGCTGTTTGCGTGGGTGGCACAATACAGTGCTGCAGCCCACCAACAGCATTTGATCTATAGGCCCTGGCACTCGCAGTGCACTTTACTAGGGACTGACACATAGATCAAATAGGCCAATCATGGAAATACCAATCCTTACACATTTTATACAGGAGCACTTGCACTTTCCCACTGGACAGCAGTGAGGAAAGTGCGCAGAATCATTACACCAGCAAAAACAGAGTCAAAAACGGGAGGTTAGAAAGCAAAAAGTCAGGGGAAACACGCCAAGAGATGCCAAGTCTAACACTTCTCGAAAGTACAAAATGAAAACATATGTTGATCAGTGCCATGGAAACATTATTTGACAAAGGAGACTGGGTACTGGTCAAACAGAAACGGAAGTGGAAAACGGACACTCAGTTTGCTGTCAACCCTTTGAGGGTTGTAATGTGCAAAGGACACATGGTGACAGCGCATCGTCCCCGAAAGTCAATCACGCTGGACTCGTCACACTTTAAACACCTACCTTGATGTTCGGCAGCTCCTGAGGTTCTGAGTGAGGCTACCCTGCCTAAATGTCCAGATAGAGCATCTGAGCCTATGTCATCGGTGCCCAATCAAAGGTGCACCTCAACTACCTCATACCACCCGATCTGGTAGACCAGTGCGAGCGCTTCGACAACTCATTGAGGAACTATGATGCCAATGCTGTCTGTACTTTTTATTTAACAAAGGGGGAGCTGTAGTGTCCTGATATTATGCGCGCTCGGACCCTTGCAGTTCTGGGTGGACTCTAAACAGGAATTACATAATCTGCTGAGAGGTGTTAAGGTGTGGTTATAAAAGTTATGACGCAATGCGTGCAGTGTGCGATCGTATGTCGAGGAATACACAGCTCCATGTGTGGTGTGTTCATTTGCATGCTCCCGGGCTGGGGAAGACGCTACAGTATGGTGGTATGACAAGGTTAAAATATGTATTCTGATTTGTTGAAAATTTATTTTGTTGCTCACACCACAGTGACGTTGCAGTTTTCATACTCCTGTATGGAGAAGTTTGCTATATAAACCCTGAAATTTGGGGATGAGCCAGACCTTTTTCACTTTCTGCCAGAGATGCTAACCAATTTCTTACTGATTTTGCTACACATTTGAGACTTAACCTATTATTGATTTTATCAATTATTCTGCATTGTTCTATTACTTAGAGCCTTCGTGGCATATACATTTAAATAAGATTTGATACATCTGTTATTTAATATTCATATATTGTACCTTTTGAAATTTTGTAATAAACACTCAATGATTTCCTATATTCCGCTCTAGAACACCCTACTTGAGTCCCTCCTTTCGTATTTCACTGTTTTTTGAGACGATGATTTGCTTTTGAGACGATGATTTGCATTTGAGACGACGATTTGCATCTTGGCTCTGAGACAGTGCACATCACTAAACTGAGGTTAACACACCGTCCCCGATCCATTCAACTGTTGGGCGTGTTTTTGAGGTGTAATATTTTAGGGGTAGCGCCGACAGGTGCGTACCACGTTCATCTGAAGATTTATTTGCATTGATGTCCCCAGTCGGGTTGCCTAGCAGCAGCTGTCAAATGTTGACGGCGGTCACATGCTCCCTTGCTCAGTTTCCACGAATCATGAGGTCCCATGCTACTGGCTATAAATTTCGACACCCTGGAATTCAGACAGGAAGCTACTGCGCAACCACATTTTCATTCGCAGCTGCGCTGCACCGTTGCATCGTGAACAATCAGTATTCCCCAGAGACCCTCAGTATTCGCATTATATCTAAAGCGAAGCACTTCTTAAGAAAGCAAAATGTGCTTAATAAATGAGCATTCTCTAGAGTAACTATTGGTTATTTTGTACAAATTATGCTATTTAAAAAAAATCCCTTTTTACTATAAATATGTGTGATTTGGTGTCGATTTGCTTTAACTTCTTCCATTTCACCCATACCACTATTGTATTGAGCGAATAGTGTTTCCTTTCAAGGTGGCCGCCTCATTAGCGAGGGTAAAAGGCATGTTAGTCCTTCTTCGGTGTTGGCACGACACACAACTCCAACCTCTGTGCCTCCGCCCGACCGTAGTCTCCCCCGCTCCCAGCATGCACCGGAAGGAAGACCGGTGGCCATGTTGTGGGGTTTTTGTTTTGCTGGTGAGGAGACTGAGGGCCTGGAGCGCTGCGGCCCCCAGGGGGTTAGAAGAAGGAGCCAGTCCTGTGTGTAGAGGGAACTTCGGCTCTGCCGAGTGTTAGGTCTGCCTGGCGCCATGGCCGCCGCTCTTGGAGGTAGGCAAGGGGACGTTACCGCTAGAGTGTGGCAAGAGAGGACGGCCAGAAGCAGGCCCCAGTTGTGGGGGCTAATGCACGTAAATGGGGCTTATGCACGTAAATGGGGCTTATGCACGTAAAGGGGGCTTACGCGGTATGCCGTGCTCGCATACGCGGTCGCTCATACGTTGGCATGCTGAAAATGGGAATGGGCTCAACCCTACCCTCGCAGTATCTGCAGCTGCCATGTACTGTCAGTACTAAGGGTGGGCTCAACAAAGCACTGACAGTGCGCTGGTGTGCGATCAGGCATGTACTGTAAATAAAACCTAAGTCGGTTCAGGAGTACACTATTAGTATAGGTAATGGATCAGGGCAACAGTGGTTGGCTCGTGCAATGATAATGAATGGGGTCTGGGGAGCGACACTTTGCTGTAAAAGACGTGATCTAAGGTGTACAATATTACTACATGTGGTAGGCTATATAATGTGAGTACAGAGATGCATGACTGTCAAGTACGATCAGTAAAATGAATTGACTTGTTGATGCTTTAAGTTCAGTGCGTGGTTTAAACAGACTGGTGGTGAATAAACTGGACTCTTCAATCTACATACGTCTCCCTTGTTTAATCATTAAACATTGCAATACAAGAGGTAAGGTTATCCAGGCACTAATGCAGTTGCTGAACTTGATCATGTCCACTCTTTAAACGATGGATTCAGTCTGTAACTCCGTGCTTTGAATGGAAATCTAGAAGTGACGGCACCTACTTTTTAGAGTACCTGTTTGCTTCCGTGAAGTGCCGTACTCCCAATAAATGTATGGCTACAGTGCCGCGAAATGCAGGTACTACCTCTTTCAAATTGAAGTGCAGGTACTCTGTACCGGGCAGTACCTGCCCGTTTAAAGCATCGATTTTGGTGGGAAAGGATGGATTACGCAAAACAAAAATACAATGAGTGGTCTAACTGTTATGAGCTGAGTCGAGCACTCATCACATGTTTATCTTGGTTATTTTGTTCTCTGATTACAAGGAGAGGTGGATCAGCACCTGCTTTGGTCAGTGTGGTGTCAAGGGGCTTATCTATGTACTGTGCTATGAGAAGCGTTTAGCTGACGTCAGGAGACTTAGAGCGTCTGCCAAAATAAGTATTTATGCTCTGCTTGTTGGGCTTTGCCACCTCCATCTGTATGAGTAAACCCAATTACTTTAGTGTAGCTCCAGTTGAGACACACATACTTCCCCATGTGCTGCCTTTAGCAGGGCTACTGCCAATGCAGGGCCACACTATTCTTTTTCATGAAGGACTGGTGGAGCTCACTCTTAGCAGGGCTTTGTCAAGAACGGGGGTGGGCGGGTATAAGGTGCGTCTGGGTATTGGGGAAACACTATTGGTGTTTGCTCATCTAGTCACAGTTTGCCCTGTTTTGATCAGCCGTGCATTACCAGTTCATAGGATGGGATTACCTCTGTAGTGGCATGGTCTATGACGAGAAATAATTTGAGCAGTTCCAAAATAATGTTAATAGAAGAGGATACTTTGCTGCGTGTCCGGTCTAAAAGGAAGGATACATGTTGTATTTGGTAGAGTGCAGAGTTTGTTCAAAAAGGGCTTTTTGGTGTTAGATACTGAGGTCCGTTTCAGAAGTTGATTAAGCCCACTTAACAGACTATACAGAGCTTAATGGCTTTCCGGAATTTCGAAAAGGTGTTATTTATGGCTTCTTAGATCAGTTGATATATAACCGTTAGTTCTTAGTTGATCTTGGGGCTTCGGATGCCCCTATTTGTGAGTGGTTATGGCAAATCTGAAACGGAACACTCAAGGCAACAAGTTGTCTAGTTGTCATTAATAACATACCCTCATTTAAAGATTTGAAGGAAAGTGTCATGAACCTCCCATTTTGGGAGCTTGCCGGCACACTCAGATCTGTTTAGCCCACTGGTCTTCAAAGTTTTTAAGACCGCAACCCCCTCAGTGAAAAAAAATCATCGCCCCCCCCTCAAATTTTTTTACAATCTTTCGATTAAACTGGTAATGTTTAAATATATCTAGACTTATTTAAACATTGCAGTTAAGTTCTTATACCGTTTTAAAAATGCAATCAAATAAATGATTGCCAAACATACTATTCTGGTCAGTCAGGCCTTTCTAACGTGTAAAAGTATCCCCAGTGTGATTATTGGATATGGGGGTGGGGGTTTTGAAGAATATTTGGAGTCCCTTCCCTTTTGACATTTTCTCCCAGCCAGGATATAAATGACAAAAGATGTTAGTGATGGCCCATTGCAGAGCGGCTTACTGTTGCTCATTTTTTCCCGCTGAAAACAAAGCACTGTTATCAGCATAATGCTTCTTTTTGGACCAAGGCTGGTGCACCCCTGGGATCACTTGAGGCCCCTCTAGGGTGACCCGCCACCCAGTTTTAAGACCCTTGGTTTAGCCTCAAAAGTATAATCAGAGTCTCCAACCTTTTCTGTAATAAGAGCTACTTATGGCCGATGAAAATTCTCCTGAGCTACTAATATTATTTGAGACGTAATAGACCACATCAGACAACATTACATTGGTGGCCATCTTATGCAGATTTACCAGCAGCGATCACCTCAGTGCACCAGGCAAGGTTGCTAGCAGTAATGTGAAAATGCTTTGTCAATGTGGAATGCCTTTGCATTGGTAATACATAACAGCCATAGGTCCAAAGCCCTGCCACCAAGTTAATAATATTAGTTAAAAAATCTCTCAAACACCATTTTATTTTTCTCATTCAAATATCACCTTTAACCGCGGCGGCAATTCCGCCGCAATGCGGCGGTTTAGCGGAGTGGGCGGGGCCGCGGCGGCCAATGGATGTTCGCAGCACTACAGAGGTAGTGCTCGCGACGGCCGTTGGCCGACAGACGCACGCAACGGGTTAAATATATTTGGGAAATTCAACCATTTTCCCCACACATCAGCTTATGAGTTCTGAAAATACACACATTTTTGTCTCAAATGCATGCTTTTCAATTTTGGTGTACTCATTAATTCAACAAAGCACAAGCTTCCCATTTAGTTGACTAGTCTGCACACAGGAGAGCTACTTAGAGGTACCTGGAAAGCTACCAGTAGTTCACGTGCTACTCGGAGAAGCCTGATATAGATCATGTTGCACCCCCTTCAGAGAAAAGCAGTCTAGGCAGCTGTGTATCACTCAGCCCTTTGACGAGTTAGGCTCATCCAAATTTAGCGTGTTACGAGTCAAACAAACCTTCAGAAAGAAACTTCTCTCTGCACTGTGTGTGTGTGTGTGTGTGTGTGTATATATATATATATATATATATATATATATATATATATTTCCATCCATCCTGTTCCCTGGTAATAGTAGACAAACAGCTGATGATATTTTACAGTGAGGTAATTTATGTAGGTACAGTCACCACATAAAGCATATGATAGTTACAGTAATCTAAGCAGTAATTATATAAAACAAAGTAAAAAAAACAAATAATTTTACACCTCACATCCATACTTTCCCATATAGATTTGTCTAATCCTTACTTAACACATTATCAGCCTCATGGTTATTGCGTTTTGTTAGTAATCTCCCTAACGATTTTATCACAAGCCTGGTAACTATTCCCATATACTTCAGAAAGATGTCGGCCTGCTGTTGGATAATGGCACTTCAACATATCCCCTCTAACAATCACTCTTTTTGTCTGCTCCTCCCACATTCCTGTGTCTCTTTACTTTTCTCAGCAATAATTCTCGAGAGGGAAGCGGGTCTGTGTACAGCCTTTCATTTCTGCTCACGAACAAAGCTTCTGTTAGTGACATTCTTGATAGTCAAGCAACTGTAATCCGTTCTGCTTCCTTCTCAGTTTTTCTGTGCGAGGCCTGACAGCCTTACAGTGCTGATCACTACACACAATTCTCCGGACTGGGGAATAGAAGATTATTTTCTGCTGTGTTTCTGTTACTTGTTTTAGCTCGACAGATGTCACCCAGCAGCTAAAATAATAAGGCAATCTTGCATATACTGTTTGTCAGCAGCACCATTCAGAATATTAGTTCTCTAGGCCTTAAACCTTAAGAGAGTGTGTGTGTGGCTCTAGTTTTAGCATACAGTTAGGCGTGCTTTGTATGTAACATATGTATTACCAGGAACGCCATAGAATACAGGCCACAAGAAGTGCTTCCTGTCCTGCAAGCTTCTTGCAATATTGTGATAGTTACTTAGGTGGGGAGCAATTACATTATTTACCACGACTGTGATATATTGGGGATGGAAGGTGGTCTGTGTTCCAGATTCACATTTTCACTATTTTTGTGAAGTTGGTTAATGTGGTTATTAACAGACAATGAAAATTGCACAACTTAAAGCAAATAGGGCTTTTGAACTATTATGATAAGGACCAGATGGTTAGATCTGTTTCCATCAACTGAAAGATTTGTTGGTGTCTAAACCTATTTTTCGGTTAAGGGTAAGAAAAAGAATAAGTAACATTTTAGTAATGGTGTTATGTTGTGTTATCTAGTATTTGTATTGCACTGAACTATTGCTAGTGTGGTATTGTAGTACCTACAACCTGCCAGATAATTTACAATTGGGTGTGTTTGGTTGGAAGAATATGTAGCTGTAGTGTTTCCTTTGTGGGAAGAGATGAGTGTGATGCATAAGTTCCAGACTCATGATCAGGTGTCACAGTGATTGTAACTATGCCAGTGTTATGTAGGCAAGGCAGATGGGAGAGTGTGCTTTTGTGTAGCATTTGCATTGTGTCCACGCTCAATGAGTCATAGCATGGTGTGTGTTTTACCTAGTTGTTTCTATGAAAGGTCTTGTTGTGGATTGTTACTATAGTTTGAAAGACTATTTGGGGAAAACACAGTTAGTCTTTGTTCATACAGGGTTATGGTTCCTGGGTGTGATTTATTGTGAAGTAGGTTGCAGTATATGAGTTTTCTTTATATTCTCCTATGGAGTTTAGGATCACACCAGTGCTTAAAGGTTAAAGAGTCACGTTTTTAGGTCTCGCCTATGCAGCGCGCATGCGCTGCATAGGAGGACCTTTAGCCGTCGCTCTGGTCATTTTCAAGCACTGCACTCGTGCTTGTGGCGGCATCTACCTTGCGGGAGCGAGCAGGGGCGCGCCACAAGCACGAGTGCAGTGCTTGGAAATGAGCAGACTGCGCACGCACGCACCACTCCCGGGCAAGCACGAGTGCTTCGCCGGGCTTTTTTAAATTCCTTTTAGCGCGCACGCACCTTGTCTCGTATACCAGTGTGCGTGTTAATATTGCCTGATCACACTGCAGTGCCAGTGTCTGCACCATTGCATTGCCAGCGTCTCCTATTGCAGTGTCGTGTCCAAGTGTGCGTTTCAGTGTCTCCTGTCTCAGTGTGCATCCGTGTCTTCCCGCCGCTGTGCACGCTTTTCTCCTGTTCCAGTGCCCTGTCAGTCATGCTCCAGTGTCCCTGTCAAAGTATGCTTAAGGGTCTCCCTTCTTCAGTGAGCGTATTGGTGCTTCCTTGTGCCATTGCCTGTCACTGTCACGCTGTCTCCGCGTGCATTTCAGTGCCACCTGCCTCAGTGTGCATCTGTGTCTCCATGGCACTGGCATGCCCTGTGGCAGAAAGAACAGAGTCTCGGTCCCAAAGCGCGTTAGTGTTTAACCATCACCGAGCATGTGTCCTCTCCCACTGAGCATGTCAGTACTTCCCATTACTGTGCGCTGTCACTTTGCCCCTGTTCCATCCTCCCTATCCCAGTGCGTATATCAGGGTGCCTTTGCCTACGACCACTGTCCGTTTCTCCCTGCCCCAGAGCATGTCTGTGTATCATCATGAGTGTCCTTTAGCGTCTCCTGTGTCACTATCTACGGTCTCTGAATGAGCCAATCCCTACCTGCCTAGTACGATTTCAGTGTTGCCTGTTAATACTTCGTGTCACACTGTCCTGTGCTCGTGCCTGTTAAGTGCCCTGTGACAGTGTCTCCTTGAGACAGTGCTGTCCTTGATACCCGTCAGTTCACCGTGTCAGTGTCTCATTGCCCAGTATGAGCTCATTAGGACAAAAAAGCACAACATATTGTCACAGCAGGGCCTCCCTATAGTGTGCTGTCTCCCTAGAGTGTGATGTCAGTGTTTTCCCTCCCCCAGTATAAGTGAATGTCTGCCACTTGACTCAATGTCTTGCCATCCTAATGCACGTGTCTCCCTAATTGAACATGTCAATGTCTCCTTTTACAGTATTTCAGTGTCTCCTGTTTCCCTGCAAATCTGTGTCTCCTCTCCATTCTGTCAGTTTCCCATGTCCCAGTGTACTACATGCGACTCCTGTCCTAGTTGTCATCGTCTCTTGTTCCAGTGTACAAAGGTGTCTTATTCTCCAGTGCTCTATAACATTGTCTCATGTTCGTTAGTCACTTTCTCCTTTTTAAATCCGCTTCTCAGTCTCTGTCCCTGTGATCGAGTATTTTTCTCCCAGACCCATCTGCATGAGTCTGCCTTTTCCAGTATGATTTTACCCACTTGCAGCATGTAGTTATCCTCGGATAATTATATTTATGATGGAAGCCGTGTCAGTATTTTTGTTTGCATTGTCATTAACTAAGTGTGTTTTTGCCGGGTCTGGTGGCTCAGTGTACTAAAGCAGCCACTGCAGGGGCCTGTGTTTGACCTCATGGTCACAGGTTCAAATCCCGGCGGGTCCACTCAGCCTTTCATCCATTTGAGGTCGATAAAATGAGTACCGTTGGTTAACAATAAACATCTGTTATTCAGCACCAGGACACCTTTGGGTAATCGTGCGCTTTACAAATACACATGTTATGTTTTTGTGAATGAGATGTATGCATAACTTGTGAGTTTGTCTTCTCGTGATTGTGTGTCTTACAACTGCTTTTTTGTGTGCTTTTTAGGCTTTCCTGATGATTGCTTTAGCTGTATGTTGTCTATTCCTATTATTTATAGTACATAGAATGGGGTTTGGATCAGTGCCTTGCTCCTGATTGGCGTTATGGTTTATCTACTACCCTAATTCTTATTCATTGATTTTCCTACCTATTCTTGAGTTCCTTCCACCCTTGAAGCGTTTCCTCCTGACGGGTTTTTGATAGGAGGACTTGTCCCTCCACAGCTGATGTGAAGGGACAGTTAAAAAAAAAAAGTCTTTTAGAACTCCTTTGGCATGCGTAGTTAACTTTCTTAGCATAGTTCACTGGTTCATATAACGTGCACCACTGTTACACTTGGTTCTTAGACCCCGCTGATGTCCATTGCTCCCCTGTATATATTTTATTGTAAAATTGCTTTGACAAGGGCTCGGCAGCTGCACACTGCTGTTAGGCCACTCACTACTTTCTCTATGTGCAGCATTCTGCATGGTTATTTTTTTAATTTTTTATCTAAGCTTTCGAAAATGGCAGCTAGCAATTCTGGAACTGTAAATTCAGTTAGAAAAAAAAATCCAGAAATGGCTACTGATGTCATCAAGCATGCGCATACATTGGTGGCCATTTTGCAATGCCTTTACATTACGGAATTTTTTTTTCAAAATGGCTACTTGATAGTGCACATTCGTGGTTGTGCACTGTCGGTTACATCTTGGAAGGGTTTTTCTCAGAAAACAAGAAAGGCATTCCATAATTGCCACCAATGGGTTTGCTTGTGTGGTGAGGCTTGTGGGCCGGGATTTCTTTCTGATTTAAAGTGAAGTCCAAGCAGACAAGCATATGCAAATCCAGTAGATGTGTTCGTGGTTAGAAAAGGCGCAACTTGTTGGCTTTGTCAGTGTTTGAGTTGGCTCAGGATAGGCCAGCTGTTGGAGTACAGTAAAGCTCTCAATAGTACAGCACCGTCACTATGCTGAGGTTTTCCTTAATGTTTGACTTTTCTTGTAAAGTGCTCTGGCAAACTTACTTATACCCATTCACTCTATTTCTCAATGTTAATATAAATATACCCAGGTTATATTTACGGTCCAGTGCTTACTATACCAACTTATCAAGGAGACCGCTCACAGTCTGACCTTCCTTTGACTTCATTGTGTAATTCTTGGGCAGATGTCATTTTGCTGTGCATTCTTTCCCATAATTTTCTTAATTGTAAGCATATACGAAGAGCTAAATCAATGACTTGTTTACTTTTTCCAACTAGATGATCTCTGCAAGATCGTATAAAAGTATTATGGGCCATAGTCCCAAAGTTATTTACACATGTAGTTTGCAATTATATATGCACTGAAGAATTAAGTGGGGGCAAATCTACTTACAGGGGCTGGAAAGAAACTAGTAGTGTTCGTTCCAGTGCTGCAATACCTTGTGAGTTTGCGCATGCCCAGAAATTTACATGTTAATGGTATCACTGTTTTCCCTCAAACCCACTCCTACCTGGAAAAAGTTCGAAATGTACTCCTACTAATGGCAGAAGTAACCCTCTTTCTACGGTAGAACAGGATCCAATATCCTACAAAACAAGCATTTGCAATGCAGTAGGTCTCGCATTTACGCGAGTTTAAGCTATTGGCATTGTAAATGACCATGCCTTTTATTTGTTTTAAAAACCAAAACATAAATAAAAGGCATTGTCATTTACAATGCCAATAGCTCAAACTCTCGTAAATGCGAGACCTATTGCATTGCAAATGCTTGTTACATCTGTCTTTGCAGGCAAGGTTTTTTTGTTTTTTTCTACTGTGCAGGAGAAGAGAGTTGCAAAATTTGCTGGTTTGGTCTCATTAGGAATGCCTCCCATTGACGATTTTGTGAAGCATGACACATTGATATATTGTATTGTATTGTAATTGCATTTGTATAGCGCTTACTACCCCTGACGAGGCGTCGAAGCGCTTTTTCGGCGAGTAGCACGCTACTCCGGGACCCATAGAGGATTAGTGTTGAATTAGTATAGTGAAACATGCAAGTAAATTTTAAGTGGTGGATATGTTAGTCAGTTATTTGGATTCAGAAGGATAGCGGAGGGATAGAAGAGGGAAAAAAGGTTTGCATATATATAGCGCTTCTAACCCCTGATGGGGTGTTGAATTGCTTTTTTTTTTTTTTGGGCGAGTAGCACGCTACTCCGGAAACCCATAAAGGATTAGTGGTGAATTAGTATGGATAGCAAATTGTTGGAGCGGCCGTTGCATTGATGTTGGTGAGTTTGTAATTTTTGCTGGAGGAATCTTGATCCATTTTCGTAGAGATTGCTAGCTGAGTTCTGCATAGTGCCTTGAAGGTGATCCGACATGAAACTGGAAGCCAGTTTAGTGTCAAGAGGGCTAGGCCCATGTGACCCATGCTTTAAGATGCAAGATAAGTCAGGGTGCTGAGTTTTGGATCAGTTGCTGTTTATTTAGGAGGCTCATTGCTCACAGATGAAGCCTGTTCTTGTAGTCTAGTTAAACCACCACAGAGGTAGAAAGAGTTTGAAGTCTGACTGAAAAGCTTAGGTTGGATACAATTCTTAATATAGCCATAGGATTTCACTGAAGCCCTTATTTGGGGTTCCAGAGTTGTCTGCGTGTACGAAGTTTCTTAGGCTGTTTGATGTTCATTGCGAGGGTACCTGTGCTAGTAGCGCAAGTTAGGGCGGAATACCCTTTGTGGGCTGCCTTTTTCCACAGGTGAAAATTCAATCAAACCCCCCCCCCCCAATAAAACATGAAGTGGTTAAGTCATTCAGTCATTGACAGTGGGTAAGAAAGATGCAGGTGTGGGATCATTTAGGCTTTAGAATTTTAAGCTTATCTGTGTGTCATATGCATAATTAAAACAAGGCTGGAGTAGTGTGTTACACTTGGCAGGTGCTTCAGGTATATTGTGAAAGGGGTAGAGGTGGGGTTAGGAGAGATAGGTGAGCAGTGAGGAATCTGTTTTTCTAAATTGGGTGGTGATTTTATTTGTGTTGTGTTTTCACTTTATTACGGTTTGTTTTCTGCGTAAATACTTTGCGCATTGCCTCTAAGTTAAGCCTGAGTGCTTTTGTACCTAGCTACAAGAGGGTTAATCACAGGTTAATTTAGTGATTTTTGTGGTGTACTCTAACAAGGATTGTGGTTGTTGCCTGAGGGGGGGCTTCCACTCCCCAACCAATATCCCAATTTCTTAAACTGACCTAAACCTTAGAGGTGTTCAGCAGAAAGATGGGATTGATTTCTAGCTTGCCTTTCTTGTTGATAGATGGGTAGTGGGAGGTAACTATGATTTGTTCAAAATAATAACCTAGAAAGTTGATTGTCTAAAGAAAAAAATTGGGTGACAATGTCTGATTTTTTTTCTCATTAGAATGTCTGAATTTAATAGTTTACTGGAAACCTGGCTTTGGATATCTGCCACCTTGATCACTATCACTATTTCTAAGTCAAGCCTACCAGACAGCACAGTACTAACGTTAAGTAATTTAGGTAGTGACAGTCCCTCTAACAAGTGGTTTGTACAAATAAAATCCATCTCTTTGGGCACTGATAACTACTAAAATACTTAATGCTGCTTGCAGCACCAACATTGTTTCCTTGGATCTGCCTGTTAATATTCTGATCTTCAAAAATTAAGACTGAGCAAAATCCTAGCTTTTATCAACCTATTTCCCTTTTGTATATTTGTTAACTGCTGTAGGAGTTAATTTAAAGGTACAGTTGATGTTTTTGGGGGCAGTGGGTGGGGGCCTTGGAAATTAAGGTGCAGTGCCTCAACCTCCGTCTCCTAATGAAGGAAGTATGTGAAAATAAAAAAAGTGGCCATTCATTTAGCATTTATAGACCTGTCAACGGTGTTTCAGCAAGCGTATCAGCTAGTGTTAAGGCAAATGTTGAGAGTGGTAGGGGAGGAGACAGGGCTAGTAGCATTATTCCAAAAGCTGCTATTTGTCTTTGTGGTCAACTTTGCCTATGGCCCTGATGGTGAATGTACCAAAACATTTGTCCGAAAGAGGTGTTAGGCAGGGGTGTGTGCACATCACATTTTTCTTTTCTTTGCATTTTAATAATTTAGAGGAAGAGCTAATTTCAGTTACTTCTGGTGCCCAGAAGATGGCTATCTGGAGTCGTACTCCTCTTTATGTGGATGACTCTGTTTTGATATGTAGGACTTGGGCTTTGAGCAACTGTTGACCCAATGAGTCAAATTTATGGACAACTTGGTCTAAAAACTAATGTGACTAAGTTGAAGATTATGTCTCTAGGACCAAAGAACATGAAAGTGAAATCTAACAGGGTAAATGGGCTACCACTTGAAATGAAGTTTGTGGCAAAGAGTATTGCAATATCCATGTATCTATGGGCTTATGAGGCTATGCAAAAACGAAACCTATAGAAGTGGCAAGTGAAGTAATGGACTCTTGTCTTACCACAGTGGTGGGTTCAACTTAACCAGTTCGTCAGAAACATCTAATCAGATTGTTGAGCTAACCTGTCAATTTTTAGAATGACAACCTGGGGGTGAACTCCTGTAGTGTTATTCCCTGGCTTCACTATACTTATTAAGGTGAATAAAATTGAAAGAAATTACCTTTTCAGCCACAGAGAAACGATGTTTGTCTTATATAAAAAATAAATTGCATTGTTTCAATCTGGGCCTTCCAGTAGTGGGAAATCATAGAATTAAACAAGGCAACTGTTAAGACTCCAGTATTTTCCATGAGGATGGAACAGTAGTATCCAGGCTGGTTGAATGACCTCCTGGGAAGAAGCTTGTTGGGGTGCTTGGTAAATTCTTAAAAAATATATTGTGCTGTAAGGGTAGAGAAACAGAGAATATGAATACACTGTGTCCCTGTGATGACGTCCTCCCACTCCTGCATGCACCTGATCTTCTTTTGTATAAGTTATGAAGTCCCAGGGAAAAAGTATTTAATACTGTTGCTTTTACCCCTGGAGACAGGAGGCAGCTACTTCTGCATGCATGCGGCACAGACGTGCCAGAATCAAGACCTCCAGTAAGAGCGGAGCGCTCTTTAGACAAATCCCACTCTCCCCGGAGTGTGAGCACCACTCTGAGTCGAGTGTTTTATTGTGTGCTTCACTGTGATTTTAAACTTTACTTTCCTTGTAGCATTCTTTGCTGGGAGGTGCCTGGCTCCCTTTTATTTTATTTTTCTTGTAAGCAGTTAGTGCTGGAGTTGCCTGGCTCCGTTTTTGCTCTCCTCCCCCCCCCCCCCCCCTGTCCTAACCTGTTCCTTCTTCAAGAGGAGGGCGTGGTGCGTGCTCCCCCCCGCCCGCCCTGCTCTCGTTGGACTGGTGTGACTGGGCCACGCCCCTGGAGACAGGAGACCGGAGACGGCTACTTCTGCATGCATGCTGCACGCGCAGCTGGCGCACAAAAGGCAAGCCTGTCTGCGCCCGTCTGGCCGGGGCCAAGGTTTTATGACCCAACCTAGGATTATTTACTCCCCGGAACTTCTTAGAAGCCTAAGACCGGAGACAACACCTAGCTGTTCAAGGGACCTAATGAGGGATCTAACTGAGGAACCTCCCCAAGCGCAGAGTCCACATTGTAAGTTTAAATTTCAACCACCCAAGCGGCCCCCGCCTAAACAAAATGTATTCCATTTCATCCTACTCAATTGTAGATCGCTAAGCGAACATAAGCAGGAACTAGCAGAACTTATTGAGGAGCAACTACCTGATGCCCTCTTTTTAACAAAAACGTGGCTAAGTGACACCTCTGCCCCCGATATACTAGACGCGATTCCAGCAGGCTACGGAATTTTAAGACCGTATTGCATCATAAAAAGAGGCGGCGGAATAGCCATTGCCTATAAATTATCATTGAAATGCTCTATCAAGGAAGCCATTATCGACAACTATGAAGCTGTCTCTTTTGTACTAACCTTGGCAGGAAACGCCGCTATCACAGGATTCTTAATTTACCGCCCACGAGAGCCTAACTCCCATTTTATAGCGAGCCTAGCAGATAAGATTACTCAACCAGTTTTAGCCACACTAAACTATTAGTCTTAGGGGACCCCAATGTGCATTTCGGGGCTTATCCGGCCCCCGATGCGATAACCGCAATGAATTGGAGACAGTTAATATGACCCAGGGGTGTGGAATTTAATAAAATATCTACTTGTCCATGCAGCAGGTTGCTTCATAAATCTACTTGTCCTGAAACAAAATCCACTTGCCCCTTTGGTGCCATGTAGTGCAGCGACAAATTATGGCAGCAATCTCCATATACAAGAGTACTGATATAGCCTCTCTGATTATGCCAGGGCTCCTACCATAGTAGTGTTTGAATACTTGCAATCCCCTTATGTTGCCAAGTTTCTGCAGATCTACATACTGGGGCTGAAGGTAGTGGTAAGCAATATTCCAGGGTTAGAATGCCCTTTTGAGTCTGTGCAGACCTACTAACTCTTCTCTAATCTTTTCCCATACTGAGAAATATTGGGAATTTACTCCTGACAATGGCAGACGTAAACCTTCTTCCAGAGTTGGGAAAAAAGTGGTTGGAGGGAAAGTAAACTTGCAAACAGATTTTCGCTTGAGCAAATCTACACATGCATATTTGCTCATGCTAAAATGCAGTTCACAAATATTTTCTAGGAGTACTATTTCTTGTCCTACTGCTGTAAATTCTTGGGAATTCACGAAAGCCGTATGGCTGCACTTAATGCAAGCACATATACCATGGGTACACTTATGAGACTTTCTTTAATAATTGGGCCCCTAATTTGGTCTGGCGTTGACCGTGACCTTTTGTGTTTATTAAAATTCTGTCTCTCTCTCTGTATCAGCTGGCTTCACTGTGAGTGACAGCATTCTGCTCTTTCACAAGGAGCATATCTGCACACAAAGTAACTTTGTTCAGTGCCAGTATCTACTGTGGCAGTGTGTGCTTTTTGAGACCAAAAAACAATTTTTGCTTTTGCCAATGTTTGTTATAATGGTGAGGGACCGGCAGCTCCCACTCCATAAAGGGTTTACAAAAACCATGCCAAAACAAGTCACACATTGACAAAAATAAAAAGCTGACCTACTGGCTTTGCCAATGCTTGTTTATTATTTTTTCCCATAATCTTATTGAAAATGGTTACACTGATTTTCCATTATGAATATTTTTGGGCAATACTAGCATGCATCCACACATGTTACTAAATGATGCTGCAAAGAAATGGTACCTGAAATTTTACAGTAGTTTAGCAAAATGTTTTTTTCCTGCTTTCATTTTTTATGAACATTTTATTTTGAAAGCAAAGAATTATTAATCTTGCTTTCAAGCTTCTGCAAATATTTGCATCAAATCAGAGAGCATCCTGGGAGCATTATGCATAGCCTCATATTGCTAAACTTTGAAAACGTGTGTACACATCTCTATACTGGAACCACTGTCAGTAGTGCAGTCGGAGCTTACATTTACTTAGAGCGCTCACCCTAATAATAAAAGCTTTCAATTAATGAACCATAAATACAAGTTTGAACAGCATTAACATACGGGCAAAAATATTACCTTAACTGCAGACAGTGCCCTTCCCCGATCCATAATGTGGTACTGCAAACTGGCAGCCAAAGGGTTTGTGCTGCAGGGGGTTGGGCCTACTTGTCCCAAGGACAAAATACACATGTAAACGTGTTGCCCTTGACCCCAAACAATATGTCCTGGGCGTCGGGCTATAGGAATTCCACATCCCTGATAACCCAAAGAGTGCACGACCCGGGATATCAATTGGGACATACTCTGGATCCGATCTTTACAAATTTTTCCGAACTAAGAGTCCAGGAGCCTCAAGTGACCCTTTGGTCGGACCATTATGCAGTGCCTTTTAGCATCACAGGTTCAAGGATACCTCCAAACAACTTAAAGGACCAAGGGCCCAGAAGCAGGAAATGGAATTCAGTGAATTCCACAACCTTAATTACGGACCTGAGCCGTCGCTTACCCCAGCTAGACAATAAAGTTAACACGGCTAACTGCCAAATTGAAGAATGGATTAGATCAGCAGTGGAGGAAGCTGTACCATGGTCATCAGGGAACCAAATCCCAAGAGCTAAGCAATCGGCCCTCTGGTTCACAGACCAACTTCAAGCTGTAAAAAAGGCATGTAAACGCCTGGAGCGGATATGGAGAAGAGACTACAATCCGGGCAGTAGAAACGCCTACAAAGATAAACTCAAAAAATATCATGCTCTAATTAGAAAAACCAGATGTGACTTTTACAAGAGCAAAATAGGAACGGCCAATAAGTCCTCAAAGAAACACTACTCCATTTTGAAATCACTGTCTTCCCTAGATCGCACCAGAGAACCCCCCCACTGCGTCTGTAGAGAACTGCAACTTGATTGCGAACTATTTTGCATCAAAAGTGGCCAAATTCTATGAATCCTTTCCCCCGGAGGCTAGAATCCCTTTGAGTCTTTACCAATGGACTCTGACAACATCTGCAGCCTTAAAGAATTTATAGTCCTCGACACCGCCAGCTTGGCTCGCAGTATTAAATCAGGCTCACCCTTCGATCCGGCCCCACCCTAGGCCTTAATACAACGATTTAACATGATTATTCCATCTTTACAACAACTACTTGCCCTCTCTTTTAATTCTGGCGAGGTTCCATTAAAATAGAAACAAGCCACTGTCATAGCCTTACAAAAAAAGCCTTTTAGTGATCCTATGGCTCTTGATAATTTACGTCCGATCTCATTACTCCCGACAAGTGGCAAACTAGCCGAGAAGGTGGTTAACAATCAACGTACTGATTTTATCATCATGAATGATCTTTATCATTCAACCCAATCGGGTTTCAGGCCATCCTACACGACAGAATCGGCTCTCTTGTTAGCCACTGAATCCTTAAGGCAATGCACGGACGCAGGTCAGACGGCTGCACTAGTCCTTTTGGACTTAAGTGCGGCCTTTGACACGGTTTCTCACTATCTCCTTGTTCCAAGACTCAGCAGTTACGGGATTGTAGGGCCAGTACTCCGCTGGATATGCTCAAACCTAATCGAACTGAGTTTTCAGGTTTCCCAAAAACCTTTCCTTTCGGAAATCCTGCCTCTTAGCAGAAGGTGTGCCTCAGGGCTCCATTTTAAGCCCAACCTTATTCAATATCTACATGGGCCCACTCGCAGAGATTGTGGAACGTCACAAGGTGACTATAGTGTCATATGCAGATGACAAGCAAGTTATAGTCACACTCTCTCAAGACTCGGAAGCCACAGCCGTCTGCTTCTCTGCCTGCTTGGAAGAGCTAGCAACATGGATGGCCAATCATTGCCTCAAGCTAAATGGCAATAAGACCGAGGTACTGGTTGCAGGAAAGGCCCCATCTATATGGTCATCAGCATGGTGGCCCAATGCATTAGGTCAGGTCCCCACGCCCAAAAATACAACAGAGAAATTTCGCCGCATGTGGGGTAAATGGGTCGGGGTACTAGACGATTGAAATGGAATGGTGGGCTTGCCAGCTGTACGACTATTGCTGCACTTGTGTTGCTTAATGTCAGTGTGATGTGTTCTTCTCCCTACTCTGATACTGTATACTGTAGCGTTGAACGGTGCTGTTTGTTGTTACGTTCAAAACTCAATAAAATTGATTGTCAAAAAAAAAAATACAACAAAAAATCTTGGGATTTGGTTTGATTCAAATCTCTTCTTCGATCATCAAATCAGAGTAGTTGCTGGAAAGTGCTTCGGCATTCTTAAAATGCTAAGGAAATTGATTGATCTCCTGCTGATACCTAATTAACTCGAAAGAAGGGGTTCTCTACCTGTTTAACTCTATAGGTGCAAAAAGTCACAGATTATAAAAACATAACCAGTGCATAATGGTGAAACCACAACAGGAGGAAAAAGATATAAAAAAAGAGGCTTTATTTAAATTAAATAGTATAATACATAAACATTATTTCAGTATAGATATCCAAACACATCCCACAGCACATTCACTCAAACCTCAGACATACCTTCACCATATATTCGCATTCTCACACGCCTGACAGTATCAGACATTCACTCAAGTCCAATCACAGTGTACATAGATGTAGACCCCCCAAGGGAATCCAAGGTTACACATGAAGCCTAACAAAGAGATATAGACGTGCCTCAGGATGTAAAAAACAAATCAAGCTAGACGAATCAGTAACAATCAATGACACAATAAAGTAATAAATATAAACAAATATTCATAAATTGTTAAACATTCTTGAAGAACAAATGGGGGGATTTTTTCTGTCTCAAAATATTCCAAAAATGGAATCTAGCGCCGACGCGCGTTTCGGTGTTGAACCCCAATGTGGGCGTCGCCTTCCTCAGGGCGCAAGAATCAACTAGACAAACGCAGTGGGATGTGCCTAGAACAAAAATTTGTATTGCTGTACATACATAAATCCCAAGGTACATGTTAAATATGTTCGTTAGGGGATAAAAAGCAGGCAAACATTTCTCTTGATGGGGGATAGGTTCACAATTTAACAAGTGTGGTTCACAAAGCACTGGGTGATCAATCAGTTAAAATTCTTGAAAAGAACTTGTCCACAAACAAGGAAAGCACAACGAGTGAACAGAAATCTCTGGGGATATACTGGAATGGTGATCCCACAGTAAATAACAGAAAAGAGAGAGACCACTTAAGCCAAACCAGGGGAATAGGGTACTACTTTAAGGTAGAAAGAGTTTTCCCTTGGTGGAGAAATATATTACTTCACTCGGTGCAGTAGTTGGGCATAATAATGCCCCCACTACGTTACACCATCAAACCACACCTCATGCAGCCCATATGGTAGAGCCTAACAATTATAAATGCAACAGTTGTGTATCATTAAAATTTTATTATCAATTAAAACATCACATAAATCACAATATCATAAAAACCCTATAAAAATCACTATAATACAAATATCAAATTCATACACATACAATATACATAGCACCAACCCCAAATTCATACACCAGAGGGAAACACTAAGACAATACACTTTGTCATAAATGAGCATATCCAAAAAGAACACTTCTCTAGCTACTCCTGGATACACTGTATTGTCTTTTGTCTGCAGGATAAGCTTGTTCCACGGATTATGCAACATAAGCGTCGACGCGTTTCGATGGTTCTGTTACTTTTCCATCTTTTTCAAGACAAACTTATAGCTCTCTCTTGATGGCACTATATGGTTGCCAATCGTACCAACTCCTGTATGGGGCAAAATCATATGTTTTTATTTAGACCTCTTTATATTCTAAATGTTGCAGGTCATAAATCAATGCTACCTTATTACTGTACATTCTGCTCTTTAGCAAGCTGTTTAAATGATCCGTAATTAAAATCACAATAAGTCTAACACACCACTATTCTATGTTTTGTAGACAACATCAGACAGATTCTATGGTAATTCAAGACATCTTTAAACTCTATGTACTGTAATACGGTCTTTCCTAAACCATAAACACATTGGTAATTTCTTTACTAGGCTAGAACAACTTTTGTTACCATAGTGGGTTTCCATAGCACAATAATGCAACAATGAGCCTGCGACATTTCTCACACCCATTGAAACCCTGTGTCAACCTCTATATATGCTACTTATAGAGTCTCATATCTAAACTTTCACAGAGAACATCTAATTCGGTCTCTATCATATGGGCTCGTCTTTACTTGCAAACCCCCTCAACTTTAACTAGTTCACCAAAATATCAAGGCAAACTACCATTATTGTTGCCACAGTGGCCCTAGTGTCAAGAAAGATGCAACACCATAAGTAGGTCGTATTTCTTTACCTTATTTCATTTGAATTATTATTGCGCCCGTTCTATCGGTCTGCATAACATGTTCTCAGCTCACAGTCACCCACATCTATTATCAATAAGAACAGAAAATACCAGTACATTATATGACTGACTTATCTCCCGCCTCACAGGATCCCTAATCCTTTCAGTTTATTGCCAGACACATTGTCCTAATATCACCTGCTAAAGTCGGGAGTTTCACTGCTCACTCGATAATTCCTCTATTGAGTATGCTTCCCTTTTGCAATCTTCTCTATTGATCCTCCTAGTTTTTATGCCGGTTAAAATCTGAAAAGAGGAGAAATCTACTCTTAGTTATTCGCACTAGTACGGGCTCGACTATATCACAGATATATAAACTATTGCCCCATCGTACCTGTCTCTTTAGTTTAGTTTCATTGCCTGGATTCCGTCTATTTTTGATAAAATCTTGTTATCATGGGACTCCCTCTTCCCGTTATGTACACTGTAAAACAAACCCAATAAGGTTTCTGTTATAGATGGGACCCACCACTTTCCCAGTACGTGTTATATTACGAGCAAAAGGGAAATAATAATTCTCAATAGAAGATCTCTAACGACCTGCCTTGACCTTACTAACACCTTACCTTATGGCTTCGCTTCCCATACACCGCCCGGAGGATCCTTGCATCTGCGATATACCAACTACCCCGACATCAACGGACCTCTTTTAAATACCCGAATTTCTACCATTTCATTGGTTCCAACAGTTACGTTCTAATTATTAACAGCCGCGGATTTCTCTGCCCTCCTGTTGCTGGCCTTTCCCCTCTGCTCCTATTGCCCCGGAAGTACCACACTCACAGCCAAACACTAGAGCAGCTACTTCGCTCTGTAGTGTCCTAACCCGGAAGTTGACTCGCTTGAAACCCCATCCTGACTCGTGATCAAGTTATTGCAGGATTATTCTCTGCCAATTATTCGAAAGCTAATTAATTGTATGTACTAACACCTGGCACTATATTCCGTCTTAAATTCATTAAGCAGGATTATTTCCAATCTTACTCACGTCACTCGCTTGGCTCGTCTTATTATCAGCCAATTCTACACCCGCTTATTGCGTAAAAGATTTTTTTCTCCAGAAAAACTGACTATCACTGGCAATCCATGGCCCAATCATTCTTATGTCCTAAATTTATTTGGACCTAACCCGCTCATTTTTATACTCATCCCCCCACATCATACTCATTTTCATAAAAATGTGTGGTTCTGTATAGTATGGTAAAAAATAGTAACCCATCCCTAATACTACTAAATCCTACAATAATCGATGATAACTCGATATATGAAACAATTTCATAATCGATCCAGTACCAGGTCACCCTGTAGGTGAACTGAATCTTAAAGTCTGAAACTCAGTATCGGTAGTCTAATCAAAGGCACATCGTATAAGTCTCACTGGTTTGCAATCAGTTTCATCCAGTCCTCGCGAGAGTTTAAACCTTTATCAATGGTATCAAGATGGCACATGTACCATTGTTCGCGCATTTTTCTTATAGTATCAAGGTTACCTCCTCTCCTACTTATGCTCACTTTTTCTAATATGAACCAGCTAAACTGGTTACATTTGTGATTACTTTTCAGATAATGTTCAGTCAATGGGGCATTTTCTTTTTTGTTTTTCAACGCAGACTTATGTTCCAGCAGTCGGATACGTAGTTCCCTGCTTGTTTCCCCTACATACCCCATTCCACATGGGCAAATCAGCAGGTATACTACGCTCTTGCTCCGACAGTTATTCAAAGTTTTTGCTATTAATGTTTTTCCATTGAAATTCAGATTTTTTACCTCAATACACTGTGGGCAGATTGAACACGTGCCACACCTATAATTGCCAACCGCTTTTTGGTTATACAGGGTAGTTTGGCTGTCGCCATCAGTTTTCTTATATGTTTTGACGAGAGCATTCCTTATGGTTTTGTTATGCCTAAATGAAAAGAGGGGTTTTGTCAAAGGATTTTGAAGGCCATTGTTTAAAATCTTCCAATTGCGGTTGATTTGTATTTTTAATTTTATTACTCATGCCCGAGTACTGGCTCACAAACACTATTCTTTCCAAGGATTTGTTCTCTTTTTGTTTGTTCATATTTAATAAATGATCCCTGTCATAGAACCTTGCACGTTTAAGGGAGTGTTTTATTAATTTTTTGGGATATCCCCTGTCCTTCAATTTGTTTTCCATTATGCCTGCATGGTAATAAAAATCAGTTAGATTCGTACAGTTACGGCGCAACCTAAGAAATTCTCCAAACGGAATGTTATCCTTCTGTGATTTTGGATGATTGCTTCCGTACTGTAGAAGAGTGTTTTTGTCCGTCGGTTTAGAATATAACTCGACCTCTAAGACACCCTGCGTGTCCTTCACTCGAATGTCTAAAAATTCTACACTAGTATCACTAAAATGGGCCGTGAACTTCAAATTATTATCTCCCAGATTCAACCATTCTAAAAACTGCATCAGATCACTGCTGGCACCGTTCCAGATAAAGATGATATAATCTATGAAACGGTGCCAGCAGGTGATGTTCTCATAATATGGTGCCATCTCATTGTAAATGTGTTTATGCTCGAAATTACTCACATAAAGGCATGCCAGACTAGGGGCACAAGTTGCCCCCATGCTGGTCCGCTTGATCTGCTTATAGAGTTCATCCTTGAACAGGAAGATGTTATTTTTCAAGACTATCCTAATGCAATCCAATATAAACTCCTTGTGACCCCCATTAAGATCTTCATCATTTAAGATGGATGACATCACCGTAATGGTATCGTCTTGGGGGATGTTTGTATACAAGGCCTCAATATCAAGGGTGACCAGAAGCTGGGTCACCCTGTTGAAGCCTTGTCCTTCAAAAATAGAGATAGTATGAGCCGTATCCTTAAGATAGGATTTTTGTTTCTGGACAATGGGTCTTAAAAAAACGTCCACATATTTACTGAGTGGCTCCAAAAGTGAGCCCAGGCTGCTCACAATTGGTCTCATTGGTGGATCCAATATATCTTTATGGATTTTCGGCAATCCATAGATCGCCGGAATGATAGGATTATTATTAAACAAAAACCTATACTCACTATCACATATCAGTACCTCTTCTTTACCATTCTCCAGAAGTTGGGCCACATCTCTTTTGAGCTCATCAAGAATTTGGAGAGGCACTCTTTTATAGTGGTTGCTGACATTCAATAATGTCCTCATTCTGCTTTCATAGTCATTTGTATCCAAAACAACAACTCCCCCGCCCTTATCGGCGGGTTTAATGGTGATTGAGTCGCAATCCTGGAGTGTCTTTAACGCCTTCCTATGTGGAAGTGACAAGTTGTTGTTCTGACGAGAATGCAGAATTCGCATTGGCGAGCACAAATCAAATATCCGGTTGCTCAAATACACTGCCCCCTTAGTTAATCACTGGGCAGCAGCAGGACACTCTGAAGGAGACCTACGTTGGTCCATATTGGAAAAGGTTCGTCCTATTCCAGGCATGGATACCACCGCGATATGCAGAAAACGCGAATTATTCTGGATGTTTTTCCTCAACACCAAAGACAAGGGATTAAATGAGAGCCTCCAATGGGAAAATGCATTCTGTGAACTTTTCATTGTCATTTTCCCACTTGGAACGTTTGCTGAATTTTCAACTCTAGTTACTTTTTTGCTATCCTTATTATGTATCCGATCTTTTGAATCTTGAGCTCGCTAATTTGTTTATTTTTTGTTTTATTTTCCTTTGTTTGTTACATTGTATATTTATATTTCCATCACACGATGGTTCCATCTCGCCGGTTTTGTTAATCTCTGTCATGTCACGATTGGCATTATTTACATTTAACTGAGACTTCAAGCCCCTTTTTTCCTAATTTCCTTCTTTCACATCCCCGGAGTTTATCCCCTATGGGTCGTATCAACCCATTTCTTTCTCTCTCGCCTATCCGGCAGGAGGAGACTCACTCGCTAGCCCTGTTCCTATTTGACCTTTTTATCACCTGATTACCTCCCTTAGTCAGATGCTATCGGAATACGATGGCGATTGGCGGAAGAGGCCGTCCACACGGACATAAATCGGCCCATTTTCTGTTGGTCCCTTAACGTGCGGAGCTCCTATACCGGTCCGGCCATCATGCCGCCCTTTTGATCCGATATCCGACCACTCGGTAAGTCGCATGGCGCATCGCCGCGCATTATCTTCTGCTGCGACCCATCACATTCACCTGATGGCTAACTTTTCCCTTTGCTTATCCTGTTTGCTGCAGAGTGCGGAGCTGGTTACACGTTTTCCAGTTCCTTCGTAGCATCATCGTCGGGGCGAATCACCCTGTACCTAAATTGAATCTCTGCCAGGAATCCCCTCTTGGACTGAGGTAGGAAGTTGACCAAGTAGCTTACTCTTATTTGCATACAAGTCCTGACCCCGGGACAGCCTGATCGGTGCGCCGCCATTCTGTTCTGCAAGCGCCAGCGGTTTATGTTACTTTATCTATTCCGCCCCTTGGGGATTTAGCCGACTACCTCGTCAGGGGCCCTTTTATTTGAATCACCGGTTTTAACCTGCGAGCTGCCGGCCTTCCTATCCCACTAACTTCCGACGGCTGCAGCCCCAGCCGCCCTGCCACGCTTTCTACATCTCCATATTGGCGCCTACCGCGGACCCGATACCAGAAGTATCCATTTAAACGATAGCAACTCATAAACGGTGAGCCTACTTATCTGTTGTTTATATTATCCCCTATATCCTTTTGCTCATTACTTACCATCTTCTGTGGTCGTTTCCCTGCCTCATTCTGGTGTATGTTTTATTTATTTCTTGTACCTCTACAGGCTTAGCGTCTGTACTTTTTGACCGGCATCTCTTTCCAACCTATCAAGCGCTCGTCTGTTAAGGTAATTGCGAGGGTGTACTTATCCATTACTGATGACCTCTTTTGGTTGCTTGTTGCCTCATTTGGTGTTTGTTTTTCTTATTTCTCACACCTTTACAGGCCCAGCGTCTGCACACCTCAACCATTATTTCCTTCCTTTTTACTTTATAAGCGCTCGTCTTCTCGCCAAGGTAAACAGTGAGGGCACAATGATGGCCTTCGTGCTGCATCCCTCATTCTCATTCCAATTCTTTCTTTCCTTATTATCGTGCAGCCTGTTTGATCCTACCGCTCACAACTAATCGTAGTCTGTGTCTGTCCTCTTTCTGTCATTTCCTTATTTAAAATGTATTTTGTTTGTCTATACTGTGGGATCACCATTCCAGTATATCCCCAGAGATTTCTGTTCACTCGTTGTGCTTTCCTTGTTTGTGCACAAGTTCTTTTCAAGAATTTTAACTGATTGATCACCCAGTGCTTTGTGAACCACACTTGTTAAATTGTGAACCTATCCCCCATCAAGAGAAATGTTTGCCTGCTTTTTATCCCCTAACGAACATATTTAACATGTACCTTGGGATTTATGCATGTACAGTAATACAAATTTTCGTTCTAGGCACATCCCACTGCGTTTGTCTAGTTGATTCTTGCGCCCTTAGGAAGGTGACGCCCACATTGGGGTTCAACACCGAAACGCGTGTCGGCGCTGGATTCCATTTTTGGAATATTTTGAGACCGAAAAATCCCCCCATTTGTTCTTCAAGAATGTTTAACAATTTATGAATATTTGTTTATATTTATTACTTTGTGTCATTGTTGTTACTGATTCGTCTAGCTTGATTTGTTTTTTACATCTTGAGGCACGTCTATATCTCTTTGTTAGGCTTCATGTGTAACCTTGGATTTCCTTGGGGGGTCTAAATCTATGTACACTGTGATTGGACTTGAGTGAATGTCTGATACTGTCAGGCGTGTGAGAATGCGAATATATGGTGAAGGTATGTCTGAGGTTTGAGTGAATGTGCTGTGGGATGTGTTTGGATATCTATACTGAAATAATGTTTATGTATTATACTATTTAATTTAAATAAAGCCTCTTTTTTTTATATTTTTTTCCTCCTGTTGTGGTTTCACCATTATGCACTGGTTATGTTTTTATAATCTGTGGCTTTTTGCACCTATAGAGTTAAACAGGTAGAGCACCCCTTCGTTCGAGTTAATTGTGTACTTCCCCTGTCGGTCTCTACCTTCATTGTAATCGGGGGGGCCCCCTCAGTTTGAGTAGTTGCTCCTGCCGATACCAACCAGAAAGACCATTGTGCACGCTCCGGTCACAGCACGTTTGGACTACGTGAATGTCCTTTATTTAGCCGCAACAAAGGAAGCCTGATGAGACTCCAGTGTATTCAGAATGCTGCACGCCGTCTGGTTCAAGGGCTTTCCAAGAGATTGTCTCCTCAAAAGCTCTGGCCAATTTACATTTGCTTCCAGTGGAAAAGAGTTATTTTTAAGGCAATGTGTTACTGCCACAAAATTTGGTGGAACAAGGGACCTAGCTACCTGAGAGCTCTCATTACACCTTACTGCCCTTCTCGTACTTTGCGATCATGTGGAACCCTGCATGCAAGAGTCCCCAGAGTCTGCAGGTCTAGAATGGGCGCTCGCTCGTTAAGCTACCTAGCTGCAAAAACATGGAATTCTCTTCCGCTCTGCCTGAAGGCTTGCTCTAGTGAACGAGCCTTCCGCTAAGATATGAAAACTTGGCTTTCCAGGTCCCTCTCTTAATCCGTCCACTCTTGCCAAGTTACGCTCGCCTCCCGTTTGTCTTGTTTCAGCACGGGGACACACCGTTTAGTGTAACCATGCGCTCTACAAATGACTATGATATGATAGTGTGAAGAGCAGTTCTTTTGTTATGCCTTATATAAAATAGATATCACCGTTCAACTAACGTTTGCCCTATTATCTCACCCAACTCGAGATGTTCTAGTTTGCAGTGGGAATCTGCAGTAAATCAAAAACTATACTCTCTGAACCCCAAATTATTAGCGTCTCCTTGAATCCGGGCAACATACCTACCTTGAATAAGTGGCCCACATGTGTGTGCTCACTGGGTGACCACAGATCTATGATGAATCTGAAAATGTGGTAGGCCCCACAAAGGTACGAGGTAGTATGTTGCATGCCTCTCATGCTACACTTGTCTTCTCTCCATGCATGAGCCATCAGAATGATAAGATATTGCTCTCTCTCCATGGGTATCTGCCAATATTGACTTTTCAGCACTAAACCCTTCCTCCAACCATTTTAGATAAGTACTGTAATAAAAAATTTAAATAATGCAGCTCCAGGTCAGAGAGTGCTAGTTCACCCTGATCATATTGATGCTTCTGTATCTCCAGTTTAACTTTAACAGTTTTGTCTTTTATTCGCTGTTGATATTCCCCAATGCTGTCAAGTTTCACGAAAAGTTGTTGGCTTACAAGAATGCAGCACTTCTATTAATTGTCTGGGCACTTGTTCATCCATTCATGCACTCCTCATTCATCTGACCATTGATTCATTCTCACCCTCACGCCCCACCTATACAAATGCACATATGAAAGAAAAAAGCACTTCAACATAGAAATCAGCAAGACCTATTGGGTTTGCTAATGCTTGCTACTTATTTTTTGAGAGCCGGGGTAGAAGTTGTTAAAATTACTACCTTGTGGATTCATTGATATCCCCTTGTTCCTATGACCTGTCTTGTTCATTGCATATGCTTGTTCCCTTCCTTCCCATATTTCGTTTTCTAGTTCTGTAGCTACCTACACAATACCATGGGCCAGATGTATGAACGCATTTTCCTATAGACACAAAATGGGTAAAACTGTTTGATACATCTGGCCCCAAGATCCTTCTCCAGTCGCTTTCAAATTTGAGGGCAGGAGCCAGACCCTGCAAGCTTTTTATGCTTGCTTTTGTGAACATATGTTCAATTAACTAAAACAAAGGGAATCCTCCAATATTCCCTCAACTGCTCTGGTGAACAACCTATTCCTGCAGCCGCTTCCACTGCAATCTCAATTCCTAATTAACTAATTCGAGCTAAAGACTTCATTAAGAGACTATAAAAAAATGAGACCACTTGGATCAGTGCTAGATGCATGGCCAGACTCATGAAAGGGAACATTGCAGCCTTATACTAAGATATCCCCTACAATCCAATGCATCCCTAAAAAAAAGGTCAATTCCCTGACACTCTTAAGCATGCCATTGTGTTACCTGTACTCAAACAAACAAATTTAGACACCGCAACTCAAAACAACTACAGTGCCACCTTGACTTTGCACAGTCTGCTTGCCGTCAGACATTCTAGATTCCTCCCACTAAAAGGTACAGAAGTTATGGTACTGGACATCTAAGAAAAAGTGCTAACCTTAAGACACCAAAATCAGCCCAGTGGCTCTCATCTTACTAGACTTCTCAGCTTCTTTGGACTTTGTACATCCCAGAATACTCCTACACCGCCTAAATCTCTGATGTAACATTATTGGGAAAGCATGGCGATGGTTTAAATCTTTTCTACACAATCAAAAGCAGCAAATAAAACTGGATCTATATGTCTGAGTCAATTTTATGGAGTGTGCGATCTAGAAGAATCCACACTCACCCTTTCAACTTCTGCCATCTAGCCCTCTAGTGCCTGCTAGATCAGTGTTTCCCATGCCTTTTAGAACCACAACCGAATTTTTAGAACGACAAACTTTTGCGACCCACCTACATTTAATGGACAAGAGGTGGGGACATTTTTGAATGTAACTAAAGCATTGTGTGGTTGAGCATTGTCATTTACAGACAGCACATTTTCCACTGAAATGTCCCCTAAATTTGCACAGAATTTGTTTTTCTGATAAAACTATATAACAAATGATAATGTATGCAAATAGGGTTCATGTGATTATTTCTCACTTGTGCATAACCAAGTTGTGTCTTGATTTGTTTTGATCCTATTAAAATCTGTTTCCAGCACACTTCAGAAAGAATTAACACACAAAAAGTGTGCCATTTTTCCTTTAACTGCTGGATGCATACAGTTCATTTACAGGTATTTACAATTTGTTGTGTGTTGCAAATACAGACATCCAACAGCCATTTCATACTCCCTGTATCCCAGCAAGACTGTTACATAATTCCCTTTAAAAACTCCTCCCACTTTGCAGTTAGAGGAAAAAAGAAAACACCAATCCCCATATTAAAAGAATAAGCAGCAATAAGTAGCAATTTATCAGAAGACATAGCCTGACATTTGACCTCTGTCTTAGAAGCACCTGCAAATGTGACAAAATAATCACAGAATTTATAGGCATCATTATTTATTGCTCGGACTTTCCCGAACCACCAAAAATCGTTTTACTACCCACAGTGTGGGAAACTCGGCTCTAGATTAATATGAAAGGCCTCACATGCCAGTTATACACAAATGAGACACAACTCCTAGTGGACCTACGCAACAGTTCCAGCACTAAAGCACTCGATGAACGCCTTCTCCATGTTAAACATTGGATGACTTCCAATGGCCTATGGCTAAATAGTGATCGGACCGAAATCTTAATAATAACAGTGTAACTCCTCTTAATATCTCATGATACACTTCACTTGATCGACCACCTCACGTAGACGTTGTGAGCAATTTTGGAGTCCTGTTTGATGCACAACTACATTCCAGTGCTCAAATCCAAGCAACCTTCAAATGAACAAACTATGTTGTATTTAATTAATCAGACCCCTTCTAAACATCCAACACAGAGAACTAATGGTCCAAGCGGTTCTACTGCAGTATATAATTATCTCCCAAACAAAGACACTACAAAGCTTACATGTTCAAAACTGTCTCATAAGGATAATTTTCGGGCTGAAGAAAAACAACTGTTTCCTACTTTAGGCCACAGCTATCTTGGCTAACTATTGAACACCAAATACCTCACATGGTCCATCAACTGTGCTACGCTCCACTTATTTCAGTATTTTTGAGATTCTATTTTTTGTAAATGGAGTAGGTTGTAGCCATTACAAACTTAGTTGTCTTTCAATAATTTGATTATTTTTCAATTTTCATGTGACTGCATGGACCACGTGTGTCCAGCCTGAATTTATATTCCTTTGAAACTCGCTTAGTGGTGTATGCGTACACATGAGCTATTTATCCTCTGGGTTCAGGTCTTCTTTTTTGTGCGCTCACATTTGTACACATTTATGCTCATTAGTGTCTCCAAATATACTTTGGGTGGGATTCACAAGTGTACATTAGGTGCGGTGAATGAACATTCCTGTGAGTAATGTACATTTGCTACAACAGATGGTCATTTGTCTGACCATATGTTCATCAACACATAAAAAGTATTTTTTAAAAACTAGACTTCGCTGAAACACTTATTGCTCGACAACTGCAGGATATTTGTTTTATCATTTTCGAAGCAAGTGTAAGTTTGCCAGTCAGATTTTCTGAAATGTAATGGCGACACTCGATGGACATTATTGTCTTCTGTGGAGGACACGGATATTCATTGATACTAGCAAGACATTTTACACCATAGAATCCACTACTAATTTTCACCAAATTTCATTTGTGCAAGCATGTCATTTCCAGAAGGATGGTCTAAAGTTGGTCAGCTTAATGGGCAAACTTTGCTAGTGAGAGGCAAATATCACACCTCAGTTCTGTATGGAGAGAATAAATGTAACCTTATCTAAAATAGCATGTTTAAATAAAATGAGCTGCAAATGATGTGCAGAGTTAAAAGCTTTTTTATTTTTAGGTATCGCCTAGAAACAGCTTTTAGCTCTCTGCTGTCGATGACCTGTTGTTTACAGTACCATTACTTGGAGTAGGCTTTTGGTCAGCCCATTGTTTATAGTTGGTTGGATTTCTTGTCAATCTCATTTGCTTACATTTTTATTCAGGCGATATCCTTCTTCTGCTTGGGTTTGTTTCTCCCATGAAGCATAGACTCTTTATCGCACTTTTGATTGAATGTCTTGTGTTCATCCATGCCTCATTAGGGAACTACTTTTTTTTTCTTTTTCTTTGAGCACTCTGTAGGAGTGCATATGTTTTCTTGCTCCTCCCCTTAGGTACTCCTTTCCTCTCTCACCTCGGCCCCTGTGCTTTCCACTTCTCTCTTAGCTCCTCTGTACATCTTCTAAATACCTACTACTAGTCCTCTGTTATTTTTAAGCTGGATTATGTGTAAAAGGAATGTTCAGTTTTTCCAAGTGAAAAAGTATTTGAAAAATAAACAATGGTGTTCATAAAGAAAGAAGATATGTAATTAAATGTTTAGGTTTGCGATAGCTTAAATGTGTTTGTTCCTCCAGTATTTGAGATATTTTTCCTTCTACAATTTTTTTTAAAACAGTGCTTTACAAAAAAGCGTTGTCAAAAACAAAACTTTGTCAGTGTGACCTGTTGATGTTGCCAGTGCTTGTTGGATTTTAGAACTTACATTTTAACTCTATACCCAGGACTGTTTCAGGATCAAAGGAGATTAATAGGATTATTATATAAAATGGTCAGATGTCCAACTGTTTAATTTGCTGTGATCTTATGCGACGTTACAGTGTATATACATACATGACTGTTAGTAACTTTGAGTTGATAGAAGTAGTTCTTCAAAACTGTGCTTTAGGATCATGAAGATTTTTATATTTTTAAGGTGTTCACGAAACAATATTGATTTTAATATGAGTGTACATTAGAGATTTTATCTTCTTGTCATTAATCCTATTGCATTTTTTTGTAAGCGAGGACTGGCTTGCTTTAGAATTGTGTTAAGTGTGTTGTGTCCTAATTATTTTAGATGATACTATGATTTGTTGTTAAGAGAGGTGTATTTTTAACAAAAATGTTTGTTACCAATCTGCTCAGTGGATCTTTAGCTTCTTTCAGTACCCCCAAGCTAGCCGCAAGTCTTGTGGCGGTTGCAGATTCTCCATTTGTTTTGTTTAATTTTGGGGGGTATTTAAATGCATACCTGACATAGACGGGCAGCTGCATGCTTTACATTGAATGGGTAGATGCCTGCCAGGTGTGGTTAGAGTGTACAATGTTTCTGTAGCTCAGGGGTATACAAATGGGCAGTTTTCCCCATTTAGTGCAATCGGGTGACAATGGTTCTAGAAAAAAGTAGTCTACTGGGAGGATGGTCATGGCCGATAAGAGTGCTTCAGTTAGCCAAAGATAGGTTTTGAAAAGGTGGATATTGAAAAAGGATTAAGCTGTTATTTTTTTTTAATTTTATTTTACAGAGTTTTATATAGCGTGAACTTAGCACCAGTTGCATTACATGAGGACACTACTTGCTATTACATTTTGCTTTCAAACTGTGAATTTTGTTGGTTAAAATTGGATATTCAATGGTGGAATTTGGATCAAGTGGCTGGTCATGTACATCTCAATTTTGGCTAGCTAAACACTGTAGTCCAGAATCTTTGACCGAGTAATGATATTGCTGCAAGATCAAAATGTAGCTTTACGTCTTTCGCATTTTCTTACACTTCAGCAAATGGAAACCCGTCTTATACGTCCGAACCGGAGGTGAGGATTATACATTCTTTCTTCAATTTAAATAAATCCAGCAGCCAAAATAAATGAAGCTACATTGCCCAAAAACGCTGGGAAAAAAACAATAGCACAGTAGCAACCAATACAGTCTATAATAGTGTGTAGTTTTTTTTTGGCTCTTCTTCCTCTTCCTCTCTGCTCACACAAAAGATAAGTAGCCCTCCCCATTTGGGCCTTCTCGCTTTCTAAATGTAGAAGGTCTTTTTGCTGTTTATTTACTGTTTATTTCCTTGGTGTGCTTGGCATGTGTGCCTCCTTTTTACCTCGCATATGCCATTGCTATAACTGGCACTCAAGATGGCAGATGCTGCGGTGTAGTTTGCCGACCACCAGGCGATGCTGTTGCGTTCCTGCAATTGGCACCATCGAGACCCACGTCATTGCTGCTCTGCCATCCTCCATTCACGCGATCTGCATTATCTGGCCATGCAGCGGATGAAAGCATTGCATCTCAGAATATGTTTAACAAACATGAGCAAGTATCTCTCACAAGCAAGGCTTGTAGGAGATACAATTGGGTCACAGCAGAGGGAGACTTGAATGCCAAAGCCATCTTCAGATAGAGTCCAGACATCGTAATAGAATCGGATGCCAAAAGGTCAGGCTGGGGAACCAGATGTGGGGATTTGACTACCAGAGGAAAGTGTACATAAGGCAAGCTTGCACTTCATCGCAACTGTCTGGAACTCCTCGCTAGGTCATTTGCAGTAAAGTGCTGGTTGAAGGGCAGGGTGAAATGTTGCTGAAGATGGACCACATCTCAGCAGTGCGCTACATGCGCTATCTAGATAAAACATTGTGGAAGAGCTATCCAAAGCCTTATAGCATTTCTGTCTGGGGTGAGGTAGCAATATCTTCCAGGATGTCAGAATGCTTCATCAAACGGGTACGCAATACACTGTCATGATTCCAGTGCATGGAAGTGAAACACCGTGGCCTTCCACACTCTCATAAGGGGTCTTTTTTGGACTGACAGAACATCTAACGCCATGATACTCCAGTTGGAGACCTGATTCGGAGGCAGCTGCGAGCAGTGCCTTTCTACAGTAGTGGTCGATGGAGTTCAACTATGCATTTGCACTATTTGCCATGATTGCAAGGATGGCAGCCCAGGATAAGACCGGAGACAAGCCTGGTCTTAGTCACACTGATCTGGAGGTCTCAAGTATGGTTTCCAGGTCTGATGGAAGTTTTTGGGGATTTATTGACCCATCTCCCCCTCCTTCAGAACATTATAACAAGTCTTCAGGGAGCTTGTTACCGGCTGGTGCTGTAAGGGTCATTCTAGCTAATGGCTTGTAGGATTACAGGTCATACTGGGCGATCCCAGGCCTTTTGTGACAGGCTGTTGAGAAGCTGAGGAACTCATCACAAAAGCCTGGGCCAACAGCTTGGTCAAGAGATTTTTATTGGCTTTGTAAAGATGGACATGTTGAGATCTGGGTATCGTGTGGTAAGATATTGTGCATATTCTAAATTTCCTTTTGACCCTGGTGTCTGAGGGTCGATCTGATAGAATTTGCTTTATAAGAGCTTTCATTTCGGCAGGCCAAGCTCTGTTGGATGGCATGTCTGTCGGTGATCACCATTTGGTGTGTAGGTTATTGAGGGTTATCAGCCTGAGAGTCCCCCAGAACCCAAGTATTTGGGTTTGTGTGATGTGAGCTTAATTTTGAATTTGTTCCTGACTTGGCAACAGAAGAGTTTCTATCTTGGAAGGAGTTAGGCAAGTTGGCTTAACTTCTTTATCTGGTGTCATGCAAGAGAGTCTTGGATGTGAGGGTTCTGAATTTGTCAGGGAGGATGTTTAATCCTCATAGGGTTACCTTTTCTGACTTTAAACACTCTAAAGGTAACACGCAGTGTCATCTTATCCGTAGTTTGACAGTGTGAAAAAAATGATGCGTGGTGCGTTGTATAAAGGCACATGAGAATATTGTAGAAGAGTTTAGTCCTCCTGGGGCATCCCAACTGATAATTGCCATCAGGTAGCCTTTTATGGTGGTCTCATCCCAACCATTGTCAGGTGGGTTATGCAGGAGGCAGCAATAGACGTTTCAAGATTTGGGTCTCACTGGGTCATGGGGGCTATGACCTCAAATGCTTTTGCTCTGGGGTCCACCTGGAGAAAATTGTGAAGGCAGCGAACTGTTAATCAGACTCTACCTTCAAACGTTTTTACTTTAAGCTAGTGGGGTGATGTGGCTTTGCTGATGAGTAAGCTTTGATCTAGCATAATTGTCACCTATGGTCCTGACATAGACTATATTTCCTGTCTAGCATAAAGCAGGGATGTGGAATTCCTATAGCCCGACGCCCAGGACATATTGTTTGGGGTCAAGGGTAACAAGTTTTCATGTGTATTTTGTCCTTGGGACAAGTATTCCCAACCCCCTGCAGCACAAACCCTTTGGCTGCCAGTTTGCAGTACCACATTATGGATCGGGGAAGGGCACTGTCTGCAGTTAAGGTAATATTTTTGCCCATATGTTAATGCTGTTCAAACTTGTATTAATGGTTCATTAATTGAAAGCTTTTATTATTAGGGTGAGCGCTCTAAGTAAATGTAAGCTCCGACTGCACTACTGACAGTGGTTCCAGTATAGATCTGTACACACGTTTTCAAAGTTTAGCAATATGAGGCTATGCATAATGCTCCCAGAATGCTCTCTGATTTGATGCAAATATTTGCAGAAGCTTGAAAGCAAGATTGATGATTCTTTGCTTTCAAAATAAAATGTTCATGAAAAATGAAAGCAGGAAAAAAAAACATTTTGCTAAACTACTGTAAAATTTCAGGTACCATTTCTTTGCAGCATCATTTAGTAACATGTGTGGATGCATGCTAGTATTGCCCAAAAATATTCATAATGGTAAATCAGTGTAACCATTTTCAATAAGATTATGGGAAACAAAAATAAACCCGCATTGGCAAAGGCAGTAGGTCAGCTTTTTAGTTTTGTCAATGTGTGACTTGTTTTGGCATGGTTTTTGTAAAACCTTTATGGTGTGGGACCTGCCGGTCCCTCACCATTATAACAAACATTGGCAAAAGCAAAAAAAAAATTGGGGTCTCAAAAAGCACACACTGCCACAGTAGTTACTGGCACTGAACAAAGCTACTTTGTGTGCAGATGTGCTCCTTGTGAAAGAGCAGAATGCTGTCACTCACAGTGAAGCCAGCTGATACAGAGAGAGAGACAGAATTTTAATAAACACAAAAGGTCACGGTCAACGCCAGACCAAATTAGGGGCCTAATTATTAAAGAAAGTCTCAAAAGTGTACACATGGTATATGTCCTTGCATTAAGTGCAGCTATACGGCTTTCGTGAACTCCCAAGAATTTACAGAAGTAGGACAAGAAATAGTACTCCTAGAAAATATTTGTGACCTGCATTTTAGCATGAGCAAATATGCATGTGTAGATTTGCTCATGCGAAAAATCTGTTTGCAAGTTTACTTTCCCTCCAACCACTTTTTTCCCAACTCTGGAAGAAGGTTTACGTCTGCCATTGTCAGGAGTAAATTCCCAACATTTCTCAGTATGGGAAAAGATTAGAGAAGAGTTGTTGAAAACCCTTAAAACATGCAAGTTAGTAGGTCTGCACAGACTCAAAAGAGCATTCTAACCCTGGAACTATTGCTTACCACTACCTTCAGCCCCAGTATGTAGATCTGCGGAAACTTGGCAACATAAGGGGATTGCAAGTATTCAAACACCACTATGGTATGACCCCTGGCATAATCAGAGAGGCTATATCAGTAATCTTATATAAGGAGATTGCTGCCATAATTTGTCGCTGCACTACATGGCACCAAAGGGGCAAGTGGATTTTGTTACAGGACAAGTAGATTTATGAAACAACCTGCCCCATGGACAAGTAGATATTTTATTAAATTCCATACCCCTGCTGTATTATGTGGTGAGTTCAACATGCAGGTATTCCTCAGCCCCAATCACTTCTCCATACATATGCCTCCACATCCACTGAGTTCCCATTAACAAGACACTTTGCAACTTGAGAACCAAGCCACAGTACTCTATATTATATTAGCAGAAATGTGTACATAGCTAACAATAACAATCTCCCTTCTCAGATGTTTTTGTAATATTCCCCTTTGCACCCCTATGTTTTCTTTTCTCATCTAGTTGTCAAGTTATGTTATTGCCCTATGCTGAGTTTAACCCAAAGATGCACAAGAACATGAAAAGCCTGTAAAGTTCCTGGCTGTGCTGTACCAGTTCCGCCTGTGAGGGAATACTGTGCTACGGCCCGTGCTGTGCCTGTTCAATGTCTGCAATGGAAGCTTGCACTTTTGCTGCCCATACTGTACCTGGTTTCCGTGTGATAGAGATGGAATAAGTTTCACTGCTCTTGCCCTTGATATCTATGAGAGGAATGCTTCTGGTCATGTACTCCTTGTTGCATGGCACCAAAGGGGCAAGTGGATTTTGTTACAGGACAAGTAGATTTATGAAGCAACCTGCCCCATGGACAAGTAGATATTGTATTAAATTCCACACCCCTGATAAAGGAGATTTTTCAATTCTATTAAGGACACAGAGGTAAGGTTTATCGCTCACAGCAGATATATGAAGGATCACATATTCGTTGGATGACCCGAACCATGAAGTCTTAAAGTTTAAGTACAGTTAACAGCTGTGGAAAATCAATAATGTACATGATTAGTTGCGGTACAAATTGAGAATTGATATTTGTTGGAGTTATACATGTTAGATACTAGTGCTCAATGGCTTCTTTTTCTTGTACAACCGATACAGAGTAGAATGAGGAATAAAGTCGGACTCAAGAGGTAGGTAAGCTCTCAGGAAGTAAGAGGGAGAAGGGCTAAGAAATAAGTTACATAGAGTGTTATGTACTGTGATTTGTTTATATTGTACTACAGTTTTTCCCCAGTGTTCCTTGGGAAGAGTGGCTTTGTTTGTTTTCGCTCTTGGATTAATCAAAGTGAAGAAACGATGCATATTCTTGCCTCCGTGTCCTTAATCGACTTGAAAAATGTCCTTTATGCTAACAAGGATATTTTGTATTCTCGACAGCACCTGTTCTTAATCTGTGGGCCGGGGGGACCCCTAGGGCTCAACCTTGCATACTCATGGGGTCTGCAATTGCTTAGAAAATTAAATAATAAAGTATACCTAAACAAAGAATCTAAATGTAAAATTGAAAATTGTAACACTTTCTGTTAATGTAAAGGAATTTGAAACTGTAGACTAAAGATTAAGTTGGTATTCTCAGATTGATTCATGGGAGCATTGCAAGTACATCAAAGCGAATATAGTATGGAGTATGAGAGGCATCAAATTTAGAAAACCTTCAACCTAAAATTAAAATTTTGATTTCCTTTTTGTTTGTGAATTAAATAAAATATTTTATCATTTGGATATTTGTTTGAATGCTAGTTTCTGTATTTGTCTATTGTTTTTGCCATTCAAATCATAGTAATTGCTTAGGCCGGGGTCCCTGGCTTCCAGTAATTACTCTGAGGGTTTCTGGATTCCAATAATTTATTCAATGGGCTCCTCATTTTCCAGTAATGATCAATAGGGGGTCCACAAAAGTCAAAAGGTTGAGAACCACCGCTCTACAGCTTCTCTGGATTTACTGTTTTAGACTAGGGTATGTGGTGATTGCATTAGGATGTCCAGCATGTTTATGTCCATAGAGATCAGCTTGGTTTTGAAAAAGATATTGGTGTTGATGAGAATCTTGCTGTGATGCTGTTAAGGCTTTTGGAGATGCATGCTCAGACAGTCCTACTGCATAACAATACCAGTTAAATGATAATTTGAAACTGGTTAACAGCACTGTTACATCTAACAGTAATCTAGTGATTGGCAGTATGCAACGAAATACGTACCCTTCTAACCTTTATCAATTGTCAATCAAATTATAGAACCTCATGACTTTAGGAATACCTAACATACCGTTTTCAAAGGGCAGATCCAAATAATTCATGGGGTAAATGAAGCAGCAACTCCTGCATCCTCACAGTTGTCAGGGGGCATGCCAAACATATTTATGAACACTGGTTGTGTTTGCTTGAAGGCTAAAGGTGATTGTTCTGGGGCAATCTCTCATTCAGTCCTCCAGTAAACATAATTGAAGCATTGATTGCACTCCATGTCCATTAATCACATGTAGGAGTTAGTAGAGGCTGTCCCTGGCCATATTTATTTATACATTGAAACCTTCTCAGCCAGCCTTCCATTTGATGCAAAAAGTCACACATCACATTTGAGTGCAGCCTCAACTATGGTTTCATCCTTCTGAGGGTGGGAGATGCTGTTACGAGTCTCCACCTAGCCCTATGGTCATAAACTAATATCAGTCATTACATCAGGAGTCATTACATTGCTGTAAGTATACAAGGAGTTCCTTTCAAGGTGATCAAAGTGATATGTTACATCACTTCTAACTATATATATATATATATATCGAAATTGAATGATTTTTAAATATTACTCCAAAAATATTTTAAATGTAAATAATATTTTTAATATAATTACATTTTTTAATTTTAAATTAAACGTAAGGTAATATGATTTTATGTTACCTATCCCTGAACAGCTATAGAGGAGTCTGGCTCGAGTTCACCCCCTTGGTCGTCACCTACCCAGCCGGACATTGTCTTTCCTCGTCTCCTCGTTGTGTTTTCCTTACCCCTTTTTACCATTCCCCCTCTACCTTCCATTCCCCATCAGACGTGTGTCCTGGCTTTGCTATGCACTAATAACTCATGTCTTTGTGTAATCACTGTTTTACCCCAATGTTTATACTTTGCTCCTGTAACTGATGTAATTTTGTAACCTGTAACTGCTGATTCCTCATGTAAAGCGCTCTGGTACCTCCGGGTCTAGCCAGCGCTATATAAAACTCTGCAAATAAATAAAAAATAAACCCTAGGAACACCTTAGCACCACAAAACACTACCCATCCCTGAATCCCAAAACTCCCAACTTCCCCTTATAAGCTACACATCCCTAAACACTTAAAACTCTTTACTACCTCTATTCACTGCCTATTCCTGAACCATTAATAATGCCTTAGTACCCCTAAATACTATCCACCAAACCTTATAAACTCATCAAACCCAGAAAAACATATAAAGCTTAAAACAGTATACCTCTGTATGTATATGTTTTTAAATTTCAGCAAATTAATATTTATAATGATTAAATAATTGTATTTTTAAATTCTTTATTAATTACCTTCATTTGTTAAAATTAAATTATTTTTCTTTTTATAATTCATTTAAAGCGATTTTACAAAAGAGATGCTGAGGCACAAAGATACTGCTCTCAACATATTAGTGGGTGAATTGTTACTGGAAGCATAGTGGTGATAAGTCTTGAGGACCAGCCATCTTAGTCCCCAAAACCAGGATAAAAATTCCATCAACTTAAAGAAATTTGATTCGGCTCCCAGCTGCCAACAAGCAGTGCATGAGAAGCATGATGGGACAGCAGGGGAAACAGTAAATCATGCGTTGGGCGAAGTGTACTCGCCATTCCAAGTCACCATAAGAAACTTTTTTTTTGACACAACCAAGTACAGAAATCATAACCCAGTCCCTTCCTTCCTGGACTGGTTTATGATGCCTTTACTTGGTTGCGTCAAAAAAAGTTTCTTATGGTGACTTGGAACAGCAAGTGTTTCTCCTGCTGCCAATTAGTGCTTCTCACTCACTTATTGTTGCCATTTGCCTGCCTCTTCAATTTTGGTGGGATTTGGGTGTTTTTTTGTGACTATAGAAGTGGTTTTTAACCATTTTTGTGTATTCCTCCTTTGCGCATTATGGAGCGCGGTATCAGGCCAATTTGTCTTTACAAGATGGCGCCCTTTTTAAGACCGATTTATAACAGAATGCACAGAGCATGCGATTCTATTCTTTTCTCGCTTGATGTTCAGTTTTCCTGCTATCCATCAGCATCATACACACTTATTGTTGCCATTTTTTTTGCCTTTTCAACTCCGGTGGAATTAAAGCATTTAGCCACACATGGTGGGCTTGTTTATTACCAGGTCTTTTTACCTTTACAAAATGGCGCCCTTTACAAGACCGATTTAGCTACAACCCCATAACACTTTGAATATATGGACCATTTTCCAAGGAGTACTTTTTGATGTACACGTACATTTGAACTGGCGCTTTCTGCTGCATACTTGACCATGTGACGGACCAGTAGCGTACCATTTTTTAATATTCATTTTTGCGAGAACACACAAAATCAGCCCTGAAGAAGTAATTTTGGACGAAACGAGTTGGCTACAGCAAGATCAGAGAAGAAAAAAATGTTTGAACAGAAAAACTCATAAATCTGTTTTATCAAGAAAAAGATTCCGGGTGTCTGTGTAAATTGTAGCATAATTATGAATGTATACTGTTCCCAGTACTAAATATATTGACAGTATGTGGGTGCTGAGTCACATTTCTTTGTTAATTTAAAATACTGTTACACATTAAAGAAGCAAAACTAATTAGTGTGTGTGTGTGTGTGTATATATGTGTGTGTGTGTGTGTGTGTATATATATATATATATATATATATATATATATATATATATATACACACACAAAAATAGTGTTAAGATTTGGGGCCAGATGTACGACCAGTGTAAATTGCGTCTCGCAATTTGCGCTCGATTGCGAGTCGCAAATTGCGACTCACAATTTACAATGTACAACAGTGTCAGAGACACTGATTGCGATTCCCAGTGGGGTCGCAAAGTGCGAGCCTCATGAATATTAATGAGGCACTCGCAATTTGCGACCCCATTGGGAATGTCTGGCCCTCCCAGGGATGGTGGCCTGCTGGGCTCAGGAGACCTCCATGTCTGGGACTGCTTTTCAATATAGCAGTTTTTTTTTTTAAATGCAGTCCGTTTTCCATAAAGGAAAGCAGGATGCATTTTTTTTTTAAAAAATGAAACGTGTTTGTTTAATTTTTTAAGGTCAGGTAGTGGTCCCTGGGACTACTGCATGCCCCTAAAAAATATTTTCCCCTGCATTTGCAAAGGGGAAGGGGTCCCCTGGGACCCCTTCCCATTTGAGACTGCATTACCTACCTCTTGAAGAGGGCGGTAAATTGCGAGTGTTTTGCGACTGCAATTGCAGTCGCAGAACATTCGTTACGTGGCTTGTGAGTCGCTATTAGGAAGGGAACGCCCCTTCCTAATAGCGAGTCGCAAAACACTATTTTGCGAGTCGCAAATTATTTGCGACTCAAAAAATAGTGTTAGTACATGGCCCAGAGGAAAATTGTATGCGCATACGGGTCGCAAACCCGTTTGCGCATGCAATTTTCCGTCATACATCTGGCCCTTGGTACTTAAAACAATAAAAAGTAACTTGCTTGCGAAATAAAGGCCTGCAAAGTAAAAGACTGAAATTTTACCTGCGATGTAAAAACTCATGATGAAGAGGTTAAATACCATTCCAGAAACGTTTTAGCATTACCGATTTTTTTTTTTAAAACAAATATTGTAATCATTTTACTGATTTTTTTTTTTTTTCTTCTTTTTTTTCCTTGACACATTTTAATTAAAATATCTTCATTTCAAATGTGTTGACCATAGGCCCTCTGACAAGTGGCCTACAAAATCCAAAAAGGCTCCCGAGTGACGAATACAAATTTGCCTTCATAGGCATGATACTTAGTAAAATAATTTGGCTTACTCCTGAGTCGAGACCAATCACTAACTTAGCTGCTGAGCTGACTCTTTCAATTCACTGTGGGCACATACATTTATGCAAAACAAACTTCGCAGCTATGCCACAATGACTCCTGGTTGTCCATTGGTGTTAGAGAAAAGGAGGAACCAGGCATTTCTATCTTGGGTTATGAGGGCATGGAACATGCTCCACGTAGAAATGCACAATGGCAAATGGCACAGCAAGGAAATATGCGTTGATTTGACAGGTGAAGGTTAACTCTGAATTAAGTAAATCATGTTTCTGAATTTTTAGGATAAGTGAGTTGGTTCCAAGGTTGATGGCCAATCAGTGGGAGGTTGTTTGTTAGCACAATGCAATTGCTGTTTTGGCATGGTTTTCCTTAAGCACTTCAGCTTACTGTCCGAACTAGGGCTCGGATAGGTGAGCCCTTCCTACAGTCGGACTCTGGACTCCATTAAAAATTTCTTTCACTTTGATCTATTTCACACCATTGGTACACACCTCCAGCGATCTTTTATGTGTAGGCCAATATTTTTTCATGCACATTCTTTATCTGTGTTCTAGTACACATGTGCCAGAGACACTTTACGCACACATTTGCCCTGACACCCATCCGAAATGGCAGCCACACAGTCATTCAAACATCTGTCACGCTCCATTTGCTGACTTGTTGTGGAATAGACCACCACAATGATAAATGGACGATAGACAGACTTTGAAACTCAGTTGATAGCCCATTCTGTCACCACAATACTAATTGTTTGTCTGCCTTCATGTCATGGGTAGGCAGGAAGGCTGATGTGTACTTATTGATTAATTATGGTCTATGCCAGCCTTTCTAGTTCGACTATTCACTGAGGTAGGCTCTAGGGCTGGCAAAGATAGGAGTGAAATATGCACCATAATACTGGCACAATAATGCGAGACTAAAACCAGTTTATCACTGGAGCGGTCTTTTAGTACTAAAGGTGTCTTACTGATGGTTGTTAAGGTGCCTTGCTCCAAACTTGTATAAAGATACAGTCTTTGGCATGACAATCCTCTCTTACAGACAGAACAAGAGCAACCGAGCTAGCATTGTTAGCACCCCAGCAGAGAGGCAATGGGTATAAACCAGCCAGCGATTGGCGCTAAGCCTCTTTGCACACAGAGGGCATAGCTTATGTATCAGCAGTGCAAGGGTCCCTCACAAGACACATTGTATTGCAGAGTAGGTAAGGCTATCGTTCTAGTAATGTGTGGTATCCACAAGCAACAAGGAGTACATGACCAGAAGCTATGCAAGTATTCCTCTCATAGATAGCAAGGGCAAGAGCAGTGAAACTTATTCCATCCCTATCACATGGAAACCAGGTATAGTGTGGGCAGCAAAAGTGCAAGCTTCCATTGCAGACATTGAACAGGCACAGCACAGGCCGTAGCACAGTATTCCCTCACAGGCTGAACTGGTACAGCACAGCCAGGAACTTTACAAGCTTTTCATGTTCTTGTGCATCTCTGGTTTAAACTCAGCATAGGGCAATAACATAACTTGACAGCTAGAAGAGAAAAGAAAACGTAGGGGTGCAAAGCGGAATATTACAAAAACATCTGAGAAGGGAGATTGTTATTAGCTATGTACACATTTCTGCTAATATAATATAGGGTACTGTGGTTCTCAAGTTGTAAAGTGTCTTGTTAATGGGGAACTCGGTGGATGTGGAGGCATATGTATGGAGAAGTGATTGGGGCTGAGGAATACCTGCATGTTGAACTCGCCACATAATGCAGCAGGGGTGTGGAATTGAATAAAATATCTACTTGTCCATGCGGCAGGTTGCTTCATAAATCTACTTGTCCTGTAACAAAATCCACTTGCCCCTTTGGTGCCATGTAGTTCAGCGACAAATTTTGGCAGCAATCTCCTTATATAAGAATACTGATATAGCCTCTCTGATTTTTTTTTTTTAAACAAACTTTATTAAGCCGTTACATCCGGATTATCATCATAGTAATTATGACATATAAGGTATTTTACTTTTGCTGTTTCCAGTTGTATCATACCATATTTTGAACCATGAGGTTCCTTTGACATACATATATCTGTCAACCAACATGTGTTATTACTGTATAGGATGACCTGTCACATTAATTTCCTGTTGTACTCAGCCAAATTCGATAATACCAAACAAATCTATGATAAGGCTACCTTTAAAAAAAACTAACTAGTCCCCAACCCTCCCCATCCCTCCCTCCCCCCTGGTCTGCGAGTTTCAGGGCGCATGGTTGCCTAGCAGGGTTAGTGTCATTTTATTCTGTGTTTTGCTCCATCCGTAGGTGGCATTGTGCGGGCTAGGGTCCTTGTGGGTCTGGCCGTAATCCTGACGGGACTTTACTTAGTCTATTGTGTGGGGGTAAGTCGGGCCGGGCCGAGGCCTAGGTGTTTGAAGTCTTCCAACATAATATCCCATTCCATCGAGATGGGCAATTGCCGAAGGCCCTTCGTCTCTTCTACACGTATCGCTGTGCTCTCCGCCCCTCCCCACCGTATCATGTCATCTTGCCAACTGGTCAGTGTCGGACATCTAGGGGATTTCCACCTCATAGTGAGGCCTCTAATGGCAAGTATTAGGGCCAGGTCCGTGAAACGTCGCTGTACCTTTTGTGTTTTATTATATTTCCGCATCCCCATGAGGCATTCTAAAACATTATCCTGGAGGGGCATGTGTGTGACATCTCCCAGGCTGTGTCGTATCCCATTCCAGTATTCCCGTATACGAGGTCAGCTCCACAGCATATGAATGAGATCCGCCTCATCGCCTTTGCAGCGAGGGCAGCAATGTTGGGCCGCAGGGAACATACAGTGTATTCTCTGTGGGGTTAGGTAGGATCTATGCAGGACCATCGTTTGAATAAATTTTAGTTTAGCATTACGGGGGATTTTTTTAGGGTACTCGAGCATATTCTCCCAGGCTTTGTCAGTAATTTCTAAACCCGTGTCCTCGGTCCAACGCTCCCTGAGTTGAGTGAGTGAGACACCTGCGTGTGCCCTAACCCCGGTGTATAGCCATTTGATGAGGTGTCCCCCGGTCCCCATATAATACAACAGGTGCACCAAATTATGTTGTGGTGGTTCTACGCGTTGAGGAGCCCAGGATTCCTTGATATAACGTGAGGTAGTGGCATGCAGTAGATAGTGACGCTCCGAAGCCCCAGTGTTGTGTACGAACGTGTCGTGATCCATAAGATATCCCTCGCTAAAGAAGGCTCCGACCGTTTCCACCCCTGTCTCTGCCCAAGGGCTTATTCTACCCTTAGTGAGTCTGCCTCCAGGGGTGGAGATCCCCAATAATGGGATATTAGCCGAGTATGGGACTACAGCTTTGGTATATAGAAGTGCCTTCTTCCAGCATTGCAGTGCCATTTTCAGCAAAGGGGGTCCCCCCGGGGGAATTTTAGCTCTAGGCAGAATCAAGGAATGTAGCCTACCCTTGTCAATGTCCCTGGGCGTGAACCCTATTTCCTGGAGATTTCTCCCTGCAGCCCAGTAGGATAGCCACTGAATTTGGCAAGCGTAATAGTATGCCCTGAAGTCGGGGACCCGCAAGCCTCAGTGGCGATTATCTAGCTGTAGTTTCTGTAGGCTTACTCTACGGCGTCCCGAGCCCCAGATAAGCTCCACTAGCAGGGTGTTTAGCGTGTTGAATATAGCTTGGGGCACCACTATGGGCAAATTCGCGAAAAAGTATAGTAGTCGAGGGAGTACTACCATCTTTGAGATGGCAATCCGTCCCGTTACCGAGGGGGGCAAGGACGACCAGAAGGACACACTAGAGCGTAGCGATGTAACGGCTTTCCCTAGGTTACCACCTAGCAGATCTGTCTGCGATCTATACACCTGTATTCCCAGGTACCGAAATGTAGTGTGGGCCACCGGTAAACTGTACGTGCCAAAGTGTACTGCAGCCGGGCGAGGCCCCTCTCGAAAGAAAAAAGCATTCGACTTCCCAGAATTAAAGATTAGGCCCGACAACCGCCCGAATCTGTGGAAAACAGCTGGGAGGGGAGTGGCCGCAGCCGTTAAGTCCCGAAGATAGAGGAGAATATCGTCCGCATATATGGAGGTAAGGTGGGCGATGCCGGCTAGGAGTATTCCCAGTTGGTCTGCCAACTGACGTAGGGCAATCGCTAGTGGTTCGAGCGCCAGGACAAACAAAAGGGGGGATAGCGGGCATCCCTGCCGGGTGCACCTGTGGATAGTATACTCACGGGAAATATACTGTCCGGTGCGAGCTCTTGCCGTAGGTGAGGTATATAATAAGCGTACCCATTTAAGATAGTCTTCCGGGAGACCAAAGCGTTGAAGGGCTACAAACATGTAGTCCCAGGCTATAGAGTCAAAGGCCTGCCGCAGATCTAATGCCAGGCAGCCCGCATTTGGATAGGCCTCCGGGGTAGCAGTCATGATGTAGTGTAGCCGTCTAGTGTTAAGGGCCGTGCTACGGTTCGGTAGAAATCCACATTGATCGCTGTGTATGAGGGTGGGAAGGTGAGGTTGGATGCGGTTCGCAAGTGTTTTGCTCAGGATTTTAAATTCCGTGGCTAAGAGGGAGAGGGGCCTATAATTAGTAATATCTGTGTTGTCTCCGCCCGGTTTAAGGAGTGAGATGACTAGAGCTTGCGTGGTGGAAGGGGGCAAATGGCCAATCTCCAGCGCCTCTTTGTAGACTTCCTCGAGTTTGGGGACAAGTAAATCTGAGTAGGTATGATAGAACTCAATTGGCAGTCCATCGGTTCCTGGCGCCTTATTCCGATTGAGTCCCTTAATTGCGGTGCGTATCTCGTGTTGAGTGATAGGGCCCTTAATTTCGTTCTGTATGTCTATGGGCAAGGAGGGTATGGGTAGATCATTTAGAAAATCATCTACGGAGTCATCGGTAACTCGTATGGGGGTGGTATATAGGTTACTAAGATAAGTACAGAAGGTTTCGTTGATCTCCTGTTGTGTATGAGCCGATCCGCCAGTCGGTATATTCACCTGGGTAATAATAGTGGGTTCAGGTCTATCGCACACTATGCGGGCCAATAGTGTCCCTGCCCTGTCCGCTTCCGAATGTTTCCGTTGTGTGAAGGCTCTGTGGTCTATGACCCTCAGTGTTTCAAGGGTTACAGCATGATCAATACGGGCGTTCTGCAGGACCTCTTTTTTACTAGGATCTGTCACTGCCTCCTGTTCCAGGGTATTCAGCAGGTTCTCCACCCTCAACAGTTTCTGGTGGATTTCCTGTCGAGCCCCTACCACCTGACCAATTGCAGCACCCCTTACCACTACCTTAAGTGCGTCCCATTCAATCAAGTGAGAGGAAGCTGTGTTCCAGTTTTCAGCCAGGTATGTAGTAATGGTGTCAGAGATGGTAGAGCGGAACGGAGCGTCATCCAGCAGCTGTGGCCTCAGACTCCAAGTGGGCACTGGGGTCGGTACTCTGCCCCAGGCAAGTGATATCTCGAGGGGGTTATGGTCGGAGAGAGTTTTTGCCAAATAAGTGGATTGTCGGATCTGGGTAGCTATAGTGTTAGAACATATGAACCGATCTATCCTTGTGTGGAGCTGGTGTACTGGTGAGTAGAAGGAGTATTCCCTGTGTGTGGGATGTAAGCGGCGCCATACATCTGATAACCCCCATCCCTCCAGCCAAGTATTTAAGATCTCCGCTAATTTACACGCATGAGCACCGTGTAATGGGGGGTGTGATCTATCCAGAGCTACATCTAGGACCGTGTTGCAGTCCCCCCCCCCCCAGCACCCACGGGATTGTGTCCCATACGACTAATGCTGTACCCAACCTTTGAAAAAACATTTCTTGATCGAAGTTCGGGGCATATATACTCCCCAAGACCAACGGCACGCTGTCCAAGGTGCCTTTTATAAGGATATATCTCCCTTGGTCGTCTGTGCGGCGATCCAGCTCCATAAACGGAACTCCGTGCCGTATCCAAATGGTTGCCCCCCTTGCGAAGGCCGAGTAGTTGGTGGAGTATACTTGACCACGCCATTTTTTGCGGGTCTTCTGGGCTTCTGTGTCTGTCAAGTGCGACTCTTGTAAGAAGACTGTGCGCTTTGCGTCTAAGGAGGTATGCGTGGACCCGGTGCCGCTTTTGTACGGAGCCCAGCCCTCGCACATTCCAGGTTATTAGATTATAGGAGCCTGCAGTGGTGTTCTCTCTAGGCATAGAAACACATTATAGACCGAGCTCTGTGGTACACAGAGCAGGTGTGGTAATGCAGACCAGGGGTACCCCATTAACTGAATACTAACAATACTTGGCTCAGCTTCTAAACTGTGCTGGGCCCAACATCTGAATTTAACATATAATTCGTACATAACGCTGCATACGCTCTGTGGGGGGTGCGCTGACGCCCTCCGCAGCGTGCCGCCCTGTGTGTAGAGTCCCGGGGGCTCAACGGGACCCCCGGGGGGGGGGAAAAACCCCTCAAGTGGAACATCATCTTGTATTCATCCTTGGTCTAATGGTTATGTGGTATACCCAGGGCTCAGCCAAGGGAGGACAAATTTAACCCCAGGAGAACCTGCCCATTCCGGCTTACTGCCCATGGGTGGCCGTGCTCCTGGATACTTAGCAAGTAATCCAGACTCCTTCACTTATATCAGACCCACCGTACACTCTGATTATGTCAAAGGATACAGCCGCAATCAGCAGGTCAGGGACCTGTCCTATATCATAGAGTCCCATGACATGTATGATCTATCTTACAGTTACAATCATTAAATTGCTGGCATTGAGTCTCAATTATCCACCAAATCATCAACAGTTTGTGGCGTGACGGAGGGAAACAGGGTGAGACTGTGCTCGGAGTCCGAGTGTAGTGTGCTGTCTTCGGTGTCCGTGAGGGCCTTACGACTATCCTCCCGGAGTGACCCCGCTAGTGACACCGCCTCCGCCATGTCCAATTGCCGTCATTCCTGGGATGGGCCAGGGCCGCCCTTGCTCTGCTCAGTCAACCGGGGTCGACTATGTTCTGTTTTCTGCGATCGGGTGCGGCCCAGGGAGTGTGTCCCCGATTGATCGCTTTGGCTCTGCCCCAGGTCCATCACCTCTATCCATTCCTCAGCGTCATTCGGACTATCAAAGAAGTAGGTCTTTTTATCGTAGATGACCTTCAGCCTGGCGGGAAACAGTAATGCATATTTAAGTTGGGCCTTCTGAAGCTTCTTCTTTACGGCTTGATAAGATGCGCGTTGACGCTGCACTAGGATTGTGTAATCGGGGTGCAGAGAGATACGGTGATTTTCGTACAGAATCTGTGCTTTGTCTCTCGCTTTTTGGAGGAGGACGTCGCGGTCTCGGTAGTTGAGTATTTTGACGATGAGTGGACGCGGGGGCGCACCTGTCTTTGGTGCACCGGTTGGTATCCGGTGGGCCCTTTCTATACAAAAGTAGGGCGAGAGACCTTCCTGGGCCACATGTTCCCTGAACCAGGCTTCCATGAAGTCTGCCGCTCTAGGGCCCTCGCAGCGCTCCGGCAGGCCAATAACGCGTATATTGTTGCGCCTGTTTCTCCCTTCCGCATCTTCTACTCTATCCCGGAGGCCAGACATTTGTTGTTGTAGTTGTTGTAGTTGCGTTTCATTGGTAGTGACACGGGGTTCCAAGTCACTCAGGGTTCTCCCCTGTTTCTTGACTGTGTCCGCCAGTTTGCCATGGTCAGCCTTGAGCAGCATTAGGCCAGAGGCGAGGGACCCAATTTGTTGTTCAAGGGCCGACCTGGAGTCCCGTATCTCCCGAAGGATCAGGTCTAGCTTGTCCGGAGTCTGTTCCGAAGTGTCCGTCGAGCCCGCACCCGGGGACGGGGGCCTGCTGCAGGCATCAGGCGCAGCAGAGGGACCACCCGCCTGTGGGTGTCCGTCTAGTTGTTTCCCTTTGATCCTGCCCATGTCGTCTGTTAGGGACAATGGTGGATGGTGTTCACCTTTTGCTATGTCCGGGGGGGGGGGGGAGACCAGAGAGGTCGCTAACCCGGTCCGTATCACCCCTTCAGTGTTACGCCCTCCGAGCAGTGTAGGCCCACCCTAAGTCGAAAGCAGGGTGCGCTGCAAGGGTCGCCCCTCGTCGGTCCACCCGCTCCAGTGGTTCAGTGGGCAGGCCGGGTTCCTCCAGTGTATGCGACGGTGTGTTCACAGCAGGGCTACGACCCCATACGTACTGCTATATGTTCCGGCAATCATCTTGGAGCCCCCAGCAGGTAGGCAGCGCGTCCACTCCTCCCGGCCTCACAGTCCTTGTCACAGGGCCATCTCCTCTACTCTCCTGTGCCCAGTCTGGGTCGGCTCACCAGGGAGGACAGGGCGTTGGTTGAGTGCCTCACCACGGGGGCCGGTATGTGTCTGGTCCTCACAGGGCCTCCGAAAGCAGCAATGTTATCTGGGCCAATGGAAGGGGGAAAAGGCACCAAAGCAGGCCCCGAGCGCCAGTGTCCCGTGGATGCGTGCCCCCTCGCCGTGCTCCTGTTCGGTTCAGTGCGCGGGGCACTTGCACTGCAATATCTCGGGAGGAACCCAAGGTGCCGGCCTACAGTCCCGAGCGGCACCCGTCCTCCGTGCCCCACTCACCGTAGGAGCCCACAGCAGGGCTATGTCTGGCGATCCGGGACCCCAGCCGCCGTCTCAGGGGGCGGGCGCCACACAGTCCCGCTTCCGAGGCAGTCCTCCGTCGAGAAGCTTTCCGGTCCCCAGGCTCACTCTGGAACTCCAGGTATGCCGCGATCCGCCCGGCAGTCATGTAAATCGAGCCCCGGTCATAGCCACGCCTCCAGAGCAGGCCTCACTCGTCGCTACTCTCCCCTGGCTCTCCCTCCTCTCGTCGTTGTCCGCAAGGGTCACCCCCGGCAGGGATCACGGCGGAGATGACCAGCAGCAGGCTCCGGGGGTCGGAGCCGGTGGGAACTTGCAGGATGTGTAAATTGCGGGTTCCTCCACCCCCCGAGGGTCCGGAGCCTCACCAGGACACGTCCGCCATTTTAGGCGGTCAGCCACGCCCCCATATAGCCTCTCTGATTATGCCAGGGCTCATACCCCCTTATGTTGCCAGGTTTCTGCAGATCTACATACTGGGGCTGAAGGTAGTGGTAAGCAATAGTTCCAGGGTTAGAATGCCCTTTTGAGTCTGTGCAGACCTACTAACTTGCATGATTTAAGGATTTTCAACAACTCTTCTCTAATCTTTTCATATACTGACAAATGTTGGGAATTTACTCCTGACAATGGCATACGTAAACCTTCTTCCAGAGTTGGGAAAAAGTGGTTGGAGGGAAAGTAAACTTGCAAACAGATTTTCGCATGAGCAAATCTACACATGCATATTTGCTCATGCTAAAATACAGTTCACAAATATTTTCTAGGAGTACTATTTCTTGTCCTACTTCTGTAAATTCTTGGGAATTCACGAACGCCGTATGGCTGCACTTAATGCAAGCACATATACCATGGGTACACTTTTGAGACTTTCTTTAATAATTGGGCCCCTAATTTGGTCTGGCGTTGACCGTGACCTTTTGTGTTTATTAAAATTCTGTGTCTCTCTCTCTCTATCAGCTGGCTTCACTGTGAGTGACAGCATTCTGCTCTTTCACAAGGAGCACATCTGCACACAAAGTAACTTTGTTCAGTGCCAGTAACTACTGTGGCAGTGTGTGCTTTTTGAGACCCAAATTTTTTTTTTGCTTTTGTCAATGTTTGTTATAATGGTGAGGGACCGGCAGCTCCCACTCCATAAAGGTTTTACAAAAACCATGCCAAAACAAGTCACACATTGACAAAAATAAAAAGCTGACCTACTGGCTTTGTCAATGCTTGTTTATTTTTATTTCCCATAATCTTATTGAAAATGGTTACACTGATTTACCATTATGAATATTTTTGGGCAATACCAGCATGCATCCACACCTGTTACTAAATGATGCTGCAAAGAAATGGTACCTGAAATTTTACAGTAGTTTAGCAAAATGTTTTTTTCCTGCTTTCATTTTTTATGAACATTTTATTTTGAAAGCAAAGAATCATTAATCTTGCTTTCAAGCTTCTGCAAATATTTGCATCAAATCAGAGAGCATCGTGGGAGCATTATGCATAGCCTCATATTGCTAAACTTTGAAAACGTGTGTACACATTTTTATACTGGAACCACTGTCAGTAGTGCAGTCGGAGCTTACATTTACTTGGAGCACTCACCCTAATAATAAAAGCTTTCAATTAATGAACCATAAATACAAGTTTGAACAGCATTAACATATGGGCAAAAATATTACCTTAACTGCAGACAGTGCCCTTCCCCGATCCATAATGTGGTACTGCAAACTGGCAGCCAAAGGGTTTGTGCTGCAGGGGGTTGGGCCTACTTGTCCCAAGGACAAAATACACATGAAAACTTGTTGCCCTTGACCCCAAACAATATGTCCTGGGCGTCGGGCTATAGGAATTCCACATCCCTGTAATACAACCAATTTTATAAAAATATAAACAAAATTATGAAGATGAACTCTTTGGCTACTCCTGTACCTTTTTGTTTTAAAGCCTTATTATGTGTATTATTTTACATAGGGAAGGCTTCTTCCGGCAAGTTTTCTTCTGTGTTGCCTTTTGTATTTCAGGGCCAGTGCAGTGTATAAGTATTTAAGCAGTGGGCTTAGTACTTGCAAGGAAGGGTAGGTTAAAGCTGCCAGACATGCTTGCCGTATGTTGTGCAAGGTGCTTTGACTAACGTATATGTCTATGATGGGGCATTGATTTTATATTCAGAAACCTAAACATTGTTTTTTCTTAGTATCATCCTTGAAACTAGAATTGCTGTGTACACAGCCAGGATTGAAAGGATTATCTGCACTGACAATGCAAATAACACATTTGTGCTCAGGATTGTTAGTAGAGCTAGATTCCGCATGATTGGTACTTGAATTTTTTTTACATACTTCTTTAAGAATTGTTAAAAATTGCATTTTTCTTTGCAGATGACGACTTTGATCAGTTTGATAAGCCTGGTTCAGAAAGGTCTCGGCGAAGAAAAACTTCAGATGATGACTCGGGCAGGTAGTTAAGATCTGTTTCTTCAATGTCAAGACACTTTACGTTGTTTTTTATTGCTTTTTGTTTCGGGTTAGAGTTTTGTTTTTCAGTCTGCCAGAGTTCATATATCAGTTAAGCTGTTTGCTTCAGCTTGTCTGTTAATGAATGCTTGAGAACTACTATAATAGACTTCTTAGACCTGTTGCTAAAAGTGTATAGAGCAGAAAGTACTGTAATTGTGATGTAGAATGTCAGGGGAATGAGGGCTTCTACTGTTTCTACTGGATTGTCACTGTGAAAATATAATAGGCTCTTTAAATGGACTTGCAGAGGGGGGCGTGGCCAAGATGGCGGCTGCATCAGACGCTTCTTGGCGAGCTCTGAGGCAGATCCGGGAATTATCCTTCCTAATCCTCCCCATTGTCCGTCACTAAACACTGAGCGTAGCAGAGGAGCAGATCCAGAGTCACCACCAACAGCAAAAAGCCGCCGTTGCTGAGGCCTGTGACACGGCAGCTTCGCTACTGATCGGGGCCTGTGATACTGAGGCCTTGTGAGTGAGGCCCTTGTTGCCTCATGATAGAGTAGTTAATTCAGCGCTCCGTGCATTGAAAGCAGATCCTGGACGCCTTACGGATGTCTCGACGTCCCTGCGGCTGGGTCCCTGACGGCCTCAGCGGGGTCACGCCATTGGCCTGGACGGACTACCATGCAAGCAGATCAGGCTGCTACAACCAAGGACATAGGCCTCCTGCTGCTCCCTGCTGGACCGTGGTGAGTGCTGCGGCTACCCCCTCCTGAGCACCAGCAGTGGAGCGTGGCCTGCCGAACTGCCATTGGGTCGACCAAATTATCCATCCTCCTACCTGTGGGGCCCAGCTGCTGCAATAGGATGCTGCCTTGTAATTGCCCCGCATTACCTGCAGAGCCCTCTGCAGGCGTGACCCTGTATATCAGCCTTCTGCGGTGCTTGGCCGGGCTGCGGTGACTGTTGCTGACTCACCCCCACCCCCCTGAGTCACTGGAACCTGCGCACGTCTCTCCACACTGTGATTGGCCTGCTCGGTGGGCACAAGATCTCTCCAGTGGAGTGCTCCTGACCCACCAGGACTGAGGTAATCTGCTGGAGGTCTCTTTGTGCTGGACGGGGAGGCTCCCTCATTTTTGCTGGCCGGGCCACCGGGGAAGAACATAGGAACTTTCAGCGTTACGCTGTACATGTGACTACCTGCATCGCGGCCCCAGAGGCCTGAATGGACTGCGAGGGGGCGGGTCAGCCAAGAGGGCCCTGCCCCCTCCTCTTTAAACATTCGACACAACAGCCACACAGTGCAAAGACCTCTGCGGGCCTCAGCGCTGGGCACTTATAGCCATATCAAATATATTGGGGCATACTCAACAGTGTCGGCGCCGCTAGTACCATTGACCCAGGGGAGATAGCAGTGTGCCTCCTGTACCATCGGCCTCATTGGATGCTACCCTTTCCACAAGCGCACTCCTGTATGCCGTAAGAGCACTCCAGAGACACACCCCTTTTATCCCAAGGAGGATGTGAGCGCCTTTCAAGTGCAGCAGATGTAATCTCAGGTCCACAGCCGTCCCTCTCAGGCCAGCACACTCACTGTTTCAGGTGGAAAGCGCGGTGTTGGTGTCGCACCGCAGCTGTTGATATCTGGGCCAGAAAGCCGGTATTGGCCCATAGGTCTAGGAAGCAGACAGGAGGGGCGCCCTTCCTTAGTCAGAAGTGGGCACTGCAGGGCCTGTCATTTACTGGGCAGTCACACAGCAATCAGGCCTCCAGGAAAACCGACAGCAGGGGGAGCAGTCAGCCATCCTGGCATAAGCAGTAAAGGAGCAGTGTGTCCCCACATGTGCTTGAAATCAAGTATTTCAGTGCCGGGGCAGAATAAGTTTCCCCTCTATAATCAGAGCAACTGGGGGAGGGTGGGGTGGAGGGGGACAGGGATGAGGGAGGATGGGGCGGGGGGAGGCAGCTGTTACTTTATATTTTTTTACATTTTGAAGCCACTGTACACATGTTGATTCCTACAGAGAACTTACAACTAGGAGGGGGTGATACACCTGGGTGTCAACTAGTCGTCGCACACACTGAACAAACACCATCCTGGGCTTGGGCTTCCTTCCTGGAACGCATGCTACTGCTACACTGCATGGGGACATGCATTGATACTACTACCCCCCAATACAATGTGATCACATGGAATGTGTGTAGCATGGCGACCCCTGCTAAATGATATCTAATTCATGCATACCTCATGCACCACCGCATGCGTATTGCTATGCTGTAGGAAACCCACCTCACTGCCACAGAACTTTAAAAGGTCCAGGCCAAATGGAGAGGGCAAGTATATTGTACGTCCTTTTCCACATTTGTCCGCAGCGTTCTTATATGGTTAGCACCAGGGGTTCCATACGTGGTAGAGAGGGACAGCACAGCCGATTAGGGTAGACATGTGATACTAGAGGCTCACTTAGATGGGGCATAGCTGACACTTGTGGGCATTAATGCACCAAACTCTAATCAAACGGACTTCTTTGACCCTCTCACCCCAGCGCTCTTCCAGGACCGAATGGTGCCCACCGTTTGGGGTGGCGACTTTAATTGTGTTCCAGATGTGCTCTGGGACCTCTCTACCCCCCCGCCCATCCCCTTTGCGGGGTGCAGCAGGGTCTCGAACAAGGCAACACTTCCGATCCTGGCTGATGCAAAGGTTTGCCCATATGATGTGTGGCGACTGGGTCACCCGGCAGGCCGTGAATACTCATTCTATTCACCGTCCACAATCTCCATGCTAGGCTGGAAAGTCCTCTGAACCGACCACCTGGGTCCATTGGTTGTCCAATCTGAATATCTGGCCCACACCCTTTCAGATCATTGCCTGCTGCAGGTTCCCCTGCAGTGGGGCCGACCGTGCGTACGTATCCCTACCTGGCAACTCCAAGCCGATGCATTATTGGTACCTCCCTTTAGTGAGGGCCTTGCTGCATGCATTACCCAGTACTTTGACCTTAACAAGGATCTACTTCCCTCAAGGCCATAGAATGGGATGTGCATAAGGTAGTGGTAAGCGGTCACTGCATGGCTACATCATGGGGGGGGTCCGATGGACACTGCATAAAGAAATACTGAAGGTGGAGAGGGAGCTTTCGCCCCTTGGAGAGAGCAGTGGTTGCCCAGAAGACGGAGGTCGAGCATCTCCGGCGCCTATGCGAGCGGCACAGGGAAGCAGAGACGAGGCTAGGATGTCATGATTACAAGCACCGCCTGAATATTTTGCATGTGGAGGGCGTGCGATCAGTCAGATTATTGGCATGGCCGGTCAAGGAAGACCGGCAGTGCATTCCAATTGGAGGCATAAAACGCGCTGATGACTCCATGGCCACCATACAGGCAAACATCAATGACTCGTTCCGCGACTACTACCGTACTCTGCGGTACGGAACTGCGGTGACCCCTGCCCCCGGTCTGTTATGCGGATTTATGGCTGGACTTCCGCTAGCACGACTTTCCCCGATCCAGTGGGCGTAGTTGGATGAGCCCATCCATTGATTGATTGATTGAGGTCAATATATGGACGGTGCGGTGTACTCGGTAAGGGGGTCACTCTCGTTCTGGTCTCCCTGCTTCTGTCCCCCTTGGGATGAGTGGCAATCGCCAAGATGCTGGTGCTCCCCAGATTGCTGTATTTTTTTCCAAGCTGCCATTTGTGCTTTGTAAAGATTTCTTTTGTGAACTCAGTGGCCTCCTATTGGCCCTGATATGGGGTGAGGGCCGATGACGGGTAGCCCTAGCCATTGCACAATGAACACTACTTGAGGGGGAATTGGGTGCACCCAGGTTAGAACTTCAGTTTGCAGCGGCTCAGTTGCAATGGCCGCTCTGCTGGTTGGACATGACACCAAACGCTGAGCAGCCTGCTGTCTGAGCTAGACTTGGTGAAGTGAGTGTTTACACAAAGAGGATCGAACATAATGGCAGTGGCACGAATATGTTGCCTCTCATTCGTACATGGTGTAGTGTCGCTCCAGTGATGCAACTAGAGCGTCATGGGTTAATGTACAATGCCCTGAGGTCAGGGGTGTTATGTTTGTGCCCCTGTGGGCTAACTGTGGTTAGGTTTGGCCTGCAGCACGTGGTGAGAAAGAAATAATTCTCTTCCAGGGGATCCTCATCAAAGTCATAAGCACATGAATAGTCCCGCCCATGCGCGGGACCCCGGAAACACATTACATATATGTGAAAAACCATATATGTAGCTCTATATATATATATATCCATATATATATAAAAAATACACAATGTAGCCTCCCATAAACATGCTGAATAATGTTGCAAGGAATTCTCTTGCACATAAACATATTCCAATAAAGCAGGGAGAAAGAAACTTTTGAAAACTGCTTTAATACATAGCAGACAACACAATCCTGCAAGGAATAATGAAGAAAACATTGCCAGCACATAGGCTGCATTGTGGGAACATTAGTGTAGAAAGCGAGCCATGACCCCTAGCTTCCCATCGTGCCTCAGGGGTGACAGTTAGGTCAGTTGTTCTTTCCGGCTCCTTCTGTCAGGACCCTGGTTACTTCAGCTCTACCTCTTTTTCTGATTTTCTGTCAGAAAATTCTTCAATTTTTGATAAAACCTCTTACTTCGACATCTTTTTGGTGTTAAAGTATTTCTCTACTGTTTTTTTTTTAGAGAGTTGAGCATTGTTTTACAACAGAATGCCCTCTCTTTTTGACTCTTGCCCTTCCTGTGGCAAGAAGAAGGCCAAATCAGACTTCCACCCTGTCTGTATTCTATACCTTCCTTCTGAGCATAATCCTAAATCCTGCCAGCATTGCAAGCTGCTGTCCAACAGAACTTTAAAGGACAGAGAAAGGATTCGTCTCCATGGATTGGCTGAGAAGAGAAAATCACCTTCTAAAGACAAGCCTCCGATGAAGAAGAGGAAAGAGAGCTTATCTACAAGTAAGATTCCAGTATGCTCTCCATCGGCGTCGGGCTCGGCGCCTCAATTCCCTTCATCGGCAACAAAAACGTCGACGAGAAGACCATCGACGGCGGGCTCGCCGTCGAGAGAACACCGGTCGTCGTCGAAGAACGGAGGTACGTCGAATCCTCTGCCGTCGTCAACCGGGCGTCGATCGGCGTCGAGGAGTCGCTCTCCGTTGGTGCGGGCTCGCCCAGCGTCGAGACACAGATCTCTGTCGTCGCCGTCGATGCGGCGTTCGACGTCGAGACAGGCTCCGCCGTTGCAGGGTCTCCAGCGTTCGGCGTCGAAGCAAGCATCTCAGTCGACGTCACCCAGACGACAGTCGACGTTGAGACACACCTCGTCACCTGAGGATAGACACTCATCGCCTCCGCCGTCGCCCAGGCGGCGTTCGACGTCGAAGGCAAGATCCTCTCCGACGGCGAGGTATTCGACGTCAAGACCAAGGGTAAAATATACCAGACGTCGTTCGACGTCGAGACCGCGGTCGTCGACGGCGAGAAGATCAGCGTCGAGAGAAAGATCGACGTCGAAGGTTTTCTCCGTCTACCCGTTCATTGTTGAGGTCTCCACGCTCAACGTCGAAGGCGAGGTCTATGGGCTCCAGGCACACTGAGAGGTCGACGTCGAAGAGAAATTCACCAGTGATGGTGACACAGAGCAGGTCGACGTCGAGACACACCCCATCGACGTCACATCGCTCATCCAGACGCCGATCACGCTCCAGAAGCTGCAGAGAGTCCTCTCACTCCATCCGGAGCTCACCCCAGACGGTTGCGTCATCACGCAGTGCTTCTGTTCACTCACAGGAGCCTACAAAAGCACTGCCAGGAGGTTCTCCAAGGAGACGGCGATCTCCTTCCATCCATCTCTCTCCCAGATGGCTTCAACCACTTCATCATTGGCAGACGGGGTCCACAGGTCACGCTCAACGACCTACGACCTACTCCAGTCCGCAGCACAGATCACCATTACAGCGTCTTGTGCAGGAAGTGGACAAATCACCCACCACTCGGGCCAGGGAACACCGAGGCAGATCCCCTGAACGCAGGTCGTCTCAGGGACATCGCAAGAGGCGGCGTACACCATCTTGGTCTTCCTCTTCGACACATTCATCCAAAAGGGATTACTCACCTACCCTGACGGATAGTCCTCCCTCCAGAGTGTCGCCTATTGATGATGTGAACACTTTCCATGATGTTCTCAACAGAGGGGCTCAGAAGCTGGGCATCACCATGTCAGCTCCTCAGACAACCAAGTCCATCATTTTTGAGACTCTCCACCAAAGGTCTGCGACTAGACCATTGCTTCCTTTGGTCTCAGGCATCATCGAGCCGGTAATGTATCTCTTCCTTACACCAGCATCGACTAAAGCAGCTCCAGCTCGGATTCTTAAAAAATACAAGCCAGCTGCATCGGATCCTCTTTTCCTTAGATCAGATCCACCTCCGGACTCTGTTATAATTGCAGCAGCGAAAAAGACGCATGCGGTTGCATCTTCCTCCTCCGCTCCTCCGGATAAAGAGAGTAGAGCACAAGACTCTTGGGGACGGAAGGCTTGTGGTTCTGCAGCGTCTTCTCTGCAAGTGTCCAACGCTGCGGCTCTGCTGGGTCGTTATGACAGATCACTATGGGACTCACTGGAGCGCTTCAAGGACAGGCTCCCAAAGGAGGATCAGCAGGACTTTTCTGAAATCCTTCACGAAGGTGCTCTGGTTGCTAATCAGGTAATCAGCACTGCAGCAGATGGTGCGTCCCTGGCGGCTCACTCGTATGCACATGGCATCTGTGCACGACGATCTTCCTGGCTGCGCCTCACAGCGTTAAAACCAGAAGCACAACAACGCATCCTGAATCTCCCTTTTTCTGGCACTTCACTGTTTGGTACTCACACAGACGAAGAAATGGCGAGGATGAAGGCCGAGTTGGACACCTTAAAGGCGGTGGGCCTAGAAAAGAAAAAGGAGTTTAGGAAGAGGTACCGGCCCTACAATCGGAAAAGTTACCAGCAGAGGGTTCAAACCCCTCAATGGTCACAAAACAAACAGGGCAAATCCCAGTATCAAGGCCGCCGTTCCTCGAGAGGAAGAGGAGGACATCAACAGCAGTCCTCCTCTGCATCAAAAACTCCAGGGAAGCAATGAGTTTCTGCTTCCTCTAGCACCGTTGCACACTCCAGTGGGAGGAAGTATCTCAAGTTACATTCAAGAGTGGCGCAACATAACCAAAGATCAGTGGGTGCTAAATATACTAAAAAATGGGTACACACTACGTTTTTGGACGTCCCCAAGAGACATTCCTCCTGTGAAATCTCGTCATCTACATATAGACCTCCTGCGTCAGGAAGTGTCGACCCTTCTCAAAATACAAGCAATAGAAGAGGTCCCTCAAGCGCAGAGGAAAGGGAGTGTACTCGCGATACTTCCTTGTTCAGAAAAAAGATCAACCGAACAAGTTCAGACCAATTCTGGATCTACGTTCTCTGAACAAGTCCATCAAAAAGGAAAAGTTTCGGATGTTGGCGCTCCACCAAATATTTCCACATCTAAGGAAAGGCGATTGGATGTGTTCGGTGGATCTACAAGATGCGTATTTTCACATCCCAATCACAGCACGACATCGCAAGTTCTTGCGATTCACGGTGGGAACAAGACATTACCAGTTCAAAGTCTTACCCTTCGGCCTAAAATCAGCTCCGAGGGTATTCACCAAATGCATGGCAGTGGTAGCGGCAGCATTACATCGCCAAGGCCTGTTCGTATATCCATACCTGGACGACTGGCTGCTGAAGGGATCCTCTCCTCAAATGGTGCAGGAACACCTTCGCACCTGCCTAGATCTCCTTCAGCGCTTAGGCCTGCATGTCAACCTGGACAAGTCGATCCTTCACCCAACTCAATAACTCCACTATCTGGGCGCCAACCTCAACTCCGACCTCGGAAAAGTGTTTCCTTCGGAGGAGAGATTGTCATCAATGAAAGACAAGGGCAACATCATCCTTCAGGCTTATCAGCCATCAGTAAGACAGGTGGCTTCTCTACTGGGTTCGATGGCCTCGTGCATTTTTCTCATACCCAACGCCAGATTGAGGATGAGACCGTTACAGCAAGATCTCGAGGACAAATGGAATCAATCCTCGGGTCAGTGGAACGACCGGATTATCCTCTCTCCTGCAGCAAAGAAGTCCATTCTCTGGTGGCTGCAACCACAGAACCTACTGGTGGGAGTCCCTTTTCATCAACCTCTGCCAGAACAATCTCTGATCACGGATGCTTCACTTCAGGGCTGGGGAGCGCATCTGGGTCATCTGCAAACTCAGGGCAGATGGACCAGCAGAGAACAGACATATCACATCAATATGCTGGAACTGCGGGCGGTTCATTTAGCCCTCAAAGATTTTCAACCGTCAATTCAGATCGGATCGATCCTAGTGCAAACGGACAATACAACCACCATGTATTACTTGAACAAACAAGGTGGAACTCGCTCTCGCCCTCTGTCTCTTGAATCCCAGGCAATCTGGCACTGGCTGCTAGCCAGGAACCTATCGATCACGGCAATCCATCTGCCGGGAGAGCAGAACGTGCGAGCAGACGCCCTCAGTCGTCACTTCCAAGAGCAAGAAGACTGGGTGCTCAACGACGAAGTGGTGGCAGAAATCTTTCATCAATGGGGTCATCCTTCCATCGACCTTTTTGCAGACGATCAAAACAGAAAATGCCACGCCTTCGCATCCAGGTTTTACCGACCAGGAACGAGAGGGAATGCTCTTTTGATAGATTGGTCAGGGACGTTTGCATACGCCTTTCCACCCCTCCCTCTAATTCCGAAGGTGGTGGCCAAACTTCTGCGATCCAGAATGAGGATGATACTCATAGCACCGGACTGGCCTCGCCAATGGTGGTATCCGGACCTTTTGCAACTCTCGGTTCGCCCTCATCGGAGACTTCTGTGCAGGCCGGACCTTCTCACCAAGATGGGAGGGAAAATTCTGCACCCCAGCCTTCCCTCGCTCAGCTTGACAGCATGGCTCCTGAAGTCCTGCAGTACGGACATTTGAACCTCCCTCAGGACTGCATGGACATTTTAAGGGAGTCAAGGAAGCCTTCCACAAGATCCTCATACTCTCTAAAGTGGAAAAGATTTTACTTGTGGTGTATCCGTAATGATTGGAGTCCAATTAACGGGCAAGAGGAGGTAATCTTGCCGTATTTGCTCTATTTGGCCAAATCTGGTTTGAAATATTCTTCCATTAAAGTGCATTTGGCGGCTATCACAGCATATCGTAAATCACCTAACCAGCCTTCTTTCTTTCAGCTTCAGGTGGTTAAGGACTTCCTGCAGGGGTTGAAAAAGGTTTATCCCCCTGTTCGACCTCCTTCTCCTCCTTGGGAGTTGAATTTGGTATTGTCTAAATTGATGGGACCTCCATTTGAACCCATTCATAAGTCTACATTGCAACACCTTTCTTGGAAAGTAGCTTTTCTAGTAGCAATTACATCAGCACGCAGAGTGAGTGAGATACAAGCACTCTGTTCTAAAGAACCCTATACGGTTTTCCACCATAATAGGGTGGTTATGCGAACTCACCCTTCCTTCCTACCTAAGGTTGTGTCAGAGTTCCAGGTTAATCAGACAATTTCTCTACCCTCTTTCTTTCCCAATCCATCCACACCAGCGGAAAGGTCTCTTCATTCCCTAGACCTCAAGAGGGTTCTCAAATTCTATTTGGATGCAACGAAATCCATTAGAAAAGCAGATCAATTGTTTGTAAACTATGGTTCTGTTAGAAAAGGCTTCCCAACTTCTAAAAGATCCATTTCAAGATGGATAGTATCTTGTATAAAGTTGGCATACCAGATTGCAAATAAGCCTCTGTTTGCCTCCCCTAAAGCTCATTCTACTAGGGGTAAGGCTGCTACGATTGCATTCTTACATAATGTACCGATGGCCGAGATTTGCAAGGCGGCAACTTGGAAATCGGTCCATACGTTTACCAGACCTTACTGTCTGGATTCTGACTCCAGAGCAGATACACAAGTGGGCCAGGCCTCCTTGAGGAATCTGTTCCAATGCTAACCTATTGGAGTCTGTATAGGCCTTATGGCATTTATGTATCTTGATGGTACTCTGTTTACTTGCCCGCAGGATGAGGGGATGGGCTTGCTATTCTATTCATGTGCTTATGACTATTGATGAGGATCCCCTGGAAGAGAAGGATAAGTTACTTACCTGTAATCCTAGTTCTCTTCCAGGGGTATCCTCATCAAAGTCATAAGCAACCCACCCGCCTCCCCGGGCAAGTGAACATGATTCATACATCTCTTTGTAAAAAGGTCTGCGGATATCCGCAAAGAACAACTGACCTAACTGTCACCCCTGAGGCATGATGGGAAGCTAGGGGTCATGGCTGCCTTAAAGGCACGGTGCCAGTTTATCTGTGTGTTTGTGGGTTAGCTTTTCAGCTTTCTACACTAATGTTCCCACAATGCAGCCTATGTGCTGGCAATGTTTTCTTCATTATTCCTTGCAGGATTGTGTTGTCTGCTATGTATTAAAGCAGTTTTCAAAAGTTTCTTTCTCCCTGCTTTATTGGAATATGTTTATGTGCAAGAGAATTCCTTGCAACATTGCTCAGCATGTTTATGGGAGGCTACAATGTGTGTTTTTTATATATATATGGATATATATATATATATATATATAGAGCTACATATATGGTTTTTCACATATATGTAATGTGTTTCCGGGGTCCCGCGCATGGGCGGGAATATTCATGTGCTTATGACTTTGATGAGGATACCCCTGGAAGAGAACTAGGATTACAGGTAAGTAACTTATCCATACTACCCCAGCTGAGTGTGCCATCAGAGTATTAAATATTACCTTGACTCTGCATCATTTGTTCCAGGCCGCAGGGCCTCCATTCATTCTTCCGCTGTTCAAGTGGTCGCAGCCCCGGGCCAGTGCATCCCATCACAACACTGGCGACGTGCGGATGTCTTCCTGCCACCCTCGGCACTCTGTGGCGGCTGCATACGTGTCAGAAGCGTACGCGGTGCTCATGCCATGTGACCAGTGCGGCTTTGAGCAACCCAGTGTACATCGTGCAGCAGTCTGAAGCCACCCGATCTGCTTTGCAATGCGGGCGGAGCCTCTGTGCCTGGGCTGGTGATCAAGGCTGGAAGGTATTCCTCACAGCGGCGTGTTCGGTGCAAGATTGGTGGTCGGCTAGGACCTTGTGGTGCTTCATCACGTTGTGAAGCGCCCCTGCTGGTTGGATCAGGCGAGAGGGACAGGCTTGCACAGCACGTTGGAGAAGATCACAGTAAGACCTATACACAGAGACTGGGGGAGGCTTTGCATATTTGACCTGCCCTTTGGATGGGGCGCTGACAGTCAGGAAATATCAGTGGAAAGCTACCCCATTTACAGTGCATGACATCTGAAGGACAGGTGCTGTTTTGTCAAGAAAAAAAATAATAGAAAAGGAAAAAGAATAATAAGGCAAACAAAGGAGAGAAAAGGGGTACCCAGTCAAGGGACATTAGTCCATTCACGATCCATACCAGCACCATGGCGAACATACCAGCTGTTGAGCCATTCACATTAGAAGGCGCTCCTAAATGGAAAGAATGGGTGGAAAGAGTGCTGCTGTTCTTTGAAGCCACCAGAATGGACAATGCACAAAAGAGAGCACCGATCATACATTTAGGGGGAAGGGACATTTATAAAATATCCAAGTCAATTAATGAAGCTGCTCCCAAGACGCACCTCACCCTTATGGCGGCTCTCATGGCACATTTTGAACCCATGGTGAACCAGGACTATGAGAGGTTCGTGTTTAGTCAAGCAAGGCGGCTGTCTGATGAATCCATTGATGTTTTCATGCACATCTTAAGGAACTTGCCAGCAGATGTGGTTTTAATGATGAAAATGAGGAAATAATGGGACAGATCTTTAATGAATTGTGCCTCAGCTAAACTTCGTGAGCGAATACTAAAAGAGTCCGGAAAATCTGTAGCAGACATCCTAACGCTGGGCAGGACCAAGGAGCTCTCCAGAGCTGGAGCTGCTCACATGGAAGCAGCATTACAGACACCGGTGAAAACTGAACCAGTAAACATCATTACACGAAACCCCACTGCAAAACAGGTTAGGGGAGATGGCACCAAACCATGAACCTGCAGATACTGCGGGGGCAGTAGCCATCGCCCCTCTGAGTGCCCAGCGAGAGGCAAGAAGTGCGCAGGGTGTGGAAAACTCAATAATTTCATCAGTCTGTCGTTCGGGAAAAGAGCAAGGGCAGTGCTCCACCTTCAGCACTCTACCAGAAGTTTGAGGGAAAAGCAGTGACATGGATGATGATGAAACCAAGGAACATACCATCCACTCTGTTTTTACCATTGCTGCTTAAACCACACGTCGCCTGCCGCAATGCCAGATACGTGTTGGAGATCACCCCATCACTGCTGTGGTAGATACCAGGGCAACTATCAACATTCTGTCTGCTGAGGCCTATGGTACCATGAGAACCACCTCAAAATTTACCCTGCGACGATTAAGGGCCTATGGCCAAGATAAACTGGTGATGGGGGGAAATTCAGAACAGCCATAACATATGGCTCACATTCGGTGGAGTCCCAAGTGTATGTCTCAGAAGAAGGCCATGGTATGCTCCTAGGCTGTCGGGCGGCTGAAGATCTTGGCATTGTAACATTTGCTTTTGGAATCCATCAGGAGGCTCTAGCTCAAATTCTTGGTGAATTTCCCACAGTTTTTGAAGGAATAGGGTACCTGAAGGGTAAAGCGATCCACCTGCATATTGACCAGTCAGTGCGGCCAGTAGCACTCAGACATTTGCGTATTGCGCTCCATCTGAGACCCCTTGTAGAAAAAGAATTGGACAAGCTTGAGGCTGCAGGCATTACCTAGAAAGTAATGGGGCCAACACCGCCGAAAACGAATATGCGTAGATATGCGCATGCCAAATTTTGCAATAAGAAGGGAACGACATTTGACGCCAATGATTGATGACCTGATTGGTGAACTCCGTGGAGCCAGTTGGTTTTCGAAGCTGGATTTGTGTTCAGGATATCACCGTCTAGTCCTTGATGAGGATTCCCACTACGTTACAACTTTCTCAACACATGTGGGCCTGTGGGGCTACAAGCGTTTGAGTTTTGGCATCTACAGTGCTCACGAAGTTTCAAAAACACTATTCAGGAACTTCTGGTTGATCTCCCTGGTGTCAATGTCAGCTATGACATTTTAATTTATGCTAAGACTGTGCCCGAACACAATAAGTTTGAAGAGTATGCTCCAAAGGATTCAGGAGTCAGTAACTCTCCATCGCAACAAGTGCAAATTCTTACAGCAGAAGTTAAACTTCTTTGGATATGTGTTCTCGTCGGAGGGAGTGACTCCGGATCTGGGCAAGGTACGAGACATTGAGGCACCTGCACCTGCCACTGTCCCAGAGGTGTGCAGTTTTTTAGGCATGGTCAATTATTGTGGCCGTTTCATCTGAGATCTCACTACCTTGATGCAGCCTCACCGTGAACTCTCCAAAATGCCTGTCCCGTGGTCATGGGTCCCTGAGCAGGAAGCTGCTTTTCAGGTCACTAAAGACGCACTATCTTCCAGCACCATGCTGGCTTACTTTGACACCCGGAAGGACACTACTATAGCTGTGGACGCCTGCCCTAAAGGATTGGGGGCAGTACTGATTCAACAACCTGCTGAAGATGGCGTATGGCTCCCGGTGGCGTTTGCAAGTCACTCTCTGAATAGCACTGAAGAGAGATCTTCTCAAATTGAGAAGGAGGCAATAGCCATCCACTGGGGTTGTCGCCATTTACACCTTTATGTATACGGAAATCCCTTCACTGTAACGACTGATCACAAGCTGCTAATTCTTCTATTTAAGGGTACTGTTGCTATGCTACCTCCACAAATTGAGAAGTGGATGCTCCAACTGCAGGAGTAAAATTGTCCTGTAGAGTACCCCCCCCAGATCTCACAACCCGGTGGACTATTTGTCTCGGCACCCTCGGGCGGCTACTCACAAGGAGGAAGCTGACAAGACGGAAGAATATGTCCGATATGTGACTGACCGATCTCGTCCCATTCCACTCTCTGTGGTTGTCCTATGCCAAGCTACGAACCAAGATGATTGCCTTCAAAAAGCTCTTGAGACAGTGAAGACTAACCGATGGTGCACATTCAAGAAGAAGAAGAAGAGAAGAAGAAGAGGAGGGGGTGCCAATGTTTAGGGAGGCTAGTAATCCACCATCGGTAGTGACCGAGAAGGGGCCCCGACGTCCATGGGTGTGTGCCAGTCTTGATTTTGGAGTCTCCCAGATGGGAGACCTACTCTTGTAATGATTGACGACTACTCCCAGTATCCGGAGTGCCATTGATGTGGTGCCCAAATTGGAAAAGATTATTGAAACACATGGATTCATCAAAGAGCTGCAAACTGACAACGGCCCACCCTTCCAAGGTCACAAGATAGTGTCCTATCTTCCCTCCCTGGGGATCACTCACAAGAACATTACCCTGCGGTGGCCCCAAGCGAATGGGGAGGCTGAAAGGTTTATGAGAACTTTGAATAAAGTCATTCGGATTGCCTTGTCAAGCCATCAGTCTCTGGAACTGGCAATCTACTCCTTCCTGCAAGACTATCGCCAGACTCCCCATTCTACTTCAGGTCGGGCCCTGGCCACCTTTCCATGGGTAGGGTGGTCTCCGACTCCGTTCCTCACCATCCTGGATGGTTTCCGGAGGCACAGGGTCAAGACTGATTTGCATATAGCTGTGTCTGAACTGGGGTGGCAAAGTGAGCTAAAGAACGATGATGGATTCAACCCAGATCTGTGACTGGGGGTGAGTGTCTGAAAAGTTTCAGTGCTCCGTCCATCATCTCCTTGTGTTTGCCTGGTTTCTGGATCCAGTCAATGATCACCTTGTGTATGATCAACGAAAAAGGTCCAATGAGCAACTAGCTGTCGCCGACGAGCTAAAGTGTGTGATCCTCAAGTGGGTGATGCGGTACTCGTACAAGATCGATGCCCTGGAAGCAAGTTCAGGCTACCTTTTGAGCGCACTCCCTGGACCATTGTCTCGCTGCATGGCACTCGAGTCACTGCTTGGCGGGGACAAGAAACAGTCACTCATGACATTTCAGCATTCAAGCTGTTTTATCAGCAACAAGGCTGCACCTTAGAGGGTGATGATGATGTCACTGCAGTGGATGGACAGACGGTGGTTTCGAAGGGGACTATCCCGAATGGGTGTCATCGGAGTCTAACACCAATGGACCTGGGGTTCCCAGTGTGCCTGAGGTCCCTCTGCAGAGCAACCCCCCGTTCGTCTGATCCACAGCCATGCCATAATACCTGCACTCTGCATGGTCTCTGGAGCAATACAAAGCCATCTACTAGACTGAGAGGTCATTTGGTGTAAGAGGGTCTGCCTTGTGTCTGGTGTCATTAGCTTTCAGGTATGTGACATTAGAATATGTTGATGTCGTTGGTGTATGGGCATCCTGGGACGTCCTTTTTCACTGTTTAGCTATGAAGTTTTCATAACGGTTTTTGTTTATGGTATTTGTTCACAATTTGTATTTTGGGGAGGAATGTAGTGTCGCTCCAGTGACGCAACTGGAACGTCATGGGTCAATGTACAATGCCCGGAGGTCAAGATTGTTATGTTTGTGGCCGTGTGGGCTAACTGTGGTTTGGTTTGTCCTGGACCGTGTGGTGCGAAAGAAAGAAATACTACCCCAGCCGTGTGTGGCGTCAATAATGTGACCCGGGCCGGGGCAGAGCATTAACCATTAACTTGACTCTGTCATTTGTTCTGGGCTGCAGGGCCTCCATTCATTCCTCCCCTGTTCAAGTGGTTGTGGCCCCGGTCCAGTGCATCCAGGTCCCGACAAAACACATGGGTGCTGCTCCACCATACCCTAGTCACCATTCATTATTTTGGACCAGCTACCGGATGTGCGAGAGCTGGCAGCCCAACACAACCAAGCACCATAGAAGAAAGCAGGGACTGAAACCTTGAGCAATTTCTTTCATGAGGGAACCCTCTTGTCCTTTGCGGACATCATGGAGACATATACCCTGGGTACAGGACACCTTTTATCCTATCATGTTATCCAACACACCGTGCAAACCACGTGGGGCACTGGAAAGACGGAATCGCCCGTCCTACACACGTCGGGCCATTTCAACACTTTATATGGTGCTGCTGACTGTAGCTTTGGAGGAGATGGGGAGGGCACTGACCTGGTCGAATGAAGTTCTTCCTCAGCCATTGACAGACAGGACCTAGGCGCGGGCATTACAAAATGTAAAGGAGGTGTACAGGTTTAACGACATTCACCATGCTTGGCTCTCTCCCTGGCGTGTTAAGCGAATGTTCCCTGCATCTGCGCCTGAATGCTAGTTAGCAGAAGCTGGTTTTTATGATATAGTGTGGGAATGCCCGCCACTACATATAACATGGGTAGAAATCACAGCCACCACAGCGGAATTAGCTAATCTCGCACTAAAATCTTCCCCTGAATCCTGCCTCCTTGGTCTATTCCCTAAAGCCAAGGAAGAGAAGCGTTAACACCCTAGGGATATTCCCTTATATTACGAGATCACTACGGCATTGAAACCACATGACTGTCCCAGCGCACTCAATCATATTGGGAACACAATGAGGAGACGGATATCAGACACACAGGCGGGACCGTACAGCTCAATGCTGCTGTCCCATTGAACAGGTGCTTACGACTTACTCAGTTCTGATATGCCACGGACCCGATGTTATCCATCCCCGTACAGGGTTTTCTATAGGCTTTGTATATATGCTAACCTCTGTGGTGTTCGGAAGTGCTCAATATGGAAACTGTGTAACATTTTTATATATATATATATGTGTGTGTGATCTGTATATCTATGCTAGCTTCACCATTCGTGTGAAATAATAAAAACAAATAAAAAAAAAAAAAGGGACTTGCAGAGGCTAGGAAGGAAAATATAGGAATATTCCACAGGAGTCCTCTCAATGTTCATGTGTTTGAACTTTATTGTATTGTAATTCTTATTTCACATAATACCACCAAGTGCTCAGTCCGGCCTCCAGGTTGCTGTTCAGTAGAAAACACCCAGACATTAAGTAGGTCCCTTCCGTGCCAGGAACCACTGTGTGCTTTTGGAGGCCAAAAATATTTATACACTTAGACAATTTATAATTTGGTGAGGGCCCAGCAGTTCCTCCAACAATAACCTTTTTTTAAAAATTAAATGGCAAAACTAAACAAGCATTTAGAAAGCAAAAGGCTAGCAACCAACACCAGATCTATTGGCTTTGCAGTGCTTGTTTAGTGCTTGCTACGGGTTCATCTATGGAAAGGCCTCAAAATCTAAAGTAAAATATTTCCAAGGTTTATTGAACTGTTTTAAAAGTAGCACAAGAACAAAAGCAGTGACACTTTTCTCTATGCAAGAATTCTCAGCATTACGTGGGTCATACGGATTGCAGCTTTGGTGCTCTGGATCCTTCCTGGTTCTGAGAACCAGACATCTCAGTCCTCTATTTGCCTGAGTGCTTCCGAGAGCTTGAATTTAAGGTTGTTAGGGGGTCACCCATTCAGTTCATTCACTGCATATTCTCCCACTGCTCACTGAACGGTATGGTCCTATCGCAGCTGAACGTTTGCTTGTAAATGTCCTGCTTTGGTTTTTTAGGTCTCGCCTAGCGATGCAGCGCATGCGCTGCCCGCTTGGCGAGATCTATTGTCGTCAATTTTTCTTCCGAAGGGGGACAGGAGATGTGCACGCGTATGGGTCGCGTCGTTTTAGCACAACGCACGCGTGGCGCGCTTTCGCTTTCCCTCTCCCCCGTCGGCTCCAGATCATCTCGGACAGGAGATGTGCACGCGCCTGGACAGCAGATGTGCACGCTTATTGATGCGCCTCGCTGGTTATGATTCCCGTGTGTGCCTAATGGGGTTTCATTTCCTTTGAAAATATTTACAGACGCAATCTTAGTTACTGTTGATCTGCAAATATTGCAACAATTTCCTCTGATAACACCCATCCACTTTAGAAACGTTCGAAGGCAGACATAAAGCCGTCTTTTTGCCTCCGTTTTAAATGAAATATGGCCAAAACGACATAAAGCGACCCCCAGCCAGCGTCGCCTTCCTGATACAACCCCGTGCTCAGAAACACACGCGTTTTTAGTGCGCTTGTAGAAAACACGACACTCGCGCCACGGGAGCTGCTCCTCTTTAATTTTCCCTAATTTGTACAGTGAAACACCAAATAATCATAATGCAATTAGACTATAATCAGGCTTGTAATTGTTAATTGCCGAAGACTTACATCAATCCTCCAGCAAAGTGCTAGGATTTGAGGTTTACCATTAACACGAGCTGACTGAGGCACTTGGAGTGAAAGAACGGGAAGGGCCACGTGACGCGTAGAACGGAGAGAGAAATGGGCCGATATTAGAGGGTTTGATAACACAAACAATCCGGAGAGATAGAGCGGCGCGAGAACACGAACAGTTTAGGTTTGTTTTCCTCACCAATGGAATAGAAAGCCAATCTCCTTCCGAGGGGCGGCCCCACCCATGGAGTGAGTCACAAGCATCACCCTCCGCAGGGCAGCCTGCTAGCTGGGCATGCCAGAGGCCGCACCACCGCGCCGGACCACAGCTGCCAGCCCTTGTTTTCATTGCAGGTTTCATTGCCTGGTTTTCAGTTTGCACAATGGGCAGTGTGGCAGTCTTATAAAAAATTTCAGATCGACTTCAAGAGAGCGCCCCTCCTTCCATGTTTACATTAAGTTCCATGGCGTATCTAACAACCATAAATTTAGCGCTGTAATAGGAATACCTAGCTCCTATCAAACACCTAAGCAGCGCTACACGCTACATTACATATGAACATTCAGCTCCTGTGGTGGGAAGGTTATGGCCGAATGCAGAGATATTAAGCGGTGCAACAGTTAGGAAACCATCATTTAAAAGCACTTCCATTGGTTTTGAAGCAATGTTTAACTATAAATGGTTCACGCACAATTTAGTACAAAAATATAGTAAATGAATGTATGAAAGACACAAGTTGCAAAATGCCAAAAAGCAGAGTGTGCTGGTACATAGTGGGCCGCTGGGAGAGAGCCCCGGGACGCTGTTCAATAACAAGCATTTGCAATGCAATAGGTCTCGCATTTATGCGAGTTTAAGCTATTTGCATTGTAAATGACAATGCCTTTTATTTATGTTTTAAAAAAAACAAAAATAAAGGCATTGTTATTTGCAATGTCAATAGCTCAAACTCGCGTAAATGCGAGACCTATTGCATTGCAAATGCTTGTTATAGTACTTGTATGTTTAATAGAAGATTAGATGGCTGTTAAAGAGGTCAGTTTTTTCACAAATGTATTTTTCTTACTTCTGTATTTTATCTTTTGTCATATTCCTCAGTCATTTGTATTGTATTTTTTTACTTAAAATTGTTATTCTTACCGAACCATTGCTCGGTTGCACTATTGGTCACTGAGAGATGAAGTGATATCAGAAGTGAAAGGAATTGTAGTTTGCAGAACAATTACTACATCAAACATGAAAAGTGAAAAATTGAATTTGATTGTTGCTTTGAAGTGAATATACATCATTTTACTTTGCACCTTTGCTATTCTATTAGATATGCAGTTTACACCTCTCGTCTTACTTTTATGTCGCTAAGTTTAAGATAGCCAGCTCTTAATAAAACCAGTGCTAGGTATGCTACCCTGCTTCTCTGGTATGGGCACGTCTGGTACCAGTTGTTGCTCATCGTTAATGCTGTTGTGGAGACCAGCCAGTGCCGCCTCCACCTTGTATTAGCTGCAGCCTGCTTCCACTAATTGGCACTCACTTTGGCTGCGCTGACCCACTTTCTAATTGTAAGTATCACAGGAAGAGCAGACGGAACTCTGCTCACTCGCACGCCGTGCATATTAATCCTGTTAAAGTGAATGTGATTGTAAGATACCTATCCTGAACCTTAGGAACATCTTAGCACCACGAAACACTACACATCCCTGAATCCAAAAACTCCAAACACCCTCCTATAAACTACACATCCCTGAACCCTTAAAACTCTTTTCTGCCCCTATTCACTGCCTATCCCTGAACAATAAAAATGCCTTACCACCCCTATATACTATCCATCCCTGCACCCTATAAACTCATTAAACCCCTAAAAACGTATACAGCTTAAAACCATCTACCTTTTTTTTTTTTTAGAATATCAACAAATGATATTTATAATGGAGATAATCGGATTTTTAAATTCTTTATTAATTACCTTAATTCGTTAAATTACATTATTTTTTTACTTTATAATTAATTTAAACTTAATTTAAAATACCATTACAAAATAGAGACAAAACCGTAATGTGTGTCTATAGTTATGTATATATGTGTGTATGTATATGTTTGTCTATGTGTGTATATATGTATATATATATGTGTGTATTATACATATTTATTTATAAATTACCTACTGGCGGTCGCCAGTAGGTAGTTATAGTTAGGACCTTGTTTCTATTCAAAAAGCGTTTTTTCTTTTGCCAATATCTTTGGTGCCGTTTGACGAATCTTTGCGAAATTTTCAAAACTAATGGTTCACTCAGGTCAGCTCCTGTCTTGAAAGTTTGGGGGTGATTCGTCAAGCGGGGGCCAAGAAAAAAGGGGGGTCCCAAAACATGCTTTCCCCATGTTAATTTCATTAGGAATTTTGGAACAGGCTACAGCACGAACTGCTGAACGGAATTACACCAAATTTGGCAAAAAGGTAGCTCTTGGTTCAGAAAGCGCCCTTTTTAGGTTGAGCCTATGGCAGGGCGCATGCGCTGCATAGGAAATCGACCTCTTGGAATGACTTCAGCTTCTGTACAAGCTCGTGCTTGTGGTGCTCACACGCTGTTGGCCTTTGCGTTTGGCTTTAGTACGCAATTGGCCAAAAGCGTGTGGATGTCCCAGCTTCTTGGGAAATGTTTACTCCCAGAGCGTTTTGCTCTCGTGAGCCAGCAGCGGCGCGCAGGGGCCATCTAGTTTTAATTAGCTGCGGCGCGCGGCAGTGTGCCATCTGTTTCGGGTCACGCCGCGCTTGTAAACTGCACTGGTTTAATGTGCACTTTCATTAGTCGAGGTCATCTCTGTAAAATGTTGCACTTCGTTGATGTTACTTGTAATTTATTGTATTTTTTTTTGCAGCGTTTGCTTCTTAAGCGAGGTAGAATGTAATTGGCTCGTTTTATAATCCTTTCCTTCAAATGATTACTTTTAATATCGGTTTCACGTTGCCATTGCAGTGAAGGAAATTTTCCCCGTGTTCAGTGCAAAGTGTGCGATTGTCTTTCTGAAAGTACAGAAATGCGTTCAGAATGTGGCGTGGTGAGTTCAGGCTCTCAAATGACAGATGCGCGTTCTGCTATTCAGGATTCTTGCCTGATCTTCTAAAACAAATCGGAGCAATGTTTATTTCGGCCCATTGGTCCTTGGGATGTGCCCCCCAGCTGAGTCTCCTTGCGATGTGGAGATGGGAGATGTGTGTGTTCGAAGGGATGGAAAAGGTTAATTATTGGCTCTTTAGTGGACCCTGTCCTTGGCTTGGGGGCCACTTTCGAAGGCACAGGCCTGAGATCGCATATCCGAGGCTGCATGTTTGATTATTGCAGCACCAAGTGCATCTTTCTCTCGTGTGCAATGAGAGGGATGTGTTCAGTAGTTGAAAGCTAAGAATCCTACAGCCGAAGGGCCCCTTTTCACCCATTTTCCAGAAAGGAGTCTACCCTCGGTTAACCGAACGGTAGTTCAAAGCTATTCGTGTGATTTTTTTTTTTTCTTTTCTTTTTTCTTTTTTTTGTAAATGCCTGCATTACAGTATGTTTGGTTATTTGTGTAAATTGGGCGCAGCAACTATATGCTTTTCCAGGAACGGGTTGTGTTGCACTCTGCTAATAATGCCCATTCCAAGATGGTGACCCTAGTCATGCAACAGCATATCTTTCATCTCAGCGTCAGTTCTCGTTGTATACAGCACTTGTGTAGTCTTCCTTTTTGTCTGTGCATGCCACATAATTATACTTTATTTGGGTTTCCTTCACCTTATTGACATGAGCCAAATCCACATATGACGCACCTACAGCATATAAAATTAACATGGTTGCATGACTGGCCTAAAAATTCTTTGTACATGTTAATAATCGCATGGCCTAACTTTAATCACTGATATCACTGCCTACTCGCACGCACCTCTGTTAATATTGCCCAACGCCACCCAAAAGTTGCTTTGTGCAGAAATCTTTCATCTTGCAAAGGTAGTATCTTAATTGGGCTGGTATTCAAAAATAAGTAAGGGCAGGTTTCATAATTTGAAAAGGCTTGCAAAGATACGAACTGTGAAGAAAATCTCATTGCATGCATTCGAAGCACTGGCCTACCTGGATGAAAAACCGTGTACTAAGTGACCGAGCATGGACTGTGTAAAGTGTAGTATTACCCTCTATATGAAAATGACTGTGGTGCGTAGTACTGTGGGCAGGCTGTGCCACTAGCAAATTATGGGGAAAAGTGATGGGTGAAGTACCTGAGTTAATCTCAGCGTGGTTCTCCTTTGGGTGCATTCTAGTCCATCTTTTGTGTTTTGCCCACCATGCCTCTGTAGTCTCTTTTGTGCTACATAGCTAAACACTTATAAGGTCCCAAAGGCGAGACCTATTGGCTATGCCAATGCTTGTTTTTAAATGGTGCAAATCCGTTCAGTAGTTCCTGAGAAATAAAAAAATTAAACATTTATATATCTGAGCACCGAGGAGGATTCGCGAATCCTGCCGAGCACGAGCTTAATTCTGATTGGCTGACAACACTCCAAACCAGGAAGTGTTGGCAGCCATCTTGTGACTCGGTAACCGAGTCAGAAGAAAACAGTAAAAAAAAAGATTAAAAACAGGCCTGCTCAGGGGATCCCACAGGGACCCCCAGGCCCAAAAAACCCATTTTTTTTATAAACCAAAATCGGCAGAATTCGCGCTGGGTGCGCGAATCCTGCCGATAAAATAAATAAAAAAAAAAAAACAAAGCGCGTGCTCCCGCGCTTCGTTTCTTTGAGCCCCCGGGTGGGCCAGATCCCGGGGGCAATGGGGAAATAATATTCGGGGGCCCGCAGGGGCCACTGCAGCCCTGGGGACCGCCACCTTCCCGGGGCTTAGTTTATTATGCGCGGGGGGCACGCGGCCCCCGCAGCCCCGGGGACCCCCACCTCCCCGGGCTTGAAAAAAAAATGCGTGGGGGGGCTCCAACCTCCCCCACGCTGCCCCGGGGACCGCCACCTCCCCGAGGCTTTATCATATGAGGCGGGGGGCCTCGCAGGCCCCCCCCAAGCCCCAGCGACCACCACCTCCCCGGGGCTTCCTTCAATAATGGGGGCCCCCAAGCCCCGGGGTCCACCACCTCCCCGGGGCTATGCAAATGTAGGGAGGGGGCAGCGCGGCCCCCCTCCTGGAGCCCTAGATGGCCCTGGGGACTGCCACCCCCCCAGGGCCGGCTCCTGCAATGTCCCGGGGTGTCCACCCCCGGGACATTGCCGTTTGCTTTGGCAGGGCGGGAGCACGGCTCCCGCCCTGTAATAGCAAACACTGCTTTGCTTCTTGGAAGCGAGAGCAGGAAACCTGCTCTCGCTTCCAAGAAGCAAAGCAGAATTGCTTTTGGGCAAGGGGAGCTGCATGTTAGCAATGCCGGCTCCCGCAGGAGGCGGGGAGTCGGCAGGGACCGTGGGGGCATTGCGGCTCCCCCCACGGGCCCCAACTTGAGGGCTGGCCCCGGAGATGGGGACCCCAGGGACATAATTTGCCTCGGGAGGGTGGCCACGTGGCCCACCTCCAAAAATAAAAAACAAGGCTGGCCAGGCCCCGGGGGATGGGGTCCCCGGGGCCAGAAGTGGCCCAGGGAAGGGGGGCCACGCAGCCCCCCTCCTGAATATTATTATTATTTTTTTTTTAAAAGGAGGCAATGCCCCGGGGGATGGGGTCCCCAGGCCGATAAAGGCCTCAAAAAAAAGAAAAAAGAAAAGGCTGGCCAGGCCCTGGGGGATGGGGTCCCCAGGGCCACAAAAAATAGTAAAAGAAGGGGGGCCACACAGCCCCCCTTCAAACAAAAAAAAAAAGAAAAGCTGGCATCTTGCCGGAGGCCCCGCCCCCTTCCAGCCACACTCTGCAAACGCGCCTCCTGGCGCGTTCTCAGTTGGGGGATTAAGTCCCCTTGAATCCTGGGGGCCAACTAGCCAACCAGGTACCTCAAGTAAGCCCCACACAGTGGGATTGCTGAGAGGTGGTCCGAGGCCACGCCCCTTTTTACACCACGCTGCAAACGTGCCTCTTGGCGCACTGCTGGTGGGGCGATGAGATCCTCTTGTGTCCTGAGGACCTCAGATCTAAAGTGGACCTCAGGACTAAAGTGGACTTCGTCCCCCAACTTGGTTTGCAAAAGGGGGCATCTACGGTCTCCTCCCCTTCTGTGTTCTCCACTCTATGCAGGTGATGCTGGACCTGGTTTGTAATTGAACATTCAGGAGAACGTTTCTTGGAAAAAAGGTACTGTACTTATGATTACTGTGCCGGAAGCATAAGCAAGTATGCATACCTTCTTCTCGCCTTCTCCGCATTTCTGTTGAGTAGTGTTGCCAGTGAGCCTCCCCCTGGTATTGGCAGGGCTGGGAGTTGTCTCCTCTTCGTCCATAGCCTGGCACAGTTGTTCCCTGTTTAAGGCACCTTTGCTGCAGATTTTTGGCTCTTCAGCTGAGGTATTTGGCAGCTAAGTTTGCTGCTGGTGCGCTCCCCTGCTTTTGCTGTCTGCACAGGATCGCCGGTTACTCATTGAAGAGGCAGCCGGATTGGTGTCTTCCTTCAGTTTCGCTGACATGCTCAGCTGTTCCCAATAACCTGCTGCGTTTCCTCGTTGTGCTGACTGGCCTGCCCATCAGGAATCTTCGCTCCAAGCAGCAGTTTCTCTGACGTAGAGGTTGCCAACTTGTAGTATTCAGCTTGTTTTCTGAGTGTGTTTCCGTTTCTCGTCTCTGTCGGGCATGACAGGGAAGTTGAATCTCCTTCCTGGTGGGGGTTGCTCTTCCTCCTAGGGGTGGTTTGTTTGGTGTCTCTCCCCTAAGAAAGCTAGTATGCGCATGCCTCACTCGAAACAGTGATGCACACATCTTTTGTAGTTCTGCAATCTTCGCTTTCATTCAGTGCGCCTTCCATCTATTGCTCCCGGTGACGCACACACCTTTGTCTTTACATTGGTCTCCGAGGGAACTTTTAAAGGCTGGTCAGGTTGTTCTTCACGCTGAGAGGAACTGCTAAGTATAGTTACTGTGCTGTATTTCCAGATCTAGATATGACGGAGAGAACAACAGATTTAGATGCTTCCTATGTGGTAGTAGCAATCATCTGGCCAATTCACCAAACTGCCAGACCAAAACAGCTACCTGCAGGAAGTTTAACAAGAAGGACCACTTTGTGAGAGTGTGCAGGGATCTATCTAAAAATGACAACGCATTGACAACAACGTCCTTGAAGAGAATAGACAAGCTGTTAGGAAGTAATTTTACGAATAAAAGATGATGACGTGGTTCATTCTATCAATTACCCTTAGTGCAATATTCACATTGAGGGTAATCACGTCAAAGTATATGCTGATTCATGCTCTCTGTTTACTTTTGTAAATATTACTGAATTAAATAAAATACAGACATAAGGGGTAAACCTTATTGATCCTGACATTGCCCCTAGTGGTTGCAATAAAGATCCCTTTCCTCTCAAATCCCTAGTTTCTTTTTAAGATTTGCACCAGAGTGGGCAAGGTGCATGTTGTTCAGGAAGTATACAATTTGTTGAGTTGACAGCACCAGAAAAAGTTGGGAATTAAATTGGATCCTAATAACCCAAAGTCTTGGTTGTTAACCAGTCCATTACTGGCGAACAGATCTGTGAGGAATTCCCAGAAATCTTCATTGATTTGGGTTTATTGAAAGATTTTCAACATAAAATGTAATTAAAGTCAGACTCTAAACCTGCCATATATTAAACCAGCCCTATACCCCATCTTATGAAAGAACCCTTAGAGAAGGAGCTCAAAAGATTAAAAACACTAGGTTATCATTCAGCCAATAGAAAGTTCAGATTGGTTAGCCCCCATTGTGATTGCTAAGAAGAACCAGATTAATGATATTAGGTTATGTGTGGACTTGCGTGATCTTAATAGATAGACACCCTCTTCCTCGCATTCACGAGATGTTAAGCACCATGGGAGAAGCTGTGTATTTCTCAGTCCTAGATCTCTCCAATGCTTACCATCAAGTGGAGTTGCATCCAGATGGTTGACCGCTTTCACCACACCCATGGGATCACTACTGTTTTGTAGGATGCCATTCGGGCTGACGTCTGCTGCCGCCGTCTTCCAGAAAATTATGCAGCACATTTTAGAATAGGGTTCCGAAAACTCTATACTTTCAAGATGATGACCTGATGTATGACGCCACGGTGGAAGAGCATGGTAAATATTTAAGAGTAGTTCTGGACAAAGGGTAGCAGGGTTCCCTCTAGGGAAAGAAATTTGCCAGATAGGCGTGAGTGTGCTTGAGTACTTCGGGCATCCCATTTCCAAAGATGGCTTCAAGCCCAAGATTTGCTTACTGGAGGCTGTGAAGAAAGCAAATGCTCCAAGAAACCAAGACACACTAAAATCCTTTTTAGATCTAGCTGAATTTATGGCAAAATATGTTAAAAACTTTGAAGATCTTACTCGCAGCATAAGAGTCTTATTGAAGAACCATGCTCACTACAAATGATCTGAAGACCATCAGCTGTCTTTTGAAAATGTAAAAAGAGCCATTTTGTCAGCTCCCTATCTGTGCAATTTTGAGCACAATAGAAAAACCATACTTGCTACGGATGCCAGCAATAGAGGCCTAGGCGATACGCTATTTCAAATCATAGATGGAAAAGAAAGAATTGTGGCATTTGCATCTCAGGCCCTAAGCAAGTCAGAGTCCAACTACTGTATTGTGGAAAGAGAGGCCCTGGCATGCTTCTGGTCTGTTAATCACTTCAAATTTTATTTGTGGGGCATTCAGTGTGACACTCGCACTGACCACAAACCCCTTATCTATATGTTCTCAACCAAAGGGTCTTACAAGAGTACCCACGGATTGCCAAATGGGTCCTGGGTTTAGAAAGCTTTTGTTACAAACTCGAATATGTACTGGGCAATCAAAATACTGCTGCAGACTTCTTATGGCGAGCTCTTTTAGACATAATGGAGGAGTTTGAAACATCTGAATATCCTGTTTTGGTAGTCAATTCTCCAGCTATTACCAATGATGAATGGTGTGCAGCTAGTTTAGAGGATGGGGTATTGGCCAAACTTAAGTCGAATACCCTACATGTTTGACCAAATAACAAAAGTGAAGTGGATGATGACATCAAAAGCTATTGGGAAGTTAGATATGAAATTAATGAAAATAACTTCATCCTCGGGAATTATATGATCATACCTCCCACGAAGATGAGAAATCATATTATTGACCTTGCCCATGAAGGTCATCTGGGTACGAGCCTTACCAAGTCACGTGTAAGGGAACGTTATTGGTTCCCTAATATGGATTCCATAGTTGAAGCCAAAGTAAAGAATTGCTCCATATGTGCAAATAGCGATAAATCTAAAATTATACACTAAGCTCCCATTTCACCTGTTGTCATTCCAGATAAAACATGGGAAAAATTGGCTGTAGACATTATTGGTCCAATTAATCATACGGGCGTGATAAAATGTTTTGCTTTTTGTTTTAGTCAATTACCATTCTCATTGGGTGGTCACCAGGATGGTCCATCAAGTTACAACAGAGTCCCTTATTAAATTTTTAAAAGATTCTTTCTCAACGGAAGGTATTCCAGCTACCCTGGTTACTGATAATGGGGTATAATTGACGTCGCTGACGATGGCATATTTTCTTTCTCATCTCAACATTGTTCATTTCAAAACAGCTCTGTACTGTCTACGTGGCAATGGCATGGTGGCGAGAATCAATCGCATGGTCAAAGAGTGTATCCAATTGGCTAGCATAAATCGCTTGAATGTGGAGAATGCTATTCAGGATATGCTATGGGCATACCATACTACTCCCAATTCAGTCACTAATGTATCTCCATTCTCTGCATTGAAGTGCAGAAAACCCAGCACCAAACTATTTCCCATTTGTTTGGGTGGGGAAGACAGAGTTGGGCACAACTCGACGCAGGTTAATAACAAAATTGCTCTACACTAAGCAAAATATAGGAGTTATTATGATGTCAAACAAGGTACAAAACAACCTTGGAAAGCTGGTGACTGGGTGTATGTTAAAAACTTAATTATTATGGACCCATGTGTATTGCAAACACAAAACAGAATGTTGCCATAATTGACAATGGGCAGAGCTGGAGCATGGACAGACTGGTAAAATATGACCCTCTTACTTTACCCTTTATGGATGGCTCTCCTAACCAAGTTGATAGCAGAGCCCACACAGGAACAACATCTAGTAGGGATATCCAAGCCCTGTATGGCACAAACTTTACTTTGTGAGCACATGAGCAGGTGGTTTAGGAATTTCTTTTTCTGTCATCCTTCAGTTCCAGTATGCTCTCTTTCTTTTGTCATCTGAGGGGTTATGCTCAAAACTATTTGGTTATGTTTTGGTTACTTCTTGCATGGTCTTGGGATGGGGTTATATGGAGGCTTATGTTTTTAAAACCGTTGGTGGGAAGATTTGTTGTAATATTATCTTATAGTGTCAGTCATATCCACTTTATTCGGTTAATATAAACCATAAAGGTACATTACAAACATCTTATACAACAACATTAAAACCTATACAAGGGTCATATTGAGGTAATCTTAGGCACCATAAAAATTCTGCAAGAAAGCAGTCTAGCCATGATGATATGGGCAGACGCTAGGGCCCCATTTACTGACAGTTGTTTAGACCAAAATGTTGTTTTACGCATGAGCTCTTCATTAGATTCAATAGTTTATCTTTGAAAGGGGGTACTCCTGTTAATACTGCTACCAAAAGGGTGGCTTCAGGGGGTAGATGTAACCTACAGCTATTAACAATCCTATTTGCAATCTTATTTGTGGGTGTTTTACCCTGCCCAGCATGGTGTTGGTTTTCTGAGGGAATGTGTTCTCCCATATACTTGATATTCGTGTCTACCACCCTAGCACCTAGAATATCGCCAGACTTAACCTTATCATAGTTGGCTAAGCCAATGTGTGGGGTGCTCTGACCTTCCTGACTCTGACTCCTCCCCTCCCCCCTTTCTACTATAAGCGGTATTTGACAAAATGTGTACATCGAACATGTTTTTAATCACACCCCAAGTGTTAAAATCCACCAATTTGTGCCATTTTTCCCGCCAGCCCTTCTACCATTGTCTTAACGAGTTTGGAGATATCCTCCAGGAGTGTTGAAAAAAGTGGTTCCAAACGCAACTGGAAAAGGTCACCCACAATTTGTGTCACAGCTGGGTGTAATAGATGATCAGAGTCTAGGAGCCCTCCCCGGTCCTGGCACAACAGAGGTTCAGCCGTGACTGTGCCAGGTTTTTGCCTCTCTTCTTCCCTTTCTTTTTTACTGAGGCCATGATCGGGTGAGGTGGCGGTGGAACAGTCCCACCCAGATGTCCCCCCTCCACTGTCAAAGCCCCCCGTGATGGATCCTGCAGGCCCTGCGTTAAAACAACCTGCTCCGTGGTAGTGACAGGTGCCTCACATGGGGTTGCGTTCAATGAAGCAACAGCTGGTAATGTGCTCGACCCTACATGCTCAGCCCCCAGACCCAGCTGTTTTTCAGTCTTTTGGATCTCCTCTTTTAGGGCTCCCACAGCCGTATTTAAATACGAGATAATAGATGCGCAGTTCCGTGGAACTTTAGCTTTAGTCTTGCCCAAATGATGGCTTCTGTAGGATGGACGAAAGAAGGGTGGCCCAGCCCAGCCTCTGCCAGTCGCTGACAGGCGCATATGGGCTTGCCCTTGCGGGCGCAGCCCGGCCACACCCGCACGCGTCCCGCGCTGCGGGATGCCCTGGCCCTTTATGAGCGTCTCCGGGCGCCGGCAAAAGGTCGCGTTGGCTGCACTCGGGCCGCAAGGATAGCTGGGGTTTGGAGTCCCCTCCAAGCTGCAGCGGTCTAATAGTGGTATGTTCCCACTCCCCTTGTACCCTTAGAACATTCTGGACTGTGAGCTTGTCTTAGAATGTTGGTTGCTCTGCTGAGGCAAGACAGCTGATGTGTAGTGGAGATGATCATAAAAGTATTTTCTTCAGGAACCTGCGTCCTGTCGAATTTTAACAAAAATGCCGAAATATAGAATTGTTAGTGGAAGATCTAACATTTTAATTGTGCGATCTGCATTTTTCTGATACTTGCTTTAACCATTTATCCAGCTTGCTAAATAACTACTCCGCTACAACTCATTGCAACAGCAAACCAGTTGACCCACTCTTTGGTATGCCTTGCAACTCTTCTAGGATGTTTGTTTGGTTGCCAATAGGGACTGCTCCATTAGAAAACTCTTTTGTTAATTGGCTAGTGGAAAAGCCTCTCTCTAGTTGAAGCATGCAGGTGTTCACCCTTTTAATGAAAAGTTCTCAGTCTGATCGAAGTAAACACTTATAAGCCAACCTTGATCCTACTCTACCCAACCAAGCAATTGAATTTAAAAACAAAAGTTTTGGATTTATGGCGCAACACGTTTATAGGTTAAATCTTATCTCTGCCGTTTGGCTGGATGGACTTAATCCCTTTGGTTAACTTTTTTTTCATATTTCTAATAAATCTGCTGATTGCACTCCGCTATTATCTAGGATTTTAGCTTTCTAACTCAGTTCCTCAGAGACCATGGTGATGGTGGTTGTTCACCTCCCAACAAACCACCAGATATCTGCTTATTAACTGCGCACATCACATTCTGCTCCCATAATACATAGTCTGGACAACAGTATGGGTGCCTAGTTGACAGTAGCGCTCCGGATTCCAAGGTGGTGCAAACAGGCTTTCATAATCTACAGACTATAAAAAAACAAATTCTTCTGTAAGTTCTTTTCTCTCCATAGAGTTCAGTCTGTGGCATTAACTGTTTTTTCTGAGGTTATAATCTGAAAATAATCCCTATTTGGGGCGTGTCCCTTAACGTCTTCAAGAATTGAAGCAGCTGAAAGTGCTGTAATCACAGCAGTGTCCTCTTAAAAGATGTGGTAAGTAATCTAGCACATCTCTACCCTGAGTGGCTACCCATTATAGAGAGCGAACCTGTTTTAGGTCCCAGCATATCATCTGTCAAACACTGAATAAAATAGGCCAGTCTTTATTCACAAATCATTTTTTATACTGCAGAGTACCAAGAACTATCCGGTCTTTTGTGGTGCACCTCCTACTTATATCCTAGCAAGTTCACAAATGCCTGTCTGGGAATTTATTCTTTAATTAAATGGATTGCAAAACTTAGGAATTATCTTTCATTAATACAGCTGAAAACCACTACTGGTTTCTTAAAACCATCTAAGCATTTACATGAAAAAGATATGTCCATAACCTATATATGACTATTTCTTTACGGTTGAATTCACTACTTTAAATACATGTTGGTGAGTAAATAAAATAATGCCTATGTTCACAGAAAATGTTTCATTCACCCATTTAAACTTTAACCCACAGTTGGCAAAAAAAAACTACATTATTTTACTCATGAGTCCTTCTATCACCACCCCTGTGCTCTGGCGAGTGTTAACTTATTCTGCCTTTTTCTTTGGTCACAGTTTATTTAATATTATTGCTAGACCTAATAGTATCGTGATTCGCGAACAGTATTGTGATGTACAGATTGCGATTGTTTGAAAGCCATGTGTTTAGCATCCGCCATCTTTTCGCGCTGTGACTTGGGTGACACCTGGAAGTGTCCTGTACCCAGACTAACAATATCTTTATCAATCACATTTACAGCTTTGTTGAATATGTTACTCTGTTCAAGTTAGTCTCTTGATGAGTTTTTATGTTTAGATGAGTCTCATGTCTAAAACTTATACAAAATTGTGAAGTTTAGAGTAATTTTGGGAATTTCATGTTACACAAAATTCGGGAAACACACAAATTTCAGCAGCTTAAATAATAATTCTCCCAGGCTTGCATACAATCAGATACTAGTGAAATTGCATGTCACACTGCTCTTTAGCCAGACTAGCTCATGTGAAAGAAGAAAACTTAAAAACACAAGAACGGACCTGGAAATATTCCTGCAATATCTAGAATTTCTACCTGTTTAGAGTGTGTAGAGGGACACTAGTAGAAGTATAACATCAGTACTGAGAAGTTAGTAGCGAAGTGCCAACATGAAACACATCGTAGCATTGTTGGGTCATAGCGGCAACATTTTAACCAAATATATTTATGCTGGTGTTAAATTCACACTGTTCATAATCATTTCTAGAGATATGTTGAAGACGTGCGTGCCACTGTGAAATCAAAAAAACCATCAACTGTTGAGATTACTTTCAATTTGTTTTGATTCATCGGTGACAAAACTATTATATAACCTCATGTTGGTGCTTAAAAGCTTCTTCACATTTAGTGTCAAGTGTTTATGTTTTATACTTGTTGCTTGCTTTCAGTGACCTGGATGACTTGTTAGAGGAAGATTTGCTATCTGGCAATAAGGTAAGCAAAAAAGCCTTTAAGATTGGTTACTTTTTGCTTTTGGGGATATATGTTAGTGTCTTTGAAAGAATAAAAGTGCTGTCATTTTTACATCTAGAATTTTTTTTTTAATCGAAGTGACATTCCTTAGTCCCAGCATACATTTTCAAAATAATACGAGTAAGGTTTTAGTGTCTGAATATAGACTGCTTTATAGGTCTCGTAGATCTCATTTCAGTACATATTAGGAGGGTGGTGGATATTTTGGATCAGCCCTTACAACAACTAAATTAGTACACACTTTGAGTCATGATATATTCCATTTTGTGCTTTGTTAGTTTATAGCAGTGAAGGAGGAGTCCTGCAGGATTACAGCTGGTGGGGTTCGTGGCACACTAGCAGAAGCAGAGGAATAGCTTGCAGCCAGGCATAGAGCAGGATTCGCTAGTTTTGTGTCTTCTGTGCCATCATGCAAAGATATAACATTTATTGCAAAACAAATTGACACAGGGCAATTGTTCAGCAGCAGGGTAGCAAAAGATATTTAAGACTTGTTAATTGGTATTTGATAAGACCATACCAAATTGTTAATCAGTATGTGTCACTGCGTCTGGTCTTATTATTAAAAATGTGTTAAAAACATAATTGGTTTAAATTAACTCACATTATGTTATTGATAATTGAAGAAGAACCCTGGGTTGTCTGATTGCTTTTCCTCAGATGGAAAATGTCCATTCTAGCAGTCAACTTGTTTACCATCAAAAGAAGGTCATCTGCTGTTGCATTCCCTTTTTGATGTTTTTCCCCTCTTGTAACAGATATTTAAGAACTTAAGGGTAGAGCTGTGGTTTAAACGAGTGCAGCTGCGTTGCTCCTCTAAAGTAGCAGATTAACCTGTGTTGCTACTCTGTTCCTACCTTCGTCCTCCAGCTTTCCCACAGCTACATATCAGGCTGCTCCACAGTGGCTCCATGGGACATCCTGTTGGGCAGACCTGGTCCTAAGGTGTTGCCATAGAATAACCGCACTGGCAGGCTGATTTGAGGGTTATCTTGGGTTTGAATTGATGTGGTCCATTTGTTTACATGCTTGTACAAGCCCCATGCAGGAAAAGAGCAACATATCTGTGCTGACAGTCGGGTTGATCCATTAATTCACCAATCAAACCTCACAAGGTCACATACGTGCACAGAGGCACTGACACATCCATCTGCACACTCACCCTATTAAGCACACATTGACCCTTGACCTGAACCCTTACTAGCACACACCTTTGAATAAATATACATTTTCACTTACACACTTTAAAAAAAAAAAAAAAGCCAGGCCTATTTGCTTTGCCAACACTTTTTTTTGTTATAAACGTTTTTAGTTTTCTAAAAGATATTTGTTTCATCAATACTTACATGTGTTCATTCTTTGGCATAGTGAGAGTTTAGCATAAATAAGTTTCATCATTTACAAGTTCCTGCGGTCTCTCACTCAGGTGGACATCTTGACTTATATTAGCATTTGCAGACATTCAAACATCCAAACCAATTACCCCCGACTTTTTCATGCTTCATATGGCGTCCTTTAGTAGTGTAAGTGGCCTTCTCTACACTTTCTTCTGCTCAGTCCTCCCAGCAAGGCCTCAGTGGTCAGGAGGTCCCAGGCTATCTACCTTTGTTTAATCACCATGATCACTTTGATTGCAAGTAAAGATATCTCATCGATCCATAATCTAATATGTTTTCTCTGGTCTGTTTTGACAGTTATGAACAATGTCCCTTTTTTCTGTCAATCATTCTGCTGTCCAACTTTATCTGGTTTTTCACAGTCTTACTCTTGTGTAATACATAAAGTGCAGCTGTTTTAATTTTATTAACCGGAACCATGTATTTATGGCTCCTTACCTCTGAGGACTTAAGATTTTAAAAGTTGTTTATCAAGACTTCCCAGATCCTTTTTCCTTTATGCGTGCAGTGGTTTCATTCGGTCTCCTGTATGTATGATTAGTTACCTTTGTGGGGCTGTTCACAACTAGCTTGGCCTGATTTTTACCAGCATGAAAACCCAGCTGGTAAAGTAACGTGAATTGGGAAGGACTGTGGGCACAAGCACTACCCAGTTTTTACTCAACTGGTCTCCCCAACACAAACGCACTGAAGTCAAGACACAACACAACAGAAATCCCAAACCTATTCAGAAATATAGAGTATGTTCTAATAAAATTACACCAGAATGACACAAATTCAATAAGGGGGCTAGAGGTGTGAATTGTTTAATTTTTCAAATACAAATTGCTGCAAAAAACATTAAATGTCAACTGGTCATGATAGGCTGGGACCTAGGCGTGATTTGAGGTTGATCGTGATGCAGGTTCGACGAGGTTAGAGGATTTAACTTGGGACATCGTCTCAAAAATGCAAGTCCAAAGTCTTCAGCAGGGCAAGGCAGCAGGCTGTACCCAAAGTCAAACGAGGTCCCAGTGAAGCAGTTTGTTTTTGGCAGTAAAGCTCAGAGATGTTTTTCCAGAGGAATAGTAGGTCTCGAGTCTTCTGCATTTTGTGTCGGTCACTTCGTTTGGGGGAAGCCTCCTGAGCAGTCTTTTAGAGTGATCACCAACTCACAAAAAATAATGGGTGCTTAGTATTGTCATTTATTTCTTCTCTCGGGTTCAAGTCTACTACACCTGCAGTACCTCCAATTTAATTATCTCAATTTAAACAATTTAGAACGTGAGGTCACCATTCTTCTAGAGAAGCAAGATGTGTAGAGGGTCCTCAACTCTCAAAATAAAAAGGGATTTATTCATATTAATATCTGTTTCTGAAAAAGGGACAAGAAACAAGAATTCAGACCCATTTTGAACTTTAAAATGGTGAACTAATCAATCAAATAACTCCATGTTAGCCTTGCATCATATATATCCCCTGCCTTCAGCTCAATCAGTGGGAATTCATATGTATTATAGACTTATGATGCTCATTTTGACCTATCTTATAAATCTGTTGGAATTTAGAGCATTACACTTCGCTCCAAAGTGTAGCCTTCAATTTGAATTCCCTGCTAGAAGACCGGAGTCCTTTCCTAAGGATTTCAAACTGTCTGAGGATGACCTTGTGTGGAATGCAGATATACCTTTATAGAAGATGCTTTCTGCAGAACCTTTCAGGAAGAACAGTGGTTTCTAAATAATGTGGTGCTACCATGCATTTTCTTCCTCAGGGGGTTTCTACAGATAGACCTCTTTGAAGATGCAGAAATGCCAGCACTTTCACCTTTGATGACCAGCAAGGGTCGACTGCTCAAGTTAGTTTCTGTATGCATTTCTACCAATCTCACTGCTACTATTGGTCATAATCAAGTTAATGTTCTCCAGAGCTGGGGCGAATCTTATACCTGCTCAACAACTGGCAGTGGTGGATCACCGAACTGCTTTACCTGCCAGACCCTTCACCCAAATGTTACTGTGCAGAACGAATCTCCTTCACATATGCCTTGAGCCAACCATGTTATTGGTACCACTTGGGGGAAATGAGTTCTAATATGATTTATTGGCAAGGTTTGGATGCCTAGAGATGGAAAATATGTGATAGCGAGCCATAACTCTTTGCCATTTGTGTGTTACCACTCCACTCCCAAGATCCATTGATATAAATGAAATTTATTTTTTTCATAATTTTTATTGGTTTATTTTAAAAAATTACGATTACAGTAAATGTGATTATATAAATTGATAATTATAATAGTAATTAGTATTACTTTAAGTACATCATGTAAAATTTATAAATGTTTACATTTATTTTTCCAGAGCCGGTGCAGCATCCTGAAGAAGACTGAAACAAGCACATTCTGTCCCTCTGATCCCCAGTGTATAATTCATGTATGGTCAAATGTCAAACATGGAGTTGCGCTGACAAGCCCGCAGGGCTACTCATCATGGAAAACTTTGTTAGAGGCAGCTCAAGTAAGGAGTCACATTCAACTGTTAGATATTGCGAGGAATGTGGAAAGCAACACAGTTCCCTGAGCATTTTTGCCACAGGAAGTGCAGGAGCCTGTTGAAGAGAGATTTACAGACTATTAAGCGTAAAGCTGAAGCAAGTGTCAGTGATGATGCTGGAACGAGCGAGTGCACAAGTAAACGCTTAAACAGAAGAACATCATTAAAGTCAAATGTGTATGCTGAAGAATGTATATTTTGATTGACGACTCACTGAAAGGCTTGAAACCCTCATAACAGGCAGAGGAATACAGGGAATAGACGAATCATCCAAGAAGCATATTAGAAGAAAATTGGACTCAGAGTTCTGTGACAGCCTCCACATATTCCCAGACAACCAAGGAAAATTATTGGCCCAACCTGACAGTGTCATGCTGCAGGATGTTGTAAGACAAAACCTGAGTGTGAAAAGAGAATTATCAGTTTTAAAGGTTAAGGCAACAGACATGAACAAGATAATTGATCAAACCTTATCGCACATAAGAACAATGATTAAAATAAACCTGACATCAATACCATGGCCATATCATCCCTCAGACGTTGATAAAGATTAATTTACAGTGCCTGATTATCTTAAACAGTTCCTATTAGGACTTCTGACTGGAGATCCAGAAAACACCAAGTCGCCCAAATGGGTCTCCTTACTTATGCAATCATTCAGTCAGGACATTATATATGCAGTGACAAATGGCCAGCAGAACCCCTCCCCCCGCCCCCCAAGCAATTGTTGCTCCCTTATGCCGTAAAAACGCTGACAGGCAATGTTGAAATCATCCGCACGCTAAACAGACTTGGTCATGGGATTTCAGACTCCCAACTGGAAGAAAATGATACCGCCTTGTGTCATTAGGAACGTCTTGCTACCTTAAATGTGCAAATTGCTCTTCACTAACTAAGCATTGGATAACATTGATAGGCTGGAAGAGACTCTTACTGGTAAGGGGACAACTCATCGAGTCAACGGTATAGCTGTGCAGCCCAAGTTGTTTGGACCACAACCTTTTAAAGCTCCTCACCCAAGTATTGAGAAACAAAAGCAAAGAACATTGGCTACCACAAATACTGAAGAATTGTTCATGTATGTTTCTGGTGAACGAGTTGGGCCTCAGCCATTGATGACAAGTACCGAAGTCATGCCAGAATGTGCTGCCCAATTGAGGCTTTCACAAAATAACATAATCTGGGTTGCTACAAGACTAGAAGAGAGCCTTGCACGGATAATACCAAGTTGAACAGGATTTAGCGTCAGTACTAGAGACCTAGTTAGTGTATCACAGGATTCCATTGGCTACTTGCCCACCATTAATGCCCCTGCAACTGAGTTGACAACTGTTTATGGAATTTTGAAACGGTCAAAGCGGACAAGCAATCACTGCATTCGGTGAAAATTGTAGTGGTCATGGATCAAGCTTTCTACGCAAAAGCAACTGAGATCGTGTGGAAGCATAACGCAGCTTACGACTGAATCATTCTTAGAATGGGCACTTTTCACACTATTTGCAATGTAATGTCTGTTCTTGGAAAACGCCTTCAAGACGCCGGCCTTCGCGACCTTTGAATTGAGGCCGAAATGATAGCAGAAGGATCAATATCGGTACTAGAAGGCCGTATGTACAATCTTGCAGTTCGAGTACACAAGTGCGTGTATGAAGCTATGTTGAGACCGGCTTGGTTGGACTTTAGCCCCTGGAATCTTCGTAAGAATTACGAAGAGAACATTCAGGTAGTCTACACCTTCATTGAGGATTTTAATGACTTTGCAAAAGACCTATGCCAACAGAGATTAGATGACCTCTTGCAGAATACTGCCTTTGCTGAAGTAAAACTGCTTTGGGATGTATTTCTGGAACATCTTCATCATGACAATGAAGATCTTTCTGCATTTTGGATGTCGTATGTGGATATTGTTAAAAATGTCATGCTGGCTCTGCTGCTTGCTGTTCGAGAAGGAAATTGGCATTTTACATCTTACCCACATACGCTCTATGATTCCATAGTGTTTTGCATATAACAGAATGAACTACGCTAGATATCTTCCTGTATACTATGCTGAAATTACATTAGTTGCAGTGAAACATCCAGGGATACACCACAACTGCATCATCGGAAGCTTTTCAGTTCAACTGTCAGATGCTCATCCGTTTGGACGAATTTCGGTCAATCAAGCAATATAGGTAACAGTCAACAAAGACACACAGAGTCCGGGTGGTACGACAAGGTTCAACCTCAAGGCGGGTGCTGTGAAAAGATAATATGTGTCTGGTGAACACAGAAGTGCCTTTTTGGGTCAGATAAGGGAAATGGTTTGTAACAACAGATCCGATCTTACGCAGACCTACATGAATTGAAAAAGACAAACATGAGAGCTTTTAGTCTGGTTCAAAGCTGGATAAACCCAGTTGTTGGGCCACATGATCTCATTAGTCTCTCCACAGCATAAATGGCATCGCAGAACATAGAGTTCGAGAGAATGAAGGCGCATGAAATAGGTGAACAGTGCTATACAGACTTCAAACTTGAGCGACATGAGAATAATCCACCTATTAAGAAGTTTCATGACCCAATGAAAATGATCAAACTAAAAGTGTTTATTAAAATATCCAAGAAGAAGGTAGTGAACAGCAATGGCGGGACAATCATCATGAAAGAAGACAAATCACTGTTTGGTTGAATCATTGTGACAGCGTAGAATAGGGATTTCCAAATGGCAGATGTACTCTTTCATCCCTTACGACCTTAACCTTTAGCAACTTCAGAAGGTCTGTTGAGAAAAACTTTACCACCTGAGGAAATACCTAGAAATTCAGCCACAATGATCGATGGTATGGTTCTTGTTCAGAGAGTCAAAGGAGTGGAATCAAACTTTGGTGAGTTGGCTATGTCTTTCTTGTCCATGGCTTTGTGGGAAGGAAATAGGAGTCAAAGAATCAATGTTGTGTTTGATAACGTACAATGAGACGTCTATTAAGTACAGCGAAGGGACAATCGGGGGGGGGGGGGAGGGGGGGAGAACTTGGGCACCAGTTACAGAGCATCTCACCTTCCCAGATTGTCAGACAGTGAAGGAAATTCCTAAGCCACGTAAGGAATAAAACAACTCATCGCATTTCTTGTTAACGTATTGAGGAAGCCAGAGTATTTTTGTAACACTTGAGAATAAAAAACTGTTTGTGAACTGTGAAGATAAATTCTACGAAATCACATCCGAAGGAAGCCACGAAGTGCCCGATCTCAACAGTACACACGAAGAAGCAGATGGTAGTTTGTTGCTGCATACTGCACACACTGCTAATGAGGGTTATGAGGCAGTAATGATAAGCTCAGATGACACCGATGTGTTTGTGTGCTTGGGATTCCATGACAGAATCATGGCTACATTGTTTCTGAAATGTGGTACTAAAATATGCATGCGAGTCCTTGACATTGAGAAAATAGCATCTGAAAGAGACACGTTAGTGACAGATTCCTTACCTTAGAATATCCCCAGGCGTCAGGCTGGATCCGGAAAGTTTTTGCGTAGCAGTACCCTTGCGCGTCGGTAGGCGGCGTCGTGCGGCTCCGCGTCGTGATCGCCGGGATGACGTCGCGGGCAGTACTTAGACGCCGCCCCTGCGCGCTGACGTCAGTTCTTCTTTTTCCGCGCCAGCAAGCGCAGATCCGGGAAGAGCAGTGCCCTAGTCACTTTTTGACTAACCTTTTTTTGTGAATTTTTCACTGTTTCTTCATCGAGTCTTCACGACTCCTAGGTGTCGTAGGGATGCCCGGCTTCAAGCCATGCGAGGCCTGTGGTCGCATGATGTCGATCACGGACCCGCATCTCGAGTGTCTCTTCTGTCTCGGCCGAGACCACGACACGAAGTCGTGCCCTGACTGCCGGAAACTTCATCCGAAGGCTTTGCGAGAGCAGTCTCGAAAGCTACTCGAGGTCCGGCAGTCGGCTCTGCGCCGCACCAAGCCCCGGTCCCGGGAGAGGTCGAGGGGCCGGTCGCGGAATCCCCGCCGGTCGTCGGAGTCCAAGTCTTCGCGCTCCTCGGGTAAGTCGAAGCACAAAAAGTCTAAGAGGCGTCATCGCTCTAAGACTTCGCCTCGCCGGTCTGGCGACTCGGCTGAGGCCCCAGTCGGCACCGTCCCCGCGGCCCCGGACATGCCTGTAGAGCCGCCCCCGCATTACCCGTCCTATCCGGGTTCGGGGGCGACTCCGGCCGAAATACAGGAATTCCTGTCGGCCATGACCCGCCTCTTCGGGCCTTCAGGCCCCTCCGGTGCACCTTCGGGCCCCGCGGGCCCTGATGGGGTTGCCCCGGCGCCGCCGTCGACTCCGGTCTCGGCGCCGCCTGTCCCACCAGCCTTCATCCCGGCCTCGGCTCCGGCCTCGATCCCGGCTCCGGTGGTGCCGCAACCCCCATCGACGCCGGTTGACTTAACCACGCCTCCACCGACGTCCCCGGTGCCGTTCCTGACGCCGTCCGGGGCTCCGGACGGTGTCGGTCCCCGGCTCTCTCCGGCTCCGGACATGGAGCCGGACCGACGTCGCTCGACGCCGGCTCCGGCGCTGATGAGACCTTGGGTCCCAAATGTCCCTCCTCCTCCATATTTTGAACAAGAGGAGGACCAGGAGAGCTGGGAGGGGTCTGAGGACCCTCTCACACAACAGTGTGAGTATGATCCGGACTGGGCTGAGGAACTTGGGGATGCCAGTGGTCTAGACACCTCCCCTGACACTGGCATGCTGTCTCCTCCCGTGGCTACGGAGGAGGGAGCTAATTTTGCAACGGTGTTGCGTAGAGCAGCTGGAGCCTTACATCTCCAGTTGCCTACTGTGGCCGTCAGGACTAACCTCCTGACAGAAGTGCTTCAGCCGGCGGCTTCCTCCTCGGAGACTGTGCTGCCGTTTAATGATGCACTCACTGACGTTCTTTTGGGTGCCTGGTCCAAACCCACCACAGGGGCTCCTGTGGATAGGAACGTGGCCCGACACCATCGCCCTGCTCCGGGCGACCCATTGTTTCTCTCCCAACATCCCACCCCCGAGAGCTTGGTTGTCCAAGCCTCTGCCTCCCAAACCGCCTTCCCTACCGCCCCTCCGGATAGGGAATCCAAACGCCTGGACCAATTTGGGAAGAAGGCTTTTTCTTCCTCCAGTGCTGGCTTGCGGTCCGTCAACACCGCTTGCCTTTTGGGCCGAAATACCCACTCCCTGTGGGATTCGGTGGCGGCTGTTTTGCTGCAGTGTTCTGAGGAGGTCCAGACACTGCTTACCCGCGCCATTGCGGAAGGGTGAGATGCGGCTAAATACACCATACGTTGTGGCCTTGATACCGCCAACTCGCTGGGCAGATCACTTGCGACGACGGTGGCGCTACGTCGCCACGCCTCGCTGAGAACTACTGGTTTCTCGGGTAATGTCCAGAATACACTCATGGACATGCCCTTTGATGGAGTCGGTCTTTTTGGTTCAAAAGCAGACCATGCGCTGGAGCGGTTTAAGGACTCACGGGCTACTGCCAAGTCCCTGGGCCTTTCTGTTGTACGCCCTCCGCTCACCTCTGCTTTTCGCCCCTTTCGTGGCCACGGAAGGGGCGCCCAGTCACGTCAGCTGCCCAGCCACCGGCCCGCGCAGCAAGCGTCTTCGCGTGGCCGAGGACGTGGATACCGCCGTGGCGGTTCGGGCAACCAGCGTGCGGGTCAGGCCACCACCTCCAACCCGTCCGCGGCTTCCAAGCCCTCCTAGTCCCTCCTTTCCGGTGCACAGCACGCCAGTAGGGGCAGGGTCCGCCATCACCTTCACCACTGGCGTCCCATCACCTCGGACAGGTGGGTCTTGGACATTGTCCGAAGGGGCTACTCCCTCCCCTTCGAGACCACTCCCCCAGCCATGCCACCTCAATTCCACCGCATGTCAGGGGATTACTTGGTACTTCTGCAGGAGGAAGTCACGGCCCTCTTGGCCAAGAGGGCCATCGAGCATGTTCCGACCCCAGAAGTAGGACGTGGTTGCTACTCCCACTACTTCCTGGTGCCCAAAAAGGACAAGGAGGACATGCGTCCTATCTTGGACCTCCGGAACGTCAATCGCTTCCTCCGGAAGGAGAAGTTCAAGATGCTCACCCTAGCTCAGGTCTTGACTGCCCTCCACCCTGGAGACTGGTTGGTAGCGTTGGACTTGCAGGGCGCTTATTTTCACATCCCCGTCCTGCCTGTCCACCGGCGTTACCTGCGGTTCACGGTAGGCCTCGAGCATTTTCAGTTCACCGTGCTCCCCTTTGGCCTTACAAGTGCCCCTCGGGTGTTCACGAAAGTGATGGCGGTGGTCGCAGCTCATCTGCGCCGGGCAGGGGTTCCAGTCTTCCCCTACCTCGACGACTGGCTGCTGAAGGCGGGCTCGTCCCAGGCAGTCGTCTCCCACCTCCAGACTACGGCCGAACTCCTGCACTCGCTGGGGTTCTCCATCAATGTGCCGAAGTCGCATCTGATCCCTTCTCCACAGCTCCTTTTCATCGGAGCAGTTCTGGACACGACGCAGTTTCGGGCCTATCCTCCCGAACGGCGAGTCCGGGATATTCAGGCTATGATTCCGATCTTTCAGCCTTTATCCTGGGTTTCGGTACGGATGACCCTGAGGCTGCCGGGCATCATGGCCTCCTGCATCCTGCTGGTCACTCATGCCAGATGGCATATGCGGGCTCTGCAGTGGGACCTGAAGTTCCAGTGGGCGCAGCACCAGGGCAACCTGTCCGATCACGTCCAGATCTCGGAGGGGACTGCAAAACAGTTGCAGTGGTGGCTCTCGAACCGGCAGTGGGTCATGGGCAGATCCCTCTCCCTTCCCCAGCCAGAACACACAGTTGTGACGGACGCGTCCCTTCTGGGATGGGGCGGTCACATGGGAGAGGCGGAGATCAGAAGCCTCTGGTCTCCGGCGGAGTCCCGGCTCCATATCAACCTTCTGGAGCTCCGGGCGATCCGACTTGCACTCAAGGCATTCCTTCCCTCTGTCAAAGGGAAGGTAGTGCAGGTGTTCACAGACAACACCACCGCCATGTTGTATTGCAACAAACAAGGCGGGGTGGGGTCGTGGACCCTCTGTCAGGAGGCTCTGCGCCTCTGGACATGGCTGGAACATCAGGGCATGTTCCTGATGGTTCAACACCTGGCAGGTTCCCTGAACGCCAGGGCGGACGAACTCAGCCGCAGGTGCATGATGGATCACGAATGGCGTCTTCACTCGGAAGTGGCGCAAGGACTCTTTCTACAGTGGGGAGAGCCTTGGTTAGATCTATTCGCCACCGAAGAGAACGCGCAATGTCCTCAGTTCTGCGCGTTGGAATTTCCAAGGCGGCACTCGCTCGGCGACGCTTTTCGTCGCGAGTGGAGTTGCGGTCTGTTATACGCCTTTCCGCCTATACCACTTCTACCCAGAGTGTTGAAGAAGATTCGGCACGACCGGGCCCAGTCATTCTTGTGGCTCCGGACTGGGCTCCAAGAGTTTGGTATCCCGAGCTACTCAGTATGAGCGTAGATCCCCCGATCCGTCTGCCTCTTTGGGAGGATCTTCTGTCGCAGCAGCAGGGGACGGTCCTCCACCCGAACCTGTCCAGCCTCCACCTGCTTGCGTGGAGATTGAGCGGCGGCAGTTGATTCCTTTCGACTTGCCTCCCGAAGTTTGTGATGTGATTCTGGCAGCCAGGCGTCCTTCCACTAAGGTGGTATACGCCTGCAGGTGGAACAAGTTTGTGGCATGGTGCACAGCAAAGGCTGTGAATCCCCTTTCTGCCCCTCTTTCTGAGGTTCTTCTGTTCCTTCTTTCCCTGGCCCAAAAGGGTTCTGCCCTGGGTACCATCAAGGGCTATCTTTGTGCCATCTCGGCCTTCCTCAGGCTTCCTGATCAGCCCTCCCTTTTCAAGTCCCCTGTTGTTAACAGGTTTCTAAAAGGCATTACACACCTCTTCCCTCCTGTTCCGTTTGTAATGCCTCAGTGGGACTTGAACTTGGTTCTTACCTTTCTTATGTGCGCTCCCTTTGAGCCTCTACATAACTGTCCTCTTCGTCTTCTGACTCTGAAGACAGCCTTTCTGGTGGCCATCACCTCCGCTCGGCGGGTGAGTGAGCTCCAGGCTCTATCATGTAAACCTCCCTTTCTGTCTGTCCATCCAGACAAGGTTGTTCTTAGGACGCGTCCGTCCTTCTTGCCAAAGGTGGTTACTGCCTTCCACATTGGGCAGACCATCACTTTGCCCACCTTCTTTCCGCCTCCGCATCCTTCCAGAGAGGAAGAAAGGCTCCACCGTCTGGACCCAAAACGTGCGCTTTCCTTTTACATCAACCGCACACAACACTTCCGGGTGGATGACCAGCTCTTTGTTGGCTACGTGGGCGCCAAAAAGGTCGGGCGGTGCACAAGAGAACCATCTCCCGCTGGGTAACCTTGTGTATCAAAGCCTGCTATTCTTTGGCTAAGAAGGAGCCTCCTGTTGGGCTGCGTGCCCATTCCACCAGGGCAACGGCTGCTACCACGGCTTTGGGCCGCGGTGTTCCGCTGCAGGATATCTGTCAGGCAGCTACGTGGGCCTCGCTGCACACGTTTACAAAGCATTACTGCCTTGACAGTCCGGTCCGGAGGGACGGCTTCTTTGGCCGTTCTGTCCTCCGGGACTTCCTTGTCTGATCTTTGTTCGCAGACCCACCACCGGGGTTGGTATTGCTGGGGTATCTATTCTAAGGTAAGGAATCTGTCACGAACGTGTCTCTTTCAGATGCACAAGTTACTAACTTGTGTAACAATATATCTGTAAGAGACAGTAGTTAGTGACAGATTCCTTACCGCCCCACCCATCCTCCCCGTTCTGCGAACTGATTTCTAGGGTTAAGGACATCCCTTTCAGGGCCTAGTATTTTTCAGACACCTATGTCAGCTTCTTGCATGGCTCTGCGTTCCTGGCGCGGAAAGTCGTGTACAGAACTGACGTCAGCGCGCAGGGGCGGCGTCTAAGTACTGCTCGCGACGTCATCCCGACGATCACGACGACGGACGCGGAGCCGCACGACGCCGCCTACCGACGCGCAAGGGTACTGCTACGCAAAAACTTTCCGGATCCAGCCTGACGCCTGGGGATATTCTAAGGTAAGGAATCTGTCACTAACTACTGTCTCTTACAGATATATCGTTACACAAGTTAGTAACTTGTGCTTCAACTCTTGGTGAAAATGTTTGTCGAGCTATGATAGGTCTCTATATGTTTACTGGATGTAACACAGAAAACGCATTTGCGGGAAAGGGAAAAGTGCATTCAAAATATTGTCTGCTGACAGATCTACACTGGAAACATTGCAGCTCGGAGACAAATGGGATCTTTCTGAAGAACTGATGGACAAATTGGAGCAATTCTCATGCTTGCTGTATGCACCAAAATCTTCGGTTTATCACGTGAATGACTTGAGATATCACCTATTCTGTACAAAGAAGGGTGAGCTAAGACGGTCATAAACTTCCACCTTGCAGGGACTGTCTGAAGAACCACTACAGAACGTTCAAATTATCAAGCTACTATAAGCAAGAGATGTTTTCTGAATGACCCATAGACACCTAGTCCAAGTACTAGAGGCTGGAAGTTGGAAGAACACGAGGAAGCAGAGCAACTGGTAGTGGACTGGATGGAGGGGCAGCCAGCACCTCAGGCTGTGTTAGATATACTAGCTTACAACTGCATTGGGGACTGCAAACTGCCAACAAATGTCTGCTGTCTAAATGACAAAGTGCACTGACATGCAGACTTCCCGCCTGTGAAAATCAAACAGACACAGAGAATGATGACACCTATTCAGAAGAAGAAGATGCTGACGAATTTGAATGATAAATTGTATTTATGTTCACTCATGACATACATTGTCTATGTAAGATGTAACAACTATTATTATTTGAAATTGTAAGTGAAAATTATGCATATAATCTATATCAATATGAGGAATACAATAAAGTTTTATTGTTATTATTTTAAGTACTATATTGTTAGTATAACAATTAATAATCATAATTATTTTTAAATAATATTGAATTTAACTAAGCTGCTGGAATTAGATTTATTTTTCCACATATGATGAATTTGTATGCTATTATCAGAAATATGAAAAACATTATTTTTTTTGGTTATGGTTGCTAATCCAATCATATCAGATAAAAGGCAAAGAGTGATGATTTGCTATCACACATTTTTCATCTCTAAGCATCCATACCTTGCAAAAAATCATTTTAGAACCCATCCCCCTGAGTGGTACCAATGGCCTAAATTTGTGGTCCTGGCTCATTGCTTAACCAGTCCGGGGTCAGATGCTGCATTGTGATCTAACATGGCTAACATTTGTGGCCTAACTTCTAATTCCTTACAGTATGGAATTTTAGACTTTTTTCTGGCGTTCATGGGCATTTTGAAGGTATCTAAGGGCCCAGGCACCATGACTTCCTACTTCTTCAAATGAAAGACATTGTGCCTGTGGTGCATAGAAAATACTGTCAACCCAGCAAGGGTTGGAGAGGTGGGGGAAGGGGAGGGTACAGTTCTCTTCTATAAAGGTATATCTCACAGCAATGACTGCTTACAGGACATGTATTTCTCAAACTTCTTCTCTGAATTCCAGTCATTTAGGAATTCCTAGAGGGTAATATATTATCTTGATAGTTGTAGACCTTTCAGCTACCTTGGAGCTCGGTGTACTTCTTCTGAAACTCATGGGCCTCCTTTTGATATGATCCATAAGTCCTCCTTCCAACAACTCATGAAAAGCTGCCTTCCTAGCTGGGCTCACATCAGTGCGCAGGCATTAGGAATACAATAGCTGTATGTTCCAATGAAACTTGCACTGTGTTCTTGTAGAACAATTTGGTCAGGCGGTCATAACTAGGTTTTCTTCTCAATGTGGTATAAGATTTCCATGTCATAATGCCTGTTCCACTAAAAACAGCCTGTCGCCATCCTTCTACTACTGAAGAAAGGTCTGTCAGTACACCAGATGTTAAGAGAGTGATAATATTTTCTTAACGAAACAAGATATTCATAAAATTGTGTCTTTGTGAATAATAGTCCTGTTCATCCAGGTTTATCCACTTTGAAGCCATCTGTTTATAGATTGATTGTTTCCTGTATATTGCTTTTCTTTCTTAGCAGAAAACCAACAGGCCCCCTAGCTTGAAGCCCTAAAACCTACTCCACTAGAGAATAAAGCTGCACATGTCCTTTTTTAAAGAATAATCTCAAATACATAAATATGCAAAGCAACAAGTTGGATGTCACTTGACAGCTTCATGAGGCACTACTCATGAGCCAGACTGTAGAGCTGACACTCGTGTGTTTTGCCACTTTGAGGAATTTCTTTGGATAGAGCATAAAATGTTCTCTCTTTGTCCCCTTCATTTTTCAAGGGATGGGCTTTATACTGTTTTCAGTGGAGATACCCTTGAAGCAGTACTGTTCACCGCTTATGATTTCAGTGAAGATTCCCCTAAATGGGCAGAGGAATTGGCCTAATGGCTAGGGCGGTCGACCTTGATACTGGCGAACCGGGTTCGAGTCTCCGCAACAACGCTCAACATCCTGTGACTCTGGGCAAATCACTTAATCTCCCCGTGCCTAACAAAAATGAATGTGTCCTCATGTAACGCAACTGGTGCTCGTGTAAAGCGCTCTGATGCCCGATACCTTTGGGTCAAGTTTGCGCTATATAAAACTCCGTAAAAAAAAAAAAAATGAAAATCAAGATTACAGATATAAGAAGTTTTTCTTTCTGAGCTCCTGGTTGTGCTCCACTCTTGTTAAACTATACCTATTCTCATGTGAACTCTGTGAACTGAATTGTAAAAATGACTGCCATCCTGGATTACATGTTCTCCATATATTTATCAGTCGCTGGCCCTCCATCCCTTTTTTCAGTAATCTCTCAGAGATAGGCAGTAGCCTTCGTCATGTCTGGGTGCTATCCTACGCGTATTGGCCTCCACACCGAGAAAATATATTGTCTCTGAAACTCCTCCACTGAAGTATAAACAAAAGTGATGAATGGCGTGCTTGATTTAATCTCAGCCACTGGTAATTACTCAGGGCTGCATCCCAGTCCATTGTTATTTTGTACACAATGCCAATTCAGCTTGGATCCAGCCAAAGCACACCAGTCTTGACCCTGCTCCAGTGTGAACAGTCCAGCCCGCACTGCCAAGCCAGTTCCTCTAGGAACCAGATCAGCCATGTATAGCTTGGTTCCAGTGGCACAGTGAGCACAAGACCCATGTTTGGGCATACCCGTCTCACTTAGGGAGACACACTGAAGTATACAAAAAAGTGATAGATGAAATGCTTGAACTAATCTTGGTCACTGGTAATTACTCAGGGCCGCATCCCAGTCCATCGTTAATTTGCATTCCATGCACCTCCGCTTGAACCCATCCAATGCAAACTACTCCCCTTCATCATCTCTGGTTGGGGGGATTGAAGGGGATAACATTGTTTTCGTTATTGGCATATGCATTCAGCATATTTACCAGTTTAACATGTACAATAGTGCATATGCCTTCTGGGTCTGTGAATATCGAAAGAACTCCACCAGGGATTTTGATTATGATTCTCTGGCACAGGATCGATGAAGAAAAAAAGATCTGTCCCCATCACATTCCAAACAATGTAACATGTTCCTCTTTCGTCATGTTTGTCCCCTCCAACAGAACTAGTTGTGCCCTGCAATGCCTCTTTACATGGTCATTCAGGCCACATGTTTCATTTGGTCTTGCATCATTCAATGCCAAACGACACACGGATCTTAAACCAGGCATTTCATTTGGTACATCATCAGAGGGCTGCTGTCCTGCACAGCGCCACCCTTTGTCCTTGAACCACCTAGCAGAATTCCTCCCACTGTCTTGGAGTATTTACAATTGTGTTATATTTTTTATTTAATGTGCATTTATTTAACTTAATTTGAACAATAACCAGAACATACCGCTTCCTTTCCCTTAGCCACTTGACCTATCCATTCCCTTGTCAGACCCCTTTATCCTCCAAGGCCCTTCCTAACTCTGGAGCCAGCACAGGGAAGAAATCCTGGTTGCTCAGTCCCCAATAAGCTCATAACTTTGGTTTGCTACTTGCCATTGCACGCAGAACTGGTTCATGTACTTGTGATAATAGTTTATCTTTATGGAAGGAGATAAACATCAGTGCTTCCGGTTTTGTTCCTCCCTGCTTGATTTATGATCCCGGTGAGCCAATTTGCCTATGGATTGACCAGTTTGAGATATCTAGCATTTTTCCAGCAAACTCCCTCGCCTCCCTCTGTACTTGGCAACAGAAAAATGATTCTGACCTCTATGATATGTTCTCACTTCCCTCAAGGCGGTATCACAAACAGTCCTTATGAAGCCTCAGTTCTATCTGCTGGGGACCTCTCTCTCTAATTCCTGGTCTTTCCCCATTTACTGCCATCTTTGTCCTGTCACCCACCGATGCTGTTACGGGTTGCACATTCCGGTTGTTTCTGGTGGGTCCATGGCATCAGTCAAGATTTTCCTCTTCATCTATACTTTGCCCTCATCAAATATTTTCATTTAGCCTGGATACATTAGCATTACATTCACACCCATTTTTGTCAATTTACTTTTCACACCTTCTTAAAATTTCCCTTGGTCTTTCTTCCAGCTGTGTATAGTACAGTTTAACTTTCTCCTGTCTGCCTGTAAGATAGTATTACAACTCATTGAACCTCTATGACTAAGATCTCAGAACTGTACGTGGCGCCCGTGGTGCATGTTTACCCACCACTGCATTGCCTGCCTGTTCAGTTGAGAAATAATTAGGGGGAACTTCAAAGACTGCTCCTAATCTCAACTATTCATCGAGGAACAGTTCCGTATTTTGGCCCTCTGGATTTTCAAAGAGCTTCTTCCTACCTCAATATTGTGGTGGCTAAACTGTACCTCAGGTTCTTCTGCTGTGTTTTCTAGTTGTGCAATTCTCTCACATATTGTTTATCATACAGGATTACAGTTAGTGGACTGTTTCCTCCATGCATCCCATCCTTTCCTCTTTTTCCATTAACCGCTTGTGTCGCTTATCATGGGTCAAATGTAATCATAGTTTCCCCAATTTCTAAAACTTCAATCTTTTTCTCTAGAGAGATGTAAGATTCTTAGTTAGCCTAAAAACACTCTTGTGTTTCAGCAGCAGTGGATCAGTTCCATGGCAGGGGTTTGCAAGGAACCATGTTTTTCTAAGTGGATCGATTTAGGGTTCATCACATACATATGCATTTTATTTGCCTGACTTTTCCTGTCCTGTACCTCATGCCCCCAGGTAGAGTCCACAGTGCAAGATCATTGGACGCCTGGCAGTAGGGACATTGACCACTGCTTGTTCATTTTGAATGAACTTTCAGATTGACACTGGTGTGCCATGTCTGCTGTCCTTTACATCCAGGATTTTGATTGGCTTGCCTCCACTACAGCAGTGACCCAGGGAGTGTGCACTCTTCAGTATTTACTAAATCCTTGGGCGCTGAAGATACTGTTCCACTACACAGAACGCTTTGGATCAAAAGTAGCCACATTTTGTTGCACATGTGAGAGTGCCATGTTAGCTGGATATTCTGTTAATTTGGGGTTGTCCAATCTCGAACTTTAGTTATTTAGACCCTATTTAGTGTGATCCTGCCTCCATTAAGGCCCGGGCTATTCCACAGTGCTTTTTGACAGCATATCCTCTTATCTTGTGGGTGCCCAGGGCACTGACGTTTCTGGAATAGGGGCAGAAGGTTTTCCCTGCATAGTGCCTTCTGCCCAGCTGCTTGGCAGGTTCCCTTTTCACTTTCTGCAACAGGCATTCGCCTCTGCTTGATTACCCTCCATCCCCTTCACACTTAATTGTCTCCACTGGATTCACAAATCATTGTTGCTTTCATTAAGCCCTCTTCTTTTGTGGTTCACCTCGTTGTCTCCCTTTGTTATGGCTTGGGTGAAATGGTGTGGGACGTGGGCAGGTGGGAGTTAACTGGGGTAAATCCCTGGTGTCTTCTTCCTTTCCTGGATTGTCAGCTGCCCACTTTCATGAGCAACTGTCCAGTCGTCGGCTCCTTGCATGATGCTGCAGTTCCTCCGACACTCACAACTGGGCAAATTTGTTATCAAATCTATGGAGAAACCCTTTTACTGTTTGTGGCAGCAGGTTTTCCGTGGAGCTTGCAAATTACAGCTGACTGACCCTCTTGTGTCGTCCTAATCTCTCTCAGTAATGGAACTCTAAGTGTTAGCTCTATCTTCAGAAGAGCTCTTTATGAACATATCTACTCTGACCTGCGTAATGTTTACATCTCTCTTAGCACCTGACACAAAATGAATTTTATGTACTTCATTCTAAATGGTTTTGCAAATCTGAATTTCTTGGTCCTTTATTTTTAAACCTAGAACCAGTCTGATTACTCTGATGAAGATCTCAATGATGATCTTTTGCAAAGTGATGAAGAAGAACAAGAACAGCAGCCGAGCTTCAGGTAACAATAATTACTTCAAGTGTCATTTGTAAACCACTGTTTGTATTTGTGCCCATCTGTTCCCTGTAATGTTTTTGACATACTCTGAAACACTATTTTTTCATGATCTTTGAGGCCTCAAATGCAAAGTGGCATTAGTTTATAAATAACCAATGGTTTTAGATTGTATTGAGGATATTTAGCTATTTGCTTGTATTGGCTTTTGTCAAATTGTTAATACAGTTGAAACTAACAGCAATCCGTATTCTAAGAGCTTCCAATAGCGGTGACCCATTTACTAAAGTTTTCTAACCTTTACTATGAGTTTACTGAAAAATTACATGAATCTCAAAGGAGTGTTGGGTGATTCAGTGACCCTCCCTCCTCTATGACCATCCTTAGTTCACCAGACTAAAAGCATGTATACATCATGAAATGGGCGTTGTATGACATAACCACGCTTTCCTTTCCCACGCGTTCCGTAACGCGGGCGGTGCAACGAATACGTCTGAACCAAGCATTCCTTTTACAGGGCAAGTCGTTACAATGACTCTCCTTAGGGGTCGCTGGACTTTGGAATAGTATAATTTACTATTCCAATTCCAGGCGCCTCAACTGTAGGGAAAGCGTTGGACTTTAAAGTCCAACGCCACTTTACCTAACGCATGTCGTTGCAAAGGCCACACGTTGTACGACGGTCGTGGCACCTGCTGCTCCTGCGTTATCTCGGTCCCTTCTCATACCTCATCCCCCTCTCCTCATACCTCATCCCCCTCTCCTCATACCTCATCCCCCTCACTAGCATTACACTTTTCACCTTTATCCTTTCTATTTGTATACATGCCAGTAAATGAAATTGCAATAAAAAGCCATTTCACATGCCCCTTGTTTGTGTTCAAATACAATAACGCCACAGGCTGACAGTAACTATAGGCATTTATTATCTCCAAGGAGACTTTAAAAAAGAGGAAACAGGCATGTGCTAAAATTAATATTCCCCCCCACAAGTGTGTATCTAAGCAGTAAATAGTGCAAACTTCTGAAGAAAACAATACTCTTTACAAGTGTCAGTTGGAAAGCAGCAGCAAACTAGATCAGGCAAAAACACACCTGTGTGCTGCTACCTTTGACCAGTCTTTATTTACTGAATTTGTTAAAAGCTCATGCAGCTGGGAGCTGCCTCCGAGTGCTGGGTGGTAACAGAAGCAAACAGCAAGTGTTACACATTATCTTAATGATAAGCGGGGCAGTTGAGGTGCTCCAAGACAATTTCAACACTCCAAGCAATTAGTTACACAATGAAAAAGCAGTAAGCTGGGCAAGCAAGTGACCTGTACCGACCACTACATGGCAGAATGGAGGGCATGTTCTTCGACATCTGTCTAGCCTGAGGTCTAAAGAGTCCAGAACAGTGTATCTAATGTAGCTGCATAAGCTAAACAGAAGAAAAGGGTTTTAATGAAGTTGCAAAACTTCAGGCGCCATTCCCTGGCCTTAAATGTACAGGCTGTTCCACAGCAAAGATCCTTTTGTGAAGAGACCTTCACCAGAGCTTGTTTGACTGTGACAAGAATGGTTTGTGAGACTGATATCAGACTTCTGCTGAAATCCCACAACTGATATATAAAGGCTCCTAATATAATTACGTATTTGCCAACAGACTTTCTTCAGTAATGATTACTTTCAAAAGTAATGCTCTACCAGAACAACTGGAACTAAAGAGTCGCAGTTTCAATACCTAATCCCTTTGTTAAAAGAATTGCTCTTGTTCATCATTTCAGGGAAACTGCAAATACCACGACGGCCGAACAACGCTTTGCCTGTGCAACCAGGAGGAACAACGAATGTGTCTGAACCACGCATTCCATTTACAACGCAAGCCGTTACCACGACATGCGTTGGGTAAAGCGGCATTGGACTTTAAAGTCCAACGCTTTCCCTACTGTTGCTGGGACTGGATTTAGATTAGTAAATTATACTATTCCAAAGCCCAGCACCCCACCTAAGGCAAGTTGTTGTAACGACTTGTGTTGTAAATGAAATGCGTGGTTCAGACGCATTCGGTCTTCCGCCTGCATTGTTAAGGAACGTTTGGGAAAGGAAAGTGTGGTTGTGTCATACAACTGGTGGAACAGGAGTATGGAGATGTTTAGTGGTGATGAGGTTGCTGAGTGGGACAGGTGGAGTAGGAGAAGGCCGATGGACTAGAGACGGAAAAGTACAGAGCGGTATGGCAAACTTGGATAGGAGGAACAGGCGAGAAAAATGTGTATGAATCTTGGTTGTGACTTTTCCTAGTACAAATGTAGGTTTAAATGTTCTATTGTCACCACTGCACTGATGGCTGTGCGTTTTTTTGTTTAGTCTTTCTTGTCAAAATATATATAGAAATAACCTTAATTTTCTGAGAAATAAGCATGACAATAAATACTGACACATTAGATTGTATATAAATCGCCCTGAATGGTCATTGTACAATGAAAAAAATGTCATACTTGAAACAATTTTTTCATAAATGTATTTTTTGACAGATTATCCCCAAACTGTTGTAATCTGTTTTATATATTTTTCACAGCTCTGAGGTTGTTACAGTCAGTCTAAACGCCACAAGTTGTATGACTGCATCATTTGAACTGTCCAAGAGTACGAATGACCAATCTCCAACACCTGATCCAGAATTGGATGACGGTGAGGATGAAGTTGTTTATGAAGAATCAGAAGAACCGGAAGAGTATGCTGAAGAGTACACCGAAGGGCACTACGAAGGCACAGATGCCGCGGAGCTGACAGAAGAGCTAATGGAATATGCGGAGGATCAAGATGAGGAAGAAATCGACACTGATGAGGCGCTGGTCCTTGAAATCAATGAACCTCTGGACGAATTTCCAGTGAGTCTTTTCTATTGTGTGCAGACAGATAGCACAGCTTTTTGTGCCTCGTTTTTTTACGCTGATTTGAAATCTCTTTGCTTCCCTTGGGACTGGTGAAAATTAGACCCATTATCAATGGCTGCTATTTCCTTTATCTGGGCTGTGACAAACTTTATGTTGACAGCTTGTTTGGCGGTAGGCAGTGTTCCTTTGTCATGTCAATAGGCAACCGACAATCATGACCTTGAGGATTGTATCCTTGTAGAAGAAAACAGCTTTGTGTGGCTGGATATGCTGCCAATTGTTAGAAGTACTTAATGCAAAAGCTTTTATTTGGGCTCTAGATAGTATCTGATTAAGTCCTTCAAAGGTGAAACGATTTTTTAACTCCCAATGACATCTTTAAGGTGCTAATATTGCAGAGTGATTGATGTCCTGGTCCTTTCTCTATGACAGAAAACTGACCAACACTGGATAAAGAGATCCAAGGTTAGTTTACAGAATGTCACATGGATAATGTGTCCAGTGTAAAACCATGCATTAAAAGGTACAGCCGTTAAGAATGGTCAGTAAATGCAATTTGTTTAGCTACTTTTAGTTTTTCTGCTCAGCAAGCTACAAAATATCCCAATACAAAATGTATTCAAACGAATATAACCTTGTTCATTATTGTGAGCACAAATGTGTGTTTTTTAGTTTCCTGTTAAGCTGGGGGCCCTGCTATTGTCTGCACACTTGTGAGACCCAGGGGCTTGAGAAAGTCTGTAGGTGGTGAAAACAATAAAAACAAGCATTAGCAAAGCCAATAGGCTTGACCTTCAGTTGTGCAATGGTTACTTTTTTATCGCAACCATGTGTCACAAAATAAAAAGAACAAATAAGAAAATAGGTAGTCTTTGTAATGAGTCCACCATATACTAGGAATAATAAAAAAAAAAATCAAATTAAAGAAACATTTTCTAAAGTGGCTGTTTTACTAGTGATATTTTTGAATATCAAGCCTTCCATTTGTATCATGCACTTTGTTCTTAAAAGTGGAGGAGACAAGTGGGCTTACCCATTGCCACCACGATGCTGTATGCTGTGGTGAACGGGTGTAAAATGTGAATAACAATTAAAAGGGCCAGTCGATCAAGCTTGCTGACCAAAAGCCCCTCTGTTTTGTATGATATTTATGAATTTTTGGTTTTTTGTGGCAAAACAGCTAACGTAGTCTGAGAGTCCAGACGTAATAAAGTCAAACATTGTATATGTTATTCAAAACATGTTCATCTGTTAGCTGTGTATTAAGATTGGCGTTAATCTTTTGTTACATTTGTTCTTTTATTAGCTATGATTACGTGAAATGGGTACAGGCATTCTTATTGCAACTGATTGTCTAGCTTTTGTAGTTGTTTAGTGTTTAACATGAAGATTTCATAACATTTCAAAATATATTAACACCTTTGAAGTTGCTTTACCGCCTGACAAATAAAAATATCTGTCCATAGTTAGCATTTTATTAAATATTTCTTGTTCCTGGAAGTTGTGTACTGTGAGGATTTTGGCAGTAACTGTATAATAGTTACTTGTTAAAACATTCAGAACAAATGCCTTGCTGACCTTCCACCGCCCTCATTTAATACGACAAGCTAAATGATACTGCTTCACCCTCCTTTTACTTCTCTCATGTGCCTCTGGCAATTGTATGCATTTAGCTCCACTACACCTAGCTAGAAGTCTTCTAGGAAGAGGCACAGGTAAAAACACATTCATTGAAATAGGACTGTTGTGTCTGGCTCCAAGTGTTATGTATCCAGCATGGTCTGTCCTGGAAGTGTGAATCCTTCTATTGACAATTCCATCCTTAGACATCTTAATTTGACTTGCTGTTCTACCTCCTGTTTGTGAGTCCACCAAGATATGAATGAAGTGACTTCTAAAGCGCGCGAATGCCCGGAGGCTTCTTGGTGCTATAGTGACCAGGATAAAGCTGATGAAGGTAATAGAGATAGACCACTGATTAAAGAGCCTAGTTTTGAGATTCCTCCTAAAAGCAGCGAGACAGGGATGCTGCTTTCAACTCCAAGGTTAGACGATTCCAGTTGAGGGCAGTGATTCTAAAGAAACTACCTTCCCCCCCCCCCCCCCCAACCTTCAAAAGTCGGGCTGAGCTGGAGCGTATCGTTCTACCAGGTATGCACCATACAAAATGTTCCTTAGAGTAGGCGGGGCTTTCCAGTGGAGAGATTTGTAGGCTAAACAGAGAACCTTAAAGGTGATACAATGTTTAACTGGCAGCCAGTGCAGTTGTCTGATGCTTGCCCTCGCTGATTGAAATGTAGGGATTTTTAAAAGCAAGCGTGCAGCCGCATTTTGAGTGGTCTGCAGCTTTTCAATCGGGCCAATCGAAAGCCCGTACCGCCTTGTCTGCATTTGTAATCTCCCATTGAGTACTGGACTTTTTACTTGTGTTGCTACAGTCTTTCAGCACTATTTTCTTTAATGTCTTTATTCTAGCTGCTGTTGCAGGCACAACAGGCTCTCCCTAACCCACCCTGTTTTCCCGACAGCGCGGTGCCCGATCATGGACACTGCGCTTTATCTTTGAAAAATGCTCCCTCCCCACTTTACGGCCGGTCGCAGCGCTTTATTTGGTAAGGCTTTTACATTAGTTGCTTTCTCTTTAAGCAACCACGCGCCCTTCTTTACTTTTACTTTTGCACAGGGCGGCACGCACCTTTCTTTAGACGAGCCGCGTCTAAGGAAAGGGGCGTGGCTGCCTTTAAAGTGAAAGTGCGGCTTGGGGCGCTTTTACAAAAAAAAAAAAAATGTTTGCCAACTTGATAAACAAATGTGTTTTTTTTTTTTTTTGTAAAAGCGACCCCATACCGCGCTTTCACTTTAATGGCAGCTGCGTACCTTTCTTTAGATGCGGGTCATCTAAAGAAAGGGGCGCGGCTGCCATTAACGTGAACGCACAGCATGGTGCGCTTTTGCAAACAGGCCTTTGCAATGCTATAGGTCTCGCATTTGCGAGAGTTTAAGCTATTGGCATTGCAAAAGACACTGCCTTTTATCTAAGTTTTCAAAACCAACACATAAATAAAAGGCATTGCCCTTTACAATGCCAATAGCTCAAACTCTCGCAGATGCAAGACCTATTGCATGGCAATTGCTTGTTCTTGTTTATCTTTGGTTAGTAACAATAGCCCTTTTTTCATAATCATACATGCACCATAATGATTTGCTTTACTCCTCGAATTGCAGAGTTGAGGTAGTGCAGAAGATGAGCCTTGATGTTATCAAGGTGAGAACAGATGTCTCTTTTGCTGTCTGAGCCCACAAATGACCAAAGAGGAACACATTTTTTATCTTGGTGTCTCAAGCTCTTAACTCATTTACTGCAGTTTGGACCTGTTAATCATCAGAAAGCTTTATTTGATTATTTAAAAAAAAAAAAAAATCCTCTCTTTGGAGCGTCTCGCAGACATCTTTAGGGACGAATACAAGAATTTTGAACATAAATGGGGCCCATTGGTAACCTATTTATCCCGTGGTCTGCCTTCGGCGGTATGTCCGCCCTCTGTAAGGGCTATGCATCTCTTTCAACTCTAATCTTTCCCAAGAATGGAACTGGTTGGTACATTCCCCATTCATTGATCGGATAGGACCCCACTCTTACTACCCAGCTTTATAGATGTACCTATGCTGCCCACTCCATCATGTGACACCACCACCAGGGAGGGGGAGGGGTTGGTGGGGGGGGGGGAGGGGGGGTTTGTTTTTGTGTTCTTTGTCTGAGGAATTATCCTTAAGACTTGTTGCTCAAAAAATAGGCGTCTTCTACTTTCTGTGGGGGGGTTGTACGGACCCTGGGACATATGAATCTGGGCTCAAATTAGCTGAATGTTTTTGACCCTGGGCCCTACACACACTACTGTATTAATGTTGTCATTTTGGCTTATGATGCTCAATAAAAAGAACTTTGACAAAAAAAAAGCCCATAAAAAAATCGCAAATATAAAATACATCATCACAATATGAATACGTTATAATCATAAATACAGCACAATTATTATAAACATCATCACATACGAATATGTTACACATACAGATATCAAGAATCATAAGAAAGAAGAAACCTTCGTTTAGAAACTGCCAACATTAAAACTGACCTGAATATTTGGCAACATCCGTAAAAAGTAGAGGACGAGCTTTCATTGTCGAAATCTATACATATTAAGAATTGGTTAAAAAACGTTTGAGTAAAAGGCGCATAGTATTTACAGAAGAAAGTAAAGTGCTCAAGGAATTGCACAGCAGACTCATCACATGGGCATACTAGCACAGCACCAGTATCAAATTGACACAGGTAAAAACAAAGTAACAATCTAATGGTCTGTAGTCGAAACTTGGATAGGAGTGTGTGTTCCCAAGAGTTCAGAACCCAACTCAAATACTGCTCAAGATTAGGAGAAGTTTGTATGATTGCACAGTTCTGCATGGGAGTTTTCAAGCTGCTCCTGTTCCCTGGAGGCCCAGCTATGAGACACAAAAAGGCTTTTACCCTTTGATATATCAGCCTTAGTGAGCTAGGTCTCAGATAAATACATATCCTCCTATACAATTTCTTTAGCTATAGATCTCACATATCTCCACCATGGAATAGGAGGACCCTTCTTACATATCAAGCACTCAGTGATAAGTTCCCTATAAAGGGAGGAAGCCTCATTTGCCCCAAGAGAAACCCAAAGAACCAAAGGGACTACCCTAATCTGATCAGTTACATATGAGATGACCAGCTCCTCATGAAGGAAGAAATGTAGGGTCGAATGATGTAACGTCAGGCGACGGCGGCAGAATAGATTCTCTTCCACCTGCATCGATGCAACATCCCGGTAACCACAGACCGCTGCACCATACGTTAAGACGGGTAAGCACTTTCGCAGAAAGACTTCCAGAAGGGGCTGTACTGGCTTATTGCCCACTGTCTTGGAAAAGTCAAACAGTGCGCCGACAGAATGACTTAAGTGTAGGCACCAGTTAGCTATGCAGGGCAACCATGTGGATCTCTCATCGAGCATAGCTCCCAAGTATGGAAATTCTGTGACCCTATCAATATGTCTACCTTTAATAAAAAATTAACCTACCTTACATGCTCTCTTTTCACATACCATATCAGGGATGTGGAATTCCTATAGCCCGACGCCCTGGACATATTGTTTGGGGTCAAGGACAAAACGTTTTCATGTGTATTTTGTCCTTGGGACAAGTAGGCCCAACCCCCTGCAGCACAAACCCTTTGGCTGCCAGTTTGCAGTACCACATATGGATCAGGGAAGGGCATTGCCTGCAGTTAAGGTAATATTTTTGCCTATATGTTAATGCTGTTCAAACTTGTATTTATGGTTCATTAATTGAAAGCCTTTATTTTTAGGGTGAGCGCTCTAAGTAAATGTTGTAAGCTTTGACTGCACTACTGACAGTGGTTCCAGTATAAAAGTGTGTACACACGTTTTCAAACTTTAGCAATATGAGGCTATGTATAATGCTCCCAGAATGCTCTTTGATTTCATGCAAATATTTGCAGAAGCTTGAAAGCAAGATTGAGGATTCCTTGCTTTCAAAATAAAATGTTCATAAAAAAATGAAAGCAGGGAAAAAAACATTTCGCTAAACTACTGTAAAATTTCAGCTACCATTTCTTTGCAGCATCATTTAGTAACGTGTTGATGCATGCTAGTATTTCCCAAAAATATTCATAATGGAAAATCAGTGTAACCAGTTTCAATAGGATTATCGGAAACAAAAATAAACAAGCAATGGCAAAGCCAGAAGGTCTGAAATTGGTGGTCAGCTTTTTAGTTTTGTCAATGTGTGAATTGTTTTGGCATGGTTTTTGTAAAACCTTATTGGTATGGGAGCTGCTGGGCCCTCGCCATTATAACAAACATTGGCAAAAGCTAAAATTGTTTTGGTCTCAAAAAGCATGTACTGCCACAGTAGTTACTGGCACTGAACAAAACTACTTTGTGTGCCGATATGCTACTTGTGAAAGAGCAGAATGCTGTCCCTCACAGTGAAGCCAGCCGATACAGAGAGAGAGACAGAATTTTAATAAACGCAAAAGGTCATGGTCAACGCCTGACCAAATTAGGGGCCCAATTATTAAAGAAAGTCTCAAAAGTGCACCCATGGTACATGTCAGGACAAGAAATAGTACTCCTTGAAAATATTTGTGAACTGCATTTTAGCATGAGCAAATCTGCATGTGTACATTTGCTCATGCGAAAATCTGAGTGTTTGGAAGTTCACTTTCCCTCCAACCATTTTTTTCCCCAACTCTGGAAGAAGGTTTACGTCTGCCATTGTCAGGAGTAAATTTCCAACATTTCTCAGTATGGGTAAAAATTAGAGAAGAGTTGTTGAAAACCCTTAAAACATGCAAGTTAGTAGGTTTGCACAGACTCAAAGGGGCATTCTAACCCCAGAACTGTTGCTTACCACTACCTTCAGCCCCAGTATGTAGATCTGCGGAAACGTGGCAACATAAGGGGATTGCAAATATTCAAACACTACTATGGTGTGCGTCCTGGCATAACCAGAGAGGCTATATCAGAGCTCTTATATAATGAGACTGCTGCCATAATTTGTGCCGCACTGCATGGCACCAAAGGGACAAGTGGATTTTGTTACAGGACAAGTAGATTTATGAAGCAAGCTGCCCCATGGAAAAGTAGATATTTTATTAAATTCCACACCCCTGCCATATACTTGGTTTTAGCTATATTAGTGTCTAAATCCAATCCATCCATAAAAATAACAAATCTGCTGATTAAGGCACTCAGGCCGCCAGGGGTGCGGGTCATTAACACCGAATCATCTGCGTCGAGGAGAGCTGGAACAGGCGCTGACTTTCACAGGCATATCCTTCTCTGAAGCTACTAAGGAGACGTTTAGAACATTAATGTACAATAAAAACAAAATGGGGGCCAGGACACAGCCCTGGTGAACACCTTGATGTAATTCAAAAGCATCAGTGCATTCTCTGACTTGACCCAAATTTAACAGAAACACTGACCCCACAACGTAACACCCGGAGTAGAGTAACTAGAGCCTCAAAAGCATAACCCAAAGCTTACTGTGGTACACCCTATCACTAGATAAATCCATAAATGAAAGAAACAACCGGCTCCTTTTAGCAGTCGTATATTTGCGAACAACTAAGGGGAGTTTAAGGCATTGCTCAATAGTGCCAAGTCCTTCCCTAAACCCGTATTGTGCTTGAGGAATTACTTGTTTGGCTCTAGACCATTTCTCAGTCCTTCTAAGGACTATACGCTCAATGACCTTAAGCATCAATTGGACCGGTTATTTGCAGATATATCTTGGTGCTCTTACATGTTGCCTCAATGAAAGAGTTTTTTTGTAGTAGTATCTTGTAAGGGCTGTCCCAAATACTGTGTAAAATCACCTTGTTTTTCTGGATCAGCTAGAAATCCTTTATCATTATAAGCCCCCACCTTGATCATCTAGGAGGCTAACTCACAGACAGTAAACGCCACAGGTGGACACATTCAACCCTTCTATTGCCATCACTTGATAGAGCTTTGATCCAAAAGACTGTCCTCTCAAGGGTTTTCAGTACACATGAAGAGTGAGGAGCATTCACATTTTTACATGCTTGACCTGTGTAGTACAGTTAGAGGTTGAGTAATCGGAGGATCACCTTTCAGCATTGCTTGAACTATGCCTTTTTGGAAAGAGCCTGAGTTCATGCCCCAGATTTTCCCAACTAAAATGTATGGTTAAGATTGCCTATAGGGTTTTGATCCCCTGAAACAGTAAGGGGCCTGTACCCAATTAAGACCCGTCTGTCTGTCTTTTGGTTGTTTTGAGGCAGTCTGCTACTTTTCTTTTTAAACTTGTATTTTATTGTCACGGTATCCCAAAATTAATGACAGACTACACATTCAATCAAGAAAGTATGTGTTAAGCATACAAGAATACAACAGCATTATCAATTTTACGTATAGTTCTCATGGTCCTCAACTGTGGACAGGGCGTACTGTGCCCACGTTCCATAATAGCACCGATATTATCCCAAAACAATGCCTGGGTTACCCCAGATCTTGTACATTCCTAAAAGGGGGAAAAAACCAGTTCAGGAAGCCCTGCAAAGTATAATGTGAGGACAGGATGTAAGAACCATCAAAAGTGGCTGAGTTCTCAGTTTGTGATATCCTGACCCGGTGTACTCTCGTAGGGGTCGGGGGATGTGTCTGCAGTGCCAGAATGAGAAGACCAACAAAAAAGAGAAATAAAGAAACCCTAAAAGCTGAACTAAACCATGTGCAATTGAAAACTTCTGTCCCGAGGGGTGTCAAATAGGCAGCAGGGAAACGGTGGGGGAGAATTACAGTGGGGTGTGAGGGGGCTTAGCCGGGCAGGAGGTGGTGTCACAACCATCAAGTGAATCAGCAGTACCTGGGTGCACAAATCTCCTGATTGGTCGGGGCAATCCTGAAAAAGATACCTTGCCGCCCAATAAGGTCAACCGTTGCCCCCTGTCCCGCTCCATCATCGCCTTGTTCATCTATAGTTGTGGGAAGCTCCCATTCATCGACCACACCGGATCATGGGGCAGCTATGGGCCGACGACGGACCCCGCATTCCTCTTCCTGTAGCAGTGCTCTCACTTCAGCACCGGCCCACGAGGTTACATCTTTATCCCAAATGCCCATTTTGGGCCCTACAGAAGACTTCCAGGTGATGGCTATGCGTCTTTTAGCTAGGACCAGTTACAGGTCAAGAAACCTGTTCCCTACCTTCTTGGGCATGAGTCTAGGGAAGGGCCCAAGAGGCATGTCTCGGGAGTGTTCTGAAAAGTCTGGGCCAGGGTCACGTTAACTTTCGAAAGGACCTCTTCCCAAAATCCCTGAAGGCCAGGGCAGCCCCATGTCATATGGCCAAAGTCTGCTTCCAGTGGCGCACATCGGGGGCACCACCTAAGATCCCATCTATAGATAGCCCTGATGCTGTGAGTTGTCGGGTATGTCCTGTGTGTTTAATTATATTGGATGTACTTGATGTGCTGGTTACGGGATACTTTTTAGGGGTAAGCCAGTGCCATCCTCCATTTGGCATCTGACAGTTCCCGCCCCAGCTCCGTGGCCCAACGTACTTGAAGAGCATCCAAGGGTGTCCCGGCCAAACTTTTTAATACTCTATAAAAACATGTGATCAAGTGGCAGCCGGAGCCCATGGTCAGTAGAAGTTGGAGGACGCCCTGTGTCTTGAGGTTCCACCTCTCCCATTCCCCAAAGGCCTCGAAATGTGTGTGAGCACCTCATTGCTGAGGAACTGGTCCAGTAGTAGACCGATAGGTTCCAACAGCTCCCTGAGGGGGGCAAGGTTACCCGCTTGAAAGCAGTTGCTCGTAGTCACTATCTCCGATTCTGTCCAGGGGCTCATCTGCCCCGCTGCGAAGAAGGTTGTGGGATTGCCCTGGGGCAGCCCCACCAGTGGGAGCTCAGGAGCATAGGGTGTTGTCCCTCTGTCCGTTTCATACACCGCTGCCAATAATATAAAGCTGAGGACAGGAGAATGCTCCGGCGGGGATTCCTCAGAGCAGGCTTAAGCAGCTTAGTCAGTAGCATTCCCTGGTTAGGTTCAGAACCCACCGATCCAAGTTCCCCCAGCCCCGTCCAGCCAACTAGTGAGCAACTGAAGCTGCGCCGCCAGGAAATATAACTCAAAGTTTGGGACTCTGAGCCCACATTCGACCAAGTGCAATCCTGTGGTGGCCACTGTCCCAGATCAGATCGCGGTGAAGAATGTGCAATTACCGGAATTAGGGCGCTGGGACCTTCACAGGGAGGTTCGTAAAAATAGAGGAACCGCGGGAGCATGACCATTTTGCGTGCTAAGATGGATAGTTGAGGCGACCTCCAAAAGGGGGGACACGATTTGAGCGAACACAGCACCCTACCTGGGTTCCCCTCACGCAGAGCAGCTGTGTTGTGGAAGATCTAAAATCCCAAGTATTTAAAGGTGCGTGGCGCCCAGGGTATATCAGGAGGGCAACTGACAGGGCAGGGTTGGGTGGAGCTACCACCAACTGCCGGGAATACGCACGTCTTGCCCCGGTTCACCCGTATGACTGAGTATAAGCTGAATTCCCCAAGGAGCCGCAGTGCACAGGCGAACTGTTCCAATCTCAATTCTGCAGATAAATTCGAAGATTATCTTCGTAGAGCAAGATGATATGTTCTGTACCCTCTAACGTTCTACCCCATCCTGCACGGAACCACTCTGCCAGTGGTTCAGTGACAAATAGTAGGGGTGACGTTGGGCAGCCTTTTCTTGTGCCACAGAATAGCTTGTAGGGTTCGAAGATTGTGCACCCCGTTTTAACCCATGTCATAGGGTGGGCATATGGCAACTGCACCCACTGGGTCCACTTGGCACCTAACCCCATGCGTAACATGGTGGTCTCTAGGAAATCCCATCGCGTCAAAAGCTTTTTCCAGGTCCACCGACATGATCATAGCGAGTGGGTTGTCAGCCATGTCTCGGCTATAGATATTATAGAGCCGGCGTAGATTAAAGGAAGTATTACGGGTGGGTATGAACCCATTCTGATCCGTGTGGATCAAGTCCACGTAGAGGTGAGCACTTTGCTAAGTATCTCAAAACCGGTATTAAGCATGGAACGCGGCCTAAGGTGATTAACTGCCACTTCCGAAGAACTGGACTTGGGTAGGTGCACCACTAGGGCCTCTCTAGTCCTGGCTGGGAGCAATCCAGTCTCATATGCTCAGCATACATCTCCTCCAGCCTCAGTGCCAGTACTCCCACAAACGACACGTAGAACTCAGAGGGGAGCCCGTCTGGGTCTGGGAATATGTTTGTCGCCATGACCTTAACAGTGCTTCGTATTTCTTGGGATATTATCGGACCAACAAAAGAACACCCCCTGCCCCCCATCCCCCTCCAACCGCAGGGAGACGCCCAAGGGGCAGTCTGTCCAAGAATGTACCAGATGCTACCGAAAGGACAGCCCCAAGTGGCCGGTAGAGGGAGACCTTATAGTCCCAAAATGCTCGATTAATGTCTTGAGTGAAGAAGATTGTCTCCCCTGCCGAGGTCAACAGGCGGGCAATGTGTGCAAACAAAGCAAACACAAGGAGATGATGGACCGAGCGCTGAAACTTTTCAGACACTCAGTCGGCCCAACCGTGCTAAGAGAGGGTGCAAAAAGGGAGTGTGGTCCTGGCTCAGGCATAGATGCTACCCAGTACCACCTGCCAACTGCATAGATGACCCTCAACTAATGAATATCGGCCAACCTTGTCGACTTCAATCGTTGTAGCCTCATAGGGGACCCCCGCCCAGATCAGTGTCCCCCTCTTGAAGGCCAAGTAAGCCGTGGTGTGTAGCTGCCCCTGCCAGCGACACCAAAGTGCCTGTGAAGTGTGTCTCTTGAAGCATGGCGATATGTACCCCCTTCTCTAAAGTAACATCAGGATTTTGAAGGGCTTGGCCGCAGATTACATCCCACAGACTTTCCAAGTCATTCGTTTATAAGCTGTATGTGTGGAGGTCATGGTGGATGCAGTGACACAAACAAGATCATGACATCTCAGTCTGCGCTCCCCAGACCCCACCCCTGCAAAATGCAATCACCATGAGACAGGAGAGCACAACTAAAAACAACAGTCACAACTCCCCGACCCCAAAGCGGCCCAGCAACGGCTGGCCACTGAAACAATGTTCAAAATGCATGAAGTACACTTCACCACCATTCCAGTACCCCTTGAATGGCGATATAGCGGGTTTATAAAACTGGACAAGTTTGCGGCCTCAGTCAGCACCAGCACAGTACTTGTTGCCCACGCTGGGAGGTGAACTCATTACATAAAGGGGAAACTATATAAGTTCCTCAGCCATCTGTGTGGTCACACTTGGCAGTTCATCACCCGCCATGCTCAGGGAGTCCGATCCAGAGTCACCAAAGCGACGCCACGAAGGCCTGCTGTCATCAGTTTCAGAGGCCCTCACCTCGGTGATTGCCGCTGCCGTCTTATCCATGTCCCGACTGCGTGAGCGTAGGCTTTCTCAAAGCTCCATGCTGGGACGTCCGTCATGGTCAACGCCTCCCCTGCCGCCGGGGCCACTCATCTCTTGCGTTTTTCTGCGGCTGGTCAGTCCCAGCCTGGTAGGTCTCCAGCAATGACCAGGCGTCGTCTGGGTCTTGACAAAAGTGGGTGTTGCTGTCCAGCCTTTTCTTCAGTTTGGTTGGGAAGATGAGCGATTAGCGGATCCCCTCTTCGCGAATGCCCTCATCTGAAAGAGACAATTAGTTATAGATTCCTTACCTTAGAATTACCCCCAGGCGTCAGACTGGATCCGGAGAATTTTTTGTCAGCAGTCTCTGCGCGTCGAAAGGTGGCGTCGGTCGCCTCCGCGCTCGTCGTTGGCGTCGTGGTCGCCGGGATGACGTGGCGGTAGCTACTTAGACGCCGCCCTCACGCGCAGACATCAGTTCTTTATTTTTCCGCGCCAGCCAGCGCAGATCCGGAGAGAGCGGTACCTCCAGTCACTTTTTGACTGACTTTTTGGCTACTTTTGTTGACGCCGTTTTGAGTCTTCGACTCCTGGTGCACGTCAGGGATGCCCGGTTTCAAGGCTTGCGGCTCATGTAGCCGACTGATGTCGGTGACTGATTCGCACCACGTGTGGCTGTTTTGCCTGGAGCGCGACCACGACCCCAAGTCGTGCACCGACTGCCGGACCATGAATCCGAAGTCTTTGCGGGAGCGGTCCCGAAAGCTGCTCGAGGCCTGGCAGTCGGCTCCGCACCATTCGAGGTCCCGGTCGCGTGGGAGGTCGAGGGACCGGTCGCGGAGCCACCACCACCACCAGTCTTCTTCCAAGTCTTCGCACTCCTCAGGTAAGTCGAAGCACAAGAAGAAGTCGAAGAAGCATCATCACTCTTCGACTTCTCCCTGTCGGTCGGCCGACGCGACGAGGGATGCGGGTGGTGCCCCTCCCGCGGCTCCGTGTGCAGAGCCCGAAGGGTCGACTTCGAGTTTCCCTCCCTTCCCGGGACCCGGAGTGACCCCAGCCTCGCACCTTTTACGTAGCGATGCATGCCATCTTTGGGCAGCTCGACTCCGCCAGCACGCCTTCGGGCCCCGCGGACTCGCCTGGGGGCCCTGGGCCTTCGACGCCGGCGGCTCCAGTCCCGGCACCGCAGGGTCCCCTTAGATCCAGATCGGCGCCGGTTGACCTGATTCCACCACCCCCCCCCCCCCGGGGCTGATTCCACAGGCACCATGTCCGCAGCCGCAACCGGTTGTGTCCCCAGCCGGCGTCGACCCCGGCCTCCACCCCGATGTAGACACGGAGCCGGACCGGCGTCGACCGACTCCGAATCCGGTGCTGACTGGTACATTTGTGCCCTTGTTCTACCCTGGTTCTTTTAGGCCAGATTGGCAACCAGAGGAAGGGGAGGAGGTCTGGGAGGGGTCTGGAGACCCTTTGACTGACCAGTTGGGTTACGAACCAGACTGGAGAGAGGAACTGGGGGAAGCCAGTGGTCTGGATACCTCACCAGACCATGGCATGTTGCCTCCTCCTGAGGGTGGCTACGGAGGAGGGAGCGTCTTATGCAGTGGTGTTGCGTAGGGCGGCCGAGGCTCTCCACCTCGAGCTCCCTACGGTGACGGTCAGGACTAACCTCCTGACAAAGGTGCTTCAACCGGCAGCGAGCTCTTCGGAGCCCCTGCTACCGTTTAATGAAGCCCTAACCGACATCCTTTTGGGCACCTGGTCCAGGCCCAACACAGGGGCTCCTGTGGATAGGATGATTGACCGACGCCACCGCCTGCCCCCTGGCGACCCCACTTTACTCTCCCAACACCCCACCCCTGAGAGCTTGGTGGTCCAAGCCTCCACCTTCAAAGGCGCATTCCCTTACGCACCACCTGATGGGGAATCCAAAAAGCTGGACCACCTTGGGAAGAAGATGTTTTCTTCCTCCAGCTTGGGACTGCAGTCGGTAAACACTGCATGTCTGTTGGGCCGTTACACCCACTCCTTGTGGGATACGGTGGAGCAAGTGCTGCCCCAGTGCCCGAAGGAGGCCCGGGCCGTACTCTCCCGTGCAGTTGCCAAAGGGAGAGACGCAGCAAAGTTTACAATTCGCTGTGGGCTGGATACCGCCGACTCACTAGGCAGGACGATTTCCACGTCGGTAGTCCTTCGACGCTATGCCTGGCAGAGGTTGACTGTTTTTACAGGGGATGCCCAATCCACTCTTATGGACATGCCCTTTGATGGCCGTCGCCTGTTCGGCGACAAGGCAGACAACGCGCTGGAGCGCTTTAAGGACACTCTGGCTACGGCCAGGTCCTTGGGCCTCTCCACCAGCTGCCCTGCGCAGTCTGCTTTTCACCCCTTTCGTGGCTACGGAAGGGGTGCATCTCCACGTCCCGCCCAGAGCCACAGGCCGGCACAAGCTGTTCAGCCCCTGCGCGGCCGGGGACGTGGGAACCACCGGCGTGGTTCTGTGGGCCAGCGGGCGGGCCAGTCCACCATAGCCCCCTCTGCAGCAGCCTCCAAACCCTCCTAATCCGACCTTTCAGGGCCACCAATCGCCAGTGGGCGGCCGGATTCGCCATCACCTCCCCCACTGGTGCACCATCACGTCGGACAGGTGGGTTTTGCAAATAGCCCGAAGGGGCTACTCCCTCCCCTTCGAGACTACCCCTCCATCCATGCACCTCGGTACCATCGCATGTCGGAGGATCATCTGGCCCTTCTCCAACAGGAAGTTTCAGCACTCTTGGCCAAGGGAGCCATCGAGCGAGTTCCTGTCCCAGAAGTAGGTTGTGGTTGCTATTACCACTACTTTCTGGTGCCCAAGAAGGACAAAGGCCTGCGTCCTATCTTGGATCTCAGGAACGTCAACCGTTTCCTCCGGAAGGAGAAGTTCAAAATGTTGACGCTAGCTCAGGTCCTGTCTGCCCTCGACACTGGAGATTGGATGGTAGCGTTGGACTTGCAGGACGCTTATTTTCACATCCCCGTCCTGCCGGCCCACCGGCGTTACCTGCGGGTCACGGTAGGCCACGAGCACTTTCAGTTTACCGTGCTCCCCTTTGGCCTTACCAGCGCCCCTCGGGTGTTCACGAAAGTGATATCGGTGGTCGCAGCTCATCTGCTCCAGTCTTCCCCCTATCTCGACGACTGGCTGTTGAAGGCGGGCTCGCCCCAGGCTGTCGTCTCCCACCTCCAGACTATGGCGGACCTCCTGCATTCCCTGGGGTTCTCTATCAACGTGCCGAAGTCACACCTGACTCCCTCTCAGAAGCTCCTCTTCATCGGAGCGGTTCTGGACACTACGCAGTTTTGCAGCGTGAATCTTTCTGGATTCACTATGCTGTGCATTATTCCGCGGTCTAGTGGTTGGGTCCGGAATCGTAGTCTTTTTTTTTTATTTTTTTTTATTTTCGTGTAGCCCAGGTGGGCGTCGACGCCCCACCATTTGGTGTCCTCCCGTGACGTCGGCGCGCTTCCTCCGGAAGCTCCCACCTTAGGGCGCCATCTTCAGATTCTTTTTTCCGCCGTTGGGTCTGGATCGTCGTGAAGAGCTCCAGAGTTGGAAGAGGAGAGAAGAAGTAAGAGAAAAGCCGAAAGAACCGAGAAAAATTGGAGATCTTCATCACAAGACAAAGAACATACAACCGGGACGACGAAGCTAGTGAGAGGTAGCAAAAACTTCGACGTTCAACGGAGAATGCGCACACAGGGGGCTCCCTGAGCGCGGGAATGGACGAGACACCATTCAAGTTCTGTCGTAACTGCCACCACAAGTTTGCACAGAAAGACCAACATCCAGTCTGCAACCTCTGCCTACCGATCGACCATCGAAGCGACGACTGCAACGCCTGCGCAGCATTCGCCACCAAGACCCTCCGGGTGAGGGACAGACAGAGGAGAGCAAACTACAGCATGCAGGGCCAAGGGCCACCTCCGTCGCTGCGGGACCTGGGCCTCTCCAGTGGGGAAGAGGACAACATCGCCGAGGGACCAGAGGACTGCACGTCGTAGAGACCGATCACACTTCCAGGAAGGAGGTAAGAGACACGTCGACCCAAAGAAGCCCGACAGACTCTCGAAAATCCGAGCCAAAGTCCTCGAAAGGAGCACCGGCGTCGAAGCACTCGATGACCGAAGCTGCATCCACGGACAAACAGCCCAGCGGATCCTTCGAAAAGGACTCCCGGTCGGCGAAAGCTCTTGACACACCCAGGTCGTCGAAGCACGGTTCCGAGAAACCGCACTCGACGCCGAAGGGGAAAGAGCAGAAGGCACCTCCGACGTCAACTACGACCTCGAAGAGAACTGCCGAAACTCTCGACGCCGATCAAGCTGCGGAGATGGAGAAGAAGAAGAAAAGGCTCGAGGCCGAAATGGCCAGTATCATCTAAAAGAAGAAGGACTTCGACGACCGGATGAGTAGATACACCATCCCTTCGAAGCCCTCGACGTTCGTCGAAGCGGAAACGCAAGAGGAGTTCGACAGCACCGAGCCGCCGAAAACTCCCGAACCGTCGGAACAACAGGACGAAGAGGTCCTGTACGATTATACGGAGGGTGATGACGACCAGCAGACGCACTTCGGCTCGACACCCTCGGAGGCTCAAGACCTGGAATGGCAGGATCTCGACGCCGAAGACCCGGAGGAGGCCGTGGAGACGTATCCGTCGAGGCCTTCGCCGCCAGACGACATAGGAGTGTACAACATGGTCGTCAGGAACGCGCCAGCCACCTATAGAGTGGAAATGGAGGAGGAAAAGCCTAAAGCCTGTTTTCTCCTGCAAACACTGCTACCAACACAAACTAGGAGCCAATTCCTTCCTATGCTCCCTAGTGTGCTAGACCAAGGCAGGGAAGCTTTCAAGGAGCCATCTACCTGCAGATCGGTCACACCCAGAACTGAGAAAAAATATAAACACTCTTCAAAGGATCCACCATATATCCAGGGATCTGTGCCAGCTGATTCAATAATAACAGCAACAGCCAGGAAGAGGGCCAACGTTCCCACAAACTCCGGTCCGCCCCCAGACAAGGAGAGCAAGAGGATAGACCTCACAGGGAGGAAAATTGAAAGGAATGCGGCAATACATTGGCGCATTGCCAACTCAAACGCCCTTATAAATAGGCACGCCTACCAGCACTGGGAAGAAGTTGGGCAGTTGCTCAAACTGCTCCCCACAGAAAACCAGCAGAGAGCGGCACACCTGGTGGAGGAGGGGAAGAACATGGCCAACACCTGCCTAAAGTCGGCCCTAGACGCAGCTGATACATCAAGCAGGCTGATGATGATCGGGGTGACAGAGAGGAGACATGCCTGGCTCAGGATCTCCGGGTTCAAGCCGGAGGTACAAAACAACATCCTGAAGTTGCCCTTCAACGGGGAAAAGCTGTTCGGCACGCCCGTGGACGAGACGCTGACGCAGCTCAAAAAAGATAACGAAACGGCAAGGTCCATGGGAGCACTACAGTTCAGGGGTATGAGAAGGGGCACCCCCTCACGAAGACCAAACGGCAGAGGTGGAAACATCGCACCAGGCCTTCCAGCAAACATTTCAGGGAAGCAGCCAGGCACAACAGGGTCAGCAGCAACAAGGCTGGCAGAACCAACAGAGGGGCCAGTCCTTTCGTAGCCGACCAAACGGACGAGGCAATACAAGAAGAGGCGGCCAGCAACCCGCCCCCAAGTGACTCCACACTACAACACGTGCCCGCACCCCCAACATCGCTAGTGCCGCGGCACAACAAAAGACACGGACAACATTTACAAATTTACCATCATACAATGCCCGTAGGAGGAAGACTAAAACACTTCTCCCAGGAGTGGGAGAAGATAACAACCGACAAGTAGATACTCAACATCATACAGTTCGGCTACTGCATAGAACTCGTAAAGAGGCCACCAAACAAGAGGCCAACAAACAAAAAACATTCAACAAAAGAGCTGTCACTATTGTGGCAGGAAGCACAAGAACTCCTCCACAAACAGGCTATATAAAAGGTGCCGTACAGAGAAAAGGGCACAGGAGTGTACTCCAACTACTTCCTCGTACCAAAAGTAGACGAAACGTTAAGGCCCATACTGGACCTACGGTTCCTAAACAAATACATCAGAACTCAAAAGTTCAAGATGACGTCCTTACAAGAGGTCATACCTCAAATAAGGCACGGGGATTTTATGTCCACAATAGACCTCAAGGATGCCTACCTACACATCCCCATAAACCAAAAACACAAGCGTCTGCTCAGATTCACCATCAGCATGACGCACTACCAGTTCACGGCCCTAGCCTTCGGCCTCAAATCAGCGCCAAGAGTATTCAACAAATGCCTAGCTGCCGTAGCAGCACATCTGCGAAGACAGGGGATACACGTATACCCCTACCTAGACGACTGGTTGGTAAAAGCGAACTCCTACAACCAATGCAAACTACATACTCAGCAAGTCACACAAACGCTGACAAAACTAGGCTTCTCCATACACAAGGAGAAGTCATCACTGGAACCAGAACAAGTGAAGATCTTCCTGGGTGCGAAGATCGACACCATTCAGGGGAGGGTGTTCCCCAGCGAGAAAAGGATCCTCGCACTACTGAAGGAGACTCGCCGCTACCTGAAGGGGCAACGTCTGACAGTGAGGACAGTGAGCAAGCTCATGGGCATGATGGCATCCTGCATAAATTTAGTCCCCAATATTCGGCTACACATGAGACCATTCCAGGAATGGCTGCAACAGCAATGGTCACAGGCAACAGGGAGTTGGGAAGATCTAGTGGTTGTAACGCACGCAGTGCAGGAAGAGATAGCATGGTGGAACAGGGGCAACATAAGGGGAAACCCATTCACACCACCAACTCCAACAGTGACCATCACAACAGACGCATCCCAGATGGGGTGGGGAGCGCACATGAAACTGCTCAAGGTAAGGGGGTTATGGACACAAACAGATGCCGTCAAACACATCAACTACCTAGAACTCAAGACCGTGTTCCTTGCCCTAAAAGCGTTCCAGAAACAGCTGTACGGCCAAAGGGTGTTAGTACAAACAGACAACACCACAACGATGTTCTACATCAACAAGCAGGGAGGAACACACTCAGTGGCGCTCTCAGATCTAGCGCAACAGATATGGAAATGGGCAATTCCATTACAAATAGACCTCCTGGCAATACATCTGCCAGGGAAGGACAATGTGGAAGCAGACAGACTGAGCAGACAGACGTCAATCTCACACGAGTGGGAGCTCAACGCGCAGGAGACGCAAAAACTATTCAAGAAGTAGGGGACCCCACAACTAGACCTGTTTGCAACACACCAGAATGCAAAATGCCAATACTTCGCAGCCAGGCCATCAATCCCAAGGAAATGCCCTATGGATGAGCTGGTCAAAGACATTTGCCTACGCTTTTCCACTGATACCACTGATACACAAAGTGCTCAGCAAGTGCAGAACAAGCAACATGACACTAATTCTGGTAGCACCACAGTGGGCCAGGCAGTCCTGGTTCTCGCAGATCGTGGAGATGGCACAGGGACCACCACACAAGTTCCCAAGAAGGAAAGACCTGCTCTCGCTACAAAACGGAAGGGTACTCCATCCAGAACCAGAGAGCCTCAGCCTAGCAGCGTGGCTCCTGAGGACTTAGAGTTCGCTCACCTCAAGCTTCCACAAAGCACGCTGGCAGTGCTGCGAGAAGCGAGGAGACCCACCACACGGAAATGCTATGCAGCAAAATGGAAGAGATTCACTGAATGGTGCATCAACAAAAAGCTCCACAGGAGAATCACTAAAGAATCAACTGTGCTAAAATACTTAACACACTTGCTAAAAAGTAACCTAAGCTGCACTTGGCTAAGAGTGCACCTGGCAGCAATAGTAGCCTATACAAGAGGAGAAACAGGGAAAAGCTTCTTTACATCTCAAGTAGTAAAAAAATTCCTGGAAGGAGCCAAAAGAATAGCACCGCCAAAGAGGATGCCACCGCCTGCATGGAACCTCAATGTAGTTCTAACACAGCTTATGAAAGCACCGTTCGAACCCATCCACAAGGCATCGCTACATATGCTCACAATAAAGACTGCCTTTCTGGTAGCGATTACCTCGCTACGTAGGGTGAGCGAGTTGCAGGCACTCACACTACAAGAACCCTACATTCAGATTCACAATGACAGGGTGGTAATGAGGACGGACCCACACTTCATGCCAAAGGTGGTGTCCAGGTTCCATATAAACCAAACAATACAAATTCCCAGTTTCTTCCAGAAACCATCCACCAGCGCTGAAAGGGCACTGCACACTCTGGATGCCAGGAGAGCAGTAATGCATTACATCGAAAGGACTAAGGATTGTAGAAAAACAAAGCAGTTCTTTGTGTCCTTCGCAAGCAGTTTCCTGGGCAGACCAGTGACGAAAAATACCATCGCACGATGGATCGCACAAACAATTCAATACTGCCACAAACAGGCAGGCCAAGAGCTACAGGGAGCAGCTCAGGCTCACTCAACCAGGAAAAAGGGAGCAACAATAGCCTTCCTAGCAAACACACCTATCCAAGACATTTACCTGGCGGCAACATGGGCTTCAGTGCACACATTCACTAAGCACTACTGCGTGGATATACAGATGAACAAGGAAGCACAAGTAGGTCAAAAAGTGCTTCAACATATATTCAACAACCAACGCTCATCTTCCACCCAGCCGCCACAAATATAGCAAACCGCTACAAATTCTATGCACAGCATAGTGAATCCAGAAAGATTCACGCTGCAAAACGAATAGTTTCTTACCTGTCGGTATAGTTTTGCAGCTTGAAGACTCTCTGGATTCACTAGCGAACCCACCCGCCTCCGCCAGAAAGATGAGACAGGAGGAAGATGGGACTAACAAATGGAAAACACCTTCAAAAGGGTAAAAGGATTAACAACACAAGCACAAGACAAAAAAAAAAAAAAGAATCCGAAGATGGCGCCCTAAGGTGGGAGCTTCCGGAGGAAGCGCGCCGACGTCACGGGAGGACACCAAATGGTGGGGCGTCGACGCCCACCTGGGCTACACGAAAAAAAAAAAAAAAACTGAAAAAAGACTACGATTCCGGACCCAACCACTAGACTGCAGAATAATGCACAGCATAGTGAATCCAGAAAGTCTTCAAGCTGCAAAACTATACCGACAGGTAAACTATTCGTTTCGGGCTTATCCTCCCGAACAGCAAGTCTGGGGTATTTGGGCTATGATTCCGATCTTTCAGCCTCTATCCAGGGTGTCGGTCAGAATGACCCTGAGGCTGCTGGGCCTCATGGCCTCCTGCATCCTGCTGGTAGATCATGCCAGGTGGCATATGTGGGCTCTGTAGTGGGACTTGAAGTTCCCGTGGGCACAGCATCAGGGGAATCTGTCCGATTGCGTCCAGATCTCGGAGGGCACTGCACGTCAATTGCAGTGGTGGCTAACGAACCGGGATTGGGTCAACGGCAGATCCCTCTCCCTTCCCCAACCAGAGTTCACAGTGGTGACAGATGCATCACTGCTGGGATGGGGCGGCCACATGGGAGAGGCGGAGATCAGAGGCCTCTGGTCTCCGGCGGAGTCCGGGCTGCACATCAACCTCCTGGAGCTTCAGGCGATCCGTCTTGCACTAAAAGCATTCCTTCCCTCTCTCCGGGGAAGAGTAGTGCAGGTGTTCACGGACAACACTACCGCCATGTGGTACTGCAACAAACAGGGCGGGGTGGGGTCGTGGACCCTATGTCAAGAGGCTCTCTGTCTCTGGACATGGCTAGAACATCTGGGTATATCCCTAGTGGTTCAACACCTGGCAGGTTCACTGAACGCCAGGGCGGACAAACTCAGCCGCAGGCGCATGATGGATCGCGAATGGCGTCTTCACTCGGAGGTGGCGCAAGGTCTCTTTCAGCAGTGGGGAGAGCCTTGTTCAGATCTATTCGCCACCGAAGAGAACGCGCAATGTCAGCAATTCTGCGCGTTGGAATTTCCAAGGTGGCACTCGCTAGGCGACGCTCTTCGTCGCGAGTGGAGTTGCGGTCTTCTATACACCTTTCCGCCTATACCACTCCTGCCCAGAGTGCTGAAGAAGATCAAGCGCAACCGGGCCCAAGTCATCCTTGTGGCTCCGGATTGGGCACAAAGAGTCTGGTATCCAGAGCTGTTACACATGGCCATCAATCCTCCGATCCGACTGCCTCTTCGGGAGGATCTTCTGTCGCAGCAGCAGGAGACGGTCCTCCACCCAAACTTGTCCAGCCTCCACCTCCTTGCGTGGAGATTGAGCGGCGACAGTTGACAGCCTTTGACCTTCCTCCCGAAGTCTGCAATGTTATCTTGGCAGCCAGGCGGTATACGCCTGCAGATGAAACAAATTTGTGGCATGGTGCACAGCAAAGGCTGTGGATCCCCTTTCAGCCCCTCTTTCTGAAGTTCTCTTGTTCCTCCTTTCTTTAGCCCAGCAGGGCTCTGCTCTGGGCACTCTTAAGGGCTATCTCTCAGCCATTTCAGCCTTTCTTAGGCTTCCTGATCAGCCTTCTCTTTTCAAGCCCCCTGTTGTAAATCGCTTCCTTAAGGGCATTACTCATCTTTGTCCTCCTGTTCCCTTCGTAATGCCTCAGTGGGACTTGAACTTGGTTCTTACCTACCTGATGTGCGCTCCCTTTGAGCCGCTTCATAACTGTTCTCTCAAGACTTCTTACTTTAAAAACTGCCTTTCTGGTTGCCATCACCTCTGCTCACAGGGTGAGTGAGCTTCAAGCACTTTCTTCCAAGCCTCCCTTTCTGGCTGTTCATCCGGACAAGGTCGTCCTCAGAACTAGACCTTTCTTTCTTCCCAAGGTGGTTACTACATTTCACATTGGTCAAACCATCACTTTGCCCACCTTCTTTCCGCCTCCGCATCTTTCTAAGGAGGAAGAGAGGCTCCACCGTCTGGATCCAAAACGTGCGCTTTCCTTTTATTTGGATCGCACCAAACAATTCCGGGTGGATGACCAGCTCTTTGTTGGCTACGTGGGCGCAAAGAAAGGTCGGGCCGTGCACAAACGGACCATCTCCAGGTGGGTCGTTTTGTGCATCAAAGCTTGCTATTCTTTGGCAAAGGAGGAGCCTCCAGTGGGACTGCGCGCCCATTTCACCAGGGCGATGGCAGCTACCACTGCTTTGGGACGGGGAGTCCCCCTTAATGACATCTGTCAGGCAGCTATGTGGACATCTCTGCACACGTTCACCAAACACTACTGCCTGGACAGCCAAGTCCGGAGAGACGGCTTCTTTCGCTGTTCTGTTCTCCAGGACTTTCTGGTGTGAACTTAGTTCGCAGACCCACCTCCGGGGTTGGTATTGCTTGGGTATCTATTCTAAGGTAAGGAATCTATAACTAATTGTCTCTTTCAGATGAACAAGTTACTTACCTTCGGGAACGATATATCTGTAAGAGACATAGATTAGTTATAGATTCCTTACCGCCCCACCCATCCTCCCCGTTCTGCGAACTGATTTCTAGGGTCAGGGAATTCCTTTGAGGGCCCTAGTTTTTGTGCACCAGAAACCCCCGTGTCTTTGGGCAAGTCAGAAAGGGTGGCACTGTGACTGCTCGTGCGGTAGGATTGCGCAAGGAGCTATTCCACTCTTTGTGGGCTACAACCGGTGATGGTTCATGAGGCACTGCGCTGCATCAGTCACTGCGGCTACTACTCCGAACACAGCAGGCGTCCCCAAATCAGTTCGCAGCGCTGTAGACCCCCAGGAGGGCTCTTGTTTATAGCTGGCCGTGGGGGCAGGGCCCACTCACCAAGAAAGGGGGGAGGGAGGTTTTTTCCAGGCTCGCCTAATGCGTGGGGGGGGGCTCACTGAATTGTTCACAGGGCGGCAGTTGGGGTCCTTCTGCCTGACTCCACACTTGTGAATTAAAGCCACTACGTACGTTCTGTAGCACAGGCTGTGACCCCGAAAGCTACGGTGCCCCTAGACAGGTCCAGTCTCCGCCAACTCCACTGCCCCACGTGTAGCCAGGTAGTGGGTACCAGTGTCAGGTGGGAGGATGTAAAACAATCACCAGAACAGGGTGGGCTGAGGAGGAACACCCCCTCTTACCCCCTCTCCCACCTTCCCCAACTCCCCCGGCCCCACCAGCAGCGCAGGCACAGCAGTCAGGAAGGGGTGGGGGCATCATTGTCTCAATCCAGGGATCCCAACTTAATGCCGCTGCCCCAGACCCCCGCGGTCCTCCACATAGGCACGGCCTGGGTGTCACAACCAGAGATCCTCTGTCCAATTGAGTCCCCGCGAGACGTACACTCTCACTGGCTGGGGGGACCTCCGCACACTCTCTGCCACTGAAATCTGCAAGTATGCCCGGCGCCTCCACTAAACCTCCAGGCAGGCCCCGGTCCCGCCGGCACGACCGACCTGCCGGCCCCAAGCAGGCCGCGCCTGAAAGTTATGGTCCGGAGGGGAGGGAGGGCCCTCACTCAGGCTCGCCTTCACGGGGTGAAGGATACCCCCAATATACTATCAATGCAAAGACTCCAGGCCCCAAGGAGGGAGACGGGCGCCCTGCAGAGTCTCAGTTCCGTGTCTGCCCCAGGCCGCCGCAGTCCTCCGTGCAACAGCAGCTTGCATGTCAGCTGTAGGGGCCTCCGCTTGTTCAGGCCTCCGCAAGACATCTGCTCACCTCTGCCAGCAATTTCGCCCTAGCAAGGCAGGGAGAGAAGGACACTGCGATAGGGCCAATCCACGTGGCCGGGCCAGAGCTCCGCAAGGCCCAGACGGCAGCCCGCCTCCGAAGGCTGTCACACCACCTTTCGATCCGTGGGCCCCGACCGGGTACCAGCAGTCCCACAGAGGGATAGGACCTCCAAACTGACAACTAACAGCCGCCCTCCTATGTAGGTGGGAAATGACCCCAAATTCGGGACGGAGTGAGGCAGGATTTATGCAGGCTGGCACGGAGCTCCAAGCTCACGCGTCTACCATGTCGGCCATCTTGGTCACGCCCCCAGTCTGCTAGTTGGCGTAGCTGTTTCTCTACTGATATTGATGCTATTTCTCTACTGTCATTTATCAACCAAGAATTGTGTTTAATTGCATGCTATCACAAACATACTTCTTGAAGGAAGCAGTAGTTGATATTTGAAGCTATGTTTTTAAATGTTGTATTCTACATCCAAGTAAAAGTTCAAGGAAATTTTTACTTAAAGATTTTTGTTTAAAGGGAAGTAAAATAGTTTGCTATTATTTAAAACTAATTAGCAGCTTTTCCTACTCGCACTAATGTATTTCAGGATGATGAATTGGCACAAACATACACTGGCCAACAAGAATATGTCGCTGAGGAAGAATTGGAGGAAGATGTGAATTCCCAGGAGACTGTTGCTGATTCAGAAGAGGTACTTACTCAAGGTGTATTTTAATCATTAATCTAAATTTCCTATGTGGCAATGGCTTGCCTCAGAAAAGTTTGCTTTTCAATATTTAATTTCAAATGTGGGTACTTCTCAGGGGCATGCATTTGTTATACTGGTTCATTGTTTCTATCTCCTTAAAATTTTACAGATAAATGTATTTGCATTAATTATAAGTGTATAAATATCCATCTTATTTGCAACACAAATCTCAGCCCAGCTTTGGCCGATGAGTGATAGACATAATTTTTGTAAGAACATTTCATAGATGAAATATGCTATAGAAAAATATTTTTGCTAATTTTGTATTGTCAGGTGAGGGCTTTTCTATTTCATGACTCAATATGACTGTAGCTGCACTTTAAAACAAGCATTTGCAATGCAATATGTCTCGCATTTATGCGAGTTTAAGCTATTGGCATTGTAAATGACAATGCGTTTTATTTATGTTTTAAAAACCAAAACATAAATAAGTCATTGTCATTTACTACAATCCAACCAAACAGAACATGTACTCTGTTGTGCACTTATTGTTGGAAGATGTGTAATCTTTAGGAAGTCAGTAATCACAGACATTTCAGTAATATAAAATATATTATGATTTTAGACTTCCTGGTGCCATGGATACAATCACAATTCTCTTAAGTATATTTCCATTTATATAGCACGGTGTTAATTGAAGGAAAACAATATGCACTGTCATTGCTTATATCTTTCTCTTGGCATATCCTTGCAAAGTGTGACGCCACGTCAACAAAGTGAGACAATTCTGCTTTTTATTTATTTTACAAATCATTATTTTCAGGTGTGTTAATAAAACTGGATCAAATGAAAAGCACCAGTACTACAACACCAAGAAGGCATTAGGCCGCTCAACTGAAATCCAGCGTTCTTGATGACATTGAGTCATCTGGGCACTTACAATCTACGAACCTCGTCGCCACATCATGCACACACAACTGTGAACATTATTGCATTAGTTCTACCTGAAGCCATCTAAAACCACTGTCTGTTATACCATGTTTAGTTCCAATGTGCATTTTGCAAAACAGTTTGGAAGGCTCTCTGCTACAGTAACCAAAGTATACACAATATACTTAAATAGACGATTTAAAAAATGTAATTGGTGCCTTTCTTTAGCATCCTTCAATTAACAATAGCTGCACGATTTGCCTTGAGCTCTGAGGTTTGTGATGAAACATGTACCAATCTAACATGATCAGCTTTCACAACTTAGTAAACATGTATCCATGCTACCACTGAGCCTACTAAAGCCGGCTGAGACTTGACATTATCCGGTCACTGATAACTGTAGTGTATCAACACAGAAACCATACATTTGATGAACCATGCCGGCAGCAGCAGCAAAACCGAATAAGCGACAGCATAAAGATTTAAAGGAAAAATCAATTCCATAATATAGTCTGGTCATAGGCATGGGGTGGGCTTTTTTTGGAATCGGTCAAAATGGGGCCAACTTGTTTTATGCAAAAACAAGCACACAAAAAAGCAAGCATCTTCCTACCTCTCATTCGCTGGAGCACATTTTATTTATGTGTTAAAAACCAAAACATAAATAAAAGTCATTGTCATTTACAGTGCCAATAGCTCAAACTCGCGTAAATGTGAGACCTTTTGCGTTGAAAATGCAAGGCATCACGGACAACAGGAGGGCGGGGGACGGGGAGGGAAAAGGCACAGACAGCGGGCTGACGAGGGGGGGGGGTGAGGAGAAGGCACGGACAACGGGAGGGAGGGGGCAGGGTAAACTAGGCACGACAACGGGCGGCAGGAGGGGTAAAGAAGGCACCAAAGCACGTCGGGCATGCATAAGAGAAACTGAATAAAGAAAATAAACACGTACCCTGTAACAACCGAAGTAAAGGGGCCAGTCGCCATGGGAGGTGACAAATGAAGAGGAGGCGGTATTTTCGAATCAGAGGCCAGCCTTTAGAACAGACAATGACACAAGCCAATGGCAAATATGGGCGGAGAGTGGGCGGGGCTTCTATTTGCTACTCCACCACAACAATTCTTGCAGAGCAGCGCATGTGCGCTGGCTCTAGGCTCGACCTAAAAAAAAATAGTGTGTAAACAAAGAAAACATATTGTAAAGGCTAACACTCACAATGTAGCTCCTCTTAGTTCATATAGTCTGACTGCTGTCAGACCTCTTGTTTTACAAGTCTTCCTCAGAACTGCCTAACCCACAACTACTATAAGTTTAATACTTTATTTGACCGGGCTTGTTCTTTTCTGTATCACATGTTTTTTTAATCATCTAACATCAGCGATAGTGGATGTCTTATTGTTTTTCCAGAAACTGACCACTAAGTCTGTTTATACTGGGCACTAGGACAATCTTTTCTCTTCATGTTAAGCTGAAGGCTTAGATGCTTTTGAGTTTTGCCATTCAAATGTTTGGCATTTTACACTGTCCCCCATTCTGCAGAGTTAGGCTATCTTCAAGTGTATTTACTTGCATTGTCTGCAATTTTGTGCCTTCCTTACAAGCCTTCTTGGTTCAGATTACTCCTAGGCTTTGTGAAAGGTTTGCTTATACATGTTTGTCAACATTATTTATTCTTCAGTGGAACTTAAATTTGGTTCTGCCCTTCATCATGGCATCTCCCTTTGAAGTGATGCATAGGTTTTCTGTTCGTTTTTTGGCTCTCATGGCTACCTTTCTAGTATCGATTACTGTCTCCTGTAGGTTTGGAGACGTCTCGGCTGTGTTGGTCTGGCCACCATTTAGTTTTTTTCCTGACCAGGTGGTTCTGTGTGCTTATTCTTCTTTTTTGCCGATGGTGGTGTCAGTGGTTTTTATGGACAAATCTGTCACACTGCCATCTTTCTTCCCACCTTCTCACCCTTACATGGAGGAGCAGTTGCACAGGCTGAACTCAGTTGGTTTCACTGAGGTGAAGAGAGGCAAAGCAGTTACCAAGCATACCATTTCTTATTTGGTCACTCTTTTGGTTATCCTTTAGCTAAGAAAGGCCCACTGATTTGCATTTGGACTTACACTATAAGGTTCATGGTGGCTTCTGCTTCCCTTTCCAGAGGCGCTCTGGTATTTGCTGGGTAGCCACTTGGACTTTGTTTTACACTTTTGCCAAGTATTATTGCCTGTCTACAAGGAGAGGCAGCTACCTCACCAGAGCCATTTTACATGATTTTCTGGTTAAATCAGAACTGCTTTGTCCCACTCCCCTGTTGGGGTTGCCTTTGCGATTCATTTAGAAGGTGGGGAATCTGTGATGAGTATTACTCAGCAGAAGAGAAATTTGCAAACACTAACTTTTACTTTTGGATGTAATATGGTATGTCATTATTTAGCTTGTTAAGATATTCTCCTTATGCCTTTATTGGGTGCAGAACACATTCAAGGAAGTGATGTGAGCATGCAAGGCAACGGCTTATGTGCTGGTGGTGATATTTCCAGGGTGTGTGGAGCTACCACCTGAGTCTCTTGTTTCCACTTGGTGGCACAGGCGAGCTGCTGCTTGTTGAAGTTTGCAGGTGTAGTCTAGTGCTTGAGTAAATTCATAAGGTGAGGAAGGTTTAGTATCTACCAGAAATACTGTTACCAAAGATAATTAACTTATTCTTCAGGGCTTTTGAATTAAATACTCCTTACGGGACAAGAATGTTTTAGCCCCCTTTTAATTCCTCAGAATGCTTTGGTCTCAAGCATTAGAACATTTTACAGATTGAGAGGTACGAATAAATCCCTGACAGCAGGGTATATTTTCTGATACAAAATAAAATAAAAAAATAACAGATGTAAAAAAGAAATGCAATTGGGAGTTCTGTCTCAGGTTACAAAACAGCTGTCTTTGCTTAATTCCTGCTCTGTGTGGATTTTATTTAAGTATTTGGGGCAGTTAAATGTCAAGGCAGGCAAGTAACACAGTACGGGAACATCCAGCTACTAAATTTGATAACTCTGAGGATTTCGGTTTGTCTGTGAAAACCGTAGTCTAAACCACATACCAGGATATCAAGGCTTCTTGGGCGAGTGAGTGAGTAAGACCTTCACACCAGCAGAACATCTGCCACCTGATTGTCATACCTCTACACTGGCTTTTATTGAAACTAGTGGTACAGTATTCAGTCGTCTTGCTTCACCTGCAGCTACATTCTCTGTGGCAGTGCTCACGGACGTAAGGCCAGTCTAGGTGCCTTCTGAGATGCTTAGTGAAGCTGTGTGTTACCATCCTTAACACCACATCACAGCCAGTACCTACTTCTTCCAATACTTCCCTATTTGCGCCCCCGCTGAGCAGTTTCTCTTCTTGTTTGCTGGTCTTCCTCCGAACAAACGGAACAAGCACGTAGTGAGAGGTCGTTGGGTTGTAGCATGTTGAATGCTAGGTGACAGTCAATTCAAATCTACCCTCGCCTGCCTCTTCTTCTGCACCTCTTGGTCTTTTAAACTTGCTTCCTCATCTCATCTCACCAAACCCTATCATTTTAATTCCAGTTTTTGGACAGGATTGGAAGAGAGTTGCCTTATACCTGGTTACTGCTTCAGGTTGACTGCAGATTATTTGCATTCTGAGAGGGATATTCCCAAGAAACGCGTGTTAACTATCGCCAAAATCGCTTAACGCAACTTCTCACATCGCAGTCCATTGCGGGAAAATAACACTGTGTTAACGCAGCATTCACAATCCGGCGGCACCATGCGATAGCCCCACGATAACGTGACAAATGCCCGTGTTAAAATCAACGCGACGCCGAAAAAATGCGAAACCCCAATGCGAAAAAAGGTGCGATGACCCCAATGGCGATACAAAAATCAGCGAAAACCAGCGATAGGCCTGCGATTCCCACGCGCCATGCGTGAGAATGCACTATAAAAGCAGAGAGAAAAAAAAGACAAATAAATGCAACTGCGTACCACCATGGACGCACCCGGACCAAGTGCACAGGACAACGCGAACCCCACAAGCCCCACAGACGACCAGCCAGGAACCCCGGGGCCGGGGAAGGGCAGGGAGAAGAGGAAGAGGGAGACTGGGTTCAGTCCGCAGGAAAACCAGATCATCGTCACGGAGGAGACAGAACACAACCAACAACTGTACGTCACCTCCACTGTGTCATCGGCAACACAAACGGAAACATGGCAGTACATCGTGTACAACGTGAATGCAGTCGGAGTGTCGAGGAGGACAATGGAAGAGGTCAAGAGGCGCTGGAATGATGTGAAGGGCAAAACCAAGAAGAAACACTATGTCAACTTCAAAGCAGCAACGCAGATTGGAGGTGGGGGACCAGCGGCACACCAGAAGCTGGATGACAGTGAGAAATGGTGGCCACAGTCATCAGTCGGGATACGGTGCCAGGAGTTTGGGATCGGGACACTGCTCAACATGACCTGACACAACATCAACAGGGTCAGTACCGACCAGGGACTGGGGGGACCGGGGGAGATGGGCACAATGGCACACATGCACAATTAAGTACAGCACACTGCACACCCACAATGACTCTGGAACATGTCCCTGATCCCCGTGCCACACAGCAGCGCACATACAGATACTCAGGGAATGTGTGTCGCATTGACTTTATTTGCACATGCTGTGCCTGTGGTCATTTTGCACTGTCTCATGATTGCCAAGCACTGACACAATGTGATGTCCTCATGTGAAGAAATTGTCAATGATGTTGTTCCTATGGGCTATTCCTGTTGCAGCTGCAGTGGGGTGTGGTCCACCTGCCTCATCTTCTTCATCTTCCTCATCATCGTCCGGTGCATCTGGCACACGTAACCATGGGGCATTGGTGCGTACACATATGTTGTGCAACACACAACATGCAACGATCATCTTGCACACGATGACTGGGCTGTACAGGAGCCTCCCACCTGTGATGTCCAGGCACCTGAAACGTGACTTCAACACGCCAAATGTGCGTTCCACGATGCCCCTGGTGCGTTTGTGGGCCGCATTGTACTGCCTCTGGGCCTCTGTGTTCGGGGCTCGGAGGGGTGTGATCATCCAAGGGCAGAGTGCATATCCCTGATCACCTGTGACAGTGCAGAGAGACATGAGTCAATAGTTGGTTCTGCATGATGTGTTGGCAGGCTCACTAGTTCATTGACGTGATATGTGTGTCATAGTGATTCCGGTTTGACATGTACTGCTAGTAGCAAATGAGCGCCTTCAATGTGCATTACGTAGCCTCACTGCTGCTCCACCCTCCCCCCGAGCCTATTTCCTCGTGTGCGCTGCGCGCTTGCATCACCTGCACTCCTACGGCACACCATTGTCATGCCTGTCTGCGCATGTCCACAAGCCTGACAACGACACTGTGGTGATGTGCGTTGAAGGTGGTCGGCTACGTGTGTGTAGGCCTATGGCAAGGATAGGGCGGACACAGATGTGGAGTACATGGCTGGCCGAAGTCGCGATGCGGTCGAGGCAAGACCTTTGGCTCATGCTGCGGTAATAGCGATACACACACAACAGTTGGCATGTATGATCCCGGACCCCGAGCGGGCTTGCGCTCATTCATCAATTCCTTCGTCCGAGCCCGCACTCGGGGGCATGTTACATTGCCACTTTGTCCATTGCGGGACGGGTGGCGCCGACACCACAACAAAGACACATGCATCAGGTACCAAATTGGCATGCCCATCACTTAACCATGCCCAGAGCCCCGGGGTGATCATCCACACCCCTACGCTGGACTGCCGTACGCCAGCCCACTCCGGCAACGCCTACAGGGGGGTACGACACAGCTACATGTCCCAGGTCTACCCCACTGCCTGAGGTGACATGGTTGCGTCTGCTGTACACAGCACAATGCAGTGTGGTCGGGCCCGGGGCCCTCATGCACACACAATGACCACACGGACACACTTAGATAGTTCGTGGAACTGGCTACGGGCGCGTGCGCCCGGTCCCTTTATTGCCAGGGTCACATGTCCAGTGACGCCTGTGCTGGATGGGTGTGGGGTGAGTGTAAGCCAGCCCTCAGGGAGTTGTTGGCGTTGGCAACAACTACAACAGTGATCAGACAATCAGAAGTTCAAAGTTCAAACAGCAAGGGTCCACGACTTGAGCTGCACAGAGTTAGTGGCCACGGATGCACTGCGGCCGGCACAGGCACACCGCCACGGGACGGTGACTACCGGTGCACTGAGGTAGGGCCACGAGAGCTGAGCGGGTTCTCGTCGATGTCCAAGGTGATTGTCGCAGAGGGTTTTGGGGGACAGTGGAAGGTGTACTTCCAGGGCATGATACAGAGGGCAGTACCAAGCAGACACATGCAATATGGAGGAGATGAATGCTACAGACTCATGTTCAACACCAAGTCATTACCAGCCACATGATGATGAAGACAGCCCCCAGGCCATCGACTGATACGCCACCAAAGTTCAACCAGAGGGTGTCCATGAATTTCGGGGCACAGAGTTAGTGGCACCAGAGCTGAAAGGGGATGCAGTCTGCGATGAGGCCTGTACAATGGTATAAACTCAGCCATAAATAGATCAAGGCTCAGTTCCAAATGTGTCACCTACTTGACCGTAGTGTGGGCCGGAGGCAGCGGTCAGCAGGGGCCCCCAGCCACGTGTCCTTGGCTTGCGATGCACAGAGTCAGTGGCACCAGGGCAGTTGTTGGTGGGGTTCGGTCACCTCCGTAACGAGGATCCTGTTCGTCATCCGGACTGAATCGCGTCTTCCTCTTACTCCTCTCCTAGCGTGCAATGATACGGACTCTGCCATTGTAAAATCAAGACTCAGTTCCAAATGTGTGACCTACTTGACCGCAGTGTAGGCCTGAGGCAGCGGTCAGCGCGGGGCAACGGCTGTTCAGGCAGCTCCTCCTGGTACTGGCTCACACGACGTTGGAATGCCATGTGGCGATGATTTGTGGTTGACGGAGGTAGTGGCACCAGAGCTGTGCGTGTGTGCAGCCTGCGACGATGCCGTGTCCTGCCTGGTACGGATTGTATTGGATTTGTGTGAGGCCTGCTGGACCGCAGGGTAGGCAGTACACAGGTGAACCCCGCGGTGCTGGGCCGCAGTGTGGGCCGAAGGTAGTAGTCCGCATGGGCCCACAGACCCCTGATGTTGGAATGCTATGCACAGAGTCGGTGGCACCACATCGTAGGGAGTACGGTGATATAAACCCTGCAAGAAACGTATGTACTCTGCCATTGTATGATCAAGACTCAGTTCCAAATGTGTGACCTGCTGGACCGCAGTGTAGGCCGGAGGCAGCGGTGGAGTACGTCAATGAGAAAGGAGTAATGGGGGGCCTGTGTCGCGGAGGCCGTGATGGTCTGAGGAGACTGCCATAGTCGCGGCCCTCGGGCTTGGAGCTTGCACCGGCACGTGGTGGGCCCTCTTTGACACACGCCGGTGTCGGCAGGTGAGCAGTGCGGCCTGGCTGCGCTGGGGCGGGCATGACGCGTTTTGTGACCAGCGGCCTGGGGTGCAGCAGGCGCACAGGATCGCAGGCACCGCCGCTCACGGCGTCGGCCTCGTGGCGGGGTGAGAGGCGCCGCCCTGGCAGACACGTTGGCCATTCCGGAAGAGAACCACGCCCAGAGTAACGGGCTTTTTATTCACACCCCTACGTTGGCCTGGCGTACGCCGGGCCAGCCCACTACGCGCACGCTTACAGGGGGGACGTAACAAGCTACATTTCCGCATTGTTCCCCGCTGGCTGCGGTTACATGGTTGCGTCCACTGTCCAGTGCACTCCAGGCACCAGCAGTGTATGTCGACATGGAAGTGTCTGTGGTCTGCATACTGCGGTCTGTCCAGCACATCCACTCCACACTTGGCATTGTGTGCATTCTTATTCATGGGTCACTTAACTCCTTCGCACATGCCGGGTTCCCACCTCTCCCCACATTCTGCTATTGTGTGGCTGAGGCGCCATGCCGTTGATGTCTTGTGTAGATGGCTAGCCCAGGTTGCCACAGTCAGTAGTGTTGTCGTGTTTGGAATGTGGGGATGTTTGGTTGTCATGTTGTATGTGATTTTGTGACGTGTGCATTCCCAGAGTTGAGTTGTCTGGATGTGGTGTTGAGGTGTGTGGTGGGTTCCGTTGGTACTTACCGACGAGCAGTGCATTCCCATAGGTGGCATCCTGAAAGCGCTGGTTGATGATGGGCTGTCGGAAGATGAAGGAACCATGCACACTGCCTGGGTAGTTGGCGACGACATTGGTGAAGAGTCCCCGGTGGTCCACTATTGCCTGCACATTGATGGAATGTGTGTGTTTCCTGTTGCAGTAATTGTGTGCAGTGGCGGCAGGGGGCACGAGGAGTACATGTGTGCAGTCGATTACCCCCAAGACGTGGGGGAAGCCAGCTATGGCGTAGAAGCCTTGCTTGATCTCCAGCTGTTCCTGCGCAGAGTGTGGGAAGTAAAGTTGCTGGGGTACCAAGCTGATGATGGCATCCAGGACAGGTGTGAGGAACTTTGACAGGGCTGGCTGTGAGACTCCTCCGACTCTGGCAGTTGTTGGTTGGAAGGTCCCAGAGGCCAACAGGTGCAGCAAGGCCAGCAGCTTTGTCTGCGGAGGGATGTTGGTTCTCCGCTGTGTTGGTACCGTCAGCCTGTGGGCAATGATGGTCAGGATGCGTAGGATGGTTGTCCTTTGAGCCTGTAGTGGGCAATGACTTCCTCTGGCGTTAAGTCTCCCAGGCTGGTGCGATTTCAGAAGGTCCGGTGTCTTTGTCTGCGCTGCCTCGGTGGTAGTCCGGGTGGGGGGGAGGGGTCCTGGGGGGGTGGGGGTCCTGGCGGTGGGTGTTTTGGCCCTCTTGGCGCACCGAGCTGCATGATCAGTAGCTCCATGGCATCTGTTGTTCTTCTGGTGTGGCTGTGGGCTGGGCTCCCTTTTATGGTGCAGGTTGTCGTCCGACTTAACACCAGGTAGGAGCAGGTGTTAATTCCATACTGCTAACGCGCCTTATCGCATGTTTTTGATTCTTATCGCCGTTCTGGCTGGTCGTTGGGAATGTTGCGAAGTGGTGTTTCTGCTGGTTTTTGCACGGGAACGCCTACTCTGCATCTCATTAGCATTAGTTGCCGGTGTCATCCGTGGCGATGTTTTTTGCGGCTGCTATCGCAGGACTATTGGTGATATCGGCTGTTAGCACCAGCTTGTGAATGGTGCGATGAATTTATCACCACTTTGGCTGTGATAAAGTGCCGCTAACTCGGCGATAAGTCCTTGAGAATATGCCCCTAAGACTTTCATAAATCGATGTACAACACTGTCCTGGAGCTCCTACGTCTGGGCAATATTCTCCACTCCCAGCTTGGTAAGCTCACTCCACAATCACAAGATTAAACCTTTCCCTGCCTATAAGAACTAGCATCAGAATTCCCATTATGAAAGCAGGGAAAACTGAACACTCTTCACAGCCATGAGAGATCAAGAAGTGGTAGCACTGTTACTTATCTCAAGTCAATCCTTGATTCCATCCTAAAATCAGGAAAGTCTCCAAACCAGGATCAGGTGCCACATTTACCATCAGGCAACAACAACAGCATGGAAAGACTAAACTGGCAAGCACGAGTTCCTCAGAGAGATTTGAGTGCAAGTAAGGAAAGGAAAAAAGGTAGAGCATAGGGTAAGCTCAGCCAAAATGTAATAATGGAAAGAGATATGAACACCAAGCAGCATTAAAGCAGCACTAAAGAAGCATTAAGATAGTTGAGACATTATTAAAGAAACGTTGAGACAGAAAAGTATTAAATACATCATGACGTGAGGTATTAAGACTGAAGCAAAATGAACATATACCAGTTTGCAACAATCTGTATTAAGCACCAAAAAAGCATTTTTCACAATGAAATGTTAATAAAGATTGACTCAAGTGCATAGGGTGCATATATATATTGAAGCAGGAAAGATAAGCATTTAATTAACAGGATATCATTTCAGCAGATTTCTTATGTAAAGTATAAAATTGCAGCCTCTGTACAATCATAGTTAATTCTACTGTTAACAACTACCCATAACTGCAACCTGACAGTAAACAAACAGCAACAGAATAAAAGAAGGCAGTAACTTGGGTCGGACAACAAGTTTACATGTTGCAAGTTCTGACAAAAGCTTCAGTGAGGAGGAAAACAATCTTTCATATGAAACCTTACTAACATAAGATTTGGAATAATGCTGCTTGGAAAATCCAAAGTTAATTGGAGAGGACTAAAAGGTTTATGAACTGGAAAATTTAGAAGTATTCCTAAATTTGATTTCATCATAAGAAATGGAAACCAAATAAAGGCTAAACCAAGCGCAAGCCAGAGTCAATTAGAAAGTGCAGATACTATTAACTTCTATTTAACCCCAAATAAGGCATATTTTAGCACAGCTTCACAAATCATTTAGGAATCAACCCAGATAGTGCACTGTGGATATGCCCTTGGGTTACCACTTGTAATATGATACTCACAGTTCACCCCAAACTCTCATTGATTTCTCCATTGATGACGATAGTTAAAATTCCAGCAAAATTGAAAATGGTACACTTGCAAATGGGGCATACAAGGGTTCAACAAACAGACCTAAAGACATGAACACATTGTGAGCAGAGGAATGATGAAGAGCTACATCAATAAAGTAGATTCTCAAACATGAAATGCACCTCATTATTTGGCTTCCCATGTGATAAAATCACATGCCCAATTTCGGTGGAGATAAACCCATTCCAGCGCATTGTATATTGGAAGCACTTATACCAAACTTAATCAAGAGCAGTTATGTTCATGAAATGGAGCATCAAGGAGATCAACACTCCTGTCAAATGACAGACAATTATATTCCATGGACAAAAGTGAAATGCGAGCTTCACATATATCCAAGAAACTTACCAAAATTAGAAGAAACCAGTAGAACTAACATATACCATATATATGGGTGTTAGAAATCGGTAATTTGCATGCAAATAAAAAGAATGGTGTTTCCACACTAATCTATAGAAATCTGAAACCTGCTATCATTGATGTGAAATCAGATGGCCAAGGACAATTGGCATTGCCACTGTTGGCACTAAAAATGTAATTTAAAAGGCAATTAACATCTATGCTCTACAGTTGTAGATGCACACTTTTGGAAAAAGATTCAAAATAAACATAAGGAAATTATTCACACAATGTACTTGAATATGGGAGGAGATTGAAACACCTCCCTTGATGTTGTAACAGATAGGCCACCTGAGAAGAGAGAAATCCTAAATGGGTTCAAATTGTCTGTCAGGAGGGTAATTAAACATGAAAAGTTTACAGTCGTGTGACACATACCGTATCCAGATGCACAGGCCTTCACTTTTTTCTCTCATCACTGTAATTCTTTTAGGAAGGTTTACGAACTATCTTTTCACAAACAAGAGCACTGCTCAGTGCTATAAATTTACAGCGATCCAATCAGTCCTTTCAGACCACACCTCCATATCTCTACTTTTGATGTACAAGCGGAGATCAACACCACCTCAAAGTGGCGCCCCAGTACTTCTCTACTGAAATCAGCTTGACCTTGTGCAGCATCTTAAAACTATACTGCGAGTAGAAGTTATTGACCTTTTGGGAAGGAAAGAAGCTTTGAAACAATCCCAAAATTTGCTGGTAGACATTGCAAGGTTGGAGAGCCAGTTCATTCAAGATAATCTCCCAAGAACATATGCATCACTCATGAAGTTAAAGTTAGACTTCAACAAACGATACACTGTGGTGGCTGATTATATACTTCTAATCTTTAAGACCATGTGGTTGGAAGCAAAGGGTATAAGCTGCTAGCCAACTACCTGAAGTTAAAGAGTGAGATAAGCAAAATGACAGACGCTTCTCTTATTGGAATGAAGCACACATGAAGGGACTCATGGAAGATGGCCTATTGCACTGGCACAGTTTGCAAACAACCTATCAGAACTAAGGACAGGAATAGCATTTAAATAGTTTCAAATGTCTGTGCACTAGTCTTAGTTCAGGAAGTCTGTACAGTGACGTAACACAGGCCAGTGCAACCCCTGTATCTTAGGAGGCCCCAATCCTTCAGGGGGCCTCCCACTCTTTGGAGAGCCTCCATTGAGCTCAAGACCAATGAATATCTGTGAGATATGAGACATTCAGAGGCCCTTCATCACATTCTGCAAGGTGGGCCCATCATTTTGTGTTACGCCACTGAGCAGACAAGAATACTATACTACATTAAATATTGAAGCAAAGTGTAGAACATACTTCATTTATTGCAAGAAGCTAAGGACATACAGCATTTGAAATGTTGCAGTGCTGTAGGTACATTGGAATGGGAAGTAGCAGAAACACACTTAAGGAATATATTTGTGCTTTGAGGAACACCAGACATAAGTTTGTTCTCCAGATGAAAGACAAAATATTGCCTATTGTGCATTGAGTTGCCCGTGATCAGAGTGCAAGGGAGATATTCTATGGGTAAGTTGCTCCAAAACCATTATATAAGTTTCTTTCACCAGGCCTGCTTTCGGTGAATATCTATTGAGAAGATGGAGATGTTTCACAATGGTGCTGGGTCTCAGCGCAGCTACGTTAGCATGACAAACCTGGTTCCTACAGCTGCTTACGGTGTTCATCATACTGTGCATGAGATTGAAAATATGCCAGGTTGCTTACAGTCCGGGGGTATCACACATCAGTTTACCTAGCGCATTGCGCCAGAAGTCGTAGAATTTGGGCAACCTATTTTTTTCCAAAAACATGATAATAGGCTCTAAAGGAGACCAAATGACCAAACACAAAACATTGCTATTCACTTAAAATGAAGCAGTTTGTGGTTTGGGCACTTATATTGGGTATCTTGTTATTACATTGCTTGGTGAAGGATATTTTAATTTATGTATGCATTCTGATAGGGACAAATCTCCTGTAGACATGTATTAAAGTGCACTGTGAACACAGTAGCATTTTCAGAAAGACTGAAGACCTCTGACCTGTGTTTAAGATCGCTCCAGTTAAAGTACTCCCAGAAGGTAGCAGTAGGATTCTATTACCAGAGGTTAAAACGGTTCTTTAATATGTTTTCATACTACTGCTGTCTTGCACCAGCTATCTACATTAAACCCTTCTTGCCACTCTACACAAAGGATGTTTGTATGGCAGATTTATGCTGCAAAAGAAATATGCTTAAGTTTAACAATATCTTGGAGCTTGCCCTGTTGTAGAGTAACAGGTGAGCCACCCAACCTCCCTGTGAGTTTGAGCAATAACCATACACGCTTACAATAACACAATTTGAAAATGTTGCTGCTGCTTAGTACATTGCGTATAAAGTTAAAAAAAGGTGCAATGATCAAATCAGCTACTGGGTGAAAGTATGCAACATGTGAAACTATTGTTAGTATAAGCTTCTAAATTATTGTTACAGGTAAGTGACTCTCATTTCATAATGTAATGCTTATTGTTTCTATTATAGTTAGGTTTACATACTGTTAAAACAGAAGAAGAAAAAAGAGATGAATCTGATGAAGAGGAAGAGGACGATGAGAGGTCAGGCAGAATACGCTTTATAACTGAACGCAAAGAAGGGACGATTATTAGGCTTTCTGAAGCAGCCAGAGAGAGGAGAAACATTCCAGAAACTTTGGGTGAGAGGTTTTGACTATATTTTTGGGGGTAGGGGAAGTGGCTGTACCTGCTGGTGGGATGTTAAACTTCTAATAGTCTAAAATTTTGCATAGTGATTTAAATGTTATTACTTACTTCACCTTGAATTGCATACTTAGTACATAAGAATGAAATACTTTCTTGAGCAATATTTGGTGGTCATCATGCAGTTAATGTTAAATAAATTGTTCACCTGTAGATTTTGGAAGGCATATTTAGTTGAAGTCTCTTGCCTCTCATCATGTTTAGCATGGTACTCGGGGGTAGAAACTAATGGTTGGCGAAATGGTTTCATTTTTCGCCCGTGAAACACCCTAAACAAAATTTGAATTACCTTTTTAAGGCAAAATATTGTTTGCTAGTATCTCCTGTGAATTTCTTTTTCCGGCAAGCATGCACTTTTGGTAAAAGTCCTATGAGATACTGGCAGGAAACTGGTTTGGAGACTGATTGGCTCTTGGAGAGATTTACTGCACAAACGATTCTCTCGTGCAAAAATTATACAGATTTCCTTAATGCGAAATTTCAAGTAATTGCAGGATTTTCACAGATTTTGCCAGCATAATTAAAATTTCTCCCAGGCCTACTAGAAACCAACACTAGGATTCTTGCACTTTTTCTCAGAACTTAATGAAAGGGTATGTTTTTAATGGTATAGCCCCAGCATGCATCTTGTTTGTGTTTTTGTAGCAGAGGGAACCGAACCGCATCCCCCTCACTGAGCACCCCTCCCCCGCTCTTTAACATATCTGGAGACTGGAGAAGTATGCAATAACTAACAGTAAATGATCTGAGAAATGATTTTGTTAGCAATGATTATGCATGTTTAACATCTTGAAGGCTGAAAATGTTGGCATTCAGTGCGTGGAAAATTATTTGCACTTTTATGTGATGATTTTATGATTATGCAGGTTGAAATAAAGTGAATTCTCTATTTTCAATAAATAATTTTTTTATCTACTTGCCAACCTATTCATTGTCCTTTTGAGATGCAAAAAAAGATTACAATTAATTCACTTACTGCGGATAAGGCAGCTTTAGTTGCAAAAACACATGCTTAGTAAGTGATTAATTCTCATCAGTCCTTGCGAATTCAGCCCTATTTGAATGCCTATTTTTTGGCTCATATGAAGCAAGCATTTTTAGAATTAAGACTGGGCATATACCAAACTAAGGAGGGCATGCCGATCTGGATACAACAATGGCCAACTAGTGAATGTAGACTGTGCGGGTGTGTGAGAAAGTGCCATCTTTCTTACATGGTATGCCCCCACTTTTGCTGAATGGCTGATGTACTTTGACTGAGTGTGCCCTGGGCTCCTGCCAACCAGGTACCCAGGGCCTGTGTTCCTTCCCTAAAATTGCATTGATACCTACACCCAATTGACATCCCTGGCCACAGGTCAGCCCCTGGTAAATGGTACCATGGGTACCCAGGGCACTGTGACCAGGGAAGGCCCCTAAGGGCTGCAGCACTTGTTGTGCCACCCTTAGGGACCCTGCACCTTACACACACACACTGCCTTTGCAGGCTGCGTGTCTTGGTGCAGAACAAAAGTGAAGAGTCGACATGGCTCACATCCCTGTGTGCCATGCCTACAAGCCACTGCCCTGGCCTAGGTCAGCCACCCCTCTAGCTGGGTGCACTATGCCAGTGGTGAGGGCATAGAGGCATGAGCCCTGTGCCCCTACAGTGCCCAAGTCCATTCTTGGGCATTGTAAGTGCAGTGCTGCCATTAAGAGTATATGGTGCTGGGAGTCTGTCATTACGAACTCCACAGCACCATAATGGCCCCACTGAAGACTAAGAAGTTTGGTATCAAACTTCTCAGCACATTAAACCCCCACTGATGCCAGTGTGGGATTTAATGTAAACGCACTCCAGAGGGCATCTTAGAGATGCCCCCTGAAACCAACCCGACCTCCAGTGTCCGGACTGAGTGGCTGCCCAGGCTGCCACCACCAGACATGTTTCTGGACCCCTGGGTCGAGAGCCTCTGCTCTCAGGGGCCTGAAACAATGCACATCCCGGGACGAGGTGCCAAAGCCTCCTCCCCCAGGATGGGCAGGGGAGCTTCAAAGGCCTGCCGCCTTTGGAGTTTCCCCAGACCATTTGCTGCTTCCAGCAAACTGGTCCCCACTGGTTCTACCCCCACTCCTGGCGGGAGAACCGGCGGGAAAACCAGAAGCAGGAAATGGGTTGTGCCCACCTCTGCCAACTCCACCCCTAAGGTGGGGAGGCGAGGTGAAGCACAAACTCGAGTCCCCGCCATCTTGAGGATGGGGGACCTGGCCAACCAGGGACAGGCTCCTGTCCCCCTCCCACTGGAGAGGAACAGAATAGGGGGTGTACCCACCCCAGGGAAGGGACCCATTGGTCCCTGCCCTTACCTACCTGTAACCACCCCTAAATTTAGTATTTAGGGGCTCCCTGAACCTTCCTTCCGCAGTTCCCAAATCCGAAAACAAGAAGAGAAGACGAAGCAAGAAGACCAGCCGTGCAGCTGCTAAAAAGGAGGCGACAACAACTGACTTGGCCCCAGCCCTACCGGCCTGTCGACCTCTGAACCTGCTCCTGCGGAATCCCGGCCTCAGCAACCTCACAAACCCCGGAGGACCTGACTTCTGTGCTACAGCCTTCGACCCAGGGACTCCCACGAGCAGTGGTACTGCTCAAAAGAAAACCTACCAAAGACCCGGCCCTGGCACGGAGCCGCGAAACCTGCACACTCTGCACCCGCCGAGTCCAGCCTGTGCCTGAGTGACCAAAGACCTCGAGGACGACCCCCGGCGATTCTGACCTGGAATCCAGTGGCCAAGGACCCTCCTCGACGACCCAGACGACGCCTGCAGCCTCAGGACAAGGGACCCCTCCAACCGCGACCAGCAGGGGGTAAGATTTCCCGACCTCAAAAGACACCCCTGCACCCGGCGCCCCACGGCCCCCTGTGCCCAACTCCTGGGTGTCTACCTATCCTCCAAGACCCCAACTTACCTCCTGAAGTGTTGGTCGTCCCTGAAGAATCACCGTCCCCGAGCCTGCAGCCTTTCTTCACCTTTCACGACCTCTATTGTTTAACATTGAGCGCCCGACGGCTCAAAAGCACCCTGCACCCAGCCGCCCGAGTGCCCCTGGAAGTGCAACCTCTATCCTAACCTACTTCCCTACTTGCCCTGAGCAAGTGACCAGGAGCCCAGCTCCCACAGTCGCGTGGCCTGCTTGCCAGCAGCCACCAACCCGGGGCCCCCGCCTGCCATAGGATAACATTGGGCCTTCTCACTCTGCACCCGGCCGCCCCTGTGCCGCTGAGGGTGTAAAAACTGTACTTACCTGATCCTGGGGGACCCCTGAGTCTTACCCAGAACCTTAACCCTGCCAGTCAAGTACTTACCCGAAATCCGATAACTCACTTTTCTTCCATAGGGTTCCATTGACTGATTTTCTGCGAAATTTCTTCTAAGTGTGGAGTTCTGAAACTTTAGAATATTCACCAAAAATCAACCGAGTCACGAAAACGAAAATACTCACCTAGTATTAGGAGGGGCCTCAGTGCTGGACCCGAGTGCCCAACACTGGCCCTAAAAAGTAATCGCAACGTTACTTACCGTTAACTCACTTTTCCTTCATAGGGATCCATTGACTGGTTTTCTGTGAAATTTCTTCTAAGTGTCGATTTCTGTATTTTACAAATATTCTTTAAAAATCGAACAAACTACAAAAACGTAATTACTTACCTGTTTTAAGTAAATGTCCCAGTGCTGAACCTAGGAGTCCAGCACTGGATTACAAAAGTAACGTAAACATACTTTGCTTGCACACTGTATTTCCTTTCATAGGATAACATTGGTAATTTTATCCAGAAAAGTTTCTAAGTGTCAGCTTTTGAAATATAGTAATATTCTTCAAAAATCACTACAATAACCAAAACGCTTTTTCTTACCTGTTTACAGGAAGTGTCCCAGGACTGAATCCAGGATCCAGTCCTGTGGTTAGAAAAGTGCTCTGCAAAGTAATCAATTGTAATTAAGCATAATTTTCCATTGAGCTCAATGTTGCATTGAATTTGACCCTGTGTTGCCTCTTGCACCAACTGTGATTACCACTATCTAAAAAGTCTATTGCCTATCTGTAAGGTGAATAACCAAAGCATCTCATACTGAGAAAGTATATTTTGACCCTATTGTTGGTTCTAAAATAAAACAAGCATATATTTTTTTATATACAAACCATTGGCCTAGAGTTCAGTTCTTGAGTGTGTGGCTTCATTTGCTGACTGAGTGTGTACAACAAATGCTTTACACTGTCCTCTGATACTGCCTTACTGCTCGACCAAGCTACCACTTTGGAGAGTAAGGTTATATCTAACTTTAGCCTCTGTCAACCCTCTGGGGGACTGTGGACTCTGTACACCCTGAACCTTACTTGGGTACAGTATATACAGAGCCACTTTCCTACAGGGTGGCCGTGTGAAACCTTATTATACATTGTGTGTGTGTGTGTCCTAAATGCCTTAAAACATGTTGCGCACTACTAAAACCTTTATTCCTTAAGGCTGGGGTAAGATCAGCATGCCAGGCCCTTATTTTATGTTTATCGGGTGACTCCATTCCATTGATTTGTCAAATGATAATTTTTTTTAACTGTTTCTGCTGTTTAAATGTACTTGTTTATAACTATTGTTAAGGGATATTTTATTGGATCAGAAAATATAAGGTTATTGTTTTTAGGCTCCTGGTACTTTGAATGTTTATGCAGTTTGACCCAATGATTCCGTTTTTGGCAACTTCTGTGATCAAGCTATAAGGTTGTTATGAAAGCACAGAGGCACTTAATTGTTCATTTACATGATGGTATATAATGTTTACAGCTTTATTGAATTGTTTTATGGCCTATGTAGTATGGTCTATGATGGACAGTTTTTTTGTAGTTACTTGTGTGATTAGACTCTATAGACCATGTGTAAGCACCTAGGCACTTTATAGTTCATTTGCAACAGGGCACATAACGTTTGCAGTTTTTATTGTACATTTTTGGGAACTACTCCATCATTCTATGTTGTATTATGATTAATGAACGACTGCGATAAAAGATGTGTATATGTGCTATCAATGTTCCAGTACGGCTTGTAACCATACAAATATTTTTTGTGTGTACAGTTGTATATCAATTGGCGAATTAGGGAAGTGAAACTGGACCTAGTTGATTAACATATCAAATTTTTTAAATGATCAAGGAACTGTTTTACATATATTTTTTTTGATAAGCAATTTTATTGTTTTTGACAGTAAACAAACACCAGCAAATCAGCAGTGGACAGAGAGGATAACAATTCCTAGTCGAGTGAATGATCAATCCCAGAACGCTCGACCCCATAAGATTCAGTTGGATATAAACAATGTGCACACAATTTTGACTACTCCATGGTACCCAGCCATTTGCCCCACACCCTACGGTACTTCTTTGGACAGCCCCGTGCTTCGTACATAGATTTTTCTTGTGTCGCACACCAGTCCACCCCCTTCCGCCACCTCCCAGAGCAAGGCGGATCTTGAAGCTTCCAAGAAGCGGCTATGTCTCGCTTAGCCACAACCATAGCCGTGTTGAAAAATAGCTTCTCGTTCCTAGACCCATCCAGCCCATCCGTAATCCCGAGGAGTGAGTGCCGTGGGTCATGGGGGACTTCCCACCCCAGGATTTCTGTGAGCTCTTCCTCAATGTCTCCCCAGAACCGTGCCAAAAGGGGACATGCCCATACTATATGGAAAAAGTCAGCCGGGTCTTGGCCGCACCGTGTGCAGGAAGCAGTCGGGTACATTCCGATGAAGGCGTACTGGGGTTAAATAGGCGGCGTGTAAATAGTATAGTTGGATCAAGCGCAGTTTAGCTGATGCAGTAATCGTCTTGGGTGCCATGAGAGCATCTCACCAATCATCCTCCTCCAATGGACTCACCCACTCTTCCCATTGGCTTCTAAGCTAGTCCAGTGAGGTCGGGGTGTTATTAACCAGTGTCCGGTAAACGCGGGAAATACCCCTCTTCCCCAGGTCGCCCAACATAATCTGCGCTTCGGGAGGGCTGTACTCCGGTATCGTTGTGTCTTCCGATATGTGTACATGGAGGGCATGTCGCAGTTGCAGATATTTGTAAAACTGTGTTGGGTGTAGGGAGTATCTGGACTGAAGGTCTTGGAAGGAGCGCATGTGGCCGCTCGCCCACACATCCCCGAGCTGCGAGATCCCTATAAGGTCCCATGCTCTAAATCCCTGCAACCCACTCACCTCCCGGAGCCATGTGCCTTGCCAGAGAGGCGTATGCCGAGTTAACTTGTGTGTCCATTGGGTATGACGCAGAGCTGCCTGCCAGGCCAAAAGCGCGGTGCGTGTCACCTCTGGTAAGGTGGACTGAATGGGCTCCCCGTACATCAGGGACTGAATTTTGGGCAAACCTAGCTCGCTCAGTTCAAGCCTATAGGCCAGGTCGGACCAGCCCCCATTAAACCAATCATGTATGGTAAGTAGGCGGGTCGCCAAGTAGTACAAGTATAAATGTGTCATCCCCATGCCCCCATCGAAGGGGGGAATCAGGCATAGGGTCAGAGCCAGATGAGGCCTTGGGGGCCCCCCCCCCCCAAAGGAATTTGGTGGCCATACTATCCAGCTCCCGAAACTAGGCCCGCGGAAAGCAGAAGGGGGTGTTATAGAGGAATCTGGGGAGAATCATCATTTTAAACAGGGCGACTCTCCCCAAGGGATTCAGGGGGAGCGCCTGCCACTTGTGAAGGTCCGCCTTAGCTTTTTTCACAAGCGGGGTGATATTGAGGGACCAGCCTAGATCCGGGAGAAGGGCGACCCAGATCCCTAAGTATTTGAAAGACTGACGCCTAAGCCATATTGTGGATTGCCAGTCATAGCAGTCTCTAGATAAGTGTAGGGGGACCAGGACCGACTTATCGGGATTCAGCCGGAGGCCGGAAGCTTGCCCGAAGGATTGTAAGATCTGGAGGCAATGAGGGCCCGACTGGGCGGGTTCAGCCAAAAAGATTAAGACATCGTCTGCATAGAGTGCGATCTTGTCCGCCTCCGAGTTGGGCCATTCCCATCCCCGAACGCGGTCCTCGGACCGAATCAGGGTCGCCAGGGGCTCCATCGCCAAGGCGAAGAGAAGGGGCGAGAGGGGGCATCCCTGTCTCGTTCCCCTTTGAATGGGGAAGGCCTCCGATAAAACCCCATTGACTAAGACTCGCGCCTGGGGCCGGGCATAAAGGACTCTTACCAGATTATGGAAGTGGGGGCCAAAACCCATCGTGGCCAGCACGTCGCCCAGATACCTCCAATTCACCGAATCGGAGGCCTTCTCGAAATAGACGAGAAGAATCGCCAAGTAGGGGTGAGCAAGTGGCGGTGAGCCAAGGCCAGATGAAGCCTCCGGAGGCAGTGCCTAGTTCCACGCGTGGGCATGAACCCGCATTGGTCCGGGTGGACCAATGTGGCGAGGTAGGGCTTCAGCCGTTGGGCGAGAATTGTGGCATATAGTTTAACCTCTGTGTTTATAAGAGAAATGGGACGGTAGTCCGCGCATCGAGGAGATGGCGGTTGAGATTTTGGGAGAACCACGATGGTGGCCATGTCCGTCTCGGGCGGGAAGGAGCCCTTCTCCAGAGCCTCTTTGAACAGATCTGCGAGGCGTGGGACGAGGGTCTCACGATACATTGCATAATATTCCTGGGGGAGGCCATCCGGGCCAGGGGTCTTGCCCGATGAGGTGTGAGCTATTGCCTCATTAATCTCTTCATGGGTGATAGGGCGGTCCAAATCAGCCTGTGCGGCAGAACCCAGCTGGGGGAGGCGAGCACAACCCACATCCAGCAACTCGGGGAGCAACAGTACAGGGCTCCTCTCCGCGTAGAGCTGACGATAGTAGGAGGCAAAGGCGTGGGCCATTGCCAACGGGGATCGATGTGTCGACCCGTCCGGGTCCACTATTTCAGGGATAATGCGGTTCACCCTAGGGTACGGGCCAGTCTGTGGAGAATCATGCCGTTCTTGTCGCCCCAGCCATACACTCTCGCTACGGAGGATCTCCAGAGGAGTTTGGCGGCGTCCAATGAAAGCTGCCTGATTTCATCCGAAGGTGAGCGAGTTTCCGTTCTCGGGAAGTGTCGCCATCAGTAGGAGGGCATTGCTCGAGGCGTAGCGCTTGCGCCTCTCGTGAGGTGATCTGCTGCAGCTGGGCCTGCCGCTGGTGCTTGAGTTGGCCCTTAGCAAAGCCACGGATGGTGGCCTTGCCCGCCTCCCATAGGGTACCCGGGGAGGGAACCGATCCATCATTGGTCAGGAAGTACTGTTTGAGCTCTGCCCCCACCACCTTTCTAAATTCCTTATCTTGGAGGAACCAGGCGTTCATCCGCCATGTTGGACGCGTCGAGGGGGGAGGAGCCCCCGTACTAAGGAGCATCGGGAATGGTCGGAGATACCCCTGGGGAGTATACGGACGTCTTGAATCGCGTGGCAGTCAGTGGATGGGACAAAGATTGCATCTATGCGCGCCTGCGTGTGGTGTGCTGCAGAGGTATGAGTGAACTGTTTGATGTGAGGGTGCCAGACTCGCCACGCATCGCAGAGGCCCAGGGATTCGGACCAATTCGTTAATTGCTTTGCTTGCGCAAGTCTAGAGTTAGACGGGGGGGGCCTGTCGTGTCGAGGTGTGGAGTGGAAACCGCGTTAAAGTAGCCCCCGATAATTGTGGTCCCCAAGGGCAAGGTGGCCAGCAGGGCGGTGGAGTGTTTCAGGGTCGTCGTGAGCATCGAGGGGGGCGAGTATATGGACACGAGGTTGAGGGGATTACCGCACAGTGTACCACAGAGGGCCACGGACATTCCCTGATGGTCATGAATAGCTTGCGTGAGCACAAAGGGAAGGGTGCGCTTCAAGAGTATAGCCACCCCTCGGGAGCCCTGGGCGAATCCAGAGTGCCATACTCTATCGTATCCATAACGTGCTAGGAAAGGACAGTGGTTACCCAAGATGCGTCTCCTGAAGCAGGAGCACCTCTATACCGAGGCGTTGCGCATAGCGTAGGACAGCCATTCGTTTTAGTCTAAGAGTCCGTTAACGTTCCAGGACAGAGTGTGGAGGGAGGCCCTCGGAATGGGTATGTCAGTCATGGTGGCTGGTGGTCGGTGTAGTGATTCGCCGTACCACGGAGAGTCGTGGGTACGTGCGGGGTCCGGCGCAGGCGCGGGAAAGCGCTTGTGAAGAAGCTGTGTGCTCGGTACGAGGGAATATCGCAGTGTCTCGAGAAAGCTGGTGTAGCAAAACAACAAGAAACAACAACCATGGGAAAAACAATCCCAACCCCTTCCCCCACCCCCCACCCTATACTTCGAGGACAGAAGCATCTGTCGGCCCAACAGCAGCAACAAGAACCAAACTAAAACGCTCGGGTTGGGTTGCGTGGAGGATCCCTCCATGTAGGCGGATATGCAATGTCTCGGCAGAAAGACAACAAAGTAGAGCAATAGGTCTGCCGTGGCTCCCAGCCCCTAAAGTGGCTGGGGGCATGTCCTCGGAGAGGGCCGCGGACAGGGCCGTGCCCGCATGAGCTTCAGAGAGTTGGGCTGCGGGATAGGTCCGAATCCGTGGCCGGCAAGTCCCGTTGAGCCGGCGACGGAGGAGTATTAGATGGGCAGCCAGTTGATTGATGTCTGAGGCGGGGTGGAGAGCCCGAAGGGCTAGAGGAGTCCCGGAGTCTGTGAGCAACCAGGCTCGACGGTCTAGGTGCCGCTGCCTGGGACTGGCGCCTCCTGCTGGAGTACGTGCGCCTCCGGCGCTGTTGCTTAGGTGACCGAGGTCTTGTGGACTGAGGGCCCGAAGGTGCGGGGGACAGGTTTCGCCGCCATCTGAGGGGATGTTCTTCTGTCAACCATGCCCAGGCCGCTTGAGGCGAGTCAAAGAATTGTGTTTTTCCCTGAAAAATGACGCGGAGGCGGGCTGGGAACTGGAGCTGGTACTGCAGTCCAAGGTTCCACAACTTCTTTTTGACATCCATATAGGAGCGGCGTTGGTCTTGCACTTCCCTGGTGTAATCAGGGAATACCCTGATGGTGTGGTTCTGGAACTTGAGGGGTCCCCGAGAGCGCACCTCGCGCAGGATGGCATCCCGGTCCTTGAAGTTAAGGATTTTAAGTATGATGGGACGAGGTGGGGCCCGGGCGGCGGCTTTGGTGCAAGGGACCGATGAGCTCTCTCCACCACGAACCACGCGGAGAGTGCGTCTTTGGGCATCCATGATGAGAACCAGGATTCGATGAAGGTGGATACCTGATTCGTCTTGACCCTTTCAGGGAACCCCACCAGGTGGAGGTTGTTACGGCGTGCTCGGTTCTCCGCATCCTCCACACGCCGATGCAGCTCCTTGGTGTGCGACCGCAGACTGGCCACATGTTCTTTTAATTGGTGGATATCGTCCTCCGCCGTGGAGAGGCGAGATTCAGCCTCCGTAATTCGGGCAGTGGCATTGCGGAGGTCTTGCCGAAGAAGGGACACATCCACCTTAACTTCCCCGATCTTCCCCTCCACCGATGCCTGCGATGCGCTGATCGCCTGTAGGATGGCAGCTAAGTCTTTACCCAGAAAGGGGCCATCACCTTGGCCAGGGGGGTCACGTTCAGAGGTGGTGAACCGGTCCATCTTTGTTTGCGTAGGGGCGGCTGTGGATTTGGAGGTCTGGTCTCTCCCAATGGCGGATGCCAAGGTTCGCCCCAGCAAGGGCTCCAAGGGGGAAGGGCTCCGGGTCCGGGAAGGATGGGCGCGAGGGCCACAGCAGCCCAAGGGCGGTCAGGCGCCCCAAGCGATAGTGCGAGAATCCACCGGGGTCGAGGGCCGCAGATCAGGGTTGATGGCCGTTGGACGGGGGGGGGGGTCGGCAGCGCCGATCCCCGGCTGTGCCCCTGGGCCCCTCAGAGCGGGAACCAAGGGTTGGAGCAGTGGGCAAGGATGGAGAGCGCCCACCTCGGTGAGTCAGGGTGCTGGGCAGAGGTAATGCGAGGCCGTCGGGGAAGGGGGGGGGTGTAAGTCTCTGGAGGCCAGCACGGTATGGGGGAGACACTTTAGGAGGATATGCGGCGGAGGGGGCCCCGCTCCCGAAACCCCACGCTGCTCGATCAACGCAGCCGATTCTGCCCTCTGCTCTGGCGGCGCCGCTGCTGCTGTGTCTTGGCGACCCACCTCCGCCACCACGCCAGCCGGATGCCACAGGACACAGAGGGTATCCCTCCGCCGGTAGGGCGCCCCAGGAGGGATGGACCAGTCAGCCCGAGGAATGCGCCCAGGAGAAATCAGCTCGGGGGGGGGGGGGGATCGAAGAGGCGCCGGGAGGGCACTGGTTGCGCTGCACGCTGCCGCTCGAAATAGCGGCCGAGAGAGAGGAGAGAGGTTGCTCCACCTCCGCCAGGTCCAGGACAGGGTTGTGGGGACCGGGTCTCCCCCCGGCACAGACGACACAAGCAGGTCAGTCCACATAGGCCCCGGCGCAAGCCAGTCCCAGACAACCACATGAGCTGGGGGGCTGTGAGCCAGGGGTGACGACACCGGGCGGGTGCCCGGAGGACCACGCTCCGCTTCAGCCGCACAGCCACTAGGGCATCCAGTCCACCCGGCCCGGAGACACCCAGCGCGGGGGCCAGGGAAGCACAGGCCGGTGTTTGAAGAGGAGGGGGGGAGGGCCGGTGAGTCCCACCCGGGACGCCTGCTGCCCGATGTACACAGCAGATCAGTCCCTCACCGCCCCACTGAGCGAATCCGCCACCTCTGGACAGGACGGGCCTTGGACACAGTGGGTCACCCCAGTCACGGCGGTCAGGACAGGCCCTCGCACACCACAGTACCGGGAAGGGGTGGGGGGGAGAAGCCTGAGCAGTGACCTCCCGCATTGCTGCCCGACGTGACAGCCGATCCCCAGTGCCTTCCCCACTCACCGGGTGTCACTGCTCTCCGGGCGCCGGAACCGGTCTCAGCCGCCGGTACCAGCCGGATGGTATGGCCTCAGGAGATGTCTGGCCGCTCCGGAACGTGGCTCCCCCGCACGCCGCCACCAGGAGAGAGGCCGGTCTCCCACGGGCCGGGTCGCAGTCTGTTGCAGGGCCCGCCAGGCTCACAGGGCGCCGGGAGCCGCCATCCCGCGCGGCCGGGAACCGGGAGAGTCTGGGTGCAGGACGGGCCGGCGGCTGTACAGGGCAGCGCCCCCAGGGATAAGCGACCCGCCGCGCGGGGTCCCCAACTGAACAGGAGCCGCACCGCCGACAGGCACTCCACGATGAAGTGCGCCCAAATCAGCGGCGGATCGCGGTGAAGGCCGCCATGTTGCAGCCCGAGGGCCTCGCTGGATCCAGAGCCAAAGCAGGCGCCCGGAATCAACAATCCGGAGTCACTGGTGCGGCGTTCCCTCTCCGGGGGCTCTCAATGTGCAGGTAGAGGGTACGGATGGCAGCCGCAGGCATTGGGATGAGAAGCGGATGACGGAGGGGTCCGGAGCACTGTTAGAGTGCGACCGCCATCTTGACGCTTCAGGCCACGCCCCCAACCTTTACATATGATATTAATGTTTTAATTGCAATGATTTTTGTTAATCAAGCAATAAAGAATTACTCTAACTACCCATTGGTGAGACCATTTAGTTTAGTATTTTTTTTCCCTTATATTTACTACAATTTGTGCAAATCGTGTCAAAATGGTGTTCATTGTTGATTTTTGTTTACAATTTTAGTTCAATGTTTTGTTAACTTGCACTTGATTTATTTTAATTTGTGTGCATTGGTGGGGATAACGCCCGTCTTCCTGCACTCTCTCTTTTCTGTTCCGTTTGCTTCCATTACAAAATTCTACCTCGTTGCTTAACAGTGGGCTAATGTTCATCCCACCCGTGATGGTATCCTTATATAGGTGCTGGCCCACCCCACCAGTTATGACAGTCTGGAAAGAAACTGCATGAAACTACACGTCACTAAACCTTTCAGTTTCTGAGCAGTCCCTGATCCTACTTCTGCAGGATCAGCACTGGACAGACTGTTGTGCAGTTCCTCTCTCGCCATACAAGGCTTTGAGATTTCGCTACTGAAAATAGTTAATCTGTTTTGGCCATGCTGCTCCCGAGGCTGGAGGAGAGCTCACTGTTCCCCCCTCACGCCGCTTATTAAGCCACGCCAACCCCCACCTTTTCCCATTTTCTCACTGTTTCGATTTGGAGGGGGTCAACATTGCTTGTAGACCTCTACTCCACTTGACTATCAGGGGAAAGGTTGGGCCAGAGGAGGTATCTCGCAGTACTCTAGCTGGTGTCCTCCCCAGTGACAATACACTGGTGATTCCAGCTCAGGAGTGCAGCTTTGAGTTGAAGGCATAACTGATTATGCCATCATATCTGCACACTGCATGAGTGAATTTCGTGTGTTGTCAGTACAGCCATCCTACACCATCTTCTTTCTGAACACGTTGGTGCTAAAGACACATGTGGCCATCCTTCCTAAAGCTGTAACACCCTTCCACATTGGCCAGTTGATCATTCTGCAGGCGTTCTTTGCTCCATTTAACCTATTGGAGGAGGAGAGACTCCATTGCTTTAGGTTTTTACTTCGACTGCACAAAAGATTATTGGGTAGATGATCAGCTCTTTGTCTTGTTTTCACTTGCAAAGAAATGTAAAGCGGTGCAAATGAGGAAACTGTCAAAGTGAATAGCTCACTGTATCAAGACCTGTTACGCACTGGCGAAAAAGCAGACCTCGGAAGGGTTGAGGGCCCAGGTACAAGACTGCTGCAATAATGTTGACATGAGGGATGCTAAGGATATATGCCAGGCTGCGACACAGTTGTCAGTAAATACAAAAATACATTCACGAAGCACTACTGATTTCCAGTCCAGGTCTGGCAGTAATGGTACTTTGTCAGCTCGACTTTGCAGGACTTTCTATTCCAAGTCCTTTCCTCAGACTTGCCACCTTTGTAAGGTATTGCTGTGGTATCTATTTTAAAGGTGAGGAATCTGTGGTATCCATCAGAAGAAAAAGTTTCTTACCTTCAGCAACGCTCTTTTTGGTGGAAGATTCCTCACTGCCCTGTACTGTTTTGTGGAGTGGCCGCTTTAACATTTAAAAAGGTACAAAAGGTGTCAAATTAGAGATCACCACAACTTTGCATTCAACCTGCCACCGCGGTACTCTGAAGGAAGTTGAATAAGACTTGCTCCGAGTCAAGGGCGCAGATGTGCTGTTGCTCCTGAGCCAGAGCTTGTGATCGATAGTCCTCAAAGTCATGAAGCTCTGGTAAGCCCAATAAAGACCATGCTCTGAGGCGCCCCAATTTTACCGGGGCATCGGCTACACCACAATAGCTTCATGAGCTGAGATTACTCTTGGACCAGATCTTTGGTACCCATCCAAATCCCTCTGGAGCACCTTCGGCACCTAAGGACTCTAGAATTGCCTCCAGTCAGAATACTGCTGACGGATCCAACCTTGATTCGAGGTGGGCCATTTCTTGCACTTGGCTCTGCCCTCTCCAGCCCCAGCGCTGTGACCAATGCCACCTGTCTGATCCTCAGCTTCAAAGTGATGCCGGAAGAGAAGCCAATAAGTTTGTAGGCCTTGGACTAATCTACAATCTTCTCCCAGGTCACAGAAAACAGGCCTTTACTCGCAGTCAGAGCCTGAAACGTCCCAACAATTTGATTACAACAACCCAGATGATGATCTTTACGATATTGACAGTCTTTTCCATGACTTAGAAAATTCCAGTGGCCTGGCTTCCTCTCCAAACATTGGCCTTTCCTCACGTAATCCTGCAGTTGTCACAGAGGGGGGGGTCTGCCTCCTTCGCAACTGTAATCAAAAGAGCAGCAGAAGTCTTAGACCTCAACTTACCAACCACGGACGTCAAAACAAATGTTTTGACTGAGGGTTTCAACCCAGGACAGACAAGTCAAGAACCTCTTCTACCCTTTAATAAGGCTCTTAAGTACTGATGGACACCTGGGCAAAACCAGGATCTTGCTCACAAATCAACAGGCAGGTAGCAAGGCTGCATAGGTCTGTCCCTAGAGACTGAGATTTCCTCTTGCAACTTCTCACTCTGGAAAATCTAGCAGTGCAGGCATCCATGAACAGAATAATTCTAAATGCATTTCCGATCACCCTACCTGGGTGTGGACACATTTGTCAAACGCATGTTTTCCTCTAATATCCTCACCCTGTCATCAGTCAACACCAGTTGCCTCCTGGGAAGGTACTAGTATGCATGGTGTGATAGTGGTTGACATCTTGACTGCCATTCCTGAGAATACTCAGCCATACTCTTTTACGAGGTGGCCAAGACTCGATGTAATATTCTATATGCTCAGGTCTGGACACTACTGACTGTCTAGGTATGGAGGTCGGGATCACTATGGTGCCTAGGTGCCATGCTTGGGTTCGCTTCACTGGCTTCTCCAGTGATGTTCAGCAAACTTTAATGGACATATGCTTTGATGGGTCTTTTGTGCAATCGTGGGCTCGGCATTGGAAAGGTTTAAAGAGAGCAAGCCACTGCATACTCGCTAAGCCTAGCTCCACTCGTTCTGCAATTCCCTAAGCCACACTGACACCTTTCGAGGCCCAAGGGCAGCTATCTACCCAGACACCAACCCTCCCGCCTGCAGCTGCCGCGATTCCCTTTAAATCATCCTCAGCAGCGCATGATTGACCAGTGGGAGGCTGCATCACCTTTCACCTCCCCAGGTGAATGAACATCACATTTGAGCAATGGATGCTTCAAATTGTAGCTCACAGATACTCCCTTCCGTACCTGTATCAACCTCTGTCCCCCCCCCCCCATATACCTTCCACACCACAAAACCTATCGGAGGGCCACCTGTCCATATTCCGAGGAGTAGTTCAGACTCTCTTGGCCAAGGGAGCCATATCGAGGGTGCTAGGATCAGAGATTGGGAATTGCTGTTACCCCTATTATTTTCTGATGCAGAATAAGGACGTAGGCCTTACTTCAATCCTCGATCTTCGCCCTCTGAACTTCTTCCCCTGGAAGGAAAAGTTCAAGATGCTTGTTCTGGCCCAAGTTCTTTCTGCCCTGGATCCAGGAGACTGGATGATGGCGTTGGTTTCACAAGACGCTTATTGTCTCATCCCCATTCTACAGCAATCCCATGGACAATGTCTGTAGTTTCAGGTAGGCCAGGAACACTTTCAGTTCTCCGTGCTCCCTTTTGGCCATACTAGGGCACCTTGAGTGTTCACAAAGTTGTGATGGCGGTTGTGGCAGTCCATCTATGGAGGATGGGACTAGCAGTTTTCCCCTACCGTGATTACTGGCTACTGAAGGCTGCCGCTCTCCTCAAGTAGTCGTAACCCCCCTCCAGACGACAGCCGACCTGTTCATATCGTTTGGTTTTTCCATTAACATGGCAAAGTCACACCGGACTCCTACACAGTGCCTTCCCTTCATCGAAGCCATTGCAAATACAGTGCTTTTCTAGTTATTTCCTCTGCCTCAATGAGTCCAGGACATTGGGGCTGTAATCCTGATGTTTCGTCCCTTGACCTGGATCTCGGCGAGAGATGGTTTTTGACCTCCTTCATCCTCCTTGTGGACCATGCTAGATGGCACATGCGGGCACTGCAGTGAGATCTGAAGTCCCAGTGGCTCAGCACCAAGGAAATCTGTCCGATTCCATCAAAGTGTCAGAGACTGCGAGAGACCTCTTGTGGTGACTACTTGACCACACATGGCCTGGTGGCAGGCACCCATCCCGTCCAGAGCTAATGATTGTGGCGGATGCAACGTTGCTAAGTTTGGGAAGCCATCTGGGAGAGATGGATATAGGAGGACTCTGGTCTCTGGCGGAAATGTCCCTCCACATTAACCTCATGGAGACGTGAGTGGATCGCTTGGCGCTGAAGGTATTCCTCTCGACCATTAAGGGTAAATGGGTGTACAGGTTCTCATGGACACCACTACTGCTGTGTGATAGTGCACGAAACAGGGTGGAGGTTGTGGGTCCTCTGGCAGAGGCTCTAGGTCTTTGGAAGTGGCTGAACGCTCAGGGCATTTAGCTGATTACCCAGCACCTGGCAGGATCTTCAGATGGCAGGGCAGACTAACTCAGCCAACATTGCCCAGCAGTTCTTGAATGGCAGTTACAATTGAAGGGCGCAGAGGGTGAAGCTTTTGTACATTGGAGTTCCCAAGACAGTTCTCCCTCAGAGAAGCCTTCTGTCTCAACTAACGCTCTGGACTCCTGTATGCCGTTCAACCCCTACCCCTCTTGCCCAGAGTGTTGAAAAAGGTCAAGAGAGACCGAGCCCAAGTCGTCCCAGTGGCACTGGACTGGATGAGGAGAATGCGTTACCCGGAACTTCTGGCCATGAGCATTTGTTCTCTGATCCAGCTGCCCCTATGTGTGTAGAACTCTTGTCGCAGCAGAGTGTCCCGGGCTGCATCTCAGCCTGCACCTCCATATGTGGAGAATGAACGGCAGCAGTTGATTGCTTTCGATCTCCCAACCTGAAGTGCAGCCAGACGTCCTTCCATGGAAACTATATATGCTGGACACTGGGCGATATTTGTTGACTTTTGTTCTTCCCGTGGAATTCAGCCTTTACAGGCAAAGTTATCCGACATTCTACTGTTTTGTCTTTCCTTAGCCCAGCAAGACTTTATTGTGCCAACTGTTAAGGGTTACCTTTCGGCTCTGTCTGCTATTTTGAGTTTGGTACATCAGCCATCTCTTTTCATATCACCTGTTGTGATGTGTTTTTTGAAGGGCTGGTCCATATGCTCGCGCTAACACCGTTTGTAATTCCACAGTGAACTTTAATTTGGTTCTCGCATACCTGATGTGCACTCCTTTTGTGCCCATGCACAGCGCTCTCTACATCTACTCACCATAAAAAGCTGTAGCTACAACACCTCCCAGCTGAGCACAAAGCAAAAGCCCAGGATTTAGTCCAGGAAGGGAAGCTCATATCCAATTCCTCAATTAGATGCGCTTTAGATGCTGCAGACACTGCAGCTAGAGAGATCAAAACTAGTGTGTTATTAAGGAGACATGCATGGTTGAGGATTTCTGGTTTCAAGCCCGAAGTACAACAGTCTATTTTAAATACTCCTTTTGACAAGGAACATCTCTTCGGGCCTCAAGTAGATAAGTCATTAGAAAAAATGAAAGACACAGAGGTAGCCAAGTCTTTGGGAGCTCTGCCGTCTCCCTCTAATCGGGGCTCCTTTAGTCGCTCCTTCTACCGTGGAGGGTCGAAAACCATGTCCTCAGACTATACTGCCACCTCCTACTAAGGCAACAGTCAATCTTCCTCTCTTTAGAGGAGGATATAGAGGTAACAACAACAAAGGTCGAGGCAGGGGTTCCACACCATGTAATTCCCCTTCCCCCAACAAGCAGGAACTTGCCTACACTTCCCCCCGATCATTTAACATCTGTCGGGGGATGTCTTCTACAATTCCTCTCCATTTGGCAATCTATCACCACAGACAAATGGGTGTTAGGAATTATCCAACATGGTTATTGCCTGGAGCTTACCAACAATCCTCCAAACATTCCACCACGTTCTCACAAAATGTCACCAGAACATTTACATCTACTTCAGCAAGAGTTCCAGTCTCTCCTGTCCAAAGGAGCCATAGAACCTGTGCCGTTACAACATCAAGGGACAGGCGTGTACTCCCTGTACTTTCTATCTCCAAAAAGGACGGCTCCTTGAGACCTATTCTAGACCTCGGAGAACTAAACCTCTACATACTTTCAGAGCATTTCCACATGGTGACACTTCAACAAGTGCTCCCACTTCTACAGTAGGGCGATTTTATGTCTACTCTAGACTTAAAAGACGCATATTTCCACATTCCAATTCATCGTACTCATCGCAAATATCTCCGATTCATGATAGCGGGTCATCATTACCAATTCAAAGTACTACCGTTTGGAGTCACCACTGCTCCCAGGGTATTTACCAAATGTCTGGCAGTAGTCGCAGCACATCTGAGAAGACAGCACATCCATGTCTTCCCATACCTGGACGACTGGCTTATCAAAGCCAGCACTTACCAGATGTGTCTCCAACACACTCCAACCACTATTCGCTTACTTCACCAATTAGGGTTTACAGTGAATGCGTGGAAGTCTCATCTACAGCCTTCCAACACACAAACTTATCTGGGAGCCATGATAGACGCTCACAAAGCTCTAGCCTCTCCCAATACAGCCAGGATTCACAGTATTCAGTCCCTTCTCACTCAATTTCAGCCCAACCAATCATTGCCAGCAAAAGTATTCATGCAACTGCTAGGGATGATGGCATCTTGCATTATAATTGTTCCCCACGCAAGACTTCACATGCGTCCCCTTCAAGAATGCTTAGCAAGTCAGTGGAACCAGTCGCAGGGTCAGTTGACCGATCTAGTGTTGGTAGATGGCCGCACCCATCGCTCTCTGCAGTGGTGGAACCCACAAAATGTATCCAAAGGGTGGCCCTTTCTCGACCCTGTTCTACAGACCGTGCTAACAGCAGACGCATCGCTCACTGGCTGGGGCACTCATCTACAAAGTCACACAATCCAAGGATTATGGACTCTAAAGTACAAGGCCCTCCATATAAATCACCTAGAGCTACTAGCAGTGTTTCTAGCGCTCAAAGCCTTTCAAACTTACCTAATAGGCAAAACTGTCTTAGTCTGCACAGACAACATGACAGCTATGTACTATATCCAAAAATAGGGGGGGACACACTCTCTCCAATTGTCACGACTAGCACAAGCCATTTGGAAATGGGCCTTACATCACAAAATTTATCTCCTAGCAGAACATCTTCCAGCAGTAAACAATCAAATTGCAGACCTTCTCAGCAGACAGAGACCGCAAATCCACGAGTGGGAACTTCATCCCCAAATTCTTCTTCCCTACTTTCAGGAATGGGGATTTCCTCACATAAACCTGTTTGCCACAGATCAAAATGCCCAAGCTTCGCCTCCAGGTTCCCACACCCGCTCTCCAAAGGCAATGCCCTATGGATGAACTGGTCAGGGATATTTGTCTACGCTTTTCCGCCTCTCGCACTCACTCCGCTGGTAGTTCGGAAGCTCAGACAATCATCCCTCAAACCCATTCTCATAGGTCCCACATGGGCACGTCAACCTTGGTTCACCACCCTGCTAGAGCTCTCAATACTTCCACACCAAAAGCTGCATCTCAACTCCAGTCTCCTTACTCAGAGCCATGGAGAAATCAGGCATCCAAATCCCAAGGAACTCAACATAGCGATTTGGCTCCTGAAGTCCTGGAGTTTGGTTATTTACAATTACCACCAGATTGTAGGAATATCCTAAAAGAGGCTAGGAAACCTACTACTAGGGCATGTTATGCAGCAAAGTGGAAACGATTTGTTATATACTCTAACAATATCAATCCCCTTGATGCTTCAGTGCAAAACATCATCTGTTATCTCTTACAGCAATCTGGATTAGCCTACACATCCATTCGATTGCATTTAGCAGCAGTAGCTGCATACTTACAAATCAGACAACACTTCTCTCTATTCAGAGTACCAGTGATTAAAGCCTTTATGGAAGGCCTAAAAAGAGTAATACCACCAAGAGCTCCACCTGCACCAGTATGGAACTTGAACATAGTCCTTACAAGGCTAATGGGTACACCTTTTGAACCGATGCACAAGTGTCAACTACAATTCCTCTCATGGAAGTTTGCTTTTCATATTGCAATCACTTCCCTAAGGAGAGTTGGTGAACTTCAGGCACTAACTGTACAAGAGCCTTTCTTTCAACTTCACAAAGACAGAGTGGTTCTTCGAACCAATCCCGAAATTCTTCCTAAAATAGTTTCTGCTTTTCATATCAATCAATTGAGTTCGTTTTTTCCTCAGCCTGATTCTGTAGCAGAACGAGCTCTACACACACGTTAGAAGAGCTCTACTATATTATGTAGAAAGAACAAAAGACTTTTGTAAAACAAAGCAACCTTTTGTTGCTTTTTCCCCACTACACAAAGGCAATCCCATATCTAAATCGGGCATTGCAAGATGGATTGTTAAATGTATCCAAACATGTTATACGAAAGCAAAAAGAACATTGACAATACCCCCCTAGAGCGCATTCCACTCGCAAAATAGGAGCTACTATGGCCTTCTTAGGAAATATTCCCTTAGCTGACATCTGTAAGGCAGCAACATGGTCTACACCTCACACATTCACCAAACACTATTGTGTAGATGTGTTAGCGAGGCAACAAGCTAATGTAGGCCAGGCAGTACTTTAAACACTTTTTCAAACAACTGCAACAGCTACAGGTTAGCCACCGCTTTGGGAGAATACTGCTGTATAATCTATGCAAAGCATGTGATCTGCAGCTCACATGCCTCGAACGGAAAACGTTACTTACCCAGTAAGCATCTGTTCTTGGCATGTAGAACTGTAGATTCACATGTGCCCATCCGCCTCCCCGGGTACCTATACCTGTTGCAGTTTCTTACTTATGTACATATGCATGGACATCTCTATTCTACACTTACTAACTCCATTCTCACCCTCTGCGAGAAAACAATCTAACAATGGAGTCGATGCCCATGCGCACTATCACCGAAAGGAGGAGTCACCTACCTCGTGACTGGAAAGTCTTCTTCGAAGAAAAACAACTTGCAAACATCCGGACCCAACACTAGATGGCAGGAGTATGCAAAGCAAGTGAATCTACAGCTCTACATGCCAAGAACAGATACTTACTGTGTAAGTAACATTTTCCATACAAGTATGAAATATATGCTGAAAAGCCCTAATTAATTTCAATTGTGCACGTTGAAACCCTAAAAGATGATTCACTGCTTGACCCGTAATGAGGTACTAGGGAGACATAGGCTGACTAAATTACCAAACCACCTTAGATACCATCTTGAGTGGAGATAGTTGTTTTATGCCACCCTATGACATATTAGACATAATCAAAATAAGCTTTGTGAGCATCACTCTGAAAGTGCTGGTACTTGATTTCTTAGCAAGTTAGATTCTTCTGTTGGAGAAGACTATCATGAACTTTGGCTCGTGAAGTCATTACATTAATTTTTGTACTGCCTCTCTGTAAGGTGCATGCCTTTTTAGGTCGAGCCTGGGCAGCGCATGCGCTGCTCTGCAAGGCAGCCTGGATTCAGGTAGGGACTTCAAGCTCCGCTCATTTCCTCCCCCATCTTTTCAATTGGCTCCTGTTACTGTCCTTTCTAAATTGTTGCATTTGATTCATGAATAGGCTTAGTAGTCCCTCCTTGGTACCGCCTCGTCTGCATTTGTAACCTCCCATGAGGACTGGACTTTTAAACTTGTGTTGGTACACGGTCCGCTTTATCTAGTTTGTGAAAGACACACAATTGATGGACGGAATGCAGAACAAATCAAAACATTCACCCCCAGTCAAGAGATCTGGGTTAAATCCATCATTCTTTTGCTCACCATGCCACCCCAGTTTAGACCTGGCCATATGCAAATCAGTCTTGACCCTGTGCCTCATGGGAACAGTCCAGCCCGAACTGCTAAGCCAGGTCCTCCCTGAACCGGAAACAAGCATCCTAGGACCGGTTTCGGGGTTTCACCCCTCTTCAGCCAGGATAGCTTGAATCCAGTGGCACAGTGAGCCCGGGGCCCACCTCTGGGCATACCCGGCGCACTTAGGGCGAAGAAGCAAAAGACACACAATTGATGGACGGAATGCAGAACAAATCAAAACATTCACCCCCAGTCAAGAGATCTGGGTTAAATCCATCATTCTTTGCTCACCATGCCACCCCAGTTTAGACCTGGCCATATGCAAATCAGTCTTGACCCTGTGCCTCAGGGGACAGTCCAGCCCGAACTGCTAAGCCAGGTCCTCCCTGGACCGGAAACCGGCATCCTAGGACCGGTTTCGGGGTTTCACCCCTCTTCAGCCAGGATAGCTTGAATCCAGTGGCACAGTGAGCCCGGGACCCACGTCTGAGCATACCCGGCGCACTTAGGGCGAGGAAGCAAAAGACACACAATTGATGGACGGAATGCAGAACAAATCAAAACATTCACCCCCAGTCAAGAGATCTGGGTTAAATTCATCATTCTTTTGCTCACCATGCCACCCCAGTTGTTTGCTGTAACACTTTTCGCCCTAAGTGGGATGGGTATGCCCAGACGTGGGTCCCTTGCTCACTGTGCCACTGGATTCAAGCTAGCCTGGCTGAAGAAGGGTGACATACCCTGAAACCGGTCCCAGGATGCTTGTTTCCGGTCCAGGGAGGACCTGGCCTGGCAGTTCGGTCTGGACTGTTCCCATGGGGCACAGGGTCAAGACTGATTTGCATATGGCTGGGTCCAAACTGGGGTGGCGTAGTGGGCAAAACAACGATGGATTTAACCCAGATCTTTTGACTGGGGGAGAATGTTTGCATTGTCAGCATTCCGTCCATCATTTGTTTGCTGTAACACTTATCTAGTTTGTGAGCACTATTTTCTTTAATGATTTTCCCCTATTTCACCCACGACGTTTATATTTTAATTAGTAATGGCGGTCCAATTCAACTATAGCGGCTGTGCTTCTTTATTTAATTTGGCAGCGTGGTCCGCTGTAACTATAGCGTCCGCGCTTATTTATTTATTGTAGTTGTCAGCGCGGTCCGCTTTAACTTTAGCTGCCACGATACGAAATTTTTTTTTTTCTTTGATTGAAAGCGCCCCATATTTTTGCTTTCACTTTAATAGTGGCCACGCCCCTTTCTTTAGATGCTACTCGTCCTATTCATGTTACAGCGAGCTGCGTCTAAACAAAGAGGTTCTGCCACCATTAAATTGAAAGCACGGCATGGGGAGCTTTTACAAAAAAAAAACATTTGTTTGTGAACTCACAAACAAATGTTTTTTTTTGTAAAAGCACCCCATGTAGTGCTTTCAATTGAATGGTGGCAGAACCCCTTTGTTTAGACGCAGCTCGCTGTAACCTGAATATGGAGAGCAGCGTCTAAAGAAAGGGGCGCCGCCACCATTAAAGTGGTCTCGCATTTGCGAGAGTTTGAAATATTGACATTAGAAATGACGATGCCTTTTATTTATGTGTTGGTTTGCAAACCACATATATAAAATGCATTGTCATTTACAATGCCAATAGCTTAAACTCTCGCAAATGCGAGACGTATTGCATTACAAATGCTTGTTAATAATAATTACAAGTAACAATGTATAAACACACATTTTGTGTTATAATGAATGCAGTTATTTTTAACGTCTAATAAGGTTTATTTGTATCTTTATACGATTGGGCTTTTAGCACTTTTTAATTTAGTTATATTATGTTGTGATAGCATCACTAGTAGTTTTCAACTAGGGGCGACCTGCTCTTGTTGATCACATCTTTACTTTTTATATTTTAATTTTGTGACCGCTGTTTGTGATCAACTTTTTTTTTTTCTCTGTCTTTAAAGATCACAGCTTCTAGTAATGTGATCGCAACAATTGAAGTTTGTTTCAATACCAAGCTTCATGATCCCATCTTGGGTCGGTTCATGATTTACTTTATATACGGCATGGCCCGCTAGCGTTGGGAGAGGAAGAATCGCAAAGATAAACGAACACAAAGCTGCTCTTGCAGATGTGCAGGCCTATGCTAGAACGAGAACATATCTTGGTTTCCTTTGCAAAGCGGATGCACGCAATGAATACCAAGAAGGAGGAAGATGTTAGGGGTGTGCATACATTTCTCTTGATAACATGAACTAGCTGGGCATATTCGATATAGATATATTATCTTATGTTTACAAAGTTGAAAAATGACAATATTAACACAACTCGTAAATATATTATTTTCGTGTAACGGTGCAAACTTTTTTCTGTGGCCATTATTTTTTTTTTAAACAATTTACACTTTTGTATATCGCCATGTTTTTAATTCCATGCTTTATGTTCCCTCCATTTACTCTAGGAACGAATGGCCAATGAAAAAGAGACAATTTTCCCTAACCTAACAACCCATTTAAATACGTAAACCTGTGTTGCTCGTATCATTGAGATCCGAGTTATCTTTCCAATGTGGCCCTAACTGAGAAAGCACTTCAAAAGCAAATTAATATTTCTGTGAAAGTTACAAATGTAATTTTATTCCTGTCAAATTTTAGTGACCTTTTGTGCCAACGTGTCTTTATTGGAGGAAGGCATTCGTGCTTGCTGATTAAAACTGTCATTTGAAACCATTTTATTATCCAAGATAGTGAAATTAAATTTGACAAGGAGAGCCACTAGAAACAGAATTGCTCATTCAGTACATGAAATGTTTATCTGGAGAAGTACAAAGGTATAACTAGAATAAAAGTGGATGTTGGTAAAAATAAATTACTTGTGCTGCTTTTTAAGAGGTGTTTTTTTTATTGCCCCCATTTGTTCCATTTTAAATTGCTCCTTAAAAGAAGGTAAGCTTCCCAAGGAATGGAAAGCAGCCCAGATCCTGCCCATAAGGAAAAATGCCAAACTGCCTCCAGACGTGATCATTAACTATCAACCCATCTCACTACTCCCTTTGCAAAGCAAGCTACTAGAGAAGCACATTAACACACACCTGTCTAAATTCATAGAATCCTCCAACTGCCTCGACCACTCAGGCAGGATTCCGACCCAGACACAGTACGGAATCGGCACTGGTGACAGTCACAGACAACATCCAAATGCTCGCAGACAATGGTCAGGCAGTGCTTCTTATACTGCTTGACCTGTCTGCAGCATTCAATACCATCTCCCACCAGATCTTGCTGGAGAGACTTAGAGCTATAGGCATACAGGATAACGCACTAAAATGGTTGACTGATTTCCTGACTGGGAGAACTCAAACCATCAACCTCGGTCCTTTTAAATCACAGACCACCATTGTCTCTAAGGGTGTACCCCAGGGCTCATGTTTGAGCCCTACCTTATTTAACATTTATGTTACACCACTCGCGTCACTACTGAGAAACTTAGGGTTCATACCAATTTCCTACGCTGACGATACACAACTGCTCCTTTCTTTTGACAAGAACAACACAGACATTCAGGCCACCTTCTTGGAGGGCATGAAAACCATCACTGTATGGATGAGTAACAACTTCCTTCAGCTGAATGCAGAAAAAACAGAAATTATGTTATTCAAAGATGCAGTAACAAGATGGTCACCCAACTGGTGGCCAGGTGAGCTGGGCCCAGCCCCGTCCCCTAAACAAGTGGTTAAGAATCTAGGGGTCCAAATTGACCAGAAGCTAAGCTTGGAGGAGCATGCTACCTCAACCACTAGGGCCTGCTTCCACATATTAAGCCTTCTTCGCAGAGTCTTCCCCCTACTTCCATCATCCACACGAAAAACCCTGATACAAGCATTGGTCCTAAGCCATCTGGACTACTGCAACGCTCTGCTGATTTCAGCTAAGGAAACCTCCTTAAACAGACTGCAGGTAGTCCAGAATACGGCAGCCCGCTTAGTGACCAATGCTCCCCCCAGAACAGCTTCACTTCCCCTACTCCGCAAACTGCATTGGCTACCCATACGCAAAAGAATCAAATTCAAGATTTGCTGCATAGTGTTTAAAGCCCTAAACAATATGGGGCCAAGATACATGTCGGACAAGTTGGTCAGATACACTCCCTCTAGAACCCTCCGTTCGGGGTCGAAAGATCTCCTCCTTGTACCCCGAATAAAACAAACTAGATTAGGGGGCAAATCTTTTACCTATTTAGCTCCTCAACTTTGGAACCAACTGCCCAGCCACTCTCTGTACCAACTATCTATCTTTCAGAAAACTGTTAAAAACCTCACTGTTCTGATCTTTCCATTTTGGTTGTCTAAGGCTGTTACAGCACGGAGATACCCCGACTGGGGTGATTCATGCGCTCTATAAATGATATAAATAAAAATAAATAAAACGTGATTTTAAAGTTCAGTCTGAAAGCACTCAATGAAAAACGTGGACACAAAAATATTGGCTAAAGCCTTAGCTAAGAGGCTACTCTAAGTGATAGCCTGCCTGATTCATGAAGACCAATGCAGCTTCATTTCGGGGTGCTGCACACTTCTGAACCTCAGAAGATTAAACCATATGTTACATGCCACAGAGCAGTCGGAGATCAACGATTCACTGTTAGCACTAGACATCAATAAAATGGTTTGATACTCTGGATTGGGACTATATCCTGACACTACAAGAGAAGATTGGGTTCGGGCCCCTCTTCCCAGGTTGGATTATACTGCTATACGCTACCCTATTTCTTGGGTGTGGTCCGGAGACGTATCACATTAATGGACCATAGAGATGAGCGCTAGGCATGGATGCCCTTATCTTCTTACTACTTGATCTGACAGTCGAACCCTTGGCAGTTAGGCTAAGAGATGTGTTATGCAAATGGCTAATAAGGGTGCGTGACACTGTGCACACAATGTCATGTATGCCAGACAGTGTTAAGTTTAAAAATGACAAAACAATGAAGTAATACCATCACAAAATGTCATGCGTAATGCCACATAATTTGGCTTTTCTTGCCACATAATTTGGCTTTTCTTGCCACATAATTTGACCCTCCCCTGCCACATAATTTGACCCTCCCTGCCGCATAATTCCAGTGGCCCTGGTTATGCCAAGTACATCAGCAACGTCGGCTATCAAAGATCCCTGCCTTTAGTTCATGCCAAGAGGCAGGCAACCCTTCCCTATTTAAGGCTTTGTGGCAGTGAAAGGAGTGGGATGGGTAGATTAAATATTAATGTAAAGTAGAGTCCAGACCTCAGGCCATACTGCCCAATACAGGGGCAGAACTGGGGGAGTGTAACACATGATTGTTCTTTTTTGAGGATCACCTCTCTAACGATAGATGGCATCTATCCAGTTTTAAGGTATATGTGAAATGGTAGTGTTCTACCAGCAAGAAAAGTGGCAGTGACGATGTGGAGGTGGGCATTCATTGTCTGCCTGGCGTCTTCTGTAGATGTCACAAATACCTATATCAGATTAAAAAGTGCCCCTGCTGTTCCATTAAAATGGTAAGAGTCCTGTTGGTAAGCGTCTGCCTGCGTCCAAGCTAAGTAGCATTGATAGTGTTCAAAAAGCCATTGTTAGGAGTTTGGGCTCATCAGCAGTAATCCGTTATTCAGGCCCTTTGCAATAATTTTAAAATAAATAAACTCTGACAGGGAAGAGAGTGGAGGTTGTAAAGGATGGGTTGCTTGGCCTGTAATAGGGGTGGAGCCGAGAGTGTGGACAAATCTGCCTCACAAAACAATCCACTCTTGGTATTTAAGCAATGATTTGGTGCCTTGCCAGTAGTACGTTCTAAAAGTCTGGAGGAAAATTGGAGGGTGGAAGTAAGGCTTAGCAGATCAAAGGGCTCTGCAGTGAGGAACCTTTACTATGTAAGTCTGTCCCTGAACCAGAGTACTTTTTAGGTCTCACCAGCCAGATAGCCCAAGCTGTCTGGTTGCAAAACAATCTGTTGTGGGCTTAAAATCCACCCATTGCTTACCATTGGTTGACTTTGTCACTCTTTTTTGTTAGCTTCTTACTCATTTGGCTCGCCTTGTCTCATCTTGTTTGTCCCTCCCCTGGAGCATACCCTCTATCTCCTTTTGGTTTGCTTACTTGGATTCTTCCTCCGCTCACTTTTAGGGAACTACTTTTTTCTTTTTGGTTAAGAACTCCTAGAGTGCACATGTTTTCCAGTTGTCTTTCTCATGTGCTTTTCTTGTCCCTTACCCAAAAAGTTGATCTGTCTCGCCAATATCCTTCTCTCCCCCACAAGCACTTGTTTTGCTCTTTCGTCCGTGTGCTTCTCGCGTGCTACGTTTTGAAAGAGCTCCCTTACGATACTTGTTATAATTAATCACTCCGTCTCAGATCGGTAAATAAACTAAAAAGGCCCTTTGTAGGCATACACAAGCGTGTTGAATGCTTGCATGTGCCTACAAAATGACACAGCAGCTGCGTTCTTGTCTATATTCATTTATATTTCTTTTAATAGCCATGCCGCACAGCTGCCTTAATGATGTACAACCTGGCTAAAAAGCTTTGCCAAAGCAAATAATGCTTTAAGCGAGACCTATTGGCTTTACAAATGCTTGTTATTTGAAGAAGTTGCACTAAAATGCTTTGTATTCTTGCGGTCAATAGAACAGAAAAAGAACTTGCTAAAATTTGTCATAATGTCATTGAAATGTTGGCTACAGCGGGCAAAGCGAGTATTGCATCTTGTGATTTCATTCTTTTGTGTTTTAATTTACAGCAACATTTGTGAAACCCTTTAACGATTCTAAGCAAAGTTCTGTGTTGTATTTTGATAGAATTGTCTGTTGAGGACAAAGCAGCATTAATGGAATTTGAAGAGCAGCAGAGGCATCGTAAATATAATCGTTTTGGCGGAAAAAGAGGAGGCCATGCAAGAAGAGGTAGTGCTGCACAGTTCCGTGCAGTAGGAGGGGATCAGAGGAAAGATAACAATGAAAGAACAAGAGATAATAGACATCCTTTGTTATCCTCACAACCTTCTGTTGCGGTAACTATAAATATTTCTTCATACGTGCCTGTTATTCTGATTGTTTTTGGAAATCTTAGTATACGCAATTCATTGACCATATAAAAAAATTAGCCCTTCACGTAGGAAGCAATATCAGAATATATAATCGCATAGCCATTTGTTTTGACTTTTGAAAATTGAACGTATTTTTGCCAAGTTTGACAAACATTTCAATCGTACAGCGTACGCAGCAACATAGCAAACTTTCTTAATGCAAAGAACAGCTACTGGAAATATAGCAGCAGCAGTGCAAGGTATTGTATCATACACACGCTCACTAAGTAGTAGTGCATCACAGGCCAAAGCAGTGCATGCTTCCACCACATACACAGAACCATAACATATGCAGCAGCACATGCTTCCTTGCGCACATAGAACATATCAAGTGCAGTTACATTGAAATGCATATTCCTGTGCTTAAAATTAAATATGAAAAACATTCTGCAAAACGTCAACTTGAATAAATGGCATGTGGCAGGTCGCCATTGTAGCTCGTCAGTAGCAATAGGATTTATAGATGGGTTGTACTCCAAGTTCAAGCCCATACAGAGTGCACCTTTAAACTAAAATAAAAGGCGACTGGCAGAGGGAGCAGCGGTGTCATTAGGTCGAGCGCAGCGCTGCTCTAGGAGATGACCTTTTGGAATCGGTCTGCACTTTCCTAACACTCGTGCGTGTGGCGGCATCCACCTTGCGGGAGCGAGCAGCGGCGCGCAGGAGCCATCTGTTTCTAATTAGCGTGGCCGCGCGCGCGTGTTTACGTTTGCCTGTCTCGCGGTCACTTTCACTTTCTTGCCTGTCTCGCGAGCTGCCGGCTGCAGAGCCTGCTTCCTTGGGGATGTGTGCACAAACGTGTCAATGACGTTTTTCCAAGCCATCACCTTTACAACCACGTAATGTGGCTGGTTATGATACCGATAAAGTCACAGTGTATGGCGTCGGCACCAAAACACACCTCTGGTGAAAAGTTCCCAGACCTCCATATCATGGGACATTTCCTGGAGTTCGATGCAGATGTAACACCCCTTAGCAAGAAACTCCACCATATATGCTCCATCTTTTGTTTGAATTATGTTTTAACACGCCGTTATTTCACGCTCCTCCGAGCGAAGAATGTGCCCCATGATCTGCGCTCACTAAAGTTAGTGGCTTACAGCTTTAACATTTAATAAATGCATTTGCTTTAAATATATACTCCTCTCCCAAGCAGCATGGTGAAGGCTTCCATGTATTTACAGCTGAACACTGCTGATGCTCACTAGTGTTCCACTTTCACAATTTTGCAGGGCCGGATGTACCGGCACAAGCCACCTGCCACCAGCAAGGTGCAAGGCACCAGATTGCCCTACACCCAACATTGGAGGCCTCATTGCCACGACTTCGGGTGCAAATCGTTTGCCTATGTCTGCAAAGCTTAATGCACCTGCCCAGCAACACGAGCCTCGATTTCGAGATCCACGTGACTTATTTCCGGCCAATCGATAGGAAAATAGCAGGTTTGCATGTTTACAAGATTTGAGCTAAAAACAATTGAGGTCAAGCCTCGTAATGTCCATCTTTTGTAAAAATACAGAAGTGAAATTAGGGGTGCACATATCTGCAAACTGAGATTAACCGTTTAAATACAATGCTTCCAGACTGATCCTTTGCCCCCGCCTAAAAAACACTCTTCTGAAAAGGGCAGAATGGTGCGCTGGCTCTTTAAGGCAGCCCAGCTCAGCTCCTCCGGGGGAGAAAAGGAAATCATGCTGCAGTTGTGTGGAACACGGAAAAAGCACCCATCCATTAAAGTTCATGGATCCTCGTTTCCAGATTGTCCCTCCCCTGGCTGTGTCTCAAGTTACAGCCTTGTACAATCCGAGCCTAAATAATATTCACCATGATAAACGACGCCATATCTCCGATATCCACAATCAATCTTTTTTTAATCCCGCTGCCTGTCTGATCCCAATTGCTCGCTTTCAAAAGCTTTATTTATGTCATCGCTGGGTTCAGCAAGAGGCTTTGCACGCCTAGTTAGTCCTATGAAGGTAACTCGATGGTTCAGTGCGCTTGCTGCTTCGGACCTGCAGGACAAAGGTTCAAGTCATAGCCTTTCCAGCCTGCTCGTTTCTTTATTGTCAACAAAACGAGGAGTGTTGAGTTTGGTGTTAAGGACACCTGTTATTTACTGCATTTAGAGGCAATTCATTTTGTTGTGTGCTCGCTATAAAATGCTCGATGTTAATGTACTCCTATAAAAGGTAGTGCAAAACCTATTGTTGTGCTGAATCACGGCACAGTTACAGCGAATGTGCGCCAGGCTTCGTCGTGGCGTTGTTTCCACAAGTCTTACTGCCTCTGGCGGGGGTCGTCCAACAGTCCTAGCAAGGAATGGTTATTTAATGCAAAGTTTATTATTCACATTGCTCGCCTTTGTTTCTCGAAAGGTGCCTGCCAGTCGCTCATTATCTGTGAACCCCTCCCCCATTCCGCTCAGACATTTGCTGGTATGGTGGACCAGCTGTCATATTCTTAAGGGGTGTCATTCGGAAGGGGTTCTTCTTAAGTGTATGTTCATCAACATTGCTCTGGTTCTTGTGACGTTTCTCTCCCCTTTTCATCGGGGAAGGGTGAGCCTCTGTTGTGAGATTCGAGGCGTTATTTGGAGGCATGAATTTAATGTTGAGTTTAAGGTGTATTCGCTACTTCTCTTCCAAGGGATCCTCATCAATAGTCATAAGCACATGAATATTCCCGCCCATGCGCTGGGACCCCGGAAACATATAAAAACATATGTGAAAAAACATATGTAGCTCTAAATACATATATATATATATATATGTATATAATAATAACAATGCAGCCTTCCAAACTCTAAGGGCTGAGTAATGTTGCAAGAAATTCCTTTGCACATAAATACAATTCAAATAAAGCAGGGAGAAAGAAAACACATTTGAAAACTGCTTTAATGCACAATAGAAAGCATAATCCTGCAAAGAGGAATGAAAAAACATTGTCAGCCCATAGGCTGCATTGCAGAAAACATTAGTGTAGAAAAGCTGTGCCTTTAAGGCAGCCATGACCCCGAGCTTCCCATCATGCCTCAGGGTGACAGTTAGGTCAGTTGTTCTTTCTCCTTCTGTCAGGACCCTGGTTACTTCAGCTCTCTGTTTTTTCTGATTTCTGTCAGAAATTATTTCCTGTTTTTTGTCAAGAAACGTATTACTTCGTCTTTTTACTGTTGAAGTAGGTTCCTACTTTTTTTGAGAGAGTTGAGCATATTTTTTCACTCAAAAATGCCCTCTCTTTGTGACTCTTGCCCTTCCTGTGGCAAAAAGAAGGCTATATCAGACTCCCATCCTGTCTGTATCCTTTGCCTTCCTGATGATCATGCTCCCAAGACTTGCCAGCATTGTCAGTCCCTGTCCAGGCGAACTCTGAAGGACAGAGAGAGGATTCGCCTCTATGGGCTGGCTGAGAAGGGAAAAACACCTTCCAGAGGCAGGTCTCCGGTGAAGAAGAGAAAGGAGAGAGCCAGATCTTCATCCAGAAGTAAGGTTCCAATCTACTCTCCATCGGCGTCGGGCTCGGCGCCAAAAATACCTCCACCGGCAGTGAAAACGCCGACAAAAAGACCATCGACGGCGGGTTCGCCGTCGAGAGAACACCGGTCGTCGAAGAAGACTACGGGTACGTCGGATCCTCCGCCGTCGTCAACCCGGCGACGATCGGCGTTGAGGAGTCGTTCTCCGTTGGTGCGGGCTCACACAACGTCGAGAGATAAGTCTCCGTCACCGCCGTCAGTACGGCGTTCGACGTCGAGACATGCTCCGCCGTCGCCAGTGGAACGGTGATCGGTGTCGAAGCAGGCGTCTCCGTTGCCGTCAACAGGCGGCGGTCAACGTCGCGACGTGCCTCGTTGTCGCCAGGGGCAAGGCATTCGACGTCCAAGCGGACACCTCCGTTGTCGTCAACCAGGCGACGTTCAACGTCGAGGTCCAGATCTGCATCGACGGCAAAGAAGGATTCGTCGTCGAGACCCAAAGTGAAATATTCAAGGCGACGTTCGTCGTCGAGGAGGCGGTCTCCATCGACGTCAAGAAAGGCTCCGATCTCAACTCCGTTGGGTTCCACTAGACGCTCAGCGTCGAGAGAGAGATCCGAGAGGTTAAAGAACACGGCGTCGAGAAGGTTTTCTCCGTCGATTCACACTTGGTTGGGGTCTCCTAGACGCTCAACGTCGAGAGCGACGTCGGTGAGGTCGAGGTGTTCGACGTCAGAACATTCGGCGTCGAAGCGCAAAGAAAGGTCGACGTCGAAGAGAAGATCCCTATCGAAAAGCTCACCGGTACTGGTGACAGTCGTTCGACGTCGAGACACTCTCCATTGACGTCACATCGTTCCTCTAGACGCCGCTCAGCCTCCAAAGACTGCATAGAGTCTTCTGGTTCAGTTATGAGCTCCCCTCAGGTACTCTCAACATCGAGAAGCTCTTCTCGTCTCTACAGACACGAAAATCTCCAAGAACCGCTCCACGAAGGCAAAAATCACCTTCTGTTCATCTTTCTCCAAGATGGCTTCTCCCCCTCCATCAATGGCAGAAAGAGCCTTCCGGCCAAGCACAGCGGCCTACGGACTATTCCAGTCCACGGCATAGATCTCCACTAGCACGGCTGGTGCAGGAGGTGGACAGATCACCTACTACTCGGACCAGGGATCGCCGAGACAAATCTCCGGAGCATAGACCAGCTCATGCTCATCGTAAAAGAAGAGCAACGCCGTCTTGGTTGTCTTCCTCGACTCACTCCTCGAAAAGGGACTACTCTCCTACCCTCACGGATAGCCCTCCCTCAAGAGTGTCACCTATAGATGTCAACACCTTCCACGATGTCCTTGCTAGAGGGGCGCAGAAGCTGAATATAGATATGTCAGCACCTCAAACTTCTACGTCAATCATATTTGAAACTCTCCAACGGTCTGTGGCTAGACCATTGCTCCCACTGGTTCCTGGTCTCCTTCAACCAGTAATGGACATTTTTCTCACCCCATCCTCGATTAAAGCAGCTCCGGCGAGGATCCAGAAAAAATACAAGCCTGCGGAAACGGATCCTTTATTTCTAAAATTAGACCCTCCGCCGGACTCGATGATCATCGCTGCAGCAAAGAAAACGCATGCTGTCGCTTCTTCTTACTCAGTTCCTCCAGACAAGGAGAGTAAAGCTCAGGATTCTTGGGGGAGAAAGGCATGCGGTTCTGCAGCGTCCTCCTTGAAGGTATCTAGCGCTGCAGCCCTGTTGGGCCGTTACGACAGATCCTTATGGGATTCCTTGGAACGCTTTAAAGAGAAGCTGCCAAAAGAGGATCGCCAAGATTTTGCCGAGATTCTCCAGGAAGGAGCGCTGGTAGCCAATCAAGTGATCAGCACAGCAGCGGATGGGGCTTCTCTGGCTGCACATTCGTATGCACACGGAATATGCGCACGGAGGTCTTCCTGGCTGCGCCTAACAGCTTTGAAACCGGAAGCTCAGCAACGAATTTTAAATCTTCCGTTCTCTGGCAACTCCCTTTTTGGTTCCCACACCGACGAGGAGATGGCCAGAATGAAGGTCGAGCTGGATACTCTGAAGGCCGTAGGCTTGGAGAAGAAAAAATTATTCAAGCGTCGCTACAGGCCTTACAACCGCAAGAACTACCATCAGAGGGTTCAAACCCCTCAATGGTCGCAAAGGCAGCAATCCAAGTCGCAGTATCAAGGCCGTCGTACCTCTAGAGGCAGAGGCGGACATCAGCAGCAATCCTCCACCACAGCTAAAACCCCAGGCAAGCAATGTGTTTCCGCTTCCTCTAGCACCGTTGCTCACTCCAGTGGGAGGAAGTATCTCAAATCACATAAAAGAGTGGCGCAACATAACCAACGATCAGTGGGTGCTAAATATACTGCGCAATGGGTATGCGCTACGTTCCCGCGCACCTCCAAGAGACATTCCTCCAGTAAGATCACGCCCTCACCATCTGGAATTGCTGCGTCAGGAAGTGTCGATCCTTCTAAGAAAACTAGCCATAGAAGAGGTCCCTCCTGCTCAACAGGGAAAAGGAGTCTACTCCAGATATTTCCTTGTACCGAAAAAAGATCAAGCGCACAAATTCAGACCTATCCTGGATCTCCGATCTCTGAACAAGGTCATCCAAAAGGAGAAGTTTCGTATGTTGGCGCTCCATCAAATATATCCACATCTACAGAAAGGGGATTGGATGTGTTAGATAGATCTCCAAGATGTGTACTTCCACATTCCAATTGCTCCACGTCATCGCAAGTTCCTGCGCTTCATGGTAGGCGCAAAGCATTACCAGTTCAGAGTCTTGCCGTTCGGCCTCAAATCTGCGCCACGGGTAGTCACGAAATGCATGGCAGTGGTGGCTGCAACGTTACATCGCCAAGGCCTGTTTGTGTATCCATACCTGGACGATTGGCTGTTGAAGGGTTCATCTCCCCACATGGTGAGGAACCACTATCGCACCTGCCTAGATCTACTACACCGCTTGGGCCTTCTTGTGAACATGGAGAAATCAGGTCATCAGCCCACTCAAACGCTCCATTATCTGGGCTCCACTCTGGACTCCGACGTAGGAAAAGTGTTTCCTTCGGAGGAGAGACTGTTATCGATGAAAAACAAATGCAATACCCTCCTTCAAGCGTATCAACCATCAGTGCGGCAAGTGGCATCACTACTGGGGTCGATGGCCTCTTGCATTTTTCTCATCCCCAACTCCAGATTGAGAATGAGACCTTTACAGCAGGATCTGGAGGACAAATGGGACCAATCCTCAGGGCATTGGGAAGACCGAATTCTCCTCTCCCAATCAGCGAAGAGGTCCATTGTCTGGTGGACTCAGCCGAAGAATCTCCTAGTGGGAGTCCCTTTCCATCAACCTCTTCCAAAACAATCCCTGATCACGGATGCATCTCTTCAGGAATGGGGGGCGCACCTGGGTCACCTTCAGACTCTGGGCAGATGGTCGAGCAAAGAGCAAACCTATCAAATAAACATGTTAGAACTGCGGGCAGTTCATCTAGCCCTCAAGGCATTCCATCCATCGATTCAGTCCGAGTCGATACTGATACAAACGGACTATACAACCACCATGTATTACTGTCACTGGAATCCCAAGCGATTTGGCACTGGCTCCTGGCTTGGAATCTCTCGATCACATCGGTACATCTGCCAGGAGAACAGAGCGTGCAGGCAGACGCTCTCAGTCGGCACTTCGAAGAACAAGAAGACTGGGTGCTCAATGACGAGGTGGTGGCAGACATCTTTCATCAATGGGGTCGTCCATCCATCGACCTCTTTGCAGACGATCTAAACAGAAAATGCCACGCCTTCGCGTCCAGATTTTACCAGCCAGGAACGAGAGGGAATGCTCTTTTGATAGACTGGTCCGGGACGTTTGCATACGCCTTTCCGCCCCTTCCTCTCATCCCGAAGGTGGTGACCAAGCTCATCCGATCCAGGATGAAGATGATCCTGATAGCACCGGACTGGCCTCGCCAATGGTGGTATCCGGAAGATTCTGCACCCCAGCCTTCCCTCACTGAGCTTGGCAGCATGGCTCCTGAGGTCCTGCAATACGGACATTTGAATCTCCCTCAGGACTGTATGAACATTTTGAGGGAGTCCGAGACCGTCCACAAGGAGTTCTTACTCTTTTAAATGGAAGAGATTTTACTTGTGGTGTATGCGTAATGGTTGTAGTCCTACTAGCGGGCAAGAGGAGGTAATCTTGCCGTATCTTCTTTATTTAGCCAAATCAGGTTTAAAGTACACATCTATAAAAGTTCATTTGGCGGCCATTACAGCCTACAGAAAGTCGCCTAACCAACCTTCTTTCTTTCAGCTTCAGGTGGTCAAGGATTTCCTTCAGGGGTTGAAGAAGGTTTTTCCCCCTGTCCGACCTCCTTCTCCTCCTTGGGAGTTGAATCTGGTCACTGTGCCACTGGATTCAAGCTATCCTGGCTGAAGAGGGGTGAAACCCTGAAACCGGTCCTAGGATGCTTGTTTACGGTCCAGGGAGGACCTGGTTTGGCAGTTCGGGCTGGACTGTTCCCATGAGGCACAGGGTCAAGACTGATTTGCATATGGCCAGGTTTAAACTGGGGTGGCATGGTGAGCAAAAGAATGATGGATTTAACCCAGATCTCTTGACTGGGGGTGAATGTTTTGATTTGTTTTGCATTCCGTCCATCAATTGTGTGTCTTTTTCATTTGGCGGCCATTACAGCCTACAGAAAGTCGCCTAACCAACCTTCTTTCTTTCATCTTCAGGTGGTCCAGGATTTCCTTCAGGGGTTGAAGAAGGTTTTTCCCCCTGTCCGACCTCCTTCTCCTCGGGAGTTGAATCTGGTCTTGTCCAAATTGATGGGTCCTCCTTTCGAACCCATTCATAAGGCCACGTTACAGCACCTAACATGGAAAGTGGCTTTTCTAGTGGCTATTACATCAGCACGCAGAGTGAGTGAAATCCAGGCACTCTGCTCTAAGGAACCGTATATGGTTTTCCATCACAATAGGGTGGTTTTGAGGACTCATCCTTCTTTCCTACCAAAAGTGGTGTCTGATTTCCATCTCAACCAGACAATTTCTCTCCCCTCTTTTTTTCCCAATCCTGCTACACCAGCAGAAAGGTCTCTTCACTCACTAGACCTCAAGAGGGTTCTTAAATTCTATTTGGAGGGAACAAAATCCATTAGAAAGTCTGACCAATTGTTTATAAACTATGGTGCCGTTAGGACAGGTTTTCCAGCCTCCAAACGATCCATTTCGGGGTGGATAGTGTCCTGCATTAAGCTGGCTTATCAATTGGCGAACAAACCTCTATTGGTTCCCCTAAAGCTCACTCCACTAGGGGAAAAGCGGCTACAATAGCTTTCTTACATAATGTACCGATGGCCAAGATTTGCAAGGCAGCAACTTGGAAGTCGGTACACACGTTTACTAGACACTACTGTCTTGATTCTGACTCCAGAGCAGATACCCAAGTAGGCCAAGCCTCCTTGAGGAATCTGTTCCAATGCTAGCTTGATTGGAGTTATGATGTTTTTATCAATGTCTGCTTCATTTTATGTTTATCGTTTGCCCGCAGGAAGAGGGGATGGGCTTGCTACTCGATTCATGTGCTTATGACTATTGATGAGGATCCCCTGGAAGAGAAGGATACGTTACTTACCTGTAATCCTAGTTCTCTTCCAGGGGTATCCTCATCAAAGTCATAAGCAACCCACCCGCCTCCCCGGGCAAATGATCAAGGTAAATGTCATCTCTTTGTGCCCTGGCCTTCGGGTCTCCGCAAAGAACAACTGACCTAACTGTCACCCCTAAGGCATGATGGGAAGCTAGGGGTCATGGCTGCCTTAAAGGCACGGTGCCAGTTCTATTCCATGTGTTGCTGTGGGTTAGCTTTTCAGCTTTTCTACACTAATGTTTTCTGCAATGCAGCCTATGGGCTGACAATGTTTTTTCATTCCTCTTTGCAGGATTATGCTTTCTATTGTGCATTAAAGCAGTTTTCAAATGTGTTTTCTTTCTCCCTGCTTTATTTGAATTGTATTTATGTGCAAAGGAATTTCTTGCAACATTACTCAGCCCTTAGAGTATGGAAGGCTGCATTGTTATTATTATATACATATATATATATATATATGTATTTAGAGCTACATATGTTTTTTCACATATGTTTTTTATATGTTTCCGGGGTCCCCGCGCATGAGCGGGAATATTCATGTGCTTATGACTTTGATGAGGATACCCCTGGAAGAGAACTAGGATTACAGGTAAGTAACTTATCCTTTTGGGTTTTGAGGCTTGTTTAATTGTATCTTTAGGCCGCTGTTTAATTTTCTTTTCAGGCCTGTATTGAATTTTTTAAGTACAGCTAAATACACCTGATTGCGTAACAGCACACATTGGAGGTGGGGAAGCGCTTTGGTCAATGGAGAGGGAAGTAAGGGGGCTGAGGTAAAGGCTGACCGATGTAAGCACATATCGGGCATGGAATCAAACTACAACAACCAAATTATAGCAACATCATTTATACTCAGATAATGTCAAGATAGCGGGGAAGATGACTGATTTAAATTTCTTCAAAGATTGGAGATTTCTTTCTGGTTTTGGGCGTTTCAGAGGATAGTTAATTGTTTATTGAAGCCGACAATCCATTATATGTGGAATTTTGAAACAGCTCAGCGTTTGCCAGTCTTCCTCGTGGGGGTCAGGTTACTATCTACTTGTCTTCATTAGCCGCCGCCATTTCCCCTCGCGTTTAATCCGATGGCATTCCTCGGCTATCTGTGACACATGCTGCTCGGTGTCTTCCGAGCAACAGGCGGTGCCTGGACAAGCATTCACATCCGCCTGGCAGCTCGCAGTCATATGCCACATTCCTGGCAATCTCACACCATCTCTCAGAGAGAGAGGGCGGCAGAGCCGGGACAGAGTTTACTTTTGTGTTTAGTCCCCAGTGAACTCTACGTTGCCCCGCAGCAGGCCAGGTATTAATAGCTCAGACAACAGGCATTGCATTTACCAACCAGCAGGATGGATAATATTCACCATAGTATCTGTACCATGCTCTTTTGAGTCTGCCAGCAGTTTGTGTTATCAACTCACAGCGCCCCCTGGTGACAGTGACGAGCAGGCCTCTTCGCTGCCGATAGAGAGTTCCCTTAGCCCCTTAACCGCGGCGCAAATTCTCCCGCAGTGCGGGAGAATGAATGAGTGGGCGGGGTTTCGACGTCCAACGGACATGCGCCGCACCAGGGAGGTAGTGCTTGCATCGGCCATTGGCTGACGCAAGCACCGAAGGGGTTAAAGCTGTCGCTGAAGAATGTCATGCGCCAGCCACCGTTCTATACTGGGCGCATTACTTTCTCCATTTTGCCCTAATGGCCGGCAGCATAGTCTGATTGCAAAAAAAACACCAATGAGCTATTGCACAAGATGTAAAAGTGGTGCAGATAAGACTGATAATGCTTCAATCCATGGCGGGACAGCACCCAGGATAATGTGCTGCATGACTAACCACTTATAAGGTCCCAAAGGCGAGACCTATTGGCTATGCCAATGCTTGTTTTTCAGGAGTACTGGTTTTTCTGCACCCGATGGGGGACCGTGCTACTGGCTCACCCCAACAAAAAGTTTCTTCACTCCCCTCCTAAATCTAGTTGCTTGCAAACCTTGTGTGAGAAATGCGTAGGTAGTGTGCATGTTTTCTTTCCAAGTTGTGAAATGAAGAAAGGGGTGACATGTTGGACGCTGTGTTTGTGGTTGAACATTATCTTCCTTTCCTATCCTGGAATAATAGCCAGCACTTCAGTGCACTTCAGTGTACTTAGTAATCCCCTTATTGAAATTTAAGTTGTCTGTTGACTGTTGGGGGTCCCCATTAAATGCCCCCTGCTCAGTGAAACACCACACCCATCCCCCTTTTCTTGTGCTGCTTTCAGTAGCGCTGCAATGGTGGTTTTCTGCTTGGCTGAGAATAGATGCAAAAAGAACCGGTCCTAGGATGCTTGTTTCCAGTCCAGGGAGGACCAGGCCTGGCAGTTCGGGCTGGACTGTTCCCATTGGGCACAGGGTCAAGACTGATTTGCATATGGCTGGGTTCAAACTGGAATGGCATGGTGAGCAAAAAAACGATGGATTTAGGCCCAGATCTCTGTACTGGGGTGAATGTATGACATTGTTCTGCATTCTGTCCATCAATTGTTGTTTTTGCATTTGGCTGAGAATAGAGGCATAGAGAATAGAGCATATATTCTGATTTTGACCCATTTACTGGGCTTGGGCGGTGACTACTTGCAGCTGAAGCCCGTGAGAACCAATGACTAAGGGACATGATGCATGCCTCTCTGTTTGGAAAAAGGCTTCAATAATGCAAAGCAACACTTTGGTTGGCCCAGGCTTTTTTTTATCTATGCCTCAAATTTGGCTAAGTACTAGTCCCCATCACTGAGACCAGTTGGATCCTAAATTGGTCTTAAATGAAACGGTTTTGATTATATACTGACTACTGGATTTCCAGCAGCCACCTACAATTTGTCCTTTCTGGCCAACATGAACATCGCCATCTGTTTGACATGGCTGAGGGTCTTGCTGTTTGAGTTCTGGTTGTTCAAGTGAAAGAACTTTTCAACACTTATTCCTGGTAACTCAGCAACTGAGGCTCATCCGACAATGTATTCTGATTTGCACGTGGAGCCACAGACCATTGAAGTAGATTTTGCTAAATTGTATTTGTCTGGCATTTCTGTCCCATTGATAGACTGTGTTTACAGGTAACTATATTCAAATCAACAAATCTCAAAGATAGCTGAGAACTTGTAAACACTGCCTCATAATGGGACATTGGTCATAGGGATAAATGTTATTTAAAAACCTAATGCTAAGTGCATAAACACCATAAAACATTTAATGTTATATCTTTGTCCCTGAAAGCAGAGTTACCTTCGGATTGTCACTGTGCATCTCTGGACCAGTTTACCTACCTGTTATAAAATTGTACATTCTGCTTTGAAGATGTAACATGGACGTGATATTAAGTTGATTAAGTTTAATTTATTGTCGAGCATTGTACATCTTTCTGAGCTATAACATCTAGACAAAGTGCCTAAAAACCACTGATGAATCAAGGGCCAGATATTTCGAAGTCATTTTGCAGTCGCAAATCCAGTGATTTGCAAAATCACAGAGTTTGCCAACGCAAAATAGCTTTTTGGTTTGTAGTAGACACATTATGCATTTCGGTATAAAAAGTTACCAAATCGCAAAATGGCTTTAGAAATAGTTTCCCAATCAACCAATTTGGAAGGGGCGTGCTAAGAGTGTTCCTTCCAAATTGCAATTCCTTTAGGGAAAACTTGCTGTATTTAAAAAATAAAAATAATAAAGTTTCTTTAAAGGCAATCACAGACATGGTGGTCTGCTAACTGGGCAGGCCACTTCCTTTGATGGCTTCCAGTCAGTGTGAAACAGTTTGTGACCTACCTCATGCATGTTAATAAGGTTGGTTCAATTGCAACCCACTCGGAATCCTTATGTTGTGAACCGACCTATTAGTACATAGCGTACCAAGCAAAAGTATTGGTGAGATAAAGGACACCAGTAATAAACTGCAGTACTGATACCGTATACTTTACAGTAACCACTGCCTGTCCCCATGCCTCAATAAAAGGACTCACCTCTGCTTTTGCTGAGCCCACCATTTTGTGAAAATTGAACTGCAATAATTTTCCCAAAGTCAAGATGCAACTGTTTGCGAATCAGATAGATCTGGTAACTAGTACTAGCAGTATGTAGAAGGACTTGCTGGAATATTAAGAATGTTTTGTGGGCAAAACAATCTGTACAATTGAATACAGCATCTTAGTAAAACAACTACTTGGGGTTACTGATGGGGTGTGGTGATTGTGTTTGTAGATGAGTGCACATGTGTTTTTGGTCGCATGTAAACATAGCCACGCATTTAGTGTTGAAAGGAAAGATTCAGCACTTAGTTTATGCCACCCATCCCATCCTTAGGGCCTGATTCGGAGTTGTGAGAAACTAGGTACATTTTTTACCACACCCAGTAAACACCATTACCCTGCGGTGGGTGAGCTGTTTAGCAGGTGCTGTAAACACCTCCCATTCCAAGTTTGTGTCCTGAGGCATGACTTGCACTTGTGGTATTTATTGCACCAAAATCTGCATGTTTTAATATGTTTTGGGGCATTCTCAACCGATATAATTCGCCATTTATTCCTTGTGAAATGTGTCAGGGTAGCAATAATTATTGCACTACTCCTAATTCCCATTCCATCCACAAATTTCTGTCTGTGCAGTGATTGAATTGTACCCCCTAATCAGGCCCAAAATTATGAAGGCTGAAAACTCCAGTGAAATTTTTTTCCAAAACTTGTATGCTGATTGCAGTTTTTCCCAGAGCATTTGTTCCTCAAGAGGTGGTGGGCTAGGAGCATTGGTGTGGTGCGGTGGGGTGGGGATGTGGATAGGGAGTGGGGATTTTGTGCACATATTTCCACCCGCACATTTCATCAAATACTGAAATGTTTGTTCTTAAGAGAAAATGTTTTAAACGGCTATTTGTAGCGCAGAGGTGTTTTTAAAAACTTTTTTTTACTAAAGCATCTGTCTTTTTGTCTAGATAGCAACCAACTTTCAGCCTTATGTTAAGAGGTTAAAATTACTTTAGTGTAATACATTAGCTTACCGAATTGCATCTGTTTTGAAATATAATTTTCTCATTTGAAATGTCGACTCCGCATTACATCCTCCTCAGGTGGGTAAACTGAGTACCATTACATGGTAATAGTAATCCCTGTATGTGCATCTCATACAAATGTAGAAAGTGCAGTATAAAACCCTACATCATGAAATGTCCAACGTAATTAACGTACATCATGATTGTTGGACCTTTACATCTTTAATAGCAGTTATTGGGTCTCCTCTGAAAACACAAGAAGCTTCAGTTAACAAGTGCTGCTGCAAAGACCTTATTCTATTGCGCCTACTTAAAATCCCTTTAGTCTACTGAAATACTTTGAGGCAGGTGTTAATGAGTGATGCTGTGCAGGGACCTAAAGCTTGAATTGCGAAGTTGACCAGTGGTGCTTTTGTTTTAGTTACATGTAAGACGTTTAAGATTTTCATGTGGAGATTTTATGCCTGGTTATATGCATGAAATATCAGTATGTAGGAATTTCACAGGATCTTTCGTTGTTATATTAATTTAGTGCCCTGAATTGTGGAACTTAAAAAATAGCACACTTTTTTGATGCAGGCATAAGTGGCAGCGTCCGAATCAGTCCAAGTGAATTAATACAGTCTCTGGATTCAAGTCATCTAGTCTCTAATCATAATTTCCCCTTTATCAGATTTTGTAAATTCATTGTATGTTTAAGTTATTTCCGTTTCTACCAAAATCGGAAGAATACGGAAACTTTCTTGCTATGATTGTAAAAAAACTGCTTCTATTTACATTTTTTTTTTCTTTTTCAGCAACCGATACGAAGCCTTTTCCAGCAACAAGCGATACAGCCTCTGCTACCTATGACACGCCCACGCCACTCAACTCCTTTACACCCTAAAACAGAATCTCCAAGAGTGAACAAGACCAATTCCACATCCTCTCAACCCAAAAATATACATATTAATCCACACTTCAAAGGCTCTGTTGTAACTCCTGTGCAAGGTAGGAATTATTTCGCATCATGTACTGACATTCTATTTGAATGGTCTATGTTGTTAAAAGCAGTGTTATTTTGAGATGTTAGTTTTTTTTAACTGATTTATTTCAGATTTTTCTTGAAAATGTCAAGAGCAGTAGATGTAGTTAAACTTAAATTTTCAATTGCCTAGCTATTTGAGTTATCCTTTTTTCGAAGGAACCACATTTATAGGTAAATCGCTTTATCTCCTCACTAAAAAAAGAATCTGTTAAAACTGACGTTAAGAACAAATTGATGGTGTCACTATGCCTGTGTGATAGTTCACTAGACTCAGTGCCTGACAAGAGGCCTGCAGGTCATGGGTTTGAGTCCTGTCCAGATCGACTCAGCATTTCATAATTCTGAGGCTAAAATTGTACAATTGAGAACAGCAGTTGTTTAAGCGGCTGTAGACGGTGTAATTTGTGCTATGCTGTACATTATTTTGTTATAATAAATGTTTTTGCTCCCTTCCCACTGAACACATTTTCATCTCTGTATAGTGGTTGCAGTCTTAAAACATGGATATCCTGCTAGTAGAAGCCATATTTCGTCTCTATGGGACTGGGTTAGGAATGTCTTGTGATGTCAAAGAAAAGCCTACTATTTTCCTTCTTTGGGAACTGAAGAAGCATATTCCTAAGAAGTGTCCTTTGCTTTTAAATTTAAAGGAGTTGCTCCAATGTGAAAAGGAACTAAGCTTTATGCACGGCCTACCAGCTGAACAGACACCTAAAGTTGGTTGGCCCTCCAATGGCCATAGCACATTCGTTGTGGGGTTAGATTGCACACTGCCATCGCTTGTCCAGTTTGAAGCTCTTCAATTATGCAGAGCGTAACCGAAGATTAATGTACAGTGTACTTGTTTGTACTTATTGTGCTGCCCTCTACATCTCTGACTTCTTCATTTCACCCACGTTTCTCTCTTTCTATACCTTTCAGGCACATTGTAATGGCCTTTTATCAATGTAAGTGCCAGGGCTCCAGATGAGGTTTTAAAATGGAAGTAATGTGCTGCCTTCTTTAGGAAGGTAGTAAAATTATGTTTGTCTTCTAGGGGAGTCAATAGTCATAAGCATTAGAATATTATTAATAAACCTTTTACCAGACTCAAGCATTTCTGTAAATCAGAAAAAGAGAACTTTTAGTTCAAAAACAGTCTTATTGAAAAGAAAAAACTGCAAGGAAATGCAAAGACATTGTTAGCGAATAGGCTGCATTAAAAGCTTAACAAGTGTATTTCCGGCACCGTGCCTTTAAGACCTCAAGGACCTCCTGTATCCCATCATGCCCCAAAGGTGACAGGTCAGGTTTTTTTCCACTTCCTTCAGTGAGGATCCTGGAGCACTGAGCTCTCTGTTTTTGACTTTTTTGTCAGAAATTGTTTCTCAAAATTAATATTTTCTGCTTCACTCGACGTCTTTTTACCTAGAGTGAGGAACAATACTTTTCTGACTGGACTTTTTGTTTTTATCTGTCAAAAATGCCCTCTTTTTTTTGCCGATTGTCCTGCCTGTGGCAAAAAGAAGGATCCGACTGACTCGCATTCATTCTGTATACTATGCCTTCCTGATACTCATCAGCCAGATTCTTGCGACCATTTTAAGAAACTCTCCAGAAGAACTCTTAAAGATAGAGAAAGAATCCAACTTCATGGTCTTCAAGAGAGGAAGAAAACTTCAGGAGGACATCCTCCAGCTGCTTCCAAAGCTTCCTCTCTGCACAAGGCTCCTTCCAGAGGCAGATCACTAAGCAGGCGTGAAAAAAGGAGAACAAGATCAACTTCTAGCGGTAGAAAAATACCAATTATTTCCCTGTCTGGGTCTGGATCGACGTTGAGAGTGCCTCCGACTTCAAAGCACTCTTCGCCTGCAATACAACTGGCGAAACGACGACCAACGTCGAGAGCCTCGACTCCAACAAGATCTCCATCGACTGTGAAGAAGCAGCCAATACTCACGTCGTCAAGAGTTAAATCGTCTTCAACTAAAGACAAGTCTCTGTCGACGAGACACAGGACGTCAAGGCAAGTACACACTCCACCGACGATCGGTAATTCTCGTTCAACATCGAATCATCTTGTGACGAAGACTACGCTGACTGTTTCTCACCATTGTTCTACGTCAAAGCACACTTTGCTGACGCAGCCCCCGTCGACTGCAACCAGGCACAGTTCAACATCGAGGTCTCCGTCGAAGGCAACTAGGAGCTGTTCGACGTTGAGAGACACATCTCCGTTAACAGCAACCCAGCGCCACTCGACGTCGAGACAGACGTGTCTGCCAGCGACCCACCTGGCATAGAGGCACAGAGCATCTCCGTCTACAGCAACAAGGTGCCAATTGATGTTGAAACAGACACTTACGCAATCTCTGCTGACGGCAAGGAGAGGCCGTTTAACATCCAGGCCCAATTCATCGCCGTCAACATCACCTCACCATTCGACATCGAGACAGCATTCTGCATACACAGCAACGGTCTCCGGGTTGAGCGTCACCTGCCTCTTCAGGTTCCTCCTCTCACTCCTCTGCACTCGGGCAAAGATCCCTTCATCAATCAGAGGCTCCTATTAACCTTTCTCCGAGTTGGCTGAAGAGTGTACATAACTGACCTGTTCAGCAAAGGTTGACCTCTCAACGGGCCAAGTATCCTCTAGCTCGCCTAGCAGAGGCCAGCTCTCCTAGACCCCCAACAAGATCCAAAGTACCTAGAGAAACCACTCCTTGACGCAAAACTCGCTCAAGAACAAGGAGTAGATCTCGAGGCAGGGCCAGGACACGATCTCCAATGCCTGCCTGAATATCTCGGAGGTCTCACTCACGCCACCGGGCACGTAGATCCCTGACATGGTCTACATCCACTAGATCATCGAAGAGGGACTATAAACTAACACTCACGGGTACTCCACCAATCATAGTATCTTCCATAGATCACATCAACACATTTAATAAGTTGTTGGTCAGTGGAGCGACCGAGTTGAACATTGGTATTCCACTGCCCGTTGCAAACTCATCAGTCATTTTCGAGGTCTTGTATCATGGGTCCTCGTCAAGACCATTACTTCACTTGGTTTCAGGTCTGATCCAGCCAGTTATGGAAACTTTTCTTACACCAGCCTCCCTTCGTGCAGCTCCACCAAGGATTTCAATGAAATATAAGGCTCCAGACTAAGATCCTTTATTTCTATGATCCGACCCTCCACCTGACTCAGTCATTACAGCCGCTGCCAAGAAAACTCATTCAATTTCAATGTCCTCATCTGTCCCACCTGACAAGGATAGCAAACGTATAGATTCCCTGGGCCAAAAAATGTGTGGCACCTCTGCCTCATTCATGAAGGTGTCAATCGCTGCGGCATTAATGGGACGCTACGATAGATCACTCTGGGATTCCCTCACCAGGTTCTCAGAAGAGCTCCCCAGAGAAGGTAGACACTGCTTCGAGGAGATCCTGCAAGTAGAAGGTCTAGCCACTAACCAAATAATCAGCGCAGCGGCAGATGGCTCTAACCAGGCAGCCCTGGCTATTCCCATGGGATATGTGCAAGTCTCATCATGGCTTCGCCTGACTGGCCTTAAACCTGAAGTGCAGCAGCACATCTTAAATCTTCCTTTCACTGGCAATTCATTATTTGGATCATACACATAATGAAATGGCAAAAATGAAGGCTGAATTGAACACACTCAAGGCTGTTGGCTTGGAAAAGCAAAAAAAAAAGATGATATAGGCCTTATGACAAGCGTCCGTTCCATCAGAGGGTTCAACACAATGCTGTCTCCGCCCGCCTGTTGTGTGTCTAGAGCCAAAGCTAGGGATTGAATGTGGGCGTTGTGCACTTCTAAAGTTGTTTGAAGTTACTTCCAGAACAAAGACATTTGGAGTATAAGTACAGGGGCTGTGACCCTATGATTTTAGACATTGTGTGGACTTGTAACCAGACGCTGCTGGCTCTACAGACTGCACCTGGCCAGAAGGAACTGTTATGCTGCCAGTAAACCCGCCACTTGGACTTTGCTTTGGGCTGCTGGAAGGACTACCTATTTTCCTGCAAGGACCCTATGTGCTGGCCTGTTGCCTGCTTTCTGCCTGTGTGCCCCAGTGATCTCCCAGGGCTTGGTAGCCTGCCCTGTGTTACTTGAAAATCCAGCGCCTGGTGAGAGCTTCACTTTAGGGGCAGACCTACCGTGTGGTGAGCGCTTTCCCCCCCTAGCCTCAGATAGCTCTGGTCAGGGCATGTGCTTAGTGATATGGCCCACTGTGAGAAGTGCGTGTTGAGTGCCTCTGAGGAATCGTGTTAATAACGCCGGACGGTGGCTCTTTGGTGACGTGGCAGTGGGGATGGCAGCGCCGACAAGGGAGGCACCAGTCTAGCCACCCGCAAGACTCACTCGCCCCTTTCATGAAGTACCAAGCATCCTGGACCAGGGCAAGGAGGCTCACAAGGAGCCTGCCTCAGCAAAAGGGGTAATCCCAAGGGTGGATAAAAAATATAAACCCTCAACCAAAGACCCTAAATACATTCAGGGAAACACAGTACCAGACTCCATCATTGTCACCATGGCAAGAAGGGGCAACACCCACTCCTCCACTGGTCCACCTCCAGAGAGAGAAAGCAAAAGAATGGACATGGTAGGGAGAAAGATGGATAAAGAAGCAGCAACACAATGGTGCATTGCTAACTGATGAACAAGCTCACAGAGGAAGATGGAAAGAGGGCAAAATCCATCCTACTGGAGGGAAAGAACAATGCTAACACCTGCCTGAAATAACCCCTAGACGCAGCCGATACAGCCAGCAGACAAATGTGCACAGGCACAATGTTGAGAAGGCACGCCTGGCTCCGAATATCAGGCTTCAAGCAAGAGGTCCAAACCTCAATAATTTGACCCTTCACAGGAAACACCTTGTTTGGAAGTAAGGTAGATGAATCACTTCAACAAATAACCAGCATTGGCATAGCCAATAGGTCTCGCCTTTGGGGCCTTATAAGTGTTTAGCCAGAGCTATTGACTTTGCCAATGTCTTCAAGCTGTGCTGTAGAGAAGCGTGGCTGCTGTGCAGCATTCTGAAAAGTTATAATAAAAGTGTCAGAAGCATTTTTGTTACTTTATATAGGACCAAGAAGGCATTATGTAAAACTGAACGACCATATTAAAAAAAGTATTTACAATAAAACATTTCCTCAGTTTTCTTTTGTTCTTGCAATGCTGGCAACTTGTTTCTGCCTATTCCAATGGTTGTTTGTTAAAGCTTTTTTTTTGAGGGGGCATAAACAATCGGAGGGTGAAGGTTGGGAACTAGTACCTGTATTATAACACTAGCAGCGGCCAGACGCTAGGGGAGAATCAACAGATGCGAGATTCCGAGAGCAGGCTGAGGTGGTGCTGAGTGATGCTGTGGCGGCGCTGAGCGATGCTGTGGCGGCGCAGAGCGATGCTGTGGCGGCCCTGAGCGATGCTGTGGCGGCGCAGAGCGATGCTGTGGCGGCGCAGAGCGATGCTGTGGCGGCGCAGAGCGATGCTGTGGCTGCGCAGAGCGATGCTGTGGCTGCGCAGAGCGATGCTGTGGCTGCGCAGAGCGATGCTGTGGCTGCGCAGAGCGATGCTGTGGCTGCGCAGAGCGATGCTGTGGCGGCGCAGAGCGATGCTGTGGTGGCGCAGAGCGATGCTGTGGTGTTGCCGAGTGAGAGAGAGTGAAGATATAATGCCCAATTAGAGAGGGTGGTGAGAGAAAGAGAGAGAAAGGGTGTACGTAGAATAAAGGGTGGAGCGGGATAGAGAGAGGGAAAGAAGGAGAGAGAGTGAATGAAGGAGTTTGAAAGAGAAACAGATAAAGGGGTGAGAGAGAATGAAAGGCAAAAAAAGATAGAGAGGGGAGAGTTAATTAAGTAGAGAGAGAATTAGAGAGGGAGAGAGAAGGAGAGAGACAATAAGAGAGTGGGGGTGTGGAGTTTAAATAGAGTGAAGAAGTGACGCGGAAAAAGTAACCTTAAATATTGCTTTGTGCTGTGCGCGAATAAATATAAAAAAAAAAACAGAGTGAGACAAAAATACTGGTAATTAGGCTGTGACTCCTAATATAAAAGAAATAGCGATATAAGGTGAAATCAACCCACCAAAGCAATATTTCTAACTAGACAAAAAAAGCTTGCATTTCAATGCTAATCGCTGTTGTTTTTCATGTGACTGTAGTCCAGGGCCCTCAGTTGGTAATGTGAGCTGCTGCTGCGATTGAAACATCAGAGTCCAGAGAGTTAATGAGCCATGACGAGGAAATGAGGAAGAGATAGGAAACCCAGATGGCAGCTGTGCACGTGCACGCCATCGTGAACGCAAGCTGGAGGCCAGCAAAAGCCTGTGGGTAGCACTTTCAAAACCCACTTACTAAATGTCTCGCAGAGACAGCTTGCGCTGGCTCATGCGAGACCTAAAAAGTGACCACCAAATGCTTACAATGGCAACGCCTCATTGAATATTCCCTTATTCAGGCTGGGATAGAGGCATCAACAGCTCTGGCATTGTCACGTCTGGATTACGCCAATAGTCCCAATAATATACTCCCTAGTCCTACAACTAGCAAGCTACAACAAATTCAAAATACAGCAGCCAGACAAGTCAACCATCAGCACAGAGACCACATTAACACTGCTCTCAAACTCTACACTGCTTACCAGTCTCGAGAATAATCTTCTTCAAAGCCCTCTGCATTGCTCCCCCCGAGCGATCCATGAGATAGGACCAACATTGGTGCAATCTAATTTGAAACTTTGCAGTCAAAGGCGAAACCACAGATCCAGATTAGTTCCACTCCTGATAATGCCTTCGCTTTGAAGAAAAATGTGCATTCTGTGAGCATTTTCTATGTTTAGACATGTACACTAACATTCTCCCATAGATAATAAAGGCCATCAACAGTCAGTTGGAAATCAGAAAAACTGCATTTGCATTGCAATAGGTCTCGCATTAGCGAGAGTTAGAGCTATTATTGTTGTAAATGACAATGTGCCTGTAAAAGAGAGACTCATTTTGGTCCACAGACATAACACAGTGAGGAAACAACAAATGTACAAAGTATAAATATTACAGTAGACATTATATAATAAGATCATGTTTCTGTTGTAAGAACCCACAATGTGGTGTATAAGGGCAAAACATTTCTTTCTATGTGTAAGCAGCTCTTTTTCCATAATTTATAGTATATATTTGCTTAGTATAGTATCCACAGTTGCTGGCTATCGCACTTATTGTGCCTTATAATTGCAACACGTAACTTCTTGAATGAAAGAATCTGCAAGCGAGTAACAATGTGGTCCGCTGGCAAAGCGCTACCTAAATGTTACTTAAATAAAACTTACCAGTGGTAAGCAAGGTGTCAGTTGTAAAAGGAGCTATGCGCCTAACTTGTTCAAAGCCTCACAGGCACTGTGTCCAAGCAAGCCATGTTATTTCGCAGCAAAGGAGTATGCAGTGATTGAGTGTGAACGAGCAGCATTTGACAGTGAGAACACACAGGACTGTAAATACTTCCGGATGGGCTGAGGAGAAGGCGTGGTGGAGCTCATTTGGCAGCGTTAGTGAGGCAGAAACAAAAGGCGAGCTTCAATGGATAAATAAATTGCAACAAGCTAGGCTTGCCAATAACGTGAAAGTTGGGACTAAGCAACACTATTACTGGTTATAGGGACTGCAAGGAGTGGCGGCACAATGAAAACCAACTACGACAGTGGACGGAAGGCCACAAGTTAAAAAACATGACCCTTAGTAGCGCGTAAACTGTTATAAACCAACCACTAAGGTATTATGTAGTAGAGAAGAGGGCAATTATTAGACATTTACCAAAAAATAATAGCTTATGGGATGGTGCTGGCTTTTAACAGAGACCGTTAGCATTCCACAACTTTGCAACACATACGATTTCATTACAGCTCTGAATACTTCGCACTGTTTGAAAGCATTTGTGCTTAATCCCTGTTTTATGTGTTTCAGTTAAGTTAATGTGGCACAAACAGATGGAGACGTTCAGCACGCTATTGCAGCTTCGTTAAACTACGTGCTTGGGCGCTGAGCAATAGATTGTTTGTAACTCCTGTGGGATGCAGGTTTGCTTTTTACTGGGCGGAGCTTCTGTTTTTAAACTGTGGGTGTAAGAAACAAAGAAGGTTGTTTGCAGAACAGCTAGGGATATAACAGCGGACGGAAGGCAGCAAGTTACAAAACAATAGAAAACAAACAAAAAAATGAAATAAAAAAGCAGCGGCCGGGACGTGTGAATTAAAACAAACTGCACCGGGCCACTTGGGAAACTGTTATGGTCGGAAGGTGAAAGCAACATTTGCATTATTAACTACACTGACTCAATGTGGAAAATCCAGGAGCACATCAGCGCCAGTGCCAGGCTGTTTTTGCTGCACGGAGGGTGAAGGAATAAATAAAATGAAAGAAAAGAAAGAAAAACGAAGGGTCACCGGAGGAACGGGCCAGATCTAAAATAGAAAACCCAACACTCACTTGCAGGTGATGGCTGTTCATAAGAGTCCGGATCTTGCAGGGGGAGGCGGAGGCCTCTTCCTCCGGCTCACTGATGATACACACCAACAGAGGCGTGGGAGTGTAAAAGATAAAAGACGGACACCGTCTTTAGTGTATTTGATCTTCTTCTGCTGTGTGCGATCAGGGAGATGAAAATTAAAGGAACACCTCATGTATCCCAGCAGGCAGCTCACAAAGTACAAAAAAAAAGCACAAGCAAAGCCAGCGTATCTGAGTTAAATGTGTTAATGCAAGGAAACAGCTTCTGCTCATAGTGGTGTTCACTCTGCATCTCTCGGTCAGGTACGGGTGCTCTCCATGAGTTTGAGATGTGGGGAAGGAGGTCACAGAGGCATAACAACAATAATTCACTAAATTGCCTCTTGTACTGGCAGCCCTTAGCCCCTCTTCTGCGAACGACCCTGGCTACTTACCTTGCTCTGACAGCCCCTCCCTCGGCCTTCTCCGTGCCAGAGAGTTCAACTGAGTTCTCGGAGCCTGAGGTCTAGGGTCATGCTGGGTTTCAATTTTTAACCATTTTAATTGGGTAGACGTGATCACAGTTTAAAGCGCTTGTACCGTTTTGAGTATCTCACTTTAGTTTGCGCTCTACCTGACTGATACAGAAAATGTATTTTACGAAGAGATTATTAAGTCAAAACAATTAAGTGAAACAAGAAAGTGAACGAGTGGTGTGCGCTCGCTGGGGAAAACAGCGCGGCAGCGAAGCCGCGAAAGTGAAAGCATTTGTAACCTGACCCAAAACAGATGACAGGCTGCGTGCGCTGCTGACTTTGGAGCTGGAGAACAGGGTTCGAGCCTCGGCGTGGGCTGCATTATTTAATTATTAAAAAATAAACAGCGATCTCGGAGTGGGGGTGGGGAGAGACAAATTAAAAAAATAATACACATGGAGGGGGAGACGGATACAATAAAAAAAAAAACGCGGTTGAGACGGACAAATCTAGCATCTGAAACCAAATGCACCATCGGTGCGAGGAGGTGGCTCAACAAATAACGCTGCTGACTTTGGAGCAGGAAAACAGGGTTCGAGCCTCGGTGTGGGCTGCATGATTTAATTATGAATATATTAACCGTAAATAAATAAACAGGGTCGGGTAAGTGCAGTAAGCTGCCAGATGTGGAAATGCGAGCAGCAAAGAAAACAAGCATTGGCCGCGCGGCCGTGAAAGTGACGCGGCCGCGCGGCCTTTCATATGTACATCGGAAAAGGAACACAAGCATTTGTACCTGTAACGTGAGCAGAATGTTACCGTAAGAAACAGTGCAGCCCTTTCACGGCCGGAAACAAGTTAATCTTAACGATGTTAAATACAGAACAGCCAGGCCAGTTCAGAGATTTGACTCTGAACACGGTTTCATAGATAACAAGCATTGGCCGCGCGGCCGCGAGACGCGCTCTGTGGTGGGGAGGGGGAGGAGCAAGTGACATCAAAGGCAGATGGCCTGGAGCATGCGAGGAATGCGCGTTATTGTGCGCGTTCTCGCATGCTCTAGGCCAGCCAAAAGTTGTGGTCGCATTTCTGCAAGCCCACACTACAAAATGTCTCGCCCAGAGCCAGCGCTGAAGCGCTGGCTTTCAAGGCGAGACCTAAAAAAGGACAATGAAACTGCCAGGGCTATGGGAGCCCTACAACAGAGGGACGCCTTCAAGAGAGGAAGTTTTAACACCAGAAGACCCACGGGAAGGGGAGTCTTCTCAACAGGCCAACAAGAACAAACTCAAGGCGATGGACAGCAGTCAAACCAGCAGTCTGGATACCAAGCCTGGCAACAGCAACCAAGGCAGCCCTTTCGGGGCAGAGGAAGAGGCAGGGGACAACCCTCGAGAGGGGGAGGAGCAAATTCCAAGTGACTTGCCCACAACAAAAGACCCCCACACAACACCAGTGGGAGGCAGGATTTCACACCACCTACGTCAATGGCAAGACATCACAGACAGTTGGATTTTAAATGTGGTACGCCACGGCTATTGTATAGAACTAACAAACAAACCCCCACCAAACCCACTAAAAAAGAAAACGTTCCAAGAAACAGAACTCTTACAATTAAGACAAGAAATAAAGGAACTCCTGCAAAAACAAGTAATAGAGAAGGTACCAAATGGGAACACTCCAGAGGAAACTATTCACCTTACTTCTTGATCCCAAAGCAAGATCTCCTGCTAAGACCCATCTCAGACCTCAGATTCACAAACAAATTCATTCGCACACAGCATTTCAAAATGTCAACACTACAGGAAGTAATCCAACAGCTGCAAAAAGAGGACTTCATGGCAGCAATAGATAGGACACCTATCTACGCATCCCCATAAACCAAGTTCACAAAAAATTACTCGGGTTCTTCCACGAGAACACTCACTACAAATTCAAAGTCTTGCCTTTCGGGATAACCTCGGCACCAAGAGTCTTCACAAAGTGCCTAGCAGCGGTTGCAGCACACCTAAGAAAGAGAGGAATCCACGTCTATCCCTATCTAGACGACTGGCTGGTGAAGGCAAATTCAAAGCAAAGATGTTACACACATGTCCATCTGGTGATCACGACACTGCAAAAATTGGGGTTTTCAATGCACCACAAAAAATCAACAACAAAGCCAGAACAAGAAAAATACCTTAGGAGCAAGATTAAACTCCAAGGTTGCACGGGCATACCCGGCCCAAAGGAGAATAGGAGCTTTCAAACAAACTCGCCTGTACCAGAAGGGTCAGTCTCAGACAGTGAGGACTGTCATGAAACTCATGGGGATGATGGCATCATGCATCCCCCTCATCACTCATGCACGCCACCACATGCGCCCTCTGCAGGAGTGGCTTTGCAGCAGTTGGTCACAAACCACAGGGAGTTGGGAGGATCTAGTGGTTGTAACACAAAGGGTTCAGACAGAGATACAGTGGTGGGCATCCAAGAACATGACACTAGGCAGACCTTTCAAAACACCAACTCCCTCGGTGACCATCACGACAGATGAGTCCCACAAGGGTTGGGGAGCACATTCATGAAACCTGAGGGTACGGGGTCAATGGAACAATGCAGACTCAATAAAGTACATCAACTTCCTAGAAATGAAGACTGTGTTCCTGGCACTAAAGGCATTCCAAACCCACATAGGAAGGAAGACGGTATTAATCCAAACGGACAACACCACAACTATGTTTTACCTCAACAAACAGGGAGGACGAAATCATTCACCCTAAGCAAACTAGCTCAGGAAATATGGAAATGGGCCAATTCAAGGAAAATCAGCCTACAGACAATTCACTTGCCAGGAAAAGACAACACCAAATCGGATCAACTCAGCAGACAGAACAGCAGCTTGCACGAGTTGGAGATAAAACAAAGGACCCTGCAACAGTTCTTCAACCTCTGGGGAACCCCAGAAATAGACCTATTCGCAGTAATGGAGAACAAGAAATACCAATCCTTCGCCACCAGGTTTCAACACCACCTATCAAAAGGGAATGCCCTGTCACTAAACTGCTCAGGGACATTTGCATATGCTTTTCCTCTGATTCCTCTACTACAAAGGGTTCTGGGGAAAGCCAGACAACCAGAAACAAATCTAATACTCATTACCCCTCAATGGGAAAGACAAACCTGATACTTAAGCCTACTCAGACTGTCCAGGGGACAAATGATCAAGCTCAAGGCAGACGAGGACCTCCTCACAAAGCAAAGGGGGCAAATCTTTCACCCAGAACCAGCGACGCTGAGCCTAGCAGCCTGGCGCCTGAAAACATAGTTTGGACATTTAAACTTACCGCAAAGTACAATGGAGATACTAAAGGAGGCAAGAAACAGACCACAAGGCAATGCTACGCAGCTAAGTGGAAATGGTACACCATATGGTGCACAAAAAACAATACCCTAAGCTCAATTCCCACACACGAAACAGTGCTCTTATATCGGACACACTTGCTTGACAGTAACATCAACTACTCAAGCCTCAAGGTGCACCTGGCAGCAATTTTAGCCTACAATAGGGGAAGTTCATGTAAAAGTTTCTTCACAGCACCAGTCATCAAAAGATTCCTTGAGGGGTCCAAAAGGATTGGACCCCCAAAAAAGGCTCCAGCCCCGATTTGGAGCTTAAACACAGTCCTAACACAACTAATGACAGGAGAATTCGAGACCATGCACAAAGCAGAATTGAAATACAGCACCATAAAGACTGCCTTCTTAATAGCCGTAACATCTCTACAATGAGTAAGTGAACTACAAACGTTAACTATTGAGGAACCATACATGCAAATCCACAAGGACAAGGCTATCCTAAGGACAAACCCTCAATTCCTACCTAAGGTAGAAAGCAAATTCCACATGAACCAAAGCGTACAGCTAGCAGTTTTCTTCTAAAACCCGCAAACACGACTAGAAAGAAGCCTTCATACCCTGGACGTAAGAAGGGCTTTACTATACTATTTACAAGAAACAAAACAACTCCGTAAAGGCAATCAATTCTTCGTCTCTCACTCAAGGTCCAACAAGGGAACACCTGTGACAAAGAGGACTATTGCACGTTGCATTGCAGAGGCAATTCAAGTATGCTATGCCTCAGCAGGAAAAACTCTAAACACATGGCCAAAGGCTCACTCAACAAGGAAAAAGGGGGCAACCCTGGCCTTCAAGGCCAACATGCCAATAGACACCATATGTGCTGCGGCAACATGGGCATCCCCACAAACATTCACCAGACATTACTGCGTGGATATACAGATGACTAAGGAAGCTCAAGTGGGACAAAAGGTACTTTTACACCTGTTCGCAAAGTCTTCCTCATCTTACCACAGCCACCCTAGGAGGGGGAAACCACTGCATAATCTAATGCACAGCATGTGAATCCAGAAAAGGATTCATGCTGCAAAACGAAATGGTTACTTACCAGTAGGAGTAGATTTGCAGCTTGAAGAGTTTTCTGGATTCACATGCGATCCACCCACCTGCCCTCAGAGGAGGAATGCTTATAGGTGGGACAAAATATCACGGATACCAAAGAACTAACATCTAGAGACAACAGGATTTAAGACATTCCCTAGAGAAAAAAGGGGGGAAAAGAATCCGAAGATGGCTACCCCGCACAAGAACTTCCGGGGCACTGCCTGACGTCACACAAGGGATGGACCTAGCACCAAATGGTGGTCAACGACGCCCCAAGCAAAAAAAAAAAAAAAAGACTATTCCGGACCCAATCACTAGATGGCAGAATAAATGCAAAGCATGTGAATCCAGAAAACTCTTCAAGCTGCAAAACTACTCCTACTAGTAAGTAACCATTTCGTTACCAGCGGTTTCCTTCCTGTATAATTTGGTTACCAGTTGTCCCTCAACTACCATAAGGCAAATATCCAAATCTATGTTCTCTTTATTGATTTTCTGGCTAAAGTTTAAATTGAGATCATTCACTTGCTATTTATTCACAAATTTAGCTGCTAGCCTTTCTTCCCCATCCCATATTATGAATAAGTCATCAATGTATCTTATCCATGTTATTATGTGTGAAATGTATATTTTGTGCTTGTAGGAAAGTGCCTCTTTGACATGGTTAGCCCCCGTTTTTTGCCTGGAACATGCTGTGGTTTTGAATGAAAGTGCACTGGGTCCCTGCTAACCAGGCTCCCAGTGCAAGAGCTCTTTCCCAAAACTTTACCACGATTGGCACAACTTTAACAACCCTTGTAAGTCCCTAGTAAATGGTACCCTTGGTACCTAGGGCATTAGGACTGAAGAGTGTTAAGACACCAGGACCTCCCAGAGCTGTGCCGAAGCAATAACCGGGGTACCGGACCCTGTTCAACATACACTGAGACGAAGAGTCTAATCCGGACTCCAACTGCCCCGGAAGCAAGCACCTGTTGAGGGACGTTGAGACCTCTGAGACCTACTTCGTGACTGGCCCAGCTGTCCGGAAATCGTCCCTGCAACCTGTTTACCCTGACTGCGAAGATCATCTTGACGCACAGAGCCCAGCTGACCAACCTGCTCTGCACCCAGCCTGCCCGGGCTGGGTACCGACGAACCAGCTGTGCTCCTGGGACCCTTGCGACCTGATCCCTTGTTTCGCATCCCTCGGACTTACCTGTAAGTCCTCTTGTGTAGTCTTTTTTGAGGTGTCCCTCTTCTCCTTAGCACCTGCTACCAACTAATCCACACATGCTCCCTGCCGAACCAGGGACGCTCCCGACGATCCGCTGGTGGAACATTGGACCTTGCCTGCTGCTACCCTAAACCTCGAAGGTGAACCCCTAGAGCAGACTGTACGATTTTTATATGCATTTTTGAATTTTCTCCCATAGGAACTCATTGTGTGTAAGTGCACAAAATAGTAAACTATTTTTGAAATTTTGATAAATCATAAAAATTAAGTGAACAAAGTACTTGGCCTGAAAAAATATATAAAAATAAGTATTTTTGCAAATTGGTCTTGGATTTATTCTCTTGTGTCTCATTTATTGACTCTGTGAGAACAACAAATGCTTAGCACTACCCTCTAATAAGCCTAACTGCTCACCCACACTACCACAAATAGAGCAATAGTATTATCTACTTTGTCTCTGTATACCAATCTGGGTCTCAATGGACTCTGCACAGTGTACTTCATTTTAGGACACTATATAGAGAGCCATCTTCCTGCAGTGCTCCTCTGTCCAGACCACCTGCTTCTCCCACCAGCCCAGGAACAAGTTTGCAAAGCTCGGGGCGAAGTAGGTGCCCATCGCAGTACCAGAGACCCTGCTTCAAGCAAAAAGTCATCATTTTGCTTAACTTCAAAATGTGATCTAGCAGTTTGATTGATCTTCTTCTAGGGAAAGAAATGCATGCATCTATGCCCTGTTGTTGGTCAATACATGTATATAGGGAACTCACATACTGGGTCATCATTAGCTAAGTATTTTCCCGGTGAATGCCATTTATTTTCGTGAGGTAATCTGTTGTGTCCCTACAGTAATGGTAATTCCAATACATGTGGTGCCAGGAAATGATTGAAGTATATTGTAGTGGGTTCTAGTAAACTTCCCTTGGCCGAAACTATCGGTCTACCTGGTAGTTTAGTTGGATGCTTAGGTACCTTGGGTAGGAAATATATAGTGGGTACTGTAGAAGACTGGCTTAGTATATGGTGCACACTCTAAGGAGTGATGCACCTTGCACTAATCCAGACAACCCTTATGGTGATTCAGTGGTCTTTGATAACCATAGAAAGCTCTCAAAGTGGTAGCTGTGGAGAGCAGCCTTCAAGCTTATCTTGAAGGAGAATAAAGCAGCTTGTTTTACATATTTAATCTACATTGTAGATTAAATGAAAAAGAACCTAACAGTGTTTTATAAAAATAGGTCTATTACACAACACAATCACTAACACACTGGTATATCTCCTACGCGGAGATATCAACAATTCACACAAGAATACTTCAAAATAATCGGGTAAGTAGCCCATATATACACTGGTCTCCAAGGGGAGACCAAACCTTATACTGAGAAAGTGGAATGCGAACTGCAAAGGAGAACGGGACTTGGACCAGAAGACTCAGAGGAGCTGGGAACACAGGGACCACCCAAGGTAAGTACCCAGGAACCCCACTGAGGCTGTGTGCAGACTGGAAACACAACCGCGTGCCCAATGGAAGTCAATGGAGAAGTCGCGGTTGCAGTTTTAAAGAAGGACCCTTCCAGAGGACCCTGAAGAAACCCTTTGGAAAACAAAGTTGTAGAGCCACCCCACCCTTGGATGCCCCAGGAACCAGGTTACCTACCTCCACCAAGGAAGCCGGGTGCATAGGGATGAAGTGACGTCAGAACCTGCCGTAGATGACAATGGAAGACTTAGAAGAAGATGCCTCTGAAGAAGCCTGTGGAGGAGCCTGGTGGAATCCAAGGGTGGATTCTTGAAGAGGAGAACCTGCAAGCAGAGGGGACAGAGTCTATGCTACTCAGAGGTGACCACTGAAGCACAATGGCCACCGATGTCAGGAGGTTCAGTAGTGAAGACGGTGACCTTGTCGCTGCAGCTGTGAGGATCAGGCGACGCTGAGGAAGACCAGGAGCTGTGCACGAGCTGTTCCACGTCGGAAGTCGGTGTCTAAGTGGTCGGCGTCCGGCGGAAGCACCAACAAGCCTTGGTAGCTGCAAATGGCATGGAAAACGAAAAGATGCAAACGTTGGGACCAGCAAGGTCCAAAGTACTCACCAAGAGCAGGAGAGTCAGAGCAGGCCCAAGCAAGCAGGGGAGCCCACTGAAGCAAAGGAAGACCCTCAAGAGGACCCACAGGCCGAAGGCACAGGAGTCACAAGACCTCATGCAGCTCACCAAAGATGGAGGCCCTCGGTGCAGAGGATGCAGTGAGGACTCTGATCTTCGAGGGATGAGGTACTGGGGTCTGGAGCTTTTTGTAGCCCGAAGATCTCTGGAGTGCAGAGCCAACAAGCCTTGGCAGCGGCAAGTTGACGCGGTGCACAGGGATTTGGTCCCAGTGGCTCCGACGAGGGATACTGTCCTCAAAATTGCAGAGGAGACAGGTCAGGCCTCTAGGGAGCTGCAGAACCACCACCTGTGTTGCTGGGCCTCTGGAGGTCCATAGGACGACAGGAGCAGCAGACAGGTTAGCTTCATTGGTGTGCCTGCAGATGCAGGGGAGTGACTCCTTCACTCCAAAGGAGATTACTTCGGATGTCCTTGATGCCCACAGGCCTTCTAGAGAACCTGGATGAAGCACAGACACAGACGCAGAAAACTTGAAGAACAGTGAGACCAGGAGCAGCAGGAGTCTTACTTGATGCAGTCTCGATTCCAGTCGAAGTCCAAGTGTCCAGCTGGTCGAAGAGTGTCTTGGTTTCAGAGGTGAGTCTTGTTCCACGACGAATCTAAGGACCCACTCACAGGGGAGCCCTTAAGTTCCGTAGGAAAAAGGTTTGAAACAACTCGGGGTCCCTCCCAGAGGAGGGGCTGGACAGAGGGGAGGATACTCCCCTGTCCTTTGTCCAGTTTCGCGCCAGAGCAGGAACCGAGGGTTCCTGAACTGGCTCAAACAGGAGTATGCAAGGAGGGCACCAAGTATGCCCTTCAATGCAGTCTTGCGGTGCTGAAAAGCGTCCCCATCCCAATGCACCAAGTCCTGTCTGGGAGGTGGTCACTCCTCCCTGTGACAGGAAACCTATTCTACCTTCCCCTGCCCGAGCTCAGCTCAGCAGCATGAGGGCAGAATCGTGTCTGTGGTCAGCAGCAGCGCTAGCTTGCTGGCAGACCCTGAAAGGCTGTTACCAGGAGAACAGGGGTGGTCCCCTAGGGAGCCCCCCAGTACATGGGGGTCATACTTCCAGTACCGGAATCAGTGTTGGTGTGTGATTCTAACATGTTTGATATCAAACATGACCGGGTTCGGTGCAGCCATTATATAGTTAGACATCTCGTAATTACTGATGTCCACTATATACCTTAAAATGGCTGACCGCACTTACAAAGCCTGGAGAATCGACTCCGGGGTTGTGGGAGTGTCCTGCTCTTGCAGGGACACCCTCACACTTATACCCAAGCATCCTACCCTGAGGACTGCAGGGCCTACCAAGCCAGTCACACCCCTAAGGTGGGCTGCCTGATGTGACCCACAAAAGAAATATTCAACCATCTTGATTTTGGTGGAATTAGGAACTCTGAGACAGGGTTTTGCCCAGTCCCCACAGGAAGTGGTTATATAGGGGGTGTAGTGGCCCCAAGGGTAAGTAGCCTATTGGCTACTACCCTTCACTCCCCTTGACGCCCCTTTTTTCAGTATTTTGGTGGCCCCCTGACACCAGGAACTCCGATTCAACTGACTAAAGAAGAAAGAGGACACTGAAGAGCCACAAGAAGCAAGACCTGAGGAGCAGCAACTGACTTGGCGACAACCCTGCTGGCCTTTCTGCTGTCCCTGACAATTGTGACAAAGACAACTTGTCTTACAGCTATTCAGCCTCCAAAAGCCTGGAAGGGCTGCCAACACTTTGCATAACAGCCACCATCTCCTGTGGTGTAGCAGAGATACTTCCCTAAAGGCACCGAAATGCAAGCTCCGGTTTACCAAACTGCTGACCCCCAGACTCCCCAAAGCAGCAGCCACACAGGAGGTGGTGTTTGTACCACTCCAGGGAGTAACGAGACGCTAGACCCTCCAGGAGTCCTACAGTTCCACTACTTGGGGTACCAGACCCCTTGCAGCACCCAAGACTTGGTGGTGCAATCTGGGCACCGACCCCACAGAGACCGACGACGGACATCAGTACCGCAGAATCCATCATCCAAAGTGGCGCAGCTGTCCTGCTGTGTCCCCATCTCCAGGTAGTCACCTGAAGCACGGGTCTCTGACCGGCGTGACCAAACACCTCAAACCACCTCTGCACCTGAGCCCCACAGCCCTAATCCAAGTGAACCAATGGGGTGTCTAGCACCCAGAGACCCCCAAGACCTGAACTCATCTTTGAGTTCTGCTGGACTGGTCCCCCAGTCCCTGCCTGCAGCCTCTTTCTGCGGGCTCACCGAAATGGAGTGCCTCTGACCACCGTGACCCGCCGGATCAAAGACCACTACACACAAGCCCCACAGCCCGAGTCGAGATAAACCGATGGTGCATCCCGGCTCCAGAGACTCTAAAGACCTGAGCCCCCAGGGCTCGAAAAAATCCACTTGCCTACTCGCTATTGCGATCCAGATTGAATCAGGGTGAGCTATTTTTAGGGCCTACTCACCCTTTCTGGCGAGCTGACAACAGGTGTTTTGCTTGCTCGCAAAGTGAATGAGCAATAAAGATGCCTTTAAATGTTATTTTGTCACATTTGCTCGCTTTCAGAGACACAGGTCAAAAGTCAGTTTGTCTTACTACATTTACTTTTTAGGTCGAGCCTAGCAGGGCGCATGCGCTGCTCTCCGAGGCATCAAGTATCTCGTCTGTGGCCATTAATTATGCCCCTTGCTCCCAATTAGTTCTAATGTGCGCTTGTCAAAAATCCCTTTCTGTCAATGGCTTTTTTTCGCATTTGTCCTTCCTTTCGGTGGGTGGTTCTTGTCCTTGACGACTGGCCCTGCTACATGTATTATTGCTCCTCTCCTCTATTTCGTTTTTGCACTTTTTCTGTTTCTTTGGTGTGTGTAGCCTGCTTGTTTTGGTAGGCATGGGGAAAACCGACGCTGGGCGCTTTATGGAATGTTTTTGTTTTGCGATTTTCGTTTTTCTTTATTAATTCTTTGTTGCTACATTGGTGCACCGAAACTAAACACGCATGCTGAAGGCATATACACTTTATTTGAAACATGTCTTTTTCGTTTTTCTTAACACTTTGTTGCTGCATTGGTGCACTGAAACTAAACTCGCTCGCTGAAGGCATTTACATTTTATTTGAAACCGTGCTTACCTCGCAGGATTAGTTACGGCTTGTTTTCTATTTTTTGGTTGGTAATGTGGGTTATGGGCATCTAAAAGGTAGCGTGTGTTTTCATTTCACTTGATGCTTTGAAATTGAAAACATTATGTATGAAGGCATACTGTTTAAACAGTGTGCTTGCCTACCTAAGCTACGCATGCAAATTACAAATATAGATAACGAAAAGACATGCTGCCTTTCACATGCCCCTAAAGGACATTAACTCTATGTGCGTATCGCTTGTTTTATTTCATCCAGGGTTGTATCATGGTGGGAAACTTCCTATCCTGTGTTTACAGCCACTTCAGTAAATATTTACATTGCCACACAATATGTTGTGTAGAAGAGCGATAGCAATCTTTACAGCTATGCGTCTGCTTTCAGTTCTTAACCAGAGCCTGTTCATCTCTCCTCCGTTACTTCTCCCTCCTTGTCGCACCCTTTTCACTGCCAAGACAATAAGGTGCCAGCCCTTACCAAACAGCTTGCATGCTGGCAGCCTGTCTCTTTTCCCCGAATGCGACATTTACAATATAAATACATAGCAACAAAGTCACAAGCACCTTCTCCTTGTTATGCTGCACAAGCATATTACTAAAAAGCATAACAAAACAAGCATTGGCATAGCCAATAGGTCTCGCCTTTGGGACCTTATAAGTGTTTAGCCATGCAACAGTTGATGTTGTTGCAGCAAGGATATTGTGCTGCATAACTAAATACTTATAAGGTCCCAAAGGCGAGACCTATTGGCTATGCCAATGCTTGTTTTGTACTTGCACTGCTGGCAACTTCTTCCTGCCTGTTTTCATGCTTGTTTGTTTTAAAAAAAATTGTTATGGGGAGCGGGACATAAATAACGGGGGAGTGGAGGTTGTAAAACAGTAATTTAATTAGAACACGAGCAGCGGACGGACACTAGGGGAGAATCAACAGATGCCAGATTCCAAGGGCAGACTGACGTGATGCTTAGGTGGTGCGCTGATGCAAAATGGTGGTGGTGAATGATGTTTGGTGCTCAGGTGGTAACACTATATGGGGTGGATTTGAGGTACGTTGTGGATTGTGGAGTTGAAATAGGTTGTTTGGTGTGTAATTATGCGGTGTGTATTGGAAATGTGTGGAGTTGAATCGTGTGGCCTGTAACTGGTGTTTAGTGAAATTATGCTTAGTGAAATTGTCATGGTGTGGAGTGCATTTATGTTGATTGGTGGTATGTGGTATAGAGTGCATTTATGTGGAGTGTATTTATGTTGCTTTGAGTACAGTGCAACTATGTGGCGTATAATTATGTGGCACTGAGTGGTATTATGTGGAGTGTATTTATGTTGCATTGAGTAGTGTTATTATGTGGCACTGAGTGGTATTCAATGGAGTGTATTTATGTTGCATTGAGTAGAGTGTAATTATGTGGCGTGTAACTATGTCACAGTGAGTGGTATTATGTGGAGAGCATTTATGTTGCATTGAGTACAGTGTAATTATGTGGTGTATTTATGTGGCATTGAGTGGTATTATTTGGAGTGTATGTTGCATTGAGTGCAGTGTAATTATATAGCATATAATTATGTGGCACTGAGTGATATTGTGTGGAGTGTATGTTGAATTCAGTAGAGTGTAATTATGTGGTGTGTAATTGTGGCACTGAGTGGTATTTGGAGTGTATGTTGCATTGAGTGCAGTGTAATTATGTAGCATATAATTATGTGGCACTGTGTGGTATGTGGAGTGTATTTATGTTAAATTGAGTAGAGTGTAAGTATGTGGCGTGCAATTATATGGCACTGAGTGGTATTATGTGGAGTGTATTTATGTTGGATTGAGTAGAGTGTAATTATGTGGCGTGTAATTATGTGGCACTGAGTGGTATTATTTGGAGTGTATGTTGCATTGAGTGCAGTGTGATTATGTAGCATATAATTATGTGGCACTGAGTGGTATTGTGTGGAGTGTATGTTGCATTCAGTAGAGTGTAATTATGGTGTAATTATGTGGCACTGAGTGGTATTTGGAGTGTATGTTGCATTGAGTGCAGTGTAATTATGTAGCATATAATTATGTGGCAGTGAGTGGTATTGTGTGGAGTGTATGTTGCATTCAGTAGAGTGTAATTATGTGGTACTGAGTGGTATTATTTGGAGTGTATGTTGCATTGAGTGCAGTGTAATTATATAGCATATAATTATGTGGCACTGAGTGGTATTGTGTGGAGTGTATGTTGCATTCAATAGAGTGTAATTATGTGGTGTGTAATTATGTGGCACTGAGTGGTATTTGCAGAGTATGTTGCATTGAGTGCAGTGTAATTATGTAGCATATAATTATGTCAGTGTCCAGCCGGACAAGGGCGAATTTAATATGCAAATTAGTTACAATCGAGTACAGATGTGAGTAAAATAACATAGCAGTGGGATACAAGCCTGTACCCATGAACTCACATGTTAGACAAACAAAGAAAGTAAAATAAAGAAAGGCTCAGGCAGTTTCAAGGGTTGTTTCTAAAAGATAATACATAGATGGGGAAACAACAATTATAGAGAGGTCACCTTTACACGAAATATCTACAAAAATCACTGTGTATAAGGTTGACAACTATGTCGACGGCGTTTCGATCCTTATCTGTAGGATATTGGATCATCATCGGGACTAAGAAATAAAGTGCCTGAAAACAATTGCCTGTGAATTACTGAAAACAAGCCCTGAGAATGTGGGCTGGTATAACAAGATCCGGACTGATGCTGAGGCCCATGGGTCAAAGTGAAATGGACTGTTCATGAGTCGTGGTCGGCGCAATGGCCGTGTCCCGATGAGAAGCGAGATGCTTGGGAGTGAATTTACCGGAAGAACGGGATCGTGTCCGTACGGAGGCTGGCACGTGAGGATTTAGGATGAGTTGGTTAAATAGGGCCGCCTGACGGGCAGTGCCATAATTTAAAAGTCTAAATCGGCGCGAAATTTCGGTGTGGGCCTTGAGAATAAATCGTGGTAGCCTTGTTGTTCAAGGCGCAATCACCAGGATTGTGCCTTGAACAACAAGGCTACCATCAATTTCGTAAGATGTTCATGTCTAGCTTGTGCCCCAGTAGCGCATGGGCTCTGTTTTATAGTAAAAGGGGTGATTTGCGCATTGTAATAGAAGTGTAAACAGTTTGCACTCTTCAATCTGAAAAGCAAAATAATGGTTCCCCCGCTTTACTGTGATCTTGCATTGTAGAAATAAATAAAGATAAAGTGGTAGAGCAGAAATAAAAGTGTGAGAGAAAGATAAAATAATGCGTTCATTTTTTCTTTTTTACGTCTGTATTCACCATGTATGTACCCACTTTGTAAGTAAAATCACGTTAAGCTCTAAAAATTTTGGTAAAGTGAAGGAATAGTAAAGTACAGGCATCTGGGTTTAAAAAGTTTGAAAACTATTGGTAGCTACATTGTCCTTTGCGGGGAAACATCAATTAAGGAACATGCCTCTGTCTAGCTTGTGCCCCAGTGGCGCCAGGAGTCTGTTTCCTAGTAACGTGTGATTTGCGCATTGTAATAGAAGTGTCAACAAGCAAAACTGTTAGCAGGCTCCAACCCGAAACACTAATTAATGGGTCTGCGGCATTTCGTGTGATCTTGGTTTCTATTACAACAAGAAAGAGAGAAAGGGGGGAAGGCTGAAAATAAAGTTCCATTTACAAATTCACCCTCTATTTCTAGGTAAAATTCCCACGGCTTTAACCATACTGTACATAAAATGTACTCCTGCTACAAAGCTTGTGAAACCAAAGGTTAACAAACTTATTAAGCTAACTAAAAGGGATGTGGAGAAGGGAGGGGGTATTGTGAGCAGAAAAAAAGAGGAGCTGTGGAGGCCGAGAAAAGCCTTCAGACGAGCAAATGTGAAACCAAAGGTTAACAAACTTATTAAGCTAACTAAAAGGGATGGGGAGAAGGAAGGGGGGATTGTGAGCAGAAAAAAAGAGGGGGTAGAGGAGCTGTGGAGGCCGAGAAAAGCCTTCAGACGAGCAAATTACAGGAAAGACATATGGCGCCTGGAGCATGCGAGGAATGCGCGTTACTGTGCGCGTATTCGCATGCTCTAGGCCAGGCCAAAAAAAAGTGGTCGTATTTCTACAAGCCCACTTACAAAATGTCTCGCCCAGAGCCAGCGCTGAAGCGCTGGCTTTCAGGGCGAGACCTAAAAACCACGCAGTGTTTCAGTCGCACACAACCATATACAAACTCAAAGTTACAATAAAAAGATAGACACTGTCTTGTTAACAGCACTTCACACAAATGCAGCATCCAGGTTACGCTTTTTTATCAGGTGCATATTTTAAGGACTAATTCTCTGTTTAAAGGTGGGGGATGTTCCAAAAGCAAGGCAGGTATTTAATAACGTAACCACATGCAACCTCTATACCATACAAATGCATAAATAATCATTGGACCATCTTATTTTTAGAAATTAGCACACAGTTAAGGTGCAATAAAACAGTCTGCCTTACCCTCACTATGAGCACACAAACTGTATGCGGACCATTTCGTCACCTTAACCTGGCAAATGTCTTTTTTTTTTTTTTTAAACAATTCAGACAGTCTGTGCATATAAGGTACTCACATTTTTCAAACTCATTGAATTATAACTTCATTAGCCTTTCACATTGTGTATCTTTACATATTTTAGGGGTATTGCCTTGCTAGGGGAGGGAGGTGAACATATGTGCCAGAAAATATTTTTAAACCTTATTACCCATGGCTTCCATGCATTCCAAATAACTACTATCTGGGACTTCCATACATGCTATGTAACTCGAGGGTCCTACATACTGCCCAAGGCTTCCTAAACATGTAAAGCAGATGCCAGCAGAGAGCGTTTAATCAGTCGGCCATCTTGTCATGTCTCCTTATGGCATTTGCTATAGCAGGGCATTTTTTTTTTAGGATTTTTAATTTTTCGCATTATGGCAGGCTGTCGGTGCTTGTGACATTTCTGAAAGCAGGACATCTCTAAGTACAGTGCACGGTGCTGCCTGTGACATGTCTGACTGCAGTGCACTGGTTGCAAATGTGAGATTTCAGAGTCAGTGCATTGGTGGCGAGTATGGCGAATGTGTCAAATGTTTCTTGAGGCAAGCATGTATTCCTGAATCAGACTGCATAATCCAGTATGTAGTAATTGTATAACTCTTCAGTCCCTCGTGGCACTGCACCCAGGATAATGTGCTGCATGGCTAAACACTTATAAGGTCCAAAAGATGAGGCCTATTGGCTATGCCAGTGCTTATTTTTTCTGTGACTGAAGTTAGAGTATTGTAAAGTGAACTGTGTGACAATCGCGTGGAGACCAGTTCACAGGTCAAGTACATTACAGTTAGGTCAAGTAGATTATTCAAGTTACTAGTAAACTTTTTATGATTTCTCGAGCCCTGGCCCCCCTTTAGGTTAGGACTGACTGATAACCCCACCCGTCTCCGCATGCAGCTTCTTTTTGCAGGTACTATTTTCCATTGACTTCAACGGGCGGCCCGACACCAGAAAGCACCTCTGCAACCGGATTCCCCATAGCTGACCAAGGTGACCTGTTGGTGCTGTATTGGACCTTGACCCCTTCTTACCTTAAGTCCTGAAGAACACTCCTGTAAATTGGTGACAGATGACTGTATGCAATATATGTTTTTCTCCATAGGATTACATTACCTCATTACTCTGCAGATACAGTGCAGTTTGTATTTCTTGTAAAATCACCATCTCAAAGTACTTACCTAAGATTGAAGTTCTGGGTGTTGAATATATACAAATAAGTGTCATTTTTCTAAATTGGTCTTGAGTTTCTTCTTGAGTATCTCTCTCATTTATTGACTCTGTGTGTGTGTGTGTGTGTGTGCAACAAATGCATTAACACTACCCTCTGATAAGCCTAAACTTCTTGCCTATACTACCACAAAAGAGAGCATTTGGGATTATTAATTTAAATCCTTTCAGCCAGTATGGATCGTCTGGACTTTCTACATAGTGTACCTCTTTTTGGTACACTAAATAAAAAGCCAGCTTCCTACAGTATGGTAGACCACCAAGGATATAGTAAAACAAACAAGCATTTACAATGCAATCGGTCTCGCCTTTGGGACCTTATATGTATTTAGCTATGCAGCACATTAGCCTGGGTGCTGAAACATCTACTGTTCTTTAACATGGAGGGAAAGTAAGCACCAAACTGCATGACACGCCAGGTATGGGAACACATGGAGAGAAATATTGCCTTTCAGCGGGAAATGGTATAGTCCAAAGCTCTGTTTTTAATATAAAAGCAGGGCCTTCGGTGGTCATATCACTGAAAATACAAGATTTTAAAAAACATTGTCTACGGGTTCTCGTGGAAGACAATTTCTATGGACTGGAATCTAGAGATTGCTGAAGTGATTCTTGTATTTTACTGACCTCTGCTGGTCGTTTTCTATCAAGAAGGTTAAATAGAGGCAGTTGCCAGAAAAATTTAAAAAAGAAAGTCCCTCAGCAGAAAGCAATTCTGGTATTTTACTGACCTCTGCTGGTCGTTTTCTATCAAGACAGTTAAATAGAGGCAGTTGAACAGAAAAAAAGTCCCTAAGCGGAAGAAGTCCTAGGGCGGATCTCCAGAGCCCACAAAGTACATATACATATAAGTATATACTAAAGTGTATATATACTAAAGTATATACAAGAGGTCTCAAATGCTCGACCTAAAAAGGGATTATAGCAGTGCACCCTAGCGTCGGGTCATACCACCACCCCAAAAGGGGCAATTTGGGTGGTGCCACCAGTAACCAGAGCAAATAATTAAAGAAGAATGCTCTGCTTGTTCCAGACAGCTGCGTAGATGGTAATCATAGCACAATAAACATTTTGTTGATGTCTTTTTAAGAGAAAAAAAACACTTTCATGCACGTCAATTTATTTTCATTTTTCAAAAGAAAAAAAATACAATATTGCTGTGTTTCGCCTGTTTTCCCGGTTCCTTCTAGGAGACTCCACAAATCCTGGTTACCTTTAGGGTCCCCAGTATGTGGACAATAAAGGATGCACATTTGGCCTGGATACCTAGGGGAGAGGATGTAGCCTTACGGCTAGAGCGTTCGACGCCGGGGAACCGGGTTCGAGTCTCGGCAACGACGCTCAACATCCTGTGATTCTGGGCAAATCACTTAATCTTCCCGAAGCCTCAATACTGAGAGGTTAAAGCTCTGAAAAGAGTTCTGTGTTTACCTCCTGTACTGTAACGTGTCTCTGTATCCAGATTATGACCCTGTATGCTGACATTACAGAAAAGTAGAAAAGGCTGCACAAGCATCTCAGTGTCTGAGCGAAATGGTGCCAACTGCTGTTAATGAACGATGGGGGTGCTGTCATGTTAGACTGTAACCCCCAAACCATTATGCTTAACTATTTTTATGGGAGGATTTATCTGGTCGCCTATACCGTAGTTGTGTGATTTGTCAGGAAGTTGAGATCCCGACTCCTTCGAGATTGTGCAAAGACAGGAATTTTTTATGCGCTCTCGATAACTCCCGTTTCTTGTGTATAGGTCTTCTGAGGGCAGGTTGTTGCTTGCCTGTCCCCAATTACGTCCAGGTGGCAGTGAGCAAGAAAGGCAGAATATTTTGCTATAGAATGCAGGAACTGATACTACTGTTCTTGTAGGTTAACGTTTGTGGAAGAAGGTGGGTCAGCTAAGGTCGCAGTGCTTCACTTTGTCCTCACCACGGTACCAGGGGAAACTGCTACGGATCTATGTTGCATTAACATGGGGCTAGTAAGCCCTTGCTGGGAGCTGTTTTGCATTGTATTCTGTAATTTGCATGTGGCTCAATAGCTTGCTGAATTTGGGTAAGGCAGATTGTAGAACACTTGTCTTTGTTCATGGTTTAAGTCCTTTAAAAGCCCAATACGTTCAGAAAGAAAAGCCCCGTGGTAGCATCTGTGGGATGGGATTCTAGGCGCACAAAAGTATGGTTGCTACCGACTCCGTGCCATATTTAATGTGGACAATTTTACTTTTTGGAGAATGCCGAAGCTCTGGTGCTCTTCATTTCACAACCTAATTTGTGGCAATGATACATTAAGAGCTTAAGCAGTGGCTCAGATGTGTGCATTCTTTGCAAGATGTTGGCGTCATAGTAATTTCTAATATTTAGCTCTTAGTAATTCACACTGTCTTCTGTAGGGCGGCATGAAAGTTTGTGAGGAATGCGAAATAGCATGCTGATTCGCTTGTGCTACATTTTGTATTGACGAAATTCTGAGTGGAACATGACATTTTGCTCCTGATTTGCGGCAGTGTGGGTATCATACTGGACTCAACTGAAAAACTGGTTACATTTGTGAAAAACGCAGAATTTTGTTAAATGAGACTGGTTTGCAAAACACATTACAATAACATTTCTTTGTGGTGGATTTTGCATGTTCTGCCCATCTATCGTCTTCTGAAACATGGTTGTTGATGTAATTTTTTTAATTAATGAAGTGGCACTGTAAGAATATTTTTCCCTGCACAAGCTGTTCATTTTCTGGGAGAAAAGAAACTCAATTCACATTTGCTGTGATTTGCAAGCCAAGTTGGATCCTTGTCTTTTTTTCTGTGCTTCATGGTGAAATATTTCGGTTGTGGAACATAAATCACCCACCACAATGTTAAAGGGTACTTTATATGTAATTTGAACAATTTCCTCCTTGTCTTCGAAAAATGTGTCGTTAATAGGCATTTCTGTTTTCCTTGTTTTAGTTCCCCTGCTACCAACTCCACCTCCTCCCAGACCAGCTGCAGTCCCTCAGAGATTTCCAGTGAGTAGCAGCTGCTCCTTCTTCTGCGATATGGATAAGCATACATTTGTGATTGCATATTAGAATAGCAAATAAAGGCTGTTCCTACTAAGTACAATTTTAAGAATTTGTAAATATTGACAATTAACTCTGCTGTTAGAGATGTTTGTTAAAGGTTTTATGTCGGTGAATTTTGTACTGTAGAATTAATTCTGACTAAATGTAAAAATTCGGAGGGAATATTGTCCGTGGGGGTTATCGCCATATCTGTCTTAAGAAGCGCAGCCTTTGCTATTTAACAACATTTTACAGTCCAAACATTGTTTTTTTTTTTCTTTCCTCTTCCTCTTTTGCATTTAATATTGAAACGTGGTCAAGTACAGAACGTTCCCAAGTAACTGGTTTTTAATTGCAATGAAGATTTCAGCACACTAAATGCCTTTTCTTATATCCGAAATATTCAATGTGGCTTGAGAAACATTATTTAAGTTCTACGTTACTTAAAGGATGCTACCACAGAACCTGTGCCCAGAGAATGCTGCAATTCACCATTGACTGGTTTGCATTCAATTGCAATATTACTTACACTAATGTGAACTCTGACTGAGGGACTTTAAATGCTTGGGGAAATATTTAAGATTTTACACTGTTTTTGAAAATGACGTTGGCATATCACTGAAATAAATGGTTTCTGATGGGTACTTCTGATCGCAGATTCCTCATCTTTGAATTTTCCAGGTGTTAGGCTGAAACGAAAACATTTACTGCAATGGTTTCCATATGTTGATAGTTGGTGCCATCAGACTTTACGGCGACTCCACCCCTTCTGCGGAAGGGATGGCACACAGCTGTAAATAAGTTCCACCCTCGCACGCTGACGTCAGTTCCTTATTTTTCTGCCCCCTTCGACGTGGATCCAGAGCTTCACTCCTAAATTTGTCTTTGTTTTACTGACATCCAAAGCAGTTTTGCTGACAGTGTGCCAGGGATGTCTCCCCCGAAAACTACAGGCTTCAAGCCCAGCTGTGCTGTGTTGAACCTGCTACAAGCAGATGTCGATCACAGACCCACATGTCTATCTGTCTTTGGTGTATCAGATACAAGCATGATTCAAAGCCATGTGACAAAGGCTCCCTGAGGCATTCAAAGGCCATCAAGGAGCAGGACACAGAGCTCTGTCGCCGAGCAAAAGAAGTCGCACTCAAAATCGAGGGCCCGTTTCTGCTCCAATCTAGTCATGGGTAAATCTAAGATGAAGTCCAAGGACAAGTCTTGGTGCAAACACAAAAAGCCTAGACGAGTGTCTTCCCCACCCACCTATTGCTCCCACTCCAGGGAGGGTTTCCACAGTTGGCACTCAAAGGCCGATGACTCTGCACTAGTCATCCGATTCTGATCCCATTTCTTAGTGCTTAACAAAGCAGAAGGATGTCCAGAAACAGACCCTATCCAGGTGGATTGTTCTGTTCATAAAAATGTTTTGTGCCTTGGCTAAGAAGGAGCCTCCTGAGGGCCTTCAAGCTCGTTCTGCTAGAGCTAAGGCCTTAGGGCGTAATCGTGGAGGGGGGGTCCAGGTCTGGACATCTGCTAGGCAGATACATGAATGTTGGTCCTTACACCTTTGCTAGGCATTACTGCCTTGATTTGCAGGTTGGCAGATATGCTCATTTTGCCTGCTTGGTACTTCAGAATATCCAGCTGTGAAGTTCGCACCTCAGACCCACCACTTAAGAGGTACTGCTTTCATATTGATTTTAGAGGTGAGGATTCTGCAGGTAGCAGTAGTTCATCAGCAGAACAAGTTACTTACCAAAGGTAAATCTCTTGATCCAGTCCGGCGCCTGGGGGAATTCAGGTGAGAAATCTGCGGTTAGATAAGAGTATCCACCAGTAAGGGTTTTTTCAAAGGCAAATAACTTGTTGTTCTTCTAATATGGTCCAACCTTCGATGTGTCTTGAAATAAACTGCAGAAAGCGCTTTCCTCTATCATTGCTTTTTTCGTGTGTATGAAAACTGCAAGAGGCTCTAGTGTTTACAACAGTTGGTTTTTGTTGTTGGCATCCTTGGAAGAGAGTCGTTGGCATCAGACAGAGGTGATATCTGTCAATAGTGCAGCAGGTGCAGTGGCACCAGGTCCTAGGATTTTGAGGTGCTTCACATCTGATTGTTGTTTACCATTGAAGCACAGTTCTGTTTCCTTCATTGAAGTACGCATGATGACACCCTTGCGGTGATCTCTCGGAGCACTCCCTTGAGTCCCCGGCTATTGGCCTGGCTCACCTTCACCAGGCTCTGTACTACTGCTGCTGTTGGGGGACCTCTGTGAGGATCCTGTGATGCCCCCTCAGCAGGGTGTGACCTTGCTGTGCTCCCTCGCTCTCCTCAGAGGCTACTGTGCGAGGTGTACCCTGCACACACAGAGCTGAAGCAGCATTGCTTGCATCCTTCTATGGCTGAGTGCAGAGGCCCAGGGGACATGGGGAATTCTGAGTACTGGATGATGGTGGGAGAGTAAGCTGCATTTTGAGATCCACAGCATACTCCTGTTTTGGCAGACATCCCTGGGGTCAGGAGTGAGCTGTTGCCAATGAGGCGACAAGAGGCGTTTGATGGGCCTTATTCATCTATCTCCAGTGCTTAGGTTCTGCACTGCTCTTGAGGTCTGAACCTGGTCCTGGCATCATTGGTGTATAATCCTTTAGAACTGTTGGCCTAATATGGTTTTAAAATATGGCCTCTTTCTTGGTTTCCATAACATTGGCCAAGTGCATTAGAGAGTTGCATGCTCTATGGTGCATCATTAGCATTCTCCAGACAAGGCTCTTTCTGACACACATTGCGGACGATTATGTTGGGGATAGCTCACATATGCCTTTTGCCTTCTTCACAGTACAAGATTTGGTAAGAACTTCTCTGCAGCCTGTTAACTTAGATCTTTGCTGTCAATGCTATCCTCACATTATCTGTTTCTTACCTTGTGAGAAACTGCCTCTTTTGACATGGTTAGTCCCCCAGACACCCGCCCCCCTTTTTTTCCTGAAAAATGATGTGGTTTCGATTGTAGTGCACAGGGTCCCTGCAAACCAGGGCCCCTGTGCCAGTGCTGCTTCTCTAAAACTGTTCCACAATTGGCAACTTCAGCCCCTTGTAAGTCCCTAGTAAACAGTACCCTTGCTACCTTGGGCATGGGAACTGAAGAGGGTCCCCTAGGTACCCCTCACCAAGGCCGTGCCCCTACCCCTGCAGCTGGCATGCCCTGGTGCAGTGAAAAACGACAAACTTGACATGGCACACTGCCTGTGTGCCATGTCAAAAAGCACTGGCTAAAGTATAGGTAATGTAAACAACAAAAGGAGTAATTCCAAATGGATTACAAATTACTGCATTAAACGAAACAAGGAAGCAAAACCTATTTTTTAAAAGAACCCTCACTCACCAACCTGGTTGGTGACATGCTTCATCATAGGGTCCCCACCCGAGCGACCGAATACCTCCCGGGTGTGCTACAATGCCTGATTACAGCGGAGCAGGTTTTGTTGTGCAGAGTGAGTGACCAGTGAAAAAGTGGTTTAAGATTGCCTTTATCATTCCCTATAAATTTAATGATGGAATGATAAGGCAAGATTAAAATGAAAAAGGATGTCCTCTCTGGTTAAATTGACCATTTGACATCCGTGGGTGTATTTGTGACAAGGTCAGGTCTACATGTTTCAGCCTCTGAGTGCGAAATCGCAAGGCTTTCTTCAGGACCAGTGGTGAGACAGAGGTGTGCACTCGCTAGGGTGCACCCAACGCTGTGTCAAGGTAACCGCAAACTTACGGTTCAGCTCTCAGCAATTTCTGAAAGGAAAAGAGTTTTTTTATAAGACGTAGTTTTGTCCTACCCCATGGATCCTGTCAGGGGGCGTTGCCTATAGTCACACTTTTGCAGCGTGAATCTTTCTGGATTCACTATGCTGTGCATTATTCCGCCATCTAGTGGTTGGGTCCGGAATTGTAGTATTTCTTCTCTTTTTTTTTTTCGTGGCCAAGGTGGGCGTCGACATACCACCATTTGGTGTTTTTCGTGACGTTGACGCGCTTCCTCCGGAAGCTCCCACCTTCGGTCGCCATCTTCAGATTCTTTTTTCCGCTGTTGGGTCTGGATCGTTGTCGAAGAGTTCCAGAGTTTTGGAAGAGGAATCAACGGAAAACGGGAAAATCGCGAAAATCAAAGATTATCATCGCACCCGACTACAGGCCAGGTAGCCGGGACTACTAAGGAGAAGAAAATTTCGAGAGAACTCGACGTTCACACGAGAATGCGCGCATAGGGGGCTCCCTGAGCGCAGGAATGGACAAAACTCCCTTCAAGTTTTGCACCAATTGCCACCACAAATACACCCAGAAGGACCAGCATCCAGTCTGCAACCTCTGCCTGCCACTCGACCACAGCAGCAAGGACTGCAACGCTTGCTCGGCGTTCACACCCAAGACCCTCAGAGTAAGAGAGAGGCAGAGAAGGGCAAGCCACACCATGCAGGGGCAGGGGCCACCTCCATCGCTCCGAGACTTGGGCCTCTCCAGTGGAGAGGAGGACAACATCGCCGAAGGACCGCACGGTCGTCGAAGTCCATAAGAAAACGTCTAAGGAGGTAAGACTCGACAGCCCCCAAACACTCGACTGACACTGCACCCAAGGACAAAGAGCCCAGCGGATCCTTCGAAAAGGACTCCCGGACGGCAAAGACCCACGAAAAATCAAGGTCGTCGAAGGAAGCCCCCGAAAAGGACTCCTCGACGCCGAGAAACGAAGGGTCGGCAACCGCTTCGACGACAACGTCGACGACCAAAAAGCGAAGCGCACAAACCCTTGACGCTGAACAGGCTGCCGATATGGAAAGGAAGAAAAGGAGGCTCGAGGCCGAAATGGCGAGCATCCTGCAGCGGAAAAAGGATTTCGACGACAAGATGAGTCAGTACACCATCCCGCCGCGGCCGAGGTCGAAAGGGGCTTCGAGGACACGGAACCGCCGAAAACGCCTGAGCCGCTCGAAGAACAGGAAGAAGAGGCCCTGTATTACTTCGAGGGAGAAGGCGAGGGAGAACAGCTAACCTACCAGGACTCAACGTCCTCGGAGGCGCAAGACTTAGAATGGCATGACCTCGACGCCGAAATGCCAGAAGAAGGGGTAGACACATACCCTTCGAGGCCTTCACCACCAGACAATATAGGGATCTATAATATGGTGGTCAAGAATGCTGCACAGACATATGGGGTAAAATTGGAGGAGGAGGAGAAACCTAAGGCTTGCTTTCTCCTGGAAGCTCTCTTACCCACACAAACAAGGAGTCAATTCCTGCTCATGCTCCCTAGTGTGCTGGACCAGGGCAGGGAGGCATTCAGGGAGCCATCTGTATGTAAATCTGTTACCCCAAGAACAGAAAAGAAGTACAAGCACTCCTCAAAGGACCCTGCATACATTCAAGGATCAGTGCCAGCCGATTCAATAATCACGGCAACAGCTAGGAACAGGGCCAATGTGCCCACAAATGCAGGACCACCTCCTGACAAGGAGAGTAGGAGAATGGACCTCACGGGGAGGAAGGTAGAACGGAGTGCGGCGATCCAATGGCGCATCGCCAACTCCAACGCCCTAATTAACAGGCATGCATACCAGCACTGGGAGAAAGTAGGGCAACTCCTGAAGCACCTACCGGAACAGTACCAGCAGAGGGCAACCCACCTGGTAGAGGAGGGGAAAAACATGGCAAACACATGTTTAAAGTCGGCCTTGGACGCAGCGGAGACGTCCAGCAGGCAGATGATGATCGGGGTGACGGAGCATGACAGCATGGCTTAGGATTTCGGGCTTCAAGCCTGAGGTGCAGAATAACATCCTGAACACGCCCTTCAACGGAGAACAACTTTTTGGGACACCGGTTGACGAAAAGTTAACTCAACTCAAGAAGGACAACAAAACTGCAAGGTCCATGGGAGCACTGTAGTTCAGGGGAATGAGAAAGGGTACGCCCTCAAGAAGGCCAAATGGTAGGGGAGGCAACCAACCAAGTACCTCACACCAAACCTTCCAACAAGGTTAACAGGGAAACAACCGGGGACAGCAGCAGCAGGGGCAGCAGCAGCAGAACTGGCAATACCAGCCAAGGGGCCAGTCCTTTCGGGGACGCTCAAACGGGCGAGGACAGGCACGGAGAGGAGGGCAACAAACCCGCCTCTAAGTGACTTCGCCAAAAGGCAGACGCCCACCCAGATAACACCTCAAGGGGGGGCATCCAAGGAGGGAAAAAGTCCCAAAACAGTTTTCAAGAGACAAGCAGTTCCCCGAACATATAACACCAGTAGGAGGCAGAATAAGGAACTTCCTCCAGGAATGGAAGAAGGTCACAACGGAAAAATGGTTACTAGACATCATACAATACGGATACTGTATAGAGCTAATAAAACAACCTCCAAACAAAAAGCAAAGCAACAAGTCACACTCTGCAAAAGAACTCTCACTCCTGGTACTAGAGGCACAGGAACTGATCAACAAGGAGGCAATAGAGATAGTACCGTACAAGGAAAGAAACGGGTGTTTATTCCAACTACTTCCTCGTACCAAAGGTGGATGAAACACTAAGGCCTATCTTGGACCTACGGTTCTTAAAAAAGTTCATAAGGACACAAAGATTCAAAATGACATCTCTGCAAGAGGTAATACCCCAGGTACAGGAAGGGGATTACATGGCAACTATAGATTTAAAGGACGCGTACTTACACATCCCCATCAACAAAAGGCACAAACGCTTACTAAGATTTGTAATCAGCAAGACTCACTACCAGTTCACAGTGCTAGCATTTGGGCTCAAATCAGCGCCAAGGGTATTTACAAAATGCCTAGCAGCAGTAGCAGCGCACCTAAGGAGGCAGGGCATACATGTATACCCCTACCTTGACGACTGGCTCTTAAAAGCAAGCTCTACAGCCAGTGCAAACAACACATCCAGCAGGTGATACAAACTCTAATCCAACTGGGTTTTTCGATCCATTGGAGAAAGTCGTCAATAGAACCAGAACAGGTGAAGATTTTCTTAGGGGCAGAGATCAACACCATACAAGCCAAGGTGTTCCCCAGCACAAAGAGGACCCTGGCAATACTGAAGGAAACACGTCTGTACCGCAAGGGAATGGGAATGATGGCTTCATGCATACACCTAGTCCCAAATATTCGACTCCACATGAGACCATTCCAGGAATGGATACAGCAGCAATGGTCACAGGCAACAGGGAGTTGGGAGGATCTAGTGGTTTTCACGCACGCAGTGCATCAGGTAATAGCGTTGTGGAACAAGGAAAACATATCAAGAGGGAAACCATTCACACAACCAACTCCAACAGTGACCATCACAACAGACGCCTCCCAGATGGGGTGGGGCGCACACATGAACAAACTCAAGGTGAGGGGGTTATGGTCGCAGCAGGACGCGATCAAACACATCAACTACCTAGAACTAAAAACTGTGTTCCTAGCCTTAAAAGCCTTTCAGAAGGAGCTGTACGGAAACAGGGTGTTGATCCAGACGGACAGCACAACCACCATGTTCTACATCAAAAAGCAAGGTGGAAACACAATCAGTAGCACTATCGGAGTTAGCACAGGAAATATGGACGTGGGCCATTCCACTAGAAATAGACCTACTAGCAGTACATCTTCCAGGGAAGGACAATGTGGAAGCAGACAGACTCGGCAGGCAGACGTCAGCATCCCACGAATGGGAGATCAACCAACAGGAAATACAAAGAGTATTCCGGAAGTGGGGGACACCGCAAATAGACCTATTTGCAACACACCAAAATGCAAAATGCCAACACTTCGCATCCAGGCAACCAGACCATCGGTCACAAGGGAATGCGCTATGGATAAGTTGGTCAAAGACATTTGCATACGCTTTTCCCCCGATACCACTGATACACAGGGTACTCAGCAAATGCAGGATCAGCAACATGTCGCTAATACTAATAGCACCTCAGTGGGCCAGACAGTCCTGGTTCTCACAAATAGTGGAAATGGCGCAAGCACCAGCACGCAAGTTCCCAAAGAGAAGGGACCTGTTAACAATGCAGAACGGAAGGGTGCTACACCCAGAGCCGGAGAGCCTCAGCCTAGCTGCATGGCTCCTGAAGACCTAGAATTTGCACACCTCAAACTACCAGCAAGCACAATGGCAGTGCTCAGGGAGGCAAGAAGACCTACCACAAGAAAGTGCTACGTAGCAAAGTGGAAAAGATTCTCCGAATGGTGCATTAGGGAGAAACTGCAAAGGAGAATCACAAAGGAATCAACAGTACTAAAATACTTAATGCACCTACTACAAAGTAAACTAAGCTACACATCACTAAGGGTACACTTAGCGGCGATAGTGGCTTACACGAGAGGAGAAACGGGGAAAGGTTTCTTCACCTCACAAGTAGTAAAAAGATTCCTAGAAGGAGCAAAGAGAATCGCACCTCCAAACAGAATGCCAGCACCAGCATGGAACCTCAACTTGGTGCTAACTCAATTGATGAAGGCACCATTTGAGCCTATTCACAAGGCTACTACACATGCTCACGCTAAAGACAGCCTTCTTAGTGGCTATCGCGTCACTACGAAGAGTAAGTGAATTGCAAGCGCTAACACTTCAAGAGCCCTACCTGCAAATACACAATGATAGGATTGTGATGAGAACAGACCCACACGTCATGCCAAAGGTGGTGTCACGATTCCACATCAATCAAACAATCCAAATACCTAGTTTTTTCCACAAACCTACCACAAGCACAGAAAGGGCGCTACACACACTAGACTCCAGGAGGGCAGTCATGCACTATATAGAAAGGACAAATGAGTGCAGAAAGACAAAGCAGTTCTTTGTTTCCTTTGCCAGCAGTTTTTTGGGACGATCAGTTACCAAAAATACCATTGCACGGTGGATTGCACAAGCCATACAACTCTGCCACAAACAAGCAGGACAACTGTTACAAGGAGCAGCTCATGCTCACTCAACAAGGAAGAAAGGAGCAACAATTGCGTTTCTAGCTAACACACTGTAGGAGAGTAGGATCTGCCTCTTATGTTGCCCCCACTTTTTTTCTGATGTTTACACTGGTTTCTGGCTATAGTCTGGCTGGGACCCTGCCAATCAGGGCTCCAGCCTCTCTGTTCTCTCTAAACGACTTGGAGTGCACTCTAGTTGCACTAGTGATTGGATACTGTGGTACCTTATGAGTCCCTAGTATATGGTACCTTGGGTACCAAGGGCATAGGTACTTCACAGGCCTACCAGGGGCTGAAGCATGTATTATGCCACCCCTGGGAAGCAGACTAAATCTGACACCACAGGTCTGCTACTGCAGCCTGGGTAAGGTGGTGCATGCACCCCTTACTGTGATATAGGCTACCTATATCACTACATAGATACACACATATGAACCTATAAGTCACTCCTATGGCAGGCCTTATCAATCCTGAAGGCAGAGTGCTTGGTTCCTATGTGAGAGGGTGCCCCTGCATGAGCAGAGCCCCTCTGCAGCATTCGGAGACCCTTCTCTGAGGCTGTTTGTAGTGCAGCCTGACCATATACTCTTAAGCGCATTATAACTTCGCGTTAAATGCTAACTTTGGGATGGCTGCACAGAAACATGTCGTGTTTGGTGTCAAACATCTTGGAATACTACCCCCCCCCCCGCCAGTTCTGGCGGCGGGGGTAGCATTCCACCCTTCTAGAGGGATAGACATGTACCTACTGTGGAAACGCGGTAGAATCCTTAAGAGCCCTGGCATCACAAAATGGATGCCACCAGTCACAGACACTGGGCTGCCCTCCTGCTGATGACCGAAACTCGCAGTGGAGGAGGCCCAACAATAGGTATCCTGTCGCAGGAGGGTGTGACCACCTTCCAGACGGGGTTTAGTGTATTGGGGCTGGGTGGGTGCACTCCTAGAGTGCTTTGAAGTCCTGCACTGGGGGAGCAGAAGGCTCCTCTGTGCATATGCCAGTTCAAACCAGCTCAGGGGCTACCTGCCCCTGCTCTGGCGCAAAACTGGACAAAGGGAAGTGAGTGTAGCCCCCCACTCCCCTGACCCTCCCATAGGTGGGGTCATAGAGCTAGTCCCTCCCTTCTTTTTAGTATAAGAGGGGGAACCTGTGCATTGCAACCTAGATACCCCTGGACGACGCTCTACTGAAGAATCCCGGACCTTCGACGTTCCACTACCTCTGGAAGACTGAAGAATCTCCCTTGGAGTCAAGGAGTGACTCCCCTGCTTGGCAGGCACCAAAAACTACAACGACGGTCGCAAACTACGCCGCTCCCGCCGGAGCCCGAAGTCCCTGCAGCCCAGGAAGAGGATTTCCTGACTTCTCCAAGGCCATCGTGAGTCCCCAGCAAAGCTGAGGCAAGTGGACCCCACGAGCGACGAGGAACCGCAGCCCCTGGGTACCGTGCACTATTGTCGAGTGCAACCCCTTCATGACGTTCTACGAACTTGTGCTTTGGACCACGTGTGGTCCCGGCCTCTAGCAGAGATCCCTCCCAAATTCAGAGGCCTACACCGTCCCGAGTGACCGTGGGCCCCTGTTGAAGGAATCCTCCCGAGGCGTCTTCGCGATCCCTTGCCAGCCGGCTTGTGGGTCCCCAGAAGACTTTGTAACAAAACCAAAGGGCTCCCCTGGTTGCTCCAGGCCTGCCCTGACCTACCCTCGCTGGGTAAGTCCCTCAGACCTTGCTGGTCTGCACCATTGACTTTTCCTCTCCTCCACGAGACTTGCTGCTACCAAGGCTTGTTGGCTCCCATCGGGTCGCCGATACCGCAGTCAGCTGCAGACTTCGTGGGACACGCTGAATCCAGCTCCTGGCCGTCCTCGACGCCTCCTGGACCTCGTGGTCGAAGAGTCAAGACACCCGTGAACGACCTGAATCTGTCGACGACGGTGGGCATTCATCTTCCTTGCCCCGGGTCACTGCCAAGTGACTTTGAACACTGTCCCCTCTGCTTTCAGGTCTTCCTCCTTCCGAATCCAGGCTTGGATTCCGCCGGACACTTCTTCTGTCGTCGCAAGCAGCAAATCTTCACTGGCTCCCATTGAAAACGACGCCGCGACCCGACACCAAAGGACATCTATGCACCCGGCTCCCCTGGGTGAGGTAACTTCAGCACTCCAGTGCTCCTGTGGGTGTGGGCCCTAGAACTACTTACCCTGTAAGTGGCTTGTTTGTGGCTACTCTAGAAGTGCCCTAAAACTCCTATTTTACAAGTGCGACTATCGCATTGACTCGTACAGGGCTCGCGTCTGTGTTAGACACATCGCGTCCTTCTCCCTTGCAACTCTACCCGTAACCGCGTCCTTCGACTCGTACTGGGTTCGTGTCGGTGCTTTCGCCTCGAACACACAAGGGACCTTTAACATTGATATCTCAATCTCGTCCGTGCGCATAGACTCGTACAGGACTCGCACCGGTGTCTGAACACCGCGTCCGTCCCCTGTGGGTCTCCTACAACTACCTGGGGTGGTTCTTTGGGGTCCCTCGATTCTATATGCTCTAGGCCCAGGTCTAGCCAAGCTAAGATTGTGATATTTGATTGTGCTAACTTATTTTTTATAACATTTGATTTGTACATATGTTCCTGACTTCTAATCTCATAAAGAGATTAGTAGAGAGTTGTTTAGTAATAAATCCATATATATTTGATATATATCCCTGTGTGGTGTCTTTTCATTTGGTGATTCCAGAGATTGTGTGGTAAAACAAGCTGCTTTACATTCCTCCAAGACTTAGCCTGAAGGCTGCTCTCCAGAGCTACCACTTGGATAGCTTTCTATAAAGGTTGTCTTAAACCTACCCACCATAAGAGTCGAATTGTTCTGGTGCAAGGTGTCCACTTTAACTAGTGAACAGCATATACCAGGCCAACTTCTCACACACACCAATTCAAGACATTTGCCAAGCTGCAACATGGTCTTCAGTGCACACGTTCACTAAGCACTACTGTGTAGATATCCAAATGAACAAGGAAGCGCAAGTGGGACAGAAGGTCTTGCAACACATATTCAGTAACCAGAGCTCATCTTCCACCCAGCCACCACAATAAGGACAAACCGCTACAAAGTCTATGCACAGCATAGTGAATCCAGAAAGATTCACGCTGCAAAACGTATAGTTTCTTACCTGTCGGTGTAGTTTTGCAGCTTGAAGACTTTCTGGATTCACTAGCGAACCCATCCTCCTCCGCCAGAAAGATGAGCCCGGAGGAAAGGGATTAAAACTGGAGAAAGACTTAAAGAATTACAGGAGAAACAAAGTAACACAAAACAAGAAAAAAAGAATCCGAAGATGGCGACCGAAGGTGGGAGCTTCCGGAGGAAGCGCGTCGACATCACGAAGGACACCAAATGGTGGTATGTCGACGCCCACCTGGGCCACGAAAAAAAAAAGAGAAGAAATGCTACAATTCCGGACCCAACCACTAGATGGCGGAATAATGCACAGCATAGTGAATCCAGAAAGTCTTCAAGCTGCAAAACTACACCGACAGGTAAGAAACTATACGTTACATCAAGGACAACCGCCCGCTTCTGGCACCTGTTGCATTCCAGGCCCGGTCCCAGATATTGTAAGTGCCAGGGCAGCCATAGAGAGTACATGGGCTGGAAACTCGACAACTCGAGTTCCCCAGTACCATGATGGCTTCTCTGAACCCAGGAGTGTTTGGTACCAAACGACTTACCTTAATACACCCACACTGATGCCAGTGTGAGATTTATGAAACCACGTATTAAAAGGGCACCTCAGAGGTGCCCCTGAAAACCTACCAACCCTTGTGTGGTCTCTGACTGGCTTTAGACAGCCCGCCACCACCAGATATGTTTCTGGACCCCTGGGTCGAGAGCCCCTGCTCTCTGTGGCCAGAAACAAAGCACATCCTGGGCGGAGGTGTCTCTTCCTCCCCTGGGTAGGCACAGTGCTCGAGAGGGAAGCTTCAAAGACCTGCTGCCTTTGTAATGCCCCCCCCCCCTCCCCATCACCAACTCCACCCCTCAGGTGCAGGAGGCGAAGTCAAGCAAATTTTTCAGTGCACCATCTTGAAGATTGTGGGACTTATCCAATCAGGGTTAGGGCTATGCCCCCTCCCACAGGAGGGTGGCATAATAGTGGGTGTAGCCAACCCAGGTAAGGAACCTATTGGTCCCTACCTGCTACTCCCCTGTAACACCCCTAAATCTAGTATTTGGATGGCTCCTCCAGACCCTGAAACTAGTTCTTGCCAGCCTAAAAAGAGAGAGGATGAAGAAGACGCCGTGCAGAGAAGACTGAAGACACCTATTGACTTTGACCCAGCCCTACCAGCCTGTCTGCAGCTTCAAAGACCCTGCCAAGAAAATGACGCATGTCCAGCAGTCAGCGACTTCCAAAACCCCTGGGAGGACTGCCTGCCTTTGAAAAAGACCAGAACTTTCGAGGACAGCGGACCTGTCCCCAAGAAACCAAGACAAAGGACTCTGGGGCCCTCTGGAACCGCGATCCCTGACCGCTGTGCACCCGACGCCTCCGGCCTGCGTCCAGGAGGCCGACCGGTCCAGAAAAGGTTCCCCAGCGATACTGAGTTCAAGTCCAGCGTTGGCTGACCCCTCCTGGACTCCGCGACAATGCCTGCAGTATGAATCCAAAGGCTCCCCCAACCGTGACCAGCTCCGAAAGAGAAACCCAACATCAAAGGACAACCCTGCACCCAAAGCCCCTGGACCTTGGAGAGCTCGACTTATGGTGGCCCTGCGACCCACAGCATCCCAACTTACCTCTGCTGTCGCTGGTGTTCTTTGTGCATTATCCGATTCTGGTACGACGCCTGCAGCCTGTTTCCAAAACAGAGTTTCTCCATTCACTTGTATTGGGTGCCCAGCACTATGTTTGTACCCTGCTCCCGGCCGCCCCTGTGCAGCTGGTGGTGTATGTTTGGTGCTGTCTTGTGGCCCCACCTGTGCTTGCCTAAACCTCCGAAGCCTGAATCCAGCAGCCTCTTTAACTACCTGCAAGCAGTGTGTCTTCAAGCACCCCCAGTCTCTATTGGTTAACATTGGGCCCTAACTCCAGATTTGACCTCTGCACCCGGCCACCCCTGTGCCGCTGGTGGTGCAGTTTTGGTGCTTACCTGAACCTTGCCCTCTGCTGACCCTACACCCGAAGACTAGAACTGTAAGTTGTGTACTTAACTGCAAAACCGCATTATAGTTTTCCTCCCCTGGGTTAACATTGCATAGACTGAAAATTGCACTGTGTCCACTTTTGAACCTCAAAAGTATTTTTATTTAAAAACGTATTTGCTTCTATGAAAGTTTTGTCGTCTTAGTAAATAAATATACCAAAGTACTATTTTTATAAATTGGTCTCGGATTTATTCATTGAGTGTGTGTTTCATTTATTGCCGCAGTGTGTTTAACAAATGCATTAGCACAGTCCTCTGATAAGTCTTACTGCTCGCCCACACTACCACAAAATAGAGCATTAGTGCTATCTATTTAGCCTCTGTGCAACCTCTGGAGAGCCACTGGACTCACTACACACCATACCTCTTGGTATTTACCAAGTTGAGAATATGAAAGAACCAGTAAATAGGTCAAGAATAAGGGTAAGTTTATGTGGACTAGTTACTATGTATCCCTAGTCTCTTTTCCAGTTATGAGCTCCCTCCCATTGACGCCCTCAGCCACAAAACAAACATTGCTTGCTCCTTTTTACGTCTCACTTGATGGTGTGATTGTCTCCTGACGTATTGCTACCAATTATGTAAAGTGGGCATAGTGTGGACTTTGGCTATTACCGCAACCTGATAGAGTAATGGACCAATGGACCAATAAAGTTTCTTAAAGTGAGTAGGTCATTCTGTAGACTTAGCCTAGGAACTGGAAGTGTTTTAGTTTACCACGAGTTGCTGTAATAGCCCCCCCATACTTACCCTCCACTATACTCGCCGATTGACCAATGCTATTGGACTAAACTCATCATAGCACGTGTGTCCAATTACGTTTGTTTGGACATTCTTCTCGTACTTCTTTTGGTATACCACGCTACACATAAGCCTTGAAAAAGCCATTAAGACAAAACGTGTTGGCTGTATGGATATTGGCAAATCAAATATATATACATATTTATGCAATCTATACATTTATGTTGAACCTTTTTCCATAAATATTTGTTATGGAAGTGCTCTGGTGTTTACCTTGTAATGCGCATTTACTTTTCCTCCTATGAATAGCATGGGAGACTTTGCAATAAAAAAAGTAATTGTGAAATGTAATCACCATCATTAAGATAATTCGCTTCAGAATAGATGGCGATCTATACCGGCAAGTTTCAAAATCTTTTTTTATCTTTGAGATTAACTTACCATAGTTAAGACTGAACATCTGCCTAACTTTTCTTGGAATCCATATTCCGAGATATCTAATCGGATGTCTGGTTACCCCCCCCATAATTCTAATACAAGAACGTCGGGATTTGTGTTAATTGTTCAAGTCTCCGTTTTTAGACTAGAAGTTTTATACGACTAAACGGAAAATATTTCCATCTTTGAGAACACATTACACTGAATTTGTATAATGAATGTGATTTTACATTTTTGTCAAATGACATTATTTTCTTCCGCACATTATTGCTTATTCTTTGTAGAATAATAAAGGAGTTGAATAAAGATGTTATATAGAGGTTCTTTGCGTTTACTTTTTGCATCCGTGTTTAAACAAGATAAGCAAATGAACATGTTTGGCTGTATCATCGGGGCATCCTGCATTATGTTAGCGCAAGCAGTGCAGAGAATGTTGTTTTAATTTAGGAGGCAGCAGGATACCAAGTGATGGTGATTGACTTCTCTTGGATAACTGTCCATGCAAATTATGTTTGAATTGGGTTGCTGCATGAAATTCCATTTCTTCCCGATTGTAGCCTTTCCGATCTGAATCTGGGCTTGTACTGAAAGCATCGATAACAGCTTTCGTTTTAAAAGGAAGTGTTTTCCCAACGTCTCTGCAAAGCCTGTAATTATGGCACTATAGATAGTGAAGGAATGATGGACAGTTTGCCTTATCAGATGTATAAGTAGTAACAAGCAGTTGCAGAAAAGAATCCCTCCATCTGTCAAATAATGTCAGGCTGGCATACAGGGAATGCAGTTTAAAATGCAGGTAACATCTTCCCCAACATCTTCCATTTGCTGGTGGGCTTCTGATTAACTACAATTACCATACATTATCATACTATCAAATTCAATCATATCACTGAATTCCCATCTGCAGCAGAGGCAGCACAGTATTATTGGATCTGTTTGGAGTAGGAGCAGTGCTTGCCTACAAATATGCAGGCAATATTTTCATTTTATTTTGTCACTTCCACATATGTTTAAAACCGGTTATTGGTCTGACGTTCTATTTTTTGCTAGTACAAACATTTAAGTGGATTGATGTAGAAAGAGATCTAAGCCAAAAAATTGCAAAAATGGGACAGATTTGGAAAAATTAAATACCCTGTGTTGCACTCTATGAAGGTGTTTGCATATCGGTGAAAGTGTGCATGTTCCTGTTATTAGTGAAAAACGAATAATCCCTGTGAATTCGTTTTGAACTATAGTGCTTCCCAAACATTTTAGAACCACGACCCAATTTTTAGAACAGCCTTTTGCGACTCACCTAGCTTTAACAGATGTCATATGGGCCAAGATATTCAGCCTAAAGGTGGCAGATGGTGAACTGCACTTTAGCTGGACTACTTTTCAGAGTAGGGTGCTGGCCTGTGGCTTCTGTTCACTAAAATCCATTTTATATAGCGCAAACCGTGTCCAAGGGCATAGGAGCACTTTACATGAGCACCAGATTACATTACTTTAGGTCAGATTAATTTTATTTTAAGCACAGGAGGTTAAGTGCAGCCTAGAGCCAACGTCCAGATTGGAACCTGGTTTGCAAGATCCAAAGTCGGCAGCACTAGCTTTTAGACCACATTCATGTTTATCAATTTTTTTGAAAGTCCTACACAAGTAGAATGATTGCGTATGATCGCGTATATTGAGCACACACTCTGTTGGAATGAATGAATGAGAATGAATGAGAAAGTTTATATAGCGCTCAGCTACTCCAAAAGGAGTGTCCCGGCGCTGCAGAATCACGTGACTGTTAACCTAAAGATGGATTACCTTCCAAAAAGCCATGTTTTCAATAGTTTTTTGAAACTCGTCAGGTCCTGAGAGTCTGAGGGGCACCAGGAGTTTGTTCCATGCCTGTTCCCCCAGTAGGCTGAAGGATTTACCTTCCCTGCGTGCCAAACGCACCTTAGGGACACGTGCATACGCCCCCGAGCTTGATCTGAGTGCCCTTGTCGGAGTGTACCAGCCAACCCGTCTTCTAAGGTAACGAGGCCCCTTACCATGAAGGGCTTTGAAGAACATCACTAATGCCTTAAACTGTATCCTCTCCCTGATAGGAAGCCAGTGGAGGGCTTTGAGATGTGGTGCCATATGGGACCTCGGTTTAAGGCGAAGAATGGCCCTGGCTGCGGCGTTTTGCGCCACCTGGAGGCGTTGTAGGAGACACTCTGACAATCCTAGATAGAGGATGTTCCCGTTGTCCAGTCTCGATGTAATCAGTGCCTGGACCACGGTCCTCCTACAATCCAGTGGAAGGAGTGGAAGAAACTTCCTCACCATCCTAAGTAATCCAATACAGGTCCCAACTAAGGCCTGAACTTGGGCACGCATAGAGCGGCATCAATCCGAATTCCCAAGTTTCTAACTATAGGCTGGGCAACACTGGGAGGAGAAAATTCCTCTGGCCACCATTGACTCCAATCCTGCACTGTGGGCTGGCCAAAGAGGACTTATCAGAATTACACTTCAGCTGGTTTTCCTCCAGCCACCCAAAAACGTCGGTGAGGCAAGTTCTAATCATGTCCCCATCAAACTCGTTACCTCTGTTGCAGGAGAAAACCAGCTGCGTGTCGTCGGCGTATGAAATTATCTTTACTCCGTACGACTCCACCAGTGTTGCCAAAGGGGACATATACAAATTAAAAAGCGTTGGACTAAAGCAGGAACCCTGAGGGACTCCTACTTGTAAGCATGGCAGGGGGGATGAGAACGGGGGAGTCCAAATCACCTGCTCTCTATCTTCCAGATAGGCTTTGTGAAGTAAAAAAACTGCATAAAATACTGGAAGGTTCACCCGAAATCTTGCTTGAAATACTTGCAAGGGTTTGTTTTAAAACTGGACATAGGGACATAGTTTAACACCTTTGCAACAGTAATGCTGGAAGAGTTTTCCGAATGCTGGTGCTGACATCACTGTCACATCACTGAAGTCATAGGGAGTGTGAAAAATCTTACCTTCACACAAAGTGTAGCAAATGTACTCAGCTGGAGAGTGGTAAGGGTATAATATGTGGCTGGTGGTGCAATCTGATGGAGACATCTGAAAGAGACTATTAGTTATAGATTCCTTACCTTAGAAATACCCCCAGGTGTCAGACTGGATCTGGAGAATTTTTTTCCTCAGCAGTACCCCTGCACGTCGGTTGGTGGCGTCGGTCAACTCTGCGTCCGTCGTCGGCGTCGTGGTCGCCGGGATGACGTTGCTGTGCCTACTTAGACGCCGCCCCTGCGCGATGACGTCGGAGATCAAGCTTTCCAGGTTAGTGGATTTATTTTGGTTTATTTATAACTGTGTAGTCGGTATAGAGGCCACCGCTATGTTCACCAATCCAGGGTTGTTCCAACTAACACCTTTGGAACACTGCCTTTCGAGGTCCAGTAGTGGGAACATTCCATGCCAATGACAAATATACTGTAAGTGAGCCATAACATATCTCTTTACAATGAACAAAATAAATAAAAATAAAAATAGACTATCACTTAACATATATAAGACAAGCATTTTCAATGCAGTCGGTCTCGCATTAGTGAAAGTTAGAGCTATTGGCGTTGCAAATGACACTGCTTTTTAGTTATGGTTTTTGTTTGCAGTGGAGTGATCATTTGACCTTTGTAAAGAGATGAGAATGAAAGGGGATGGATAGGAAACAGTGGGAAGCAGGGGTGGTACGAATAGTGCATTAAAAGAAAGAGGAAAGACGGAATTAGTGCACATGTAAAGTGCCCCTCTAGCGCCGCAATTACACCACTGCACGAGACAATAGGAAGAGCACACACGGACGAGCACTTAACTGAATATTGTATGTATACTGTATTGTTAGTAACTTTGTTGCTATTAAACTAATTATTATATGCCTTTTATGTCTATGTAAGCTCTCCACTCTCCTTTTGGAATGTGTAGGAGCTAAAAGAGGAGTTGAAGGGATGTGATGACGAAAGGGGAGAGAGGGAGATGGGGGACATAGAGTGAGTTAGCGGATGAGAGGGTGCAGTGGAAGCAAATAGAGGAAGCTGTTCCAATGCAGATGGCGTCTGGACGCGCGTCTTCAGAGACAGCAATGGAGTGAGTCAGCCAGTCCCACTGCACCCGGAGGAGTTTATGATGTAATAATGAGAAACTCTGTATCACAAAATCAACAACCCAGGGCTCTCTTTATAATGGGTTGCATTTACATTGTAGCCAGATGTTTATTATAATTTACTGTAAGGTGGTGAAAAAAACAAAACTATTAGTATTTAATTAAGTAACAAGGGGGCATAAAAGTAAATTACGGAGGTGGGCGGTCACAGGCTGTCTGAACATGCAAGCTGCAGTGAGAGATGGAGACTGTGTTGTGCAGCTAACACTGCACCAAAGTTTACTTTTACCCAGTGCGTGGCGTGCAAAGCACAATAGCAGTGATAGCCTGGATGGCCCCAGCTTGTGCGACGGCAGGGGTGGGCAGAAAAGAAGAACAAGCATTGGCATAGCCAGTAGGTCTCGCCTTTGGGACCTTATAAGTGTTTAGCCATGCAACAGTTGATGTTGTTGCACCAAGGATATTGTGCTGCATAACTAAATACTTATAAGGTCCCAAAAGCGAGACCTATTGGCTATGCGGCTCGCCGTATTTACCTTTTTTTTTCTAAAGCCCCCTGCCCGCTGCATGCCAATCTCCCAACATTGGTTGCCACATATCCACCACTCCTGAAGGGGTCTGTATGAACATCTTCTGACCTTGTGATTCATATTCAAGGCCCTCTTGTTAACAAGTTGCTCTATATTTGTATGATTCTCTCTTCTCAACATCCAATGCCTCTAATATTTAAATTTTTCTTTAATCACTGAATGGCATTCTCTTTGTATTTTACCTGGCTGCTACCTTCTGGAACTTATTTCAGCCATGCCTTTGAATGTAAAATATTGACATCCCTATATTTTCAGGACTTTTCCCTTCTCTCTCTCCCTTCTGAGCCAAAGAGTCTCTTCCAGTGTCCCTAGGCTAAATCTTCTAATATGTGACTTGCAGTGAATAAGCGAACAAGATGAATACATGTTTATCAACATGGTTGGTCATTTTGGTTCATATTTTAAATTCATTGAAGAGGTAATTTATCTGTTAATGCTACTCTTTTACTGCTACTTTTCTGAGGGGTTAAGATCTGTTGTTACTCTATTGAAGATGATATACCTTCTCTTTTGCTGATGAAAATCTTTCTGTTGATGCTCTTTTAATAAAGGAGTTTATTTGATATTTATGCCAAATAATGGATCATTATATATTCCAGGTCCCTCTGGTTTCCTCTACATTGGTGCTGCGACTGTGTGTGTGCTGAGCGTAGTCTTGGCGGTTCTTTTAATTTGGCGACAGAAGACTCGCAGAGTTTGCCTTTTGCCACTTGGATACCTATTGCATTGCAAATGCTTTTTTTTTTTTTTTTAAGAGCTCATAGCAGTAGGAAGAGATTTGGGATGAGTAAACGGGAGGGGGAAGGGTTGGAGGGAAGGGTTTAGAAAGGCTTGTTTGGGAGATCTGAATAGTAGAAGAGGTATGAGATGATGTAAGGCAGGGTAGAGGAGGGGTAGAGACTAGAAAGGGTTATTTTATCCCAATGATGGCATGTTTTCAGAGCCCCAGAGTTTTGACCAGAACTATAAATATTAATGTAAATATTCAGCAATTTAGTTAGTGCATAAAACCGGAGTCAGACTGTCTCCAATTGCCCCCTATTGTGGCAAATGAGGTAATAAGGAACAAAAGAAAAATAAAGTTCCCCAGGACCGCATTATATCCTTAGGTGAAGCCAAGCCTGGAACTTAGAAGGCAAGTTATGTAACTAGTTGTTCGTCTGCCTTATTTCAATTATGTGGAATAAATTCTAATGCCTCTGACGCAAAACTGTTATTTGATCCGGTTGATGTTTCCCGGGTCACCCTCGACGACTTAGCAAGTAGATAGAATCCGAACGCTCTTCGCGCCACTGGAAAACAAAACCTCTAGCCAGGAAGAAGCTGGAGTGCCTCCGGGGACATAAATTACATCAACTTCAGTCAAGACATCAGCAAACTCGATTTCTAATGAAAAACCGAACACTCTGCAACACCCTTCGAAAAATAAAGCATCGCTGGTAAACGTCCATATTGTCAGTGCTCCTCTTCCGCTTACTACCACCCTGACAAATCGCCTGTGCACTTTCTTCCTGGTGTTTGCACAACAACACTTGATAAGGAAAGTTATGTACCACGTGCATGGTCTGCTAAATAATCACACCACTCCCCGCAGGCCGAAGGGGGCTGTCTGTCGGAAGCAAGCTGCGTCGATGAAATTACTGCTTTTCCAATTATGCTGTCTTCAGATGAAATCATAGGGCGCCTTTTTATGCGCAGCAATACAAACAATTACCGCTGAAGCAGGAAAACAACAAGTGTCACCGGTGTAAACAGCAGACTCGCACACTAATCACAGTTGTCCCTTGCCTCCTCGCATTGTGTGATCTTCTGCAAATCAGTTGTCTCTCCGACGCGATTCCCTTGCTCATAAAGATTAGGCTAATTATTACCTATTACCAAAAGGCGTTTTGCAGGGGCTGCTGTTAAGGTGTGTTGCTACCTTGAACTGAGAGCCCTATGAACAAGAAAACATTTTTTAAAGCGCCGCTCATGTCACCTCTAAGTGTTTTAAATAGCAACTGTAACTGTTACCATTACTCATTGTAAAGATATAACATTTACCCACCTCAGAAGTATGGTCCGCCATAACATCCCAAGTCAGCAGCAATGTTTAACTCGCTGAGCCACCTTGTACTGTTACTATGTTTGGGAGATAGCTGTGCAGTGGCGAGTGCATGCATGTGCTTTAAGTTTCATTTCTCCTTTTTGATCCGAATTAAATTCCAGGTATGCCAGAATATGTTCACCCTCATTGGCACGGAGATTTATACGTGGCGTTCTCTGATGGGCAGCTGCCATTTACAAGGGATGACTGAAAGCCCCCCTCGTGAGATTGGGCCATTTGCAATAACATTTTAAACGGGCGAAAAATAAGTGGTCAAACATACAAGGTCATGACAACGTGTGAGGCAAAATGACAGGCGGCTGGGCGGGTGTTCTGGACACGCAGCTACAACTTGTCATCTCTCGTTATGTCTGCTACAATACAACACAAGTCGAAATGTAAGAACTGCACAACGAACATTAGGCGGTTTATAATCCATCTCTTCTCCCTTCCTTTCTTTCTAACAAAGATGTTTCTTAGGTAAAGTTTTGTTGTTTACCTACCAAAAGTTCCCCACTAGCTGCAAAGAAAAGCATAGACTTGCAAGCAAAGAAGCAAGCTCGCACGCACAAAGCCAATGTGTAGTCCTTATCTGTGGAGTATCTGAATTTCAAATAATGAGTAGTTAATGCAGACGTGCTCCGCTTTTCAGACAATGTTTTTAAACATTGAACTTCTGTTGATCACTGAATATCGATAAATGGGAATAACCAGTTACTGTGCCTGGGCTGGTGGATGATTAGTGTTGTGAAGTACCATGTTATTTGGTGTTTACTAGCAGAGTGTGATATGAAGCTCTCCGCTTACCTCTGTGGCACCAGGCTTGCTTGAAATGGCAGCATGGCTCTGTCTGGTGTCTGCAGAGTTGGACACGTGCCGCGGGAGAATGACCCTTCGTCGGGCTTTGAGGGTGGGGGTTGAAATCATGCAGCTTGCCTGATTCAGACGGTGGGGGAGGGAGGGAAGGACAGGCGTGGAAGAACAAAAGGGAAGTGAGAGTGAAGACTAAGTCCCCGACAGGAGTCTGAGCTGTTAGAGGAGGGGCAAGGAGTTGGGGCCTGTAAGCGGCTGTGGCGGGCTGGGAAGAAGGCTCTTTCGCCGCAGTTGATTTCAAGCAAAAGGCTGTCTACCCCCTCCCACCCAGCCAAGATTAACAGCCTTGTTTACGGGGGGAAGGACCATTAGAGAGCATTCGAGAGCATTGGAGAAATAAAAGGAGACCTGTTGGTCTATCTTTTCAATATTATGTGCTTTTAGTAACCAGCGCGGCGTGTAGCGCTGGTTACTAAAAGCACATAATAGTGAAAAAATACAGTTTAGCGTGCTGTGCTAGAGAAATGAAAGGCGCAGCTCCCAAAGTCTGTTTTCAATATTTTACGTTTTTCTTAAGCAGCACAGCACACCGCCGGTGCCGCGCTGCCTCTTAAAAGCACATAAATATTGAAGAAATAGAGTTTGGGGAGCCGCCCCAGAGAAATGAAAGGCGCATCTTCCATTGTAAGCACATAAATATTAAAGAAATACAGTTTGGGGAGCCGCGCCAGAGAAATGAAAGGCGCATCTTCCATTGTAAGCACATAAATATTAAAGAAATACAGTTTGGGGAGCCGCGCCAGAGAAATGAAAGGCGCATCTTCCATTGTTGAAGATCCGTGGATAAGGAGGGCACTGTGGCCACTCCATGTACAGCGTTTACCTTGCGGGAGCGAGCAGTGGCGCCATCTGTTTCCAAAGCGATAATTGCAAACAGATGGCGTCGCTGCTCGCTCCCGAGTGCTCATTGGAAACAGTGCAGTACATGCACGAGTTTCCAAAAAAGTCCAGAGTGATTCCAAGAGGTCACTCCTAAGCAGTGCTTGCGCGCTGCGTAGGCGAGACCTAAAAACAGAGAGGGAAGGGAGGTCCGGTGGAGGAATGTAACTCAAGAATGGGTGAGGGGTAGGAACAGTCGCAGTGTGCCGCGAGGCAGCTGGGATGCAGGGAAAGACGTGGCTAGAAGGCAGTATTGAAAGAGCGGCTGCCAGAAAAGGGATTCTCATGAACAAAAGGGGCAAGATAATAAATAGAAAATAAAACGACACAGGGAAAAATAGTGATGCAAAAAAATGAAAAAATAAATAAAACTTGGCTCATTTGCATTAAAAAGGTGCTCAAAGATGCAGCCTGTTTGTGTGACAATCTCTGAAAAACACTTTTGAGACTAGTGTTTTTGCTCCGCTGCCATTCCAATCTCGGGGAGAGGGGGAGTTTGGGGAGGTTCAGAGGAGCACACTGAGCACCCCTTATGGAGCGGAAGGAGCCGGGCTGACTCTAGAGACAAGGCCCTATGTATGGGGTCCGTGCGACCTGACTAGGGATGTCAGCCCCCTGTTTTGTGAATTAAGAGGAAAGGCCACTGTGCGCTGATTTCAGTAGTTCCTTTTTCTGGCAGTGAAAGCTGGGTTGCCAAACAGGCCTCTTACAGCACTGACCAATAGATCCTCACATTGCTGCCATTGCGGTCGTGCTGCATTTAACCTGAATCTCTCCCATTACTAACACTCTGTAAATGAAGCAACTCAGCTCACCGGCATTTTCCCACACAAACATGCACACAGAACACATCCCTTGAAGCAGGCTGAAGATCGAAAGCAAATGAGCATGCGCTTAGTAGAGACTCTTTTTATATGCTGCATGAGTAAAATGGAAAGTTCTAATGTTTATATAAGTACTATGATTCAAAATATAAATTAATCGCTTTGCAATGCAATCGGTCTCGGTTTTGGGACCTTATAAGTATTTTGTGATGCAGCACATTATTGCACATTACTGCTTATTAAAAGCTATCTTGTTGGAGTTGGGAGCTCGGGTTTAGATGCACTGGAAGGTGAAGCCAAAACACACACACACACAGCAGCACAGACAAGCTTGGTGTCAGCGACGCGCTATTTGCCCGCACCAGATCAGCTAGCCTATAAAATTGCCAAAAAGAGCCGACTATGCGATGACGTTTGTTCAAGTTATGCCCTGGCAATTCACATGTAGAAAAGGGCCTAAATGTTCCCCCTCTTCCAGATAACGACATGGATGGTGCCTCACTCGATGCAGAGGGAAAGGGTGGGGAGGAGGTAAATGCTGCGTTTGTGCTCGGAGGGTGGGAGGAGGGCTCAACCCAAACCAGGAGGGTGAAAGCAATAAAGCATAGCTTGAGAGTCCTGGCCTAATAAAAATGAAGCGGCGCACACTGAACACAAGGAAAGGCAGCCATTAGCTGAGCGCGAGCGTTTAGTGAGTGTGGACAAAAAACTCAATGGATGCGCTTGGAAAGGTTGGGGGGAGGGCTTCTAACGTGAACCAGGAGGGGGAAGCAATAAAGCATAAGAGCGACCCACTTTGAAGCTCGGAGGTGAGCGCGCTCAAGAAAGGAAAGGCAGCCATCAGCTGGGCGCAAGCGCTGCTCAAGGACAGGTAAAAAAAATAGTGCTCACAAGTGTAAAAAATAACATGCAGCGTAAGAGTCCATGTAACGGGCAGTCTGTATGGGGTGTTACAAAATTTGAAAAAGAGGGACTAGTAAGCTATTTCACCAATGAAAATCCGGTATTTACCAAGGAAAGTAATAGGAGCCAGTAGAAAAGATGGGAGGGGCTTCAAGCTCATATTTTGTAAGCAGCATGTCTTGGAGACAGCGCAAGCGCTGCCTAGGCGAGACCTAAAAATGAACTACAATAAATAAACCAAACGGCAAATAACAGTAGAAACACAATGATAAAACTATACATCTTTATTACATACAGGCATCACAAACAGACCGTCAGATAACACAATAAGTGTAAAACCGTGCATCATAGAATTAGATTATCTCTGTGTCATAGGCAAAAATCTTTTACAGGACGATCTCCTTAACTCAGGCCCTTGCATGAATCCTTAACTGCCGCAGGGTCCATGAGAAACATTATCTTTAACATTTCTAGACAGACCAGCCTTTTCCTCTTTATTTTGTTTTACCTCAGCGTCTGAAGAACATCTCGCACCAGTAACTTTGACGATCTTACCAACATTCCACCAATGTCCCCCTTCCACATGTACAGCACTTCCACAGACCCAATCAGTCTTGACTGAAACACCATATTTGGCATCCCATTTCTTCACAAAACCTGGCTTATTTAGTTGCTCAAGGTCACCCACCTGAAAAAGAACACGCCTAACACGGCTTCTAGCATCTTACCTTTCCTATTGTTGTCTTTGCTTCTCAATCACTCTTTGGCATGAGGTACTCTGATCATCGATTTTAATCACTTTGTACTTAATTGACCTAAGCAACCAAGATGGATACAGCATCGAGGCATGTAGACAACCCCTTAATTAGCTAAACCACTGCCTTTTGAGGACCAGCAGTGGAATCATGTCATGAAACCACATTCAATGCCAATGACGAGCATAATGTAACTGAGCCGTAACATACTGGCACCAGCAGAGTCCAGATTATTAAGCATGGTAGGGCTGTACTTCAAAACTGGATCTGACATTGCTGTCTGACATTCGGCTCTCTGGCACCCGACCCCAGATTTATATTTCTTGATGTGTAGGGATAGTGAGATCCATCATTGCCAATACATTTGCTGTACATGAAATGCAAGTGCAATGGGACAGACAGGTTGTGTGCATTTGTCTAAATATTCTTAATGTCGATGAAACTAGAATTTCCCTTCTTCCCAGGTCCAGAAGCATCTGCAGAAAAGTCAGATTCTCTTACTGTACGAACAACTCTCATGTTTTACATTGCCTTGTCATAGTACTTTTAAAAGTCCAACAGATTTTTGTTTCCTTTGTATCGCTAAGCGTGGGCTGTCTTATTGCTATATCTGCTGTTGTACTCTGGAGTATGTAGGGCGCACAGCTGAGTTATTCTCTGCACAGCTTCACTCAGTAGATCTAAAACACATTGTACTAGAAAGAAAGTCACAATAGCAGTTTCTACTAGGAGTGTATTTGTTGCAGACATGTTATGTTGTATAAATCTTCATTTATAGTTCATATATTCACTAAATGTTACTGTATGGATATTTATACAAGGCAAGACTTTACAATATGACCGATTATTTAAAAGAATCTGTTTGCTTCCCCATAATCTTTCTGCCCACTCCAATATAATGGGAAACATGGCTTTGTAATCTATTCAGATACGATGAGTCTAGAATAGGTCCGTTCTCCAAAAGGAAAAAAAGTTAGTTAACAGTATCAGTAGTTTTGCAACTGGAAGTAGTTGTAGATTCACATGAAACCACCTCTCTTCCCAGGTGAAGAGTTTTTTAGCGCACTACATTCCGACATACCGTCATGCATAACTTCACGCATTAAAGGATGACAGTGTTGGAGCACGTGAGTTTCGGTTCAGTCATAGAGACCTGTGATTGAAACCCAAAACATTGAGAAAAGATGTTTTCTGAAATCAACTACTAAAATGGAGGAATTATAACTTTTCGAATCTAGAACAGCCTCAATAATAAAGCTTTTTACAAGTGGATTTCCTATTTTAATATAACCGTTTTTCTAGGACTGTGATTGGTATGCAACTTACACATGCACTGACACCACTATATGGATTCTGACAGTAGTATTAATACAGGGTTTTACAATGAAAATCGAAATAGCCTTTAAGATCACAGAAAGGACTTTTGTAATCTTCTTGTGCTACTTGAGTTGTACTTTAAAGAAAAATGGTGAAATCACAAGTATTTCATTTGCATTTGTGTAGCTGCTATAGTTGCCTTTCTGTGTGTAGAAGATGTTTCAGCTGCTTCTCAATGGACTGAAGTAATGACAGAACCCGTCAGTCAGCAATTGGACCCTAGTGTAGCTCAGCGTTCTCAGAGTTCCATGACGCCACTATGTTGTCCAGAAGGCCCCTTAAGCAGAGATTCACGTCAATTTTACGTTTTAATCAGTCTGCTGCAACTGTCGTGATTTTTCTTTGTCATCTCAGCTGGATTCTCCTGCTTTTTAATTAGAGAATACTCCAAGAGGCAGTTATTGAAATTGTCACGTCTGAATCCGCCTATTGTTTTGAAATTGTGCCGAGCAGGTAATTCTCTATTATTCGCACAAGCTTCCAAATGTGAATCGGTCTTTAGATTTCATTCAATGTGTTTATCCTAGATTATTTGTTATTTTTTTCCTTGTAGCAAGACCTACCTCAGGACGAACAAATTGACTCACTCTTGGCCTACATCCAGTTTGAGCACAGTAGAAAACAATTTCTGCTGTTTACTTGTCCAGATATAAAGAGTCTAGTATGCAATATAAAATTTGGTTGAAGCCTTCTAGTTAAGTCATACATTTTGTTTGAATATTAGGAATGGAAATATTTAACCTATTTGGCTCGAAACTGAAAATGCTTCACAGATCTGCAAAGAAACTTACTGTAGGATCATTTTGATTTTCTTAATTCACCACGAGTTTAGATTATTTCCTTTAAAGCAAAGCTGCTTTTGTTTTCCTTTCACGGGTGATGCTAAATAGACAGCAGATAAATGTCAACTGCATTTTCTAAAGGAGAAAGTCCATTGAAATAATAGAAAAGGGCTCACTAATAAGTGGAAAGATTCTAATAAGCTGGAGAAGAAATTGAATCCTAGTGGTATTAAAGAAGTATAAAAACGTGTCCTAGTTTCCACATTTATTCTGAATCTGGGGATTTATTTTGGTTATTGCAGAATTGTGACAAGTTTCAACCGTTAATTAATAAATTAATGCTTGTTCAAAGGAGATTGTTAATATGGTTAGATTTTCTCAGAAAAAAATGTTCCTAATGGTTTCTTTCTTTTTCTGTCACTGTTTTACACCAGGGTCCACCAGATTTTCCACCGCATGCTCCGCCACATATAACTGGAAATCTAAACCAAGGACCAAGACTTCCTCCTCCAGATCATTGGCGAAGCCCTCCCCCTGTTCAAGAGAGGGATCAGTTTTTCATTGGAGGTAAGTCTTGGAGGCGTGATGGGTTTCACAGAACACTTCTTTTTTTTTTTTTTGAGCAAGGTAAACTACAAAGAAATAGCACACAAGTCAAAAACTATAGAACTATCTAGCAAATTATTTTAATCTGTTAACAGTAATTTCGTCCTCCACAAATTACTGTGCTTTTAGAGTGGTTTTACAAAGATAGGGCTTAGAATAGAGGTTGTGACAGGAGCGTGTTACTGGTTTTGGAAATGAAAAAAAAATCCAGAGTAATATCAGCTGGGGTTCGAGGTGTGGCAGCAGACAGGAGATGGAGTCTGACAGTGATCTTAAATATTTATTTTTTAAAAGCTCTGCTCCAACTAAATTGACAATAGGGACACATATTACTAAAACTGGCTTACTTTGCTGATGGCAAACAAGCTGCATTTTAAAATATCAAAGATTCAAGTACCTGCTTTAGAGATCTTTGTGCACCAGTGATTTCCAGGGTATAATAATGCTAAGATACCAATACTGGTGAATATGCTTGCTGGAGAGATCATTGTGTGGTCTTATCACATGTGACTCACCATGAAATAGGATGGCAGGTTAACGGGCCTGCTGCAAAACATAACTTGTAACACGCAAATAACTGATTTGTATTTTATGTAAGTAGCTCAATGGGTTACTGCTTTTGTCACAAGGATAGTTGATATCTAAAGATCATTGTAGGAAGCTGGGTTTCTGTTGCCGTAACCCCCCACATTTTGCCAGATTTCTGATGCACTTTGACTTGATGTGCCCTGTGTCCCTGCCAATCAGGTTCCCAGGGCCTGTGTTCTTTCCCTAAACTGTACCTTTGTACCCCCAATTGGCACCTCTCTGGCCACATGTAAGTCCCTTGTAAAACGTACCATTGGTTACCAAGGGCACTGTGACCAGGGAAGGTATCCAAGGGCTGCAGCACATATTGTGCCACCCTTAGAGGTCCTGTACCTTAACACCCACACACTGCCATAGCAGGCAGCGTGTTTTGGTGCAGAGAAAAGTGAAGTCGACATGGCACACATACCTGTGTGCCATGCCTGCAACCCACTGCCTATGGTTTAGGTAAGACACCCCTCTAGTTGGGTGCACTATACCACTGGTGAGGGTACAGTTACATGAGCACTGTACCCCTTCAGTGTCCAAGTCCATTCTTAGACATTGTAAGTGCAGTAAAGCCATAAAAGAGTATATGGTCTGGGAGTTTGTCATTACGAACTCCACAGCACCATAATGGCTTTACTGAATTCTGGGAATTCCAGTGTGGGATTTATTATACAATGCACACAGAGGGCATCTTAGAGATGCCCCGTGAAACACGACCAGCCTCTGGTGGGTTCCCTGACTGGTAAACACCAACCTGCCACCACAAGACATGTTTCTGGACCCCTGGGATGTGAGCCTTCGCTCCCTGAGACCAGAAAGAAAGCCTTTCCTGGGCGGAGGTGGTCACACCTCCCCCAGGTCAGGAAGAGCCATCTGTGGCAGGGGAGCTTCAAAGGCCTTGTTGCCTTTGTAACACGACCCCCAGCCTCTCCTATCAGGAGCAGGCCCCCTTCCTGTCTCCCCTCCTTTTCGGTGGGAAGCAGGCTGGAAAAATTAGAGCAGCCCAGAAGGTGTGCTCACCTCTGCCAACCCCACTTCTCAGGTGGGGAGGCGAGGTGAAGCCCACTCTTCAGTGCACGTCATCTTGCAGATGGCAGGCACACTCCAATCAGGGTTAGGGATTGTGCCCACTTCCTCACGTGGGGTGAGCACACCAACGGTGTCGTCACCCTAAGGTCCGTAGCCCATTGGCTGCTGACCTCGAGACCCCTAAAACGCCCCTAAATACAGTATTTAGGGGGCAGCACTGAACCAAGAAGGCAGATTCCCGCAACCTACGAAGGACGAAAGAAGACGTCCAGCAGTGGAACTGACTTGACCCCAGGCCTACCGGCCCGTCTGCAGTTTCCAGAGGTCCTGCGCCAATAGTCACCTTGTGCTGCAGCCAGCGACCTCCAGAACCCCTGGGAGGACTGACTGCCTTCCACAAAGACCGGATCTCCTGTGAACAGCAGCCCTGTTCCAAAAAGCAAGACTCAGAGCCTACTGAGGACAAAGAACCCCGACGCCTGGAACCACCACTGCACCCGTCGCCTATGGCCCGAGTTAGAGTGGCCCACCGGTCCCAGCGAGGCCCCCCAGCGTTCCAGAGTCCGAGTCCACCATGGGTTGACCCCTCCAAGACTCCCCTACTTTGCCTGCAGACTCTGCACGGAGCCCCCCTAGCCCCCCCCCGAACCGCGAGTGGCCCGGTAAGGTGAAATCCGACCTCAAAAGACACCCCTGCATTCAGCCGTCCTGGAGAAGAGAACCCGAGGTGCACCTACGTCCCCGAGCCCTCCAACTTACCTGCCCAGCTGTTGGTTCCTCCCAGAAGTCTTCCTGGACCGAGCCTGCAGCCAAAATCCAAAACCGGCAACTCCCATTGAAAACAGGGCACCTGACGCCAAATCAGCACTCTGCACTGTGCCGCTGTGGGTGCACCTTGTGTGCTAATTTGGATTCCCCTTTGCCCTGAGCCTAACACAAGGAGCTTTGCTCCCACAATCGTGTGGCCTGCTCGTGAGCAGCCACCTATCGGAGGCCCCCTATCCCCCATTAGATAACGTTGGGTCTCAGCACTCTGCACCCAGCCGCCCTAGTGCCGCTGAGGGTGCTTTGAGAGTGCATCCTAGACCCTGGGGGAACCCTGGTTCTAACGCCAGAATACCAACTCCAAAATACTTACTGATAAACCGATAACACAGTTTTCTCCCTTAGGACTGCATGGACTGCTATTCTGTGAAAAATCTTCTAAGTGTGGAGTTGGTTTGTATGAAAACCTAAGAAACTGCATATGTACCAAAACTGATTTACTTACCTTTTCTCTAGGAAATGTCCCAGTGTGATATCTACAAAAATAACAATTGATGGACAGAATGCAGAACAATGTTAGACATTAAGCCCAGTACAGAGATCTGGTTCTGGACTGGAAACAAGCATCCTAGGACCGGTTTCGGGGTTTCACCCCTCATCAGCCAGGATAGCTTGACTCCAGTGGCATGGAGAGCATATCACACTGAGTAGAAGAAGTAACTTAAAAAGTAATCTGAAAAGTAATTTAACTGTTTTATAAACAAATGACTTACCTGTCAACCAATCCAACTTCATTCAAACTTTATTTCCCTGCATAATTCCTGCAAAGTATTACATACTTACCTGTACCAGGCCTGGCTTGGTTCTAGAAAATAAAATGTAACTAAATAATATTTTTATACAAATAAATTGGCCTGAGTTCAGTCTTTGAGTGTGTGATATCATTTCTTGCCTGAATGTGTACAATAACTGCTTAACACTACCCTCTGATAAAGCCTTACTGCTTGTCCACACTACCACAAATCGAGAGTAAAGTATTATCTACTTTTACCTCTGCCTACCTTTGGGGTTCCACTGGACTCTGTGCACACTATACCTTACTTTGGTATAGTATATACAGAGCCAGCTTCCTACAATCATAAATCACAATACTTGTCGTAAAGCACTGGAAATTACAGACGAGCATCAAGGAGCTGTATTCAAACTGCAAGGTAGAATTGTAGAATGTTACTGTTTTTCCTCAATATTTCATTATTTTGAGGCTGCTAAAAATGATTTATTTGGGCAGTAATAAAGACTTTAGTACAGACCACCTCAACCACTGAATTCTGTGGACCCTATACACATTTCCAGTTCTGACTTTGTGTATCTCTGGACTAAGCACTATTCACATGTAATGGTTACCAGTATGGATATGTGACTATTACACCATGTAACCCTCCTAGGCATAGCCAACATTTCTTATATATTGACTTACCTACTTGCCTGATTCATTACCTCTGTATACCATCTGTGTGATGTAAAGCCCTCTGTCACCCTACATTGGGATGAGTGTACTATAAAATACATTTTTTGAAGTGACAATTATATGGTTATTAATGTAATTATTCATATAGATAGACTGCAAGCTCTGGCATTTTTACAACTCTTCCCTACAGGGTGTGAGAAAATGGGGTTTTGCAGCGTGAATCCTTTTCTGGATTCACATGCTGTGCATTATTCCGCCATCTAGTGATTGGGTCCGGAATTGTCTGTCTTTTTTTGTTTTTTTTTGTTTTGGTCGCTGTCGACCACCGTTTGGTGCCAGGTACGTCCCCTGGGTGACGTCAGACGGTATCCTGGAGGTCGACGTGCGTGGTGGCCATCTTCAGATTCTTTTTTCCGCCGTTGGGTCTGGAAGCAACACGGAAAGCTCTGAAGAAAATTTTCGTTTTTTCCCAGAAAAGACTTAAAAGAAGACGAGCATCGAAGGATCATCGAAGGGAAACCAAACGATCGCCGCCGCACCCGAAGACAGGAGCAGGGAGTCCGTTTAAACACCAAAGGACCAATCCGGTCCACAAATGGCGAGGTAGGGGTCATGGAGAATACCCCTTTCAAATTCTGCCCCAAGTACCTCCACAAGTACGCACAGCGCGACCCACACGACGTGTGCAATCTGTGCCTGCCGAAGGATCATCAAGACAAGGATAGCGATGCCTGCGCAGCGTTCCAGCCGAAAACGCTCAGGACACGTCGAAACCAAAGACAGGCCCACTACGCCACAATGTCGCAGCCGTCGAAGAAACCTTCCATGAGGGACATGGGTTTCTCCAGCGATGAAGAGGAGAATGGGGCTCCAGCAGAATCGACACACGAAGGATCGGACGTCGAAATACTGGAAAAGGACTCCGGAAAAATCCACGCCGGAAAGAGGGCGAAGGAGTCGAAAAAGAAGACGGAGAAGGTAAGACACAAAGATCCGTCGGAACCGAAGGGCCACGATCATAAAACGCCCAAGCCAGCCCCGACGCCGAGCAAAAAGGCGATCGAGGGTCAGCCGCAATCAAAGGAATCCCACTGAACCCATCCAAAGGTTACCGAAGAGGAAAGATCGCAAAAGGCACCGAAGCCACGGGTCGACACTGAACCCACAAAAAAGGGCTCAACATCGCCGAAAAGTAACGTCGATGCCGAAAAGAAAGTCCCCGGCCTCCGACGCCGAGAGGGACCTCTAGGTCGAAAAGAAGAGGAGAAGGCTCAAGGAGGAAATGGCTCTGCTCCTACAAAAGAAAAAAGAATTTGACGCATCATTAAAGGATTTTCGAATCCCGAAAACACCTGCCGTCGAACCAGAGCCGGAAAACGTCGACGCCGAAGAAGCGGAAGACGCCGAGGGTGAGGAAGAAGGGATCTTCGACTCACCACCAACGCCGGAGCCTCTAGGCGAAGACCCCGAGGAATACAGAGATGTCCCGGAGGATGAGGAAAACTCAGAGAACTTCGAGGACACATGGAACGATCTCGACACCGAGCGCCCAGAAGAAGAGATCTGCAGCTACCCTTCGAAAGCATCACCCCCAGATGACATTGCTTTCTACAATGAGGTAGTAAAGAGGGCAGCAAACCAATTTGGGGTTCCCTTGGAAGAAGAAAAAGGGGACACATGTTTCCTGCTGGAAACACTAGCACCTGCTACTAAGGGGACACAATACCTACCCATGTTACCAAGCATCCTGGATCAGGGCAAAGAAGCCTTTAAAGAGCCAGCCTCAAACAAGGGAGTAACTCCCAGAGTGGAGAAAAAATATAAGCCCTCTTCAAAGGACCCAAAGTACATACAAGGAAGTACTATACCGGACTCCATCATTGTAACCACGGCCAGAAGAAGAGCAAACGCAGTCTCCAACACAGGGCCTCCACCAGAGAAGGAAAGTAAAAGGATGGATATGGTGGGGAGAAGGATGGAAAAAGAAGCTGCAACCCAGTGGCGCATTGCCAACTCAAACGCCCTGTTAAACAGATATGGCCACCAACAGTGGGATGAGATTGAAGAGCTCCTAAACAAACTCCCAAAAGAGGACAGAAAGAGAGCAAAATCTATCGTCCAGGAAGGAAAAAATGTGGCTAACACATGCCTAAAGTCAGCCCTAGACGCAGCAGACACTGCAAGCAGGCAAATGTGCACTGGAACAATCCTCAGACGGCATGCCTGGCTCAGAATATCTGGTTTTAAACAAGAGGTCCAAACATCAATAGACCTTTTAACGGAGAAGCTCTGTTTGGGAAGGAAGTAGACGAATCCCTCCAACAAATCAAAAAGGACAATGAAACAGCAAGGGCAATGGGGGCCCTACAACAAAGAGGTTATTTTAAAAGAGGAGGCTTCTCTAACAGGAAAACTACAGGTAGAGGGGGCTTTGGTCAAGGACAACAAATGCCACAGCAATCGCAAGGACAAAACCAAAACCAGCAGTCGGGACAACCGTCTAGCTACCAAGGGTGGCAGCAACAGCAGAAGCAGCCCTTTCGAGGGAGAGGGAATGGCAGAGGAAGAGGCCACTCCTCTAGAGGCAGAGGAAATGGCACAAACTGACTTAATCACAGGGAAAGACCCACACTAGACACCAGTGGGGGGGGGGGGGGAGAATATCCTTTTTGCACAGAGAATGGGAAAGGATTACAACAGACAATTGGATTTTAAATTTAGTAAAATACTGATATTGCATGGAACTCACAAGAACCCCACCAGCAAATCCACCAAAGAAGAGAAAACTAACAGGATCAGAACAAACACTACTAAACGCAGAAATCAAGGATCTATACCTCAAACAGGCAATAGAAAAGGTACCAACACATCAGTGTTACAAAGGGAACTACTCCCTTTACTTTCTAGTTCCAAAACAGGATCCAACCCAAAGGCCAATCTTGGACTTAAGATTCACAAACAAGTTCATACTAACGCAACACTTCAAAATGTGTACACTTCAAGAAATACTCCCGCAAATCCAAAAGGGGGATTATTTGGCAACAATAGATCTAAAGGACGCCTATTTACATATCCCTATGAACAAAAAGCACAGAAAATACCTGCGGTTCCTGCACAACAAGACACACTACCAATTCAAAGTACTTCCGTTTGGCATAAAGTCAGCCCCACGGGTGTTCACAAAGTGTCTAGCCGCAGTGGCGGCACATCTGAGAAGACGCAAGATCCACGTCTACCCCTACCTAGACGATTGGCTAATAAGGAGGCGCAGAAAACAAACATGTCTCAATCATGTTCAAAAGACAATCCAAACTCTACAAAGACTGGGGTTTTCAATAAACCACAAAAAATCGTCAACAACACCAGAAAGAGAAAAGACCTTCCTGGGAGCAAGACTAAACACATTGAACGCCAGGGCTTATCCCACACAAGCCAGGATACAAGCTATCCACCACGAAACAGCCCTCTACCAGAGGGGACAGTCTCTGACAGTGAGGAGGGTGATGAAACTAGTGGGCATGATGGCATCATGTATCTCACTTATCCCTCACGCACGCCTACACATGCGCCCGTTTCAGGAATGGCTCAACAACAGCTGGTCACAGGCCACAGGAAGTTGGGAGGATCTAGTGGTTGTTACACAAAAGGTGCAAGCAGAGACACAATGGTGGGCATCCAACAACATAGCACAGGGGAGACCTTTCAGGGACCCAACTCCATCTGCGACAGTCACGACAGATGCATCCCTCAATGGATGGCGAGCACATCTCAACCAGCTAAAAGTACATGGCCAATGGAGCGAACAGGACTCCACCAAACACATCAATTTCCTAGAGATGAAAACAGTGTTTCTGGCACTCAAGGCATTTCAGAAACATATTCAGAGGAAGACAATTCTAATACAAACAGACAATACAACCACAATGTTCTACCTCAACAAACATGGTGGAACAAGGTCTTTTCCACTGAGCAAACTGGCACAGGAAATTTGGCATTTGGCAATAGCCCAAAAGATCCATCTACAAACAGTACATCTACCAGGAGTAGACAACATCACAGCAGACCAACTGAGCAGACAGAACAACTGCTCGCACAAATGGGAGCTGAAACAGACAGTAATTCAGTACCTATTCAACATCTGGGGAACACCAGTGTTGGACCTGTTTGCGACAATACAGAACAAGAAATGCCGATACTTTGCCTCCAGGTTTCCACACCACCTGTCAAGGGAAAATGCACTTTCACTGAATTGGTCTCAGACATTTGTTTACGCCTTTCCACCAATACCCCTAATGCAAAGAGTGCTTCAAAAGGCAAAGGAGCCAGGAACAAATATGATTCTCATTGCCCCTCATTGGCCAAGACAAACATGGTTCTCCACTCTCCTAGAACTATCCAAAGGAGAAGTGATCAGGATCAAAGGAGAAAAAGACCTGCTGACAATGCAACAGGGCAAAATATTTCACCCGGAACCAGCAACACTGCAACTAGCAGCCTGGCGCCTGAATACATAGAATTTGGTCATCTCAATCTACCGTTAAGAACCATGGAAATACTCAGACGCAAGGAAAAAATGGGAAATGCTATACAGCAAAATGGAAACGATGCACCACATGGTGCATCGCAAACAGGACCAGCTCCATAAAGACACAAGAAACTGTTATCACATATCTTACTCACCTCTTGGACAGCAACATCAACTTTTCAAGCCTTAAGGTGCACCTGGCTGCCATAGTGGCATACACAAGAGGAAGATCATGCAAAAGCTTTTTTTACTAGACCAGTCATAAAAAGATTCCTAGAAGGAGCCAAAAGAATAGCTCCACCAAGAGCTGCACCTGTACCAACATGGAGCTTAAATACCGTACTCTCACAAATGATGAAGAAACCCTTGGAGCCCATGCATGCAGCAGACATCAAACATAGCACCCTAAAGTCAGCCTTTGTCATTGCCATAACATCACTACGCAGAGTAAGTGAATTACAGGCTTTAACAATACAAGAACCCTATTTACAGATCCACAAGGATAAAGTGATCTTGAAAACTAACCCACAATTCTTGCCAAAGGTGGTATCTAAGTATCACTTAAATCAAAACATCCTGCTACCGGTTTTCTTTCAAAACCCAGAAACTAAGGCAGAAAGAAGCCTCCATACCCTGGACATTAGGAGAGCTTTACTATATTACTTGCAAAAAACAGAAAAGATAAGAAAAACAAAACAACTGTTTGTGGCACACTTGCATACCAACACAGGATCTGCGGTCACAAAGGCAACTATTGCAAGATGGATAGTACAAGCTATCCAGGTATGTTATGACAAGGCCAAAAAGGAACTACCAATGCAACCAACGGCGCACTCCACTAGAAAGAAAGGAGCAACGCTAGCATTTATGGCCAATGTACCCATTGATTCCATCTGCGCAGCAGCAACATGGGCATCAGCACACACCTTCACAAAACATTACTGTGTGGATGTACAGATGAATAAGGAAGCTCAGATTGGACAGAGGGTGCTTCAACACCTGTTTGCAAAGTCTTCCTTTCACCACAGCCTCCCCAAGACGGGAGAAACCGCTACATAATCTAATGCACAGCATGTGAATCCAGAAAAGGATTCACGCTGCAAAACGAAATGGTTACTTACCAGTAGGAGTAGTTTTGCACCTTGAAGAATTTTCTGGATTCACATGCGACCCACCCGGTCTCCCCTACAAGGACAACAAACAGATGGGGAAGTAAAGGACTACATCACTGTTTATTAAGACCATCTCAAGGATTACAAACCAAAGAAAGAAACAGAAAAAAGAATCCGAAGATGGCCACCATGCACGTTGACCTCCAGGATACCGTCTGACGTCACCCAGGGGACGTACCTGGCACCAAATGGTGGTCGACAGCAAAAGACAAAGACAATTTCAGACCCAACCACTAGATGGCGGAATAATGCACAGCATGTGAATCCAGAAAATTCTTCAAGCTGCAAAACTACTCCTACTGGTAAGTAACCATTTCGTTCTGTTTCAGTACCCCCCACTTTTTGTCTGGCTTTTGAATGTAGAGTACTGGGTCCCTGCTGTCCAGGTTCCCAGTACAAGTGTTCTTCCCCTAAAAACATGTCCACAATTGGTACTTTTGCCCCTCTGTAAGTACCTAGTAAGTGTTACCCTACGTACCTAGGGCGTGGAGGCCGAAGAGAGTCCACTGGGAACACCTCACTCGGACTATGCCACTGCCCCTGCAGCTGGCATGCCCCTGTTGGGTGAAAATGACCATGTCATCATGGCACACTGCCTGTGTGCCATGCCAGCTAGCACTGCATAAGATATAAGTAAGTCACCCCTCTAGGAGGCCTTACCAGCCCTAAGGCAGGGTGCACTATATCCCCGGTGTGGGCATATCTGCTTAGCAGATATGCCCCTACAGTATTAGGGTCTATTTCCTAATATTGTAAGTGCCAGGGAAGCCATAGAGAGTACATGGACTGGGAACTTGACAACTCTAGTTCCATAGCACCATGATGGCTTCACTGAACCCAGCAGTGTTTTGTACCAAACAGCTTCTTGTAATATTTCCACAGCGGTGCAAGTGTTAAATCTATTTAAACATGTACTCAGAGGGCACCTCAGAGGTGCTCCCTGAAAACCTACCAACCCTGGTGTGGTCTTTGGCTGGCTTTAGGCAGCCTGCCACCACCAGACCTTTTTCTGGATCCCGGGTGGAGAGCCTCTACTCTCTGGGACCAGAAACAATGCACATCCTGGGCAGAGGTGTCAAACCTCCTCCCCCAGGATGGGCCACTGCACGAAGGGGAATCCTAGAAAGGATAGTAGGTGTGCCCACCTTTGCCAACTCCACTCCTCTGGTGGAGGAGTCAACGTTCAGCACACTTTCCAGTCCCCCTCCATCTTGAAGATGAGGGGACACCTCCAATCAGGGCTAGGTCTGTGCCCGCTTCCACAGGAGGGTGGCACAATAGTGGTTGTAGTCACCCCAGGAAAGGTGCCCATTGGCCCTACCTACTACTTCCCTAAAACCCCCCTAAATATAGTATTTAGGAGACTCCCCTAAACTGAGAAACTAAATCTGCGACGTACAAAGAAGGCATCCATGCAAAGAAGACTGAAGATGACTACTGCCTTGGCCCCAGCCCTACCGGCCTTTCTCCAGTTTCTGCGACCCGTCTTGCAGCCAGCGACCTCTGAAAACCTTGGGAGGACTGCTGCCTTTGAAAAAGAGCCCAATCTCCCGTGGACAGCGGACCTGTCCAAGAAGAAACTAACTTCAAGGACCCTGGATCCTGGCGGATCCACGTCTCCTGCCCACTTTGCACCCATCGCCTGAGTCTGAGTGGTTCACCTGTGCAGTGAAGTCTCCTCATCGATCCTGACCTTGTGTCCAGCGTTGGCTGACCTCTCCTGATCTCCACGGCGGCGTCTGCAGTGTGATTCGAGAGGCTCACCCAGACCGCAACTGGCTCCGGTAAGAAGACTCTGACGTTGAAAGGTACCCCTGCACCCGAAGCCCCTGGGCCTTGGTGAGCTGAACCGACGGTGCCCCCACGACCCTCTACATCTCTACTTACCAAGGCTGTTGTTGGTCTTCCTCCTGCAACCTTCGGTGCAACGCCTGCAGCCTGTTTGCCAACCAAAGAATCTCCATAGAAAAACATAAGGGTGCCCGATGCTGATTTTACACCCTGCTCCCGGCCGCCCCTGTGCCACTGGTGATGTATGTTTGGTGCTACTTCGTGGGCCCCCCATGCTGGTGCTAACCCCCAAAGCTTGGCCCCTGAAAACGATCTGCTAACCTGCAAGCAGTGTGGCTCCAGACACCCCCCAGTCTCCATTGAAAAGCATTGGGCCGAACTCCTATTTTGACCTCTGCACCCGGTCGCCCCTCTGCCGCTGGTGGTGCAGTTTTGGTACTCACCTGACCCTTGCTGACTTTTTGTCCTGAAGACTGGAATTGTAAGTGCTTTACTTATGTTTAACCACAATATTATGTTCCCCATAGGATAACATTAACTGTTCTGAAAAGTTTCTAAGAGTCGATTTTCCAAAGTATTTTTATTTTAGAATGCACTTACCTTATTGCAAAGATCTTGGCCTTAAAATAAGATACAAACAAAGTATAATTTTTTTAAATTGGTCTGGATCTCCTTCTTGAGTCGTGTGTCCATTATTGATCACTGTTGTGCAGTAAATGCCTTACACTCCTCTGTGTTAGGCCTAAGGCTGCTCGCCCACACTACCATTAATAGAGCACTGTGGGTTTTACATTGAGCACTGTACACTTTTGGGGAACCCCTGGACTCTGTGCATGGAATTACCACCTGGTGGCAATATCGTATACAGAGCCAGGTTCCTACACAGGGGTTGAAAAAGTCAAACTCCTGTCTCCAAATCTAGATTAGCTCTGAAGCACTTGTGAAGTGAAACGATGAGTGTCTTTGTTTTCTCCATTGCATTGGTATCATTGTGTTAAACTCCAACTAGCTCTTAGCCAGTATGAAACTCAAAGGAGTATGGATACCACTTTAAGTGGGGCATTTTGTATTGGGCCGAGTTGGAATAATAAAATAAGAGGCCTTCTTCCAGTGCTTAATTTGAGCCAGTGGTTTCCGGTGCTCCGCAGTGCCACTTAATTGGTTTCCATGCTCGGCACTGGCACTTAATTGTCAACACTGCACTAATGACACTCTGCCACATTGTGGCGCTGCTCGTCTAATTCAGAGATGAGCATAACAACGGGTGTTTCTGAATACAATACACATTAAAAATTACTAATACCTGCCTCCCCAGCTATTCCTTTTGCTTTGGGGACCTGGAATAATCTGAACTGTCGCACTTGCAGGCGAGAGAGATGGTTAGTAGTTGTTTTGGCAGCGATGACTGGGGCAATGGGTGGTGCTAGCTGCAGCAGCCTCCTGGTCAGAGCTCTGGCACTTATTATTTTACAAATTAAGCACTGCCTTCTTCATCCCCTGCTGTTTAGAACTCAAAGCAGGCGCAGTGCTGGTGAGGCTCTGTGCTCTGGTGACCGCAAATTACTCTGGGGCAAAGTCAGCATACTTCACTGAGGCTGACCCAGATCTGGCTAAATAATAGCTACTGGATCCCCCTGGTTTCCTTCACTAGTTGTTAAAGGTACGTCCTATTTCTTCCCCTTGCCTAACCGTACTCTCTCTCCACTTTCCCACTAACTTATGAACTATGTAACTTATGAAGTCTTTGGTACATATAAGTACACTTGCATAATTGTTCACTTGATTGTTATTCAGATTTTTGTATCCTCACTCTATCTGATCCCCAGTCCTATCCCCCTGAAGCTTCTGTGTAAAAGAATGTGTCCAGCGGAAATGTAGTAAAGAGCCCAAGCAATATGCTGTTATTCACTAGGTAATCTTCCCTTATTTCTCTGCACCTCTTTCATCCCATGCCCATTTTGGTGAGATCTGATGCATACCCTGGGCCACAGCTGAATTAGGTCATGTTGAAGGTCTCACTCATGAGACCCGTTGTTCAGTCTGGAATGCCGCCATTTCAGTGTCTGGCTTTAGAAACTCCTTGTAAACTGAATGCTTGGTATTTGAAATATTGTTAAATATCCACTTAGTTAGCAGTTGCTCCCAAATAATCACAGGAAACTGAATTTAAATACTGATGTTTCTGTGATTAAGATATTCAGCTTTTGTAGTGATCCAACATTCTGCCAAATTGCCATTGTTTTATTAAAATTGAAGAACTCTCTTATCATAGTTTTTTTCTAAAATGGCGTGAGCAGTTGGTTAGGACTTTGCAGAAAGTGATGTTGTCTTGTTTTATGACTACAGTCTCATAATTGTTCTATATTCATTTGAGATTCTTCAATGTGTTCAGTACCTTGTTATATTGCTTTGTGAGTCTGTAGACTGAATGTTATACACGTTTATTTTTTTCTAGATCCAAGTTTCCCAAATCATCATGTATTTGACCAGCGAAATCCACCTCCTCCACATCCTCCACCTCTTCTGAACAGCAACCATTCTATGCCTGCACAAGGTTCACTTTCTTTCAGTCAGTCAGCACCAGGCTTTAATTCCCCAGGGCAGCAGTCTGGGTTTAATCTACAGAATCAACAGCCAAACTTTAGTCCGCAGGGACAGCCTCCTGGTTATAATCTACAGGGTCAGCAGTCCAGCTATAGCCAGCATGGACAGCCTCCTAGGTTTAATCACCAGGGTCAACCACCGGTATTTAATCAGCAAGGACACCAGTCAGGATTTACTCAGCCTGGTCAACAGCCTGGGTTTAATCAACCGGGGCAGCAGCTTGGTTTTGCACAAGGCCAGCAGTCAGGATTTAATCAGATTCAGCCACCAGGGTTTAATCCTTTGGGTCAGCCATGTGGGTTTAATCAGCATGGGCAGCAGTCTGGGGGTAATCAACATGGGCAGCAGTCTGGTTATAATCAACATGGTCCACAGTCTGAGTTTAATCAGCAAGGACAGCAGCCTGGGTACAATCAGCAAGGGCAGCAGTCTGGGTTTCCTAGAGATCGAAATGTACGACCGAGTATCCAATCTCCTGGTGGTTCACTACTTCACTACAACCAGCCAGGAGCAGGAAATGCAAGACCTTTCATTACTCCTAGGCAGCAGTTCCCTCCAAGTCCTGGACAACAGTTTATATCACATGCACAGTCTAACATGCAGGTAAGACTACTTTTGGTGCTGCTGATTTTCATTGTGGCTTTTATCTAAACCTTGAGCTGAAAGTGAACTTCTTTTTCTATCATAATATCATGAATAGAGCCTCAGTAGTGTAAATTTTTGGCCACCAATCTCCACCTAAAAGTACATTGATTAATATTTGTACTTGGACTCTGAGAAGATGATTCATTAGCGTTGAGGATCTTTAACCTCACAACTTGTAAAATAAGTAAATAATAGGTTATAATATGTGGGTAAGTATTTCTTCCTTCTAATTGTGTCTTATCCTTTTTTTTTTTGCTTTACTTCAGCTACTTTTAGAGACTTATTTTTAAGGTACTCTGCTATATGGAGTTGTAGGCTTTGAGATTGGTGGATCAAGAAAGGTATGGGCTTGGGTTACTGTTGCACCTTGTCAAATGGCACCAGCTATCTTCAGTGAGTCCTTCAGTTTAGAGTTATTACTCTCACAGTTTCCATGAAGGTATGAGACAATTGCTTGCCCTAGTTGTGTATATAAAACAAAGCATGTCTTCCTGAAAGAAGTCATTTGTTTGATTAGATTTAGGTGACTAGCTCCTTCATATTAAATAAAATATGTAAGGGATTATTTATGCCACTAATGGGGCTGTAAAATCAAAGGTTTGTAGATTGATACAAAGTCATGAATGCGATATTTCTTTGGCGCTAACCTAGCAGTTTGCAAGAATGATCACATACTAATCATTCATCCACACTGATCTGTGATTTAACATAATTGTGGAGAAAAGAGCTGCCATCATTTGCCTTGCAGAGGGGATGAGATGAAAAAGTAACTAGTTAAACTGTGAAAGTGGTATGTTATCTATTGGATTGGACGTGGAAGAGAAGGGCGAAGAGTGGTACGTTCAGTGATGTGGTTGCGGAGAAGATGAATTCTCTGGCAACTGGATTCTCATGATCTGAGTGTGTCCTTCTCAGAGAAGATATTGGAGGCAGATCTTGCAGTACATTTGGAGATGCCTTGGGCAAGAGGTTCCCCTGAATCCTCTTCGGTTCTGATAGGAAGAATTTAGAGTACAGGTAACTTTTTGCTAGCAAACAGTGAGTGTATTGTTTAAGTTAGACCCCCAGGATGTTGCGGGCTTGATTACCAAATCTGCAGCAGGAAACAAACATTGTGTGACACAGAATTGAGTTTTTGCTGCACTTTATTGTACTCCTATTTATTCCACTTCAGCCTTTAAATTATGGAAGCTATTCTGTCAGAGTATTTCACTTTGACATAGGCGTGTTTAAAATAAATAGGTATGATTTTGCATACATTCCTTTGTGAGACCAATATAAAGAATAGGTCTAGCCAAGGACAACAGTGCATGGCTCATGCACACATCAACTCATGCCCACAGACACATACCCCTGCCAGGAGTGGGTAGTTGGATGACAGGACTCCTGCTGTATGCTTGTCCATCAGGAAGTGGATTGCAGCTTACAGTGGTATACAGGTGGATGGAGAGCAGGTTGCAAAGACTGCTGTTCATATCTTCGGCAGGTGTTATTTTTTTCTTCCTAACTGTCAAGATGGATTAGTGTCGCTGTTTTTGTTTTGTGGCCCTGAGTGGGTTTCAATCTCTATGGTATAGGGGTTTTTCTTCTTTCCACACTTCATGCAAGTAATCATTATTATGGTATTTTGTGCAGATGCACTATTGCCTTGTTCCCTATTCCTCTTATGGCGTTAAATCAGTGTTCCTTACACTGTGGGGAAAAAGGGTTTCTGTTGCAGTACCCCCTCCCCCCCCCACACACACACAGTTGATGCAACTTTGACTGTAGAGTACTGGTCCCTGCTGTCCAGGTTGCCAGTAGCAGTGTTCCCATAGGGACCCCTCACCAAGGCCATGCAAACTGCCACTGCAGCCTGTATCCTTGGGAATGACCACCCAGAGGTTGGTCTGAGTCACAATGCGGTACTGGTCCAGTGCCAGTCCTCACCCAAGGAAGCTAGTGCAGGTAAGCCCCAAAAGAAGAAGCTAAAGAAGTAGTAGTGTACGAAAGGTGGTCAACTGTTAGCCACAGTTCCAGTGAGCCAAGGAGATTCTACACCAGTAGGGGAAAACACCAAAGTTGGCACTGGTGAAGCCCTACTTGACCCACTAAAAGATCTGACTAATCAACAACTGTTCGGCCTGAGTTGGTGGCTCTCAGCTGACAGAAGAGAAAGTGGAAGTAGGGTGCTCACTACCAGATGTGGTGACATCCCCCCCCCCCCCCTTTCCCACTCCCAAACAGCGAACAGGCAACCTGAACCCAAAGAAGCCTGGAAGTTAGCACCTTCACCTGTCCATGAAAAGCTAAAGGTGTGGTTCTGGGCACTGATAGCTGTCAGTGGCCTCTGCTGGGTGTTAGCCTTCATAGCTACACTGTCCTTGGCATGGTGGTCTGACCCCATGACAACTAGCAAGTTAGGCCCCCTGACAGTTTTGGTCATGGTGGGGTTGCTCAGGTTGTCGGTGACCTCTTTGGGTAAGCTGGGTGTTGCCCTAGCTAAGTTAAAATTTGCAGAGGTGGACACCTCTGATCCCAAACTAAAAAGATTGGGTAAAGACATTAGGAACTGCTAGAGGATTATGTATCCACGAGAAGTATTGTTACCAAAGGTAAATAAGTTATCCTGTCGTATAGCCTGTTGGGCTTAAAGCACAAATGAATCAGTACAGATAATAAAATGTACTCACAATTTGTGGGAAAATGGATGATCTGGAAAAATAAGTGCAGACTTTATGCATTAAAGTGTAGTGCAGATAAAGTGCAATCAATGTTTATTTTAAATACTTGCTAACATGAGAGAGATTTTAGATTGAATTGTGTGCCACTGGCCTACACATTACTGGTTGGTTTGGAGCACTTCAAGAAATTCAGTTCGGAGATCTGTGACTGTTGGTAAAGAATGTATCCTTGGACACTGCTGGTTAGTGTTAATAGTGCGTTTATTGTATCAGATTGTTGTGCATATGTTATTTTGTAAAATAGGGATTGTTGTGGGAAGTCAACTAAGACTGGTGATCCCGCTTGCTCTCCTTCGTTGATGTACATTTGAGCACCGTAATAGATCTTCATCCATACCTTGTGCATTGATCTATTTGCAGCAGGAGGATAGCTATTTGCATCAGGAGGATTCGATCAGCACAAATTGTAGGCCTTTAGAGCAGAAGCATTGCAGCATGGTGTGATTGAATGCCATGCACATTGACAAAATGCTTAGTAGAGTCTGATCGAGTGCTGCAGAGAGATCAAGAAGACCTAAAAGTAGGGGCCAGTACGGTCTCTCACATGGAGGAAATTGGCTGTATTTTGATTGGTCTCAGTGTTGCATCATTTTCTGAAGCTAGGTTTGGTTTCCTCAAAGCAGGTTTTTTTCATTGAGTCACTCCTGTAGCTGGTTGAAGACTGTTTTTTGATATTTGTGTCCTGGTTCAAAGCGATCGTGTTTGGGATCGAGGTTAGATTTTTTTCAGTAGTGTTTGGGTATATGCATATTTGAGGACTGGTGAGTGATTCCTTGTACAAGAGAGATGCTGACTGAGAAGGGGCAAGAATGTTCTTGCTAGATTTCTTAGGGTAGTGTATGTAGTGAAGTACTTAGCCAGCTTTGAGGGGGATGAGGATCTTGGCATGGTCCAAGAGATGAGCATTTTCGAGTGGGAGGTAGGATTGAAGAAGTGCATTTCGGAGGATCATTGAAAAGGGATGGCAGTGATGTTTGATATTTGCTGTTTTTGATGTTTTTATGAATGCTTATATTGGTTACCAAAAAATTGATTGATGGAGTTTCACTTGTCACTTGAGTGTTGTGTTAGGTAATCTTGGATTGGTTTGATGCAATGTTTGATACCCGTTGCTTAAAAATGTAATTAAAAAGCTGTCCCCTTAATAATACTTAACTAATTTCCTTTCCTAAATATTATTGATCCGTGATGATATAGTACAGTTGACTAATGAAATTTGAGGATGAAACCAATTGAAGTAACTTGTTGTTTTTTTTATTTAAGGGCCTCTTGCATCATCCACCACCTCCCACACCGCCCCATCATCTTCTTCCAGGTCCCCCACAGCCACTGTTGCCCATTTCATTATCTCCATTCAGACCTCACTTACAGGCTGCACAACAACAACAAAACAGTAATCGAATGCAGTTCCCACAGCGCCAAGGTCATATAAAACCAAGACATGTAAGTATTGTGGGTTCAATATTTTCCTGAGGGAGCTGTCTGGTCTCATTTTCGGTTTAGTGTGTTGTACTTCAGTCTTCTCTTTAGTTTTATATTCAAATAGTTTTTACTTTTTATTTTTTTGTGTGTGTGAGAGGCTGGCCTGGAATATGATGTCCACTAATGTAAGTGGGCACCCACACCAGTCCAGACAACCCTTATGGTGATTTAAGAGATCTTCGACAACCTTAGAAAGCTCTCTAAGTGATAGCTGTGGAGAGCAGCCTTCAGGCTTAGTCCAGAAGGAGTGTAAAGCATCTTGCTTTACCTGAATGCAATCTTATATGTATAGATTAAATGAAAAAGAGCCACACAAGGTATTTATAAAAATATGTATTTATTATATAATACTCTCTTACACGTTTAGATTTCTCCTACCCGGAGATACACACAATACTGGGAAGAGGTGTGGCGCAGCGGCCAGGGCGACTGACTCTGGAACACGGGGGCTCACGGTTCGATCCCCGTCACTGGCGGCAGATCAGCCCAGCACCATGCGACTCTGGGCAATAGCTCGCTTAATCTTCCCGACGGCCCCCAGCGGTTTGACACCCTCGGGTAATTGTTTGCGCTTTACAAATAATGGACATTTACATTTAGAAATCAAGTAAATAGCACAGAATATACAGTGGACCCCAGGGGGGCCAAACCATATACTAAGAAAGTGGTATAACAACCACGACTCGTTTCAAGACAATGTCCAGAGGACGTAGAAGTGCTGGGGACCCAAGGAACCACCCATTGTGAGAGATTAGGAGCCCCACGGAGATAGTGTGCAGTGTGAGAACACGACCGCGTTCTCCGTACAAATCAACATGTAAGTCGCAGTTTCAATTTTAAAGATTAAGGACCCTTCCCAGTGGACCCTGAAGAAACCCTGTGGAAGACAGAAGGTTGGAGAGCCACCCCACAAATGGATACCCTAGTACCCACGTTACCTACACCAGAGAAGCCGTGTGCATAGGTGTGAAGTGGTGTCGGAAACAGCCGTCGAACCCATTGGAGGACCTCAGGAAAGTGCTACTGGAGAAGTAGAAAGTGTCCGGTGGAATCCGAAGGTGGATTCAGGATGAGAAGTACCTGCAAGCAGAGGGGACAGAGTCTGTCACTCATGAGTGACCCGGAGACCTGGAAGACTAATGCCCACCAATGTCTGGTGTTGCAGGAGAGTTGACGGTGACCTTGACTCTGCAGCTGTGAGGACCAGGCGATGCTGTGGAAGACCAGGAGCCGTGCACAAGCTGTCCCACGTCGGATGTCGAGTGCTGAGGGGTCGGTGTCCGTCGGAAGCACCAACAAGCCTTGGCAACTGCAACCAACGTGGAAGTCGAAGAAGGTGCAATGTTGGCACCAGCAAGGTCCAGGGTACTCGCCACCAGCAGGGGCGTCGGGGCAGGCCCCGAGCAATCAGGAGAGCCCAAAAGAAACAAAGGTGCCCCTCAACAGGACCCACAGGCCGGAGGCACTGGAGTCGCAAGAGGACCTCGAGCAGCTCACCAATAGATGCAGACCACGGTGCAAGCAATGCTGTGTGGATGAAGGTTCTTGTCACTGGAGATGCTTGAGGTTGGGGCTGCTTGGAGCCCGAAGATCTTGGTGGAAGGAAGCCAACAAGCCTTTGCAACAGCAAGTCGACGCGGTGCACAGGGGTTTGGTTCCTGCGTCTCCCATGAGGAATACTGGCCTCAAACTTGGTGAGAGGGCAGGGCAGGCCTCGAGAGCTGTGGAGAACCACCACCTGTGTTGTTGAACCTTTCGGAGTCCGTAGGAGTTCAGGATCAGCAGACCGGTCTACTTAGTTGCGGTGCCTGCAGATGCAGGGAAGTGACTCCTTCACTTCACGGGAGATTCCTTCAAGTGTCTTGGATGCCCACAGGCCTTGGGAGGTTCCCGTATGGTGCACAGGCACAGACGATACAGCAGACTGAAAGGGGGACGAAGTCAAGCCCAAACGAAGTCCAGAGTGCCCAGGTGTTACAAGTTGAAGTTGTGTCTGAATTGAATCGTCCCACGACGAATCTAGTGACCCACCCACAGGTAAGCCCTTAAGTACCCTAAGGAAAGGGTTGGGACGATTCAGGGGACCCTCCAGGGGAGGGTTTGGACAGTGGGGAGGATACTCATTTGTCCAGTTTCGCGCCAAAGCGCTGGTTTGAACTGGACTATGCAAGGTGGCACCAAATGTGCCCCTCAAGCAGACTGAGTGGCGCTGGCAAGCGCACCCACCCGACCCTAATACACTAAATCCTGTCTGGGACGTGGTCACACCTTCCTGTGACAGGATACCTATTGTTCTGCCTTCCCCTGCTCGAGCTTGGCTCAGCAGCAGGAGGGCAGAATCGTGTCTCTGGTCGGCAGCAGGCTCACACTTGGAACCAAGCACCCTGCCTTCAGGATTGCAAAGGCCTGCTATAGGGGTGACTTATAGGTTTTAAGTGCAGTGACCCTAGATATAGGAAACCTATATCTTTTGTAAGTGGTTGCAAGCATCAGCTTACACATGCTGCAATGGCAAGCCTGTAGTTAGTTTGAATGGTCTCCCATGGGTGGCTTAATACATGCTTCAGCCCATGGGGGACCTCTGGGGTACCTATGCCCTGGGTACCTTAGTACCATATACTAGGGACTGATAGGGGTACCCCAGTATCCAATCTGGGATGTACCCAAGTACTGAACATAACAATTTAGGGAAAAAAGCAGTGAGACTGGGGTCCTGATCACTGTTCCCAATAAGGTGCGTGCATGCGCGCGGACCTCTGTTAACCAGAGCGCGCAGTGCCATGTGTGGAGCACGCACAAACACAGCACATACCAGGAAACACCCGTTTTTCGCACCGCTCGCTTTTTAAAAGCAGCAGCGCGAAAAATGGGTGTTTCCTGGTTGCGGAGAGCGCCGGAATAGACCAACTTCAACGGAAGACGAGGGAGCGGCAGGTAAGTCTTGCGGCAGCCTGTGGGCACTTGCTTTCTTCTTTTGACTGTAGAGCCCGGCTGCGGGGCATATTGTGTGCTTTTGTTTAAAGTATTCATGTTAATTGCAGCGCCGTCACGAGCTGCGATTAACATGAATACTTTAAACAAAAGCACGCAATCTGCCCACAGCCGCGCTTCAGTAACAAAAGAAATTCAGCAAGTCTACAAACACGGTGTGTAAAGCTCATGCTGTGTTTGTAGACTTGCTGAATTTCTCTTCTTAACAGAGCTGGGCTGCAGGGTGATTGTGTGCCTTTGTTAAAGTTTTCTTGTTAATTGCAGCTCCAGACGGGAGCTGCGATTAACCTGAATACTTTAACAAAGGACCACAAGCACCCCGCAGCTGCGCTCTATTAAGAAAAGAAATGCAGCAACTCTACGAACATGGCGTGTAAGGCACACGCCGTGTTTGAAATCTTGCTGAATTTCTCTTCTTAATAGAGCGCAGCTGCAGGGAGATTGACACTTTTGAAACTTTTCTGTGCTTGGCATAGTGTGCCGCCCGACTGATATTTTCCTGTTTCTGTCGTGGCATCCAGATTTTGAGAATACAACAAGTAACATCATACCTGCAACAAGTCGGACTATTGGCTTTGTAAGTGGTTGCTAGTTGCATGAGATAAATAGCAGCAACTATGGCTTGTATATAATATTGAAAAAGCTTCCACTTAAAGCCCTGGTGACACCACGACAATGTTGCTGGCCCTGAGTTTCAAAAAGAGAAGGGAAGCAAGTGTTAGTGAAGAAAATACTTCCGACAGATGGATCAGTCATTTACACCCTTGCAGCTGCCATCTGCTCAGACCTGCATCTTGGCAAGATTAAAAATCTTGGCAAGGCCTAACCAGCCTTCCACTCTTCTTAGTTCGTTCAGGTGAGCACAGTTACATAGAGCGAGCGTTTAGAAATGATGGCGAAAAAGGCTCCTTATAGAACCCCAATGTCGATATGCAGAGACGCTACTTCTGAAGCATTGCCATACCACACACGCCGTCTTGTCTGACATATCTTTTGTCCTTTTTTCTTCCACTCCCCAGCTGCTCTCTGTCTCCTTCTCTTCTTTTTCCTCTTCCTCATATCTGTCCCGCTCCACGTTTACCCACTTTCCCCTTCTCCTCCATCCCATTCTTGTCTCCATTTCCCTCTCGCTGCCTGTTCTTTGCTTTCTCTCTTACCGGTTTTCCATTCTCCGTTCTCCCTCCCAGTTCTCCAAACCCTCTGGCTGCCTTTCTCTTTCCGTCCCTCTCTTACCAATTTCTCCATTACCCCTTCTCCATTTCTCGTCTTTGCGCCCTGACTTTTTTCCCTCCTTGCTTCCTCTCTTACGCCTTTCTCCGCTACTAAATCCTATTTCTCACTAGTCTCCTCTCCAGTTCCGTCTGGCTGCTATGTTACAATTTTGAAAACACATACCACTATCCCTGAATATTAGATGGATGCACATTTAGAATTTGGACCAGTGTGCCTCTGCAGTGTCGGTGACCTGGCCAAAAAGGACATGAAAAAGCTGAAATTGGATCATAAATCCAAAGCTGTTCTGATCAGGGGCCCCAGAAATAAGTTTGGCCCAGGGCCCTCAAAATCCTTAAGATGTCCCTGTGCATTTGTTAAAGTTTTCATGTTAATAGCAGCACCCATCATGAGCTGCAATTAACACGAAAACCTTAACAAATGCACACAATCACCCTGCAGCCCAGCCCTATTAAGAAAAGAAATGCAGCAACATAGCTGCCAAGGTTTCAAATTGCAATGTGGGACGTTTTCATAATTTCACTGTAATTATTAGTGCCATTTGAACAGTGCCGGCTTTAGTGCTGCTGGCACCTGCTGTGACAATGTTTGTTGGTGCCCCAATGACCACTTCCGCCACGGATACTCTCATTACCAACCTTTAACAGTGCCCTTCAAGTCCATAACCCCTCTCTCTTTCATATTTATTTTGTTTAATAGCGCTACTCATACCAGTGTAAGGTGTTAAGCACTTTACATCGCATACACATTACACAGAGACACTGAATCATAGTGTGTAAATCAATGTATAGGAAATGTTACATCAGACAGAGGAATACAATTTGTAGGAGGCATAAGTCATCCATACTGGTAGACAGTACAGTTTAAAAGTTCTTGGTCTGAAGAAGCATACACAGAATTTAAAACGTAACACCATAGCTTTACTGATAAGAATTGATTTCTACCCAAGTGAAACCTTTTTGCAACATTAGGATAATGAAAGACGGGGGGGAAAATTCATAATGTTCTAATCTATACCTTTCAGTTTGCATGCAGCTCTTTGATAGTTAATAGCTCACTGTTCTATATTAGGATTTAAACGTATAAACTGCAGGTGGAAATGCACTGCCTTTTCAGTTTTTTAAGCAAAAGTTTGGAGTGATGTGTGGCCCTGCTCACACGCGCGGTCTGGTTCCTGGCGCACATAGCCATGGCTGCAGCGCACAGCGACCCTACACTGCCGCCCACAGAGGAAATAAATTAGAGGGAACATTGGTCCTGATTAGCAGGTTCCCAGTCAGACTAGTCAAAAACAGCTAAGCACCAGGCAAAAAGTGGGGGTAACCATAAAAGCAGATCTTACTTTCCTACAATGTGTTTTTGTAAATCACAGGGCAATATTAACATTAGTAGGAATGCTAGCTATGTAAAAGGCTCTTGATTTTTGAAGTGCTTCGTTTCATCTATTTGTAATGATGTCAATATATTGGTCAAGTTTTTATTTCTTGACTATTTCAAAGCACTTGTGTATTTTCCTGTGGGCTAAAGTAACAATTGGATTACCAGTTTACTAGTTATCATTTGTACTTAAATCAAAGACCATGAGCTAAATAGTGAATGCTTTAATACATATTTTCTGATGGATACTTCAGACTTAATATTCCTCCCATTTAGAATCTCCCCCATGTACCAGACTTGAGCCGGAAGTTTTCAAAGCAGTGCCTATAGGTGGCCCTGTGTAGCTCTGCATTTGCCTAGTTCCATCCTGAAAGCGGTGGAGTGAACCGCATTTAATTGCCACGCTTGCTTATCGAGGTTAATTCCTTTCGATATGTGCCTTAGAATATGGATCTGGAGATTCGCTCCCTCTTTTGTTGGTTGACGAATTCTTCCAAATTGCTTTTCCAGTGTGCAAGGGAACAATATCCCCACTGAAGACTATAGGGTCCAAACTTCTGTGATTGTTGTACACAGATGTGGGTGTGGAACCAGCATAAAGTGTGTTTTTAGGTTGAGGTTTACATCCAAGTGGTGCAAAGAATGTGCCCTCAGGCACCCAAAGGCGAACCGGGACAGCAAAGCAAAGCTGTATGTTGCTGAACACCGAAAAAAGGTCCAGATCTTGCATAAGTCCTTCTCCCACTCTAAGTTGAGAACAAGCATAAGTTGCAGTAGGAATCAACCCCACCCCTCTACTCTGCCCAAAAAGAAGTCCTTACTGAGGTTTTGCACAATGGGCCAGCCTCATCTGAGCACTTACCTCCATTTAAGCCTTTTCTGACGCCTGCAGCCTCATTCCGAAGGGTCCCCCCAACCACTACCAGAACCGGTGAGAAGAACCTGACACGAAAGGACCCCCTGCACCCGCAGCTCCCGAGTCCTGAAGTGCCCGACTGATGGTGTCCTTTTGTCCAGCATCTCTTCATCTTCATCCTCCGGTCATGGGTTCCCTTCGTCCAGTCTTCTGGCTCCAGCGTGCAGACTTTTTTTGTGACCGACATCCTCCATTGAAAAGAATTGGGCTCCCTACACCTCCTGAGCACCCTGTCCCGTGCGGCCCCTGCGCCGCTGGTGGTGTGGACTTGGTGCCAACCTGGGACCCCCTTTGCCCTGACCTTAACCCTAGGAGCTTGGCTCCTGAGACAGAGTGGCCTGCCCATGAGCAGTCCCCAACCAAGGTGGCTAACATTGCCACCCTGCACCCGGCCGCTCTAGTGCCGCTAGTGGTGCCCCTTGAGTGCCAACCTGAACCTTGGTTCTACCCTCCACAACTCCAATTCTGAAACCGTTTACTTACCTGCAAACTTAACTCTTCGTTTTTCTCCGTAGGACTGAATGGTGGGTTTTCTCTGAAAATTCATCTGTGTTGAACTGTCTTGTACTGCAACAAAAAGTAACTTAGTGCCTTCACCAGAGTTGACCTATTTCCTAATGTCCTGTGTTGCTTGAACTGTGTTAAGAGTGCGATTCATGCTAAACTAGGAAAGTAATCTCAAAGTAATCTACTGGTAATCTCGTGCTTTTGAACTGTTTTCTCAACTGCAAAAGTAATCTGAATGTTCCTACAAATCGAGTGTTCACTGCATGTTTGAAAAGTAACATTGTATGAAGAGTTTCACTTACCTGCTACTAAGTAAATCTTGGTTCTAGAAATAAAACAACAAAATATCTTTTTATACTAACAATTGGTCTGGATTCAGTCTTTGAGTGTGTGACATCATTTACCTGAGTGTGTACAACAAATGCTTAATTCTACCCTCCTGATAAGCCTGGCTGCTCAATCCCACTACCACAGAAGAGAGTAAGGTATTATCTACTTTAGCCTCTGCTATATCTTTGGGGATCCACTGGACTCTGTGCACACTATACCTTACTTTGGTATAGTATATACAGAGCCAGCTTCCTACACCTGATTACTAGTTAGTCCCCAGTTTATTCTAACACACAATCTTTCAGTTTGGCCGTAGTACGAATGATACTTCCCAATCTTTCCATTCTTTCCACCCGACCCCATCTTCTCCCCAAACTTGTTAAATTTCCTTTTGAAGCATCTACCCTCAAGTCCTGCACAACGTTTTGTCAATGTGTGGAAGCATTTCTAGAGCGCAAACTGTTACTCCAAGGAGTGTCCTGGTGCTAATGCAGAAAAAGACTTGCGAGGGGGTATAGGGATCCATGTCAATTTTTGTGGAATAGCCATATTTTTAGCTTTTTCCGGAATAGAAGGGTAGCTTTGATGCGTCTAAGTTCCAGGGGAAGTTTATTCCATAGAGAGGGGCCTAAGAAGGAAAAGGATATGCCCCTGGTCCTTGCCTTATTGAGCCGCGGAATTTTGGCTAGACAGGTTTGCTGAGCATAAATTTCTAGGGTGAGTGTAGAACCCAATTCTTGCTCGTAAGTAACCAGGGCCTGTCCCATGTAAAGCTTTATGGATGAGGAGTAGGATCTTAAAAGTGATCCTCTTCCTGATCGGAATCCTATGCAGATCACTAAGAAGTCGAGATACATAAGTATTCCGAGGCAGACAGAATATTGTTCGAGCGGCTGTGTTCTGAACCATCTGCAGTTTATCGATCAGGTAGTCAGGCAGGCCCAGATACAATAAATTGCCATAGTCCAATCTTGATGTGATCAGAGCCTGGACCACCCGTTGTCTTGCCGTCAGAGACAGGAGATAAAGGAACTTTCTCAGCATACCTAGTAAGGCAAAACAGGTTTCCCACCACTGCATTGACCTGTGATCGAAACAAGAGTTGTCCATCAAACTTGATACCTACATTTGTGACTGACGTGGTGTGGGTAAATGATGGAGGGAAATCCTTCGGCCAAAAGGTATGCCATGTTTCCTTCGCTCCAAGTCCAAAGAAGAGGAGCTCAGTCTTCCAGGCACTACATTTCAGTTGATTGGAGGAGAGCCATTGGAAAACTTTGGTAAGACAGTTTCTTATTTACTCACCTGGGAATGCTTCATTATTCTTCCAAGAAAACAGTAATTGGGTGTCATCCGCATACAACACAACCTTGGCCCCCAGTGCTTCTGCCAGGCCTGCCACAGGAGAGATAAACATTAAACAGTGTAGGGCTCAGGGCAGAGTCCTGTGGCATGTCAACCTTCAGCTTTCGGGGTTCAGCTGAGAAGGTAGGGCACCAAACCTCTTGTCCTCCCTTTTCGAGAAAGGATGCTAACCAATTCCAGGCCTGTCGTTTAATTCCAACGGACTTGAGACGTGCCAGTAGGGTGTGATGAGGGATAGTGTTGAACGCTGCAGACAGATCCAACATAACCAGCAGCGCCCTGCCTCCTGCATCGAGGCTAAGTCTGATGAAATCGACCACCTCCACCAATACTGTCTCAGTGCTGCAATTGAGGTGGAACCCGGATTGGCTAGTGTGTAGCAGGTTGTTGGTTTCAAGATATAAGGAAAGCTGCTGGTTGATGTGTTTTTCGAGAAATGGGTCTATAAATGGCCGGGTCTGTGGGGTTGGCCTGAGTTTTTTTTTTTTTTTTTTTTAGAAGCGGCACAATTTTAGCCTGTTTCCCTGTTTTGGGAACAGTAGCCGACGGGAGGGAGGTATTGAAAAGATGGTTCACGAGAGGATTGATGGCCTCGGCTCCCCGGGATAGGAGGTTAGCAGGGCACGGATCAGATGGTGAGCCTGATTTAAGGCTCCCTAAAGCTAACCGAGGCTCCTCCAGAGAGACGTGAGGAAAGGTCTCTAGAGAAGTGGTCTTGTCATAGGTGTGAATGTCTTGCTGAATAGTTCCGGGATTTTCCCCTCCCCTGCTCCCGTCGGGAATTGTCACTGCCCCACTAATGCCAGAGGCTCCGTACTCCCCCCTGGGGTGGGGGATGCTGGCTTGAATTTTTGCAATAGTCTCTTGAAAGAAATGAGCCAATTGTTCACACCATTCCATGGTCGGTAGTTGTTGGCCTTTACAGGCTTCTGCGGAGGTGAATGATTTGACAATTTTGAAGATCTCTTTGGCTTAATTACTGGCATTTAAAATTCTGGTCTGAAAAGAAAGTTTTTTTTCTATCTTAATTTGTTTGTGATATTTTCTTAGTGCTGCATTTTACTCAGTTTTGGCAATAGGACAATATGCCATCCTCCATTGTCTCTCCCAGTGCTTGCACTCTAGTTTGCTCTCTTTAAGGGAGTGGTGTAGGAAAGTGCCAGTTTTTGCATGGTTGATGCCCACTTCTTGCCTGATGTTGATGCTCTGACTAAATGTGCCCTGGGTGCCTGCCAATCAGGTACCCAGGGCCTATGTTCTTTCCCTAAAACTGCACTGTTGCAAGCCCAATTGGCATCTCTCTGGTCACATGTAAGTCCCTTGTAAAAGGTACCATCGGTACCAAGGGCACTCTGACCAGGGAAGTCTTCTAAGGACTGCAGCACCTATTGTGCCACCCTTAGAGGCCCTGTACCTCAACACACACACACTGTTGTTGCAGGCTGTGTGTTTTGGTGCAAAGCAAAGTGAAGAGTCGACATGGCTACCTACAATCCACTGTCATGGCATAGGTGTCACCCCCTCTAATTGGGTGCACTATCCCACTGGTGAGGGTTGAGGTGCATGAGCCCTGTACCCCTACAGCGTCTTAAGTCCATTCTTAGACATTTTAAGTGCAGTAAAGCCATAAAGAGTATATGGTCTGGGAGTTTGTCATTACGAACTCCACAGCACCATAATGGCTTTACTGAAATCTGGGAAGTTTGATATCAAACTTCTCAACACATTAAACCCACACTGATGCCAGTGTGGGATTTAATGCCAAATGCACTCAGAGGGCATCTTAGAGATGCCACCTGAAAAACGACCTAACTCTAGTGTCCCTGGTGACTGGCTGCTCGCCAGCTGCCACCCCCAGACATGTTTCTGGACCCCTGGGTCGAGAGCCTCCCGCTCTTGGGTCCTGAAACAAAGCACATCCTGGGTAGAGGTGCCAAGCCTCCTCCCCCAGGATAAGCAGGGTCGACGAAGGGGAAGCTTCAAAGGCTTGCCACCTTTGTGAGCTGACCCAGCCATTTGCTTCTCCCAGCAACTGGCCCCCACCGGTTCTGACCCCCACGCGAGAATCGGCGGGAAAACCGAGATAGGAGGAGAGGTGTGCCCACTTTGCCCACCCCACCCCTCAGATGGGGGAGGAGAGGCGAAGCACAACTCTGTCCCCGCCATCTTGAAGATGGGGTGGCCCAGCCAACCAGAGTGAGGCTTATGCCCCCCTCCCACTGGAGGGTGGCATAATAGGGGGTGTACCCACCCCAGGGAAGGGACCAATTGGTCTCAACCTTTACTGACCTGAAATGCCCCTAAATTTTGTATTTACGGGCAACCCCGACCCTTGCCTCCTCAGACAAAGAAGAAGGACGAAGAGCCGTGCTGAAGGAAGAAGAGGACACCAACTGACTTGACCCCAGCCCTACCGGCCTGTCCCAACCTCGACGTGCTCCAGGGGAATCCCGGTGTGTCCTGCAGCCAGCAGCCCCCCAGAACCCGGAGAACCTGCCCTGCCTTCCCTAAAAAAACTTTGCCTCCCATGAGCACCGGATTTGCTCACCAACAGACTCTGGCTCCGGCCAAATCTGCGAGTCTGCACCACTCTGCACTCGATGCCCACGGCCCGAGTTTGAGCAGCCCAACACCACGAGGAGGTCTCCCCAGGCATCCTGACTGGGAACCAGTGATCCCTGACCTGCTTCAAGCCTCTCGACGATGCCTGCAGCCCCTATCTGGAGGATCCCCCGACCAGAGCCGGTAAGGAAAACCCAACGCCTCAAGACACCCCTGCATCCGACACCCCACGGCCTTGGGTGGCCCAATCGAGGGGGACCAGGCATCCCCCAACTTACCTCTCCAACCGGTGGTCACCTCCTGAAGACCTTCGTGCCCGAGCCTGCAGTGTTTGTTGTGACCGAAGAATCCCCATTGAAACCAACAGAGCACCCGATGCCAATTTAGCACCCTGCACCTGACCGCCCTTGTGGGTGCCCTTATGTGCTAAATCGGATCCCCCTTTGCCCTGAGCTAAACCCTAGGAGCTTTGCTTCCACATGCAAGTGGTGTGCCTGTAAGCTGCCACCAACCTGAGGCCCTCTACCCCCCATTGGATAACATTGGGCCTCAGCACTCTGCCGCTGAGGGTGCTCTTTAAGTGCATCCTTGACCCTGGGGGAACCATGGTTCTAACCCCAGAAACTCAACTCTCAAGACCGATTACTCACCTTTAAACCAATAACCTGATTTTCTCCAATAGGACTGCATTGACTGCTTTTCTGTGGAAATAGTTCTAAGTGTGGAGTTAAAGTGTATGAAAATCTAAGAATCTGTGTGTTCGAGGCATGTGTGCTGTAGATACACATGCTTTGCATACTCCTGCCATCTAGTGTTGGGTCCGGATGTTTGCAAGTTGTTTTTCTTCGAAGAAGTCTTCCAGTCACGAGGTAAGGTGACTCCTCCTTTCGGTGATAGTGCGCATGGGCATCAACTCCATTGCTAGATTGTTTTCTTTCTGCCATCTGGTTCGGACGTGTATTGCGGCGCTCTAATTAGAAACCGTTAATCGGGATCTCTTTGGTGCGCAATTCACTCTACCCTAGTCTGTATTGTTTTCGATCGCGTCTCCACATTTTCATTTTGAAATCTAAGAAAACCTTATCTATATTATCTAAAAAACTCTAACCGCAGCCTTCGGGCATCCCTCTTTCCTCTGCGTCTACTTCAAGAACCAGCGTCCAGCCCTCCACCGATGGAACGGACGCCATTTCAATTCTGTCCTCAATGCCATTCCAAATATCCGCGTACTGACCAGCATAAGGTCTGTAGCCTCTGTTTCTCTCCGGAGCATAAAGTAGACTGCGACACGTGTCAGTTGTTCCGTTCCAAAAAGACTCTGCGGGACCATCGGGATCGATGGAGAGACATGCAGTAACAAAGTATCCAGGACACCCCTGATATCTTCGGTGAGGACATCGAGCAGGAGCAGGAAGAAATGGCAGCGGAGGAAGAAGAGGCCTTCTCCTTCCAGAACTCCGATTCTGAATTGGAGGTCGAACTCGAGTCCCAAGACGTTCCAGCTGGATAGGGTGCCGTGAGTACCAAAGCCCCTTTGCCCACCAAACCCACTCCAACAAAACAAAAGGCTATTGGGCCACCACTGCCAACAGGCAATGGTCGGCACCGAGACTCTGATTCAGACGCCCGGCCTTCTGGCTCGGCACCGAAACAGCAAGTCAAGCCTTCCGGCTCGGGCCTGAGCTGAGATGATACCCCTCTGTTTCCGAAACAACTCGGATCGAAAAAGCAAAAGCAAAAATCCAGCTCGGCACCGAAGATTTCGGCGCCGAAACAAAAAGCCGCTCCCTTAGTCACCGGAGCCGATTTTGGAGAAAATGAAGAAAAAGCTGGATCCTAAACACAATAAGATTCACATAAATCCTGATACTGGACACATAACAGCTAAACCAGTGATGCATTTAAAAAGAAAGGCAGACACTGAATAGAGAATCCCTCTAAAAAAAAAAAGGACTACTAGCCCTATTCATATTCCCCAGACCCTGCCACCTTCTTCACCAAGAAACATTATACCAGATACAGATCCTTTACACATTACACCATCAGGTTCTCCTAACACAAATCCTGATATAGAGAGGATGATGACAATTATAATCAGCCACCGCCAGGTCCAAGGGATGACTATAATATAGATACACCGCAAGATACATAACCTGATCTATATCCAGCAAAACCTTCCCCTCCTGCATATCAGGAATTAATTGCTAAGGCAGCTAATTACCATGGAGGGCCTTTACATAAGGAGGCACTGGAAGATTTCATATTTGAAACCTTGGGAAGCACACATAAAACCACACAAATGTTGGTTATGCTTAAAGGTATGTTAAGGCACACTGATGATATTTTTAAAGACCCAGTTAGAGCGTGTATACCAACACCTAAAGTGGACAAAAAATATAAACCCCCTCCCTCTGACCCAGTTTTCATTAGGGGTCAGTCGCCTTTGGATTCCTTAGTGGTGTCCAATGCCCATAAAAGGGCAAATTCACAAACGGGGGAGGCTCCACCTTCAGATAAAGAATCCAAACTCATAGATGCATCAGGGAAAAGAGTAGCTGCTCAGTCAGCCAACCAAATAGATCAGTCCCTAGACAAAAATGAAAAAGGATACCGAAGTAGCAAAGTCCATGGGAGCACTTCAATCTCCTTCTAACAGAGGTTCCTTTCATCGCTCCTTTTACAGAGGAGGCTCCAAAACTAACACCAACACCCCAGATGCAGCTTTATCGTCATACAATACACAAACACTATCATCCCCCTCTAGTGGGTTCTACAAGGGTGGATATAGAGGAAACAATTTTAAAGGCAGAGGTAGAGCTACACCAACACGTACCTCCCGTTCCTCTAACAAACAGTGACTTGCTACCACTTTCCCCGACCATTTGTCACCTGTTGGGGGAAGATTACAACAGTTTCTTCCCATTTGGCCATCAATAACAACAGTCAGATGGGTTTTTAATATTTTCCAATATGATTGCCTGGAGCTTACTAGCTATCCTCCCAATATTCCACCTCGCATTCACAAACTCTCGCTACAACACCAGCAGCTTCTCAAACAAGAAGTACAAGCTCATCTAACAAAAGGAGCTATAGAGCCAGTTCCATTACAACATCAAAGGTCAGGAGTTTACTCACTTTACTTCCTAATCCCCAAAAAGGACGGGTCTCTACGACCAATCTTAGATCTCAGACCGTTAAATCTATACATACTGTCAGAGCACTTCCATTTGGTCACCCTTCAACAAGTGCTTCCACTTCTACAACAAGGTGACTTTATGTCCACACTAGACTTAAAGGACGCATACTTCCATATTCCTATCCACCCAGCACATCGCAAATATCTCAGATTTGTGATGGCGGGAAAGCACTATCAATTCAAAGTACTTCCATTCTACTGCACCCAGAGTATTCACAAAATGACTAGCAGTAGTAGCAGCTCATCTCAGAAGACAACAAATTCATGTCTTCCCATATTTGGACGATTGGCTCATCAAAGCCAACACACAGTGTCTACAACACACTCAAGATACCATAAACCTTTTCCATCAATTGGGATTTAGTCAATGCACAAAAATCCCATCTTCAACCCTCACAACACCAAGCATATCTGGGAGCAACGCTTAACACTTACAGAGCTCTAGCCTCACCTAATCCAGCCAGAATTCACAACTTTCAAACTTTATTACCACAGTTTCAAAACAACCAATACCGAACAGTGAAGACTTTCATGCAGATATTAGAAATGATGGCATCATGCATTGCAATAGTGCCTCACGCAGGATTACACTTGTCCTCTACAGGAATGCTTAGCACTTCAGTGGAATCAATCACCGGTCAGTTAACAGATCTAGTGTTGGTAGACAGCTGCACTCATCGCTCTCTGCAGTGATGGAACACACAAAAGGGCGGCCTTTCATCAACCCCATTCCACAAGTCGTACTAACAGCAGATGCCTCTCTCACAGGTTGGGGTGCCCATCTCCATCATCTAACAAGCCAAGGTTTATGGGACACCAAACACAGAAGTCTCCACATCAATTACTTGTAGCTTCTAGCAGTTCAACTAGCTCTAAAACACACTAGCTTTAGTTTCAGTAAAGCCATCATGTAGCTGGGGAACTCCGATTTACCAGTACTCGTAATTACATGTACTTAAAATGGCTTCCTCGTTCACTTGCAATATCAAAGAATCGACTTGGACAACAGGGGCATATCTGCTCATGCAGATATGTCCACACATGTAGCATAGTGCACCCTGCCTTAGGGCAGTAAGGCCTGCTGTAGGGGTGACTTACCTATACTGCATGCAGTGTCTGCAAGCATGGCACACAGGAGGCGTGCCATGCCGTGTCTTCACTTTTCTCTGCACCATGTCACTCAGCCTGCAATGGCAGTTTGCATCAGTGTGTGGAAGGGTCCCTTAGGGTGGCATAATGCATGCTGCAGCCCTTAGGGACCCTTTTTAGTACTCTATGCCCTAGGTACCATTTACTAGGGACTTACAGGGGTGCTAAAGGTATTGCCAATTAGGGGAACAGTTGTAAAATTTTAGGGAAAGAGATCTGGCACTAGGGACCTGGATAATGGCAGGAACCCAGTGCACTTATGTCAAAATTCCATTGAATACCAGGCAAAAAGTGGGGGTGACATGTCAATAAGAGGCCTTTACTTACACATGACACATGCCCCTTCTTCGGTGAAGTGACTAATTGGACATATCACAACTCAACGAGCTACTGAGGATGACATTGAATATAGCTGGGAGCTGGAGTCTATTTAAGTGAATCCGAATAATGCCATGTGACGTCTGTGGAGGTTGCTGCAGCCTGGATTTTCAGGAGAATTCATTTATGCAGCAGATCTGATTCATGATTAGTGCATGAGGGATGAACCTTTATGTGCAGTTTGTCTCTTTCTCGACTTACTCTATCCCTCTAAGAGACCACACCTGTTTTGTTAAAAGGGTATTTCTTCTAATGGAAAGCCCCTAATAAGACCCTTGAGCCTGTTTTAGGAAGGCTCGGGCCCTGGTGTTAGGGAAGAGAGCTCTAAAGTGGGATGCAGTGAAAAGGGGTCCCTCGAACCACCCCTCGGGACTTACAGGCCGCAGGAAGCTAAAGCGCTGAAGGGAGGGGGCTGGTGATCCGAGGAGGTTCGGGGAGTTATGATACTGAACTTGTGTAGTGTACAGAAATGTCTGTTAGTGGTGTTTCGTTAATATTATTACATAATTCAGTTGAACTAGAAAGATGAACACCTGAATCATCCCCGCTGTAATTAGAAAGTGACCTTTGCTGTCGCATAGCCCCATCTTGTATGACACAATAGCCGAGGAGCAGTTTAAGTTAGGGAATATGTAGTTTAGCTTCTCAACTTAAATATGGACTCACACAAACCCATATCAGAGGGTCGTTTGCTTTAAAAAAATAAAAAAAATAGAAAAAGAAACACTTTTCTACCCCGGCTGCAATAAAGTAAGGTTTGATGCCGAAGTAACTAAAGCACTTGTGACGGTCAGATTCAACACTGATTTCTGCAGCCGGCACTTAACTCTGTGCTATTTTATTAAGTTAAAAAAATGAATCTGAACTTGCGTACTGTAACTGGTGCTCAAAGCGCTCCTAGGCCAGGTTCTCGCTATCTAATACTGTAAAAATAAGATAAAAATATTTAACATACATCTCCTGAATGGATATTTTTCTCCACCTTTACATCTGTTTCGGAGACATTTGGGGTTTTTGGATTTGCGTCAAAGAAGATCCTAAATTACATCAATTTCTTGGCGATCATGCCATGATACTATCATCTTGCCTACCAGCAGTGACCACAAGACCAATGTCACATAGCAGTAGCTCATGATAACGTCTCATCTGCCGACAGCGCAAGCCCTGTCGCTGCCAGGGGATTTGTGTATAGTAAGGGGCTTGGAGCCCACCCATTGCTTACTGTTTGTTGGCTTCATTGTCACTCTTTGCTGACTCCTTAAAATATTGACAAAGCCAGCAGCTCGCATAGGCGAGACTTATTGGCCTTGCCAATGCTTGTTCTAGTAGAGTAGACACAATGCTGGGTACTTATGAAGGAGGAAGTGGGATTGGTATTGTACTTAGCAAACTTGTGACAAACAACGTTAACCACAACACATTTATTTTAAATACCTCTGCGACAATATTCTTGCCATCTAAGAAGACAAGTTTTCCAAAACATACTATTGAATCACAAGTGCACCACGTTTTCAAAATAACAAATGAATACATATAAAAAATAAAACAGTTTGTTGTTTATCTCTCGCTTGTAAAAGTACGATAGCCAACACTGATTCTTCACAAACCATTACACAAATAATAAAAGGAAAACAATATTAAAGGAGGGAAGAAGTAAAGTTGAATGACCCCTTGTGGGACATAAATGATGTGATTAGAATTTCATTGCTTGCGTTGGAGAGCTGTAATCCGATTTACAGGCTATGGATTTTTTTTTTGCATTTAACAGAGCACGCTGACACAGAATGCAGGAAAACGTAACCAGCCATCACTTCCTCGAAATAGTAATTTGCGTGAGCTTCCTATTGCACCTTCTCACGCCTCTGAAACCACCAGCAACCGGCGAGGATCAGTTCCTGCTGCTCAAGTGAAGCCCATATCCCATGCAACTTCAACTTCGGGTAGGACTGCCCTCGGTGTGAAGAAATTGCAGGGGAAAGTGGCCAAGCAAGTTCAACCAGCAGAGCATCCTAAAACAATAGTTAAACCAGAAGAAAAGGTATGGTTTTAAATAGCATATCTTGCACTTAAAAGGAGAAATATTTTATTTTTTAGATGTCGTTTTTTGTATGTTTTATTTAATGATCAGTTTAGAAATATGTCTTACAATATTAAAGATATAATTGTTCTTTAAATAACGTCTGTACGTACTATCTCATCATTCGCATTTTTGATCACAAATGTGATAAATGAGTGGATACCCTTTCTTTGGCTTCAGTAAACAAATTGTCTTTAGCCATACAACAGCACATAGTATGTTAAAGTTTTCGTTTACGCAGCAGCCAAATTTCTTCTCCCTTCACTTGTTCCAGATATTAGGAAGTCTTATTAAATCATAAGACCCTATACTATTTGCATCTGCTGTTCTGGCACCTGAATTAGTGTGAATGTGTTTTGCAAACTCAGTTGTTGTCAGGCAAGTTCTAGAGAGCAAGGTGATAACCCTTTTTTACAAGGCACAGGATGCGGGTTTGCATCGGAAGACTGTAGATGGCGCTTTAATAGAAAGTGACATACATTTAAGACTTTCATTTAAGACGTGCCAGTTTATAGCAAGTAATAAAGTATTCATCAGCAAGAATAGTGGTGCATTGTAACTTGCATTGTTTTATTGTGTCGCTGCCGACCCTAACCCCTTTTTCACATGAATTTTGCCTAATTAGTAGTTATTAGATTATGTGCAGTTGATTGTAAGGGTTTCTGGTGATTTTGTAAGATTTTTGCAGATTCCTTGAGGCCCATTTTAGCTTTATAATTCATCCTCTTCTTTAACATTGATCCTCATCTTTGTGGTCCGTTTCTTTTTCATCTACAGCTCCTTCATACAGCCTTTCGATACAACAACATTGTGTCAGTGGTTAGGACACATGGGGACAGGAAGTCATACTAACTGGATTACATTCCTTATTGGTATGTAAAATACACAGAGGATTCAGAATCTGACAATGTGCAGTCAGTCAAAAAGCAATGGAATCCATTAAACGTACCATGCTATAGAGGTGGATTCGCCTTGTTGTTGGACACCCTCTGGTACTTGGCTGAAGATGTAACGGCATTGTGGCGCAAAAATCTTACAGAATAACCATATCCACCAGAAACCTGTACAATCAACTGCACATAAAATAATAAGAGTGTTCCATCTGCGCTATGGGCAGAGTACTCAATTCTGGGCCATTGACTTGCATAATAATAGCAACAATTATAACTTGTCATAAATACTGTGCTATAACACATTTTCTACCATTCTTAACACTCTAAATGACAAGGGTTAATATTACGTAATTAATTATAGTCAGTGTATCTACTTTAGAAGAAGGAACGGATGAGTTGCACTTGTGAACTCTAGGTCACATAAGATGACCCTTGTGAGCATATCACTCAAACAGCCATCTTGCTGTCGCACCGCATATATTGTGACTGTATAAGGGCTTTCATATTTGTGGGGTCAATGTCCATGCGAGAGTAGCTCATCCTCTCCAATTTTTTTCTCTCCATACTTAAGCTTGTAATCCTGAATTTATAACTAAGTAAAAGGAACTAGCAGTACCAGAATGAAAAGATAAAAAACTTGGAGCAGATGAGTCCCAAACATGTGACAAGAAATCTTACGTACTCTGCAGTATTGGGGTGCACAACATATATGCAGTTTTTAACAAAAAAGAAAACCTTTTGTAAGCCATTTATTGGGTGGGAAACCTGAGGTTTACAAATCTATCTTATCTAGTTAGTACTCATTGATAATTAGGAGTAGCACATCCAGTCCCCGTGCTTTCTTATTCTGATACTTATTAGGTAAAACTTTCTAAAAAACCAAACTATTGGTACTAAAACATAAGGAAGAAATGAGGACTCCCTCACACCCCCTCTAATTTGATGCCTTGCTCCACGTGCAAGCATAATAATGAATTCTTGAATGAAACCAGGGCAGGGCAGTCTTTAAACATATGGATATCTGAAGCTAGAGCCAGTCCACATTTCTTACAGCAGACTGGTGACCCCTTAGTAAATTTAGAAAGTTTTTGGGGAGAGAAATAAGCCCTATGGATGGTAAAAAGGTGGTTCCTCTTCAGCCAAGCTGGTTTAACTGCCTCATACAAAATCTTACAAGAATTCTGCCAAAGGTCATTGCAGTTATAAGCAGGTAAGGAGTCGCCCCACAGTTCTGTAGCCAAATTGAATTCCCCATCTACAGCTTCAATTAGGGCTTGATACCAAAAGGAGACCTCCTTCTTCCCGGCTGGCCTACTCACAAGCTGATGTTCCAAAAAACAACCTCCTCCTACTGGGTACTTATGAGATAGCTGGGCCAGTGTTGAAAATTACTTGGCCAACATCTTGGGTTACCCTCTGCATATTGACCTTTCTTTGATCATCTTTGGCTTTACATATCAAGTTTCCGGTCCATCCAGATTGCTGCTTTTTTATGCTATTTTGTTGGCTAGAAGACAAATCTGTAAAAGATGGACCGAATCCATGCCTCCTTCCTTTGCGGACTGGCTTTCCTCAGTGTTTGAGGTTTCCAAGTTGGATCTGGCTAGAACCTGCAGCAAGAAGAGGACAGCTTTCTGGGATTTACTGCGAGTGGGTTTGGGCTCAGTGGACAGTGATTAGGGTTTTTTTTTTTTTTTTTTTCTTTTCATCGTGTCCTATGATTATGTTGCCTCAATGCTCTCTTGGTTAAGTCGGGTCACTTCCGGTTCCCTTCGGGAAGTGTCTGGATGATTGCCATCTTGCTCTTGGAGCTATGTAGAAGAGTTATCTCACCCGGTATTCACTGGCACCCATGCACGTTTGATATTAGTAGGTGGGTCCTTTCTTTAACTCCCTACTTTTTCTCTGGGTGCGAAGTGTAGTGAGGTTGGCGGTGAATGAGGACAAAAAAAATAAAAATAATGAATTCTTTCTGTCAGTACTGTGACTTGGCTGGAAATAGGTGTTGAGGTCAAAGGGAGTCTAGCCATATTACCTCAGCCACACCTTTGTCTCCAGGCCCCGCAGCCAACGATGGGAAGCAAAGATGCATACTACCATGTAGCTTCACAAGTGAGCAAATAGATTACGTGATAAGTTAATTCATTTTATATTATAGAGTTGTCTAAAAAGGAGAAAAGAAATTCAAATGAAATGTGAAGAAAATGTGGGTGATGCTACTCATACGGAAGTGAGGGACCAAAGCTACAATAGATCCAGTGTTTAAGATGACCAAGGGGAAAAATGTCCATTCAAAGCATGTAACGTGATGTGTTGTAATTATATAGTTTGAGTTGTATAATTATGCTACTAATTATCATATATATATATATATATATATATATATATATATATATATAACACAAGAAGAAAGCAAAATCGTTTTGGCACCTGATAATTGGTGTTAACCTGCGGAGACATTTCAGTAGAATGCAAACTGGGGGTTACCTACAGTGCTCTGCAGCTGGCTCAGTCACCATCTACTTATTTTTATAATGATTCGATTCTGTGACCTGCAGCTTACACATAAATCTCTGCAATAAGTTCACTAAACACTTTAGCTATTCTAACAGTTTTATTCCATGAGACCTGTAGGATAGACAGATAGTTGCACAAGTTCGTTAATCCCAGAGCTCTCACATTTACCAAACCTGTGCATAAATAGCTCGTCAGTCTGGGATTTTTGTTTTTCATTATGGGACTTATAGTCCTGGTTTTACAGTGGAACACATGAGGCTATAAGTCCGAGAGTGCAAAGAAAAAAAACTTGGCTTAGGTGAGCTACTTATAATTGGACTCAGAAAAGATAATAGCTACGTAGCCTACAAAGCTATTGTCCTGTCTCTAATAAATCAAGCTACACTAGCCCTTTTACTCAGTTTCTATTACCATATCATGAAAGTGGGTTTTAGGCAGTATTACTGTGAGACAAAGTGTCTATGTATGTTTAAGCAGATGGACTGCAGTTGAGTGAGAAACAACACAATAATAAAGCACACATAACTTAATACAATTCAAGCACGAGCTGCTGTGCAACATGTCTTAAATTTAAGGGAAAAAAAGCGCTATGACGCAGCCAGAGTTGACCGCTTCATTTCGCTTTTATGTAGTGATGTTGCACAGCAGCCTGTGCTGCTGTGCAATATGTTACCAAAAAGCTGGCGAGGAGGAGGAAGGAGAGAGCACCCGAAGAGAGAAGGAAAGAAGAAATAGTACCTCCATGATAGCACGAGTAGTGGACAAGCACTAATTAAGTGGAATCAATTTGTGCTTGCTCCATGCGCCAGAGAAGAAACAGTAGGAGACGCCTTGCCTGCACTGTCCAATTTGACGGCAGCAAAGAAGAGGGACACTGAAGTCAAACGAATGGTAAGCAATAGGCGGACTCCAAGCCCTTTTTGTAAACAATAGTGTCTTGCAAGTGAAAGCACATGCTGTGCACGTAGAAAACATCAGGAGTGGCCATCTGTGTGCATGATAGAGCGATTTGAAACTTTCTTTTTCTATATATTCACCCCGAAGCACTTAAGGAAGACTTATAAACGCAGTCCCTTCTTGTGGGTGGAATATGTTTTTACTAATTTATCAGAGGATATGTCTGCATAAAATAGTCTGCATGCTGTAAATGCAGGATCACATAACCAGATTGGCCTTTAGGGAAATGTAGAGATTTCAAAACAAATTGGTCTCTCTTAAAGGTAATTAAGTCTTGACAGAAACAAGTCTGGTTTTAATTTTGTGTGAAAGCTACAGTAATCCAGCAGGAGCAACTCTTCATAGGCGAGACTCCCTGGAATGGGTTGGTAAAAAGGCCTGCTTGCCACTATAAAGGATTTCACTGCCACCAGTCAGTCCTCTGTAGCCAGGCGAGCGGACTGAAGTGTCACTCCGTAGGGAGGATGCACAGGCTGTCCTCCATGCAGACCATATATCCCTGCTCTGGGAATTAATCTGTGCCACAACGCCTCCAGTGCTCACTCTTGGCATGTGTGCTCCGATATGGGACAAAAATCTACAGCTTGTTATGATGGACTCGAGGCATGGAAACTGCAAAATCAATATCGTCATCCTTATTACAAGCATTAACAGTGGAGACATCAAATTTTATAGTAATTTGCCTTTAAATAGAATGTTACAGCGTGTTAGCCATTTGTGATGATAGAGGGCGGTAGTAATCTAGTAATATAAATATCTGATAGAGACTTCTAGCCGCAGATACCTTACCTTTGAATTATCCCCAGGCGCAAGACTGGATCCGGAAATGTTCTACAGCAGTACCTCTGTACGTTGTTAGAGGGCGTCGAGCGACTCCTTAACGACGTAGTCCACCAGATGCGTCGTCGTCACAGTCCATATAAGCCCTACCCTGACATCAGGTTCTTCCTTTCTGCGCGTATCCGGAGAGCGGCACCTCTGGCCAATTTTGCCCTCCCAGGACGAAACAATGTGCTTTTTCTGGTTATCTTCAAGATCCTGTGGACTACAATGTCGACCCCTCATCCTATTTGCATGTGTTGTCTAGGCACACACCCTGACGCTGAACGGTGCGGCTCGTGTTGTCAGCTTCGGTCGTCGGCATTGCAGATGCACCACATGACGCTGTTAGTGGTGCGGTGGCCGTTGGCCCCTGGTCGGTCTTGGTCCTGTTCTTCCTCTGAGAACCGCTCTAGAGCCAGCTCCCAAAGTCCTTCGTCCTTGCTGTTGCCTGGTAAGTTACGCCTTAGGCGGTCGGCGGCGCGATCTTCCCCAACTTTACCCGTACGCGTTATGTCCCTGACTCATCGCGTATTTCTCCGATTTCAGAGTCTGAGCATGCGTCTTCCCACGCCTTCAGGGTTTACCCAGGGCCCAAGCGACTATGGATTAGATGAAAGAATACTATATATCCCTTCATGCCATTTTTGGCTCTCAGCCTTCCTCTGGTGCACTTCTCAGCCCCAAGGAGGTCAGTGAGGCCTTGACTGACTCCAAACAATTGGGACCTCCCTCGGTGTCATCGGGACCCTCCGAACCCATGATGGACTCAGTCTCGGCTCCGGTAGACAGCCCTTGGGGGTTCGCACATGTGATGCCTGTGTTGGATCTTCGACGGCACTGATCATCCCTCCTTTATCTCTCCTACCCAACACCGAGGTGTTTCCCTCTCAACGCCGGTCTACGTCTGGATCAGTGTCAGTGGCGCAGTCCTCTTCAGGCTACCTTCCTCTGCCTTCAGAGGAGCCCCCTGCTATTTTCTCCTTGGCACACATGTATTTTGGTGATGTGGGTGATCACATGACTGAGCCTCCTCCGGAGTTTCACTGGGTTTCTACCCTTGATGATGCTAGTGGCCTTGATTATTCCCCTTCCTCTGTCCTGCTCTCGCCTCGGAGGCTAGCTCGGCTTTTGTTCAGCATTTGCGCAGAGTTGATGTAGTTTTGGGACTGCAACTTCCTTCTGTGGAAGTGGTCATTGATCCCGTACTTAGGGTGCTTCAGCAGGGTCAGCCTAGAACTGAGCCTGCACTTCCCTTCAGTGACACCCTCTTTGACATTCTGGTAAGCCCTTGGGCTAAACCGTTTCAAGGGCCACGGTGGACCAGTCTATAGTTCATAGGGACCATCCTGCCCCTGGAGACCCGATATGCCTTTCTTGTCAGCCTACTCCTTACAGCTTTGTGGTTCAGGCTGCTACAGCCTTCCCCAGCATCAGCGCCGTGTCTGATATCCCACTGGACAGGAAGTCTAAAGGTTTAGATGCTTTTGGTCGACATCTCTTTTCTGCTATCCGCTCCGCTTTACGGTCTCTTAATATGGCTTGTGTTTTGGGCCATTTTTCTCATGTGCTGTGGGATTGGGTCTCGCGCCTTCTCCCCTCTGTCCCTGATGACTCTCGGCACACTCTTACTAAGCTGATCCAAGATGGCTGCCAGACGGCTACATTACTGATTAGTTGTGGCAAGGATACCACAGATTCTGTTGGATGGGCCATGGCCCTTTCGGTAGATCTTCGTCAGCATTCCTGGCTACGTACCTCTGGCTTTTCTGAGGCTGTTCAGTCTGCCTTGGTGGACATAAGTTTTCATGGTCAAAATCTGTTTTGCTCTCAAGCTGACTCCGCTTTAAGCCGTTTTTGGGATAATCGGAGAGGAGTGAAATCTTAATACCCGATTGCCATACCGTCACCGCCCTGCCCCCCACCCCCGCCGTACTCGATCGGGCTGGAAATGGTCTCCTGCCTTCCCTCTTGTGGACTTCTGCCCTCTTTCTTTGTTCTCTTGTTTTCCTTGCGGCCCTGCCTTGTATGCGTGTTGGCATGTGTCTTGGGTGACTAAATTGGCCGGCCTACTTCTTTTATGCCTCTGCATGGCCTGGTTTTCCTCTGCTTCTGCCTTGCGTGAAGCTGCGGTTGGTTTCGCTTTTTGATTGGAGACGTTTCCATTACACCTCCGATATCAACCCCAACGTTTTCTACTGGTCTGGCTGTTGTTTAGATGTGCTTTCTACACTTTTTGGGGGTTTCTGGCTATTTTTCTTCTTTTGTGCTTCTTATACATGGGTTTCTTACCAGTCCACTCTGGGCTGGCTCATACGGTGGTTTGTGATCCCTTTGGATTCTTCCGTGGAGTTTGATCCACTGCTTGCGAGCACGTTTGCAGTTCTGACCCCTCTAGGGGTTCATTTCCTTTGTACTACTAGACATACCCAGTAAGATTTTGTGTAATGCCGGGATCATCCCTCACGTCGTTCCCTGGCTTGTTTGCCGGGCATAGGTTGCCCCGTGCACACGAGGACTTTCTTTTGCTTCTGGCCTTCTTGCTTGTTAGGCTGAGGGGACTGCTTCTCCATCTGTTCCTTCACTCCTTTACACTGGCCCTTGGTGGGACCTCATTTCTGACATTGGTCTTCCCATACTATTTTCTTTTACATTGAGGACTAATTATCTGAAAAGCCTCCCCTCTGTCAGCCCTGTTCAACTCGACTGTTTATCCAGTCCTCCCTTGTGGTCTTTCTTTCTCTATTCTAGCGGGGTTGTTCCTCCCCTGCGGTTTTCTTTTCACTTGTCTCTCGACTACCTAATCATACCCGTCAGTCGGTAGTGCTCTTTCTGTCTGCTCACTTGGTTTTCTGGGTTGTGAGGCTTCTACCTCACCCTCTCTCTTTAGACGGGGCCATGCAGCTGGTTTCCAGCTCGCCGTTGTCTTGCAATCGGCCCATGGCCGCTGTTGTGGCCTTTGTATGTACCCTTCTTGGGCACATTTTATTGTGTCTTTTCTGGATCTATTATTTTCGTGTACACACACACACACACACACACACACACACACACACACACTCACTCACTCACTCACTCACTCACTCACTCACTCACTCACTCACTCACTCTCACACTCTCTCTCTGCGTTGCATAGTCTCAGAGGGCATCCGTCTCTCTCGAAGTGTTTCCTCTACCTCACGTGGTCTCTGGCCGGGATTGTTGTTCTTGATTGCAATGCTCTCTTAAGCTATTGGATGGTGCCCTCCTCATTGTCTACTTCTGTGGCAAGGAGCGTTGACCCAATAGTTTATAGCTATTTTCCTTAGCTTTCCTCCTCAGTCTCTTGGACGGTTGACCTTCCGGGGTGGTGTTGTAGTGCTATTTTAACATGGAGTGTTCTTTCAACTCGTCTTATTCTTCTGCCATGGTGTTTTTCCCATGTTTTTTAAACAGCTGTGGATTCCATTACGTACGGGACTATCCCTGAGTTTTCTGATGGGATGTTTTCATCCTCACCCTGTCTTCCTGGCAAGAGGTCTCACTCTCTCTCCTTTTCTTATGCAGGCCAGATAGCCTAGTCGAGGATCTTTCTTGGAATCTGTTCGCAGACCCTCCTTGGGTATCTCATTTAAAGGTAAGGGATCAGCAGCTAGACATCTCTATTAGATTAATAAGTTACTTACCTTCGGTAATGCCTTATCTGGTAGAGACTTGATCTAGCAGCAGATTCCTTACCGACCCACCCGTCCTCCCCGCTCTGCGAACTGATTCCCCTTTTCTTCCTGATCCCTTCTACGCACCCTCGTGCCTTTCGTTGGTAAATAAAAATAAAAAAAACATTAAAAAATGAAGACAAACCAATTATAAATAATTAATATGTGTCTTTCAAAAAAGAGATTCTTTTTGGAAACACTGTTTCCATTGCAGTTAATGTACGTGGCTCCGCGTTTTAGCACTGAAAGTAGTCACGGAAGAAACGGACATCAGCGCATCAGGAAAAGGCTTATATGGACTCTCACAACATCTTTACGGAGTCGCTCAACGCTCTCTACTGATGCGCAGAGTTACTGCTGCAGAAAGTTTCCAGATCCAGTCTGGCGCCTGGGGATAATTCAAAGGTAAGGAATCTGTGGCCAGATGTAGACTCTACCAGATGAGGCTTTACCAAAGCTAAGTAACTTATTCGTTTCTACATGTTCTTGCCCTGGCTTTGTTGGGCTATTAGCATAATTGGGTCAAAGTCAAGCCAGCAGTAAAAGTAATTTATTCCCCAAGGAATATCATGTAATACAAGGTAGTGAGTTTGGGTCAGCTCGATCACTACTGGGTCTTCAGTGTATTCTAAATCTTTGATCCAGTCTATGGTGGTCTATCACAGTTACATTTTCTAATGGATTCTTCTAAACCCCAATTCCTCACCTTATAATGCTCCCAGGTGCCAGACTGGATCCAGAAAACTTTCACCAGCAATGCTCCTGCACACCTCTTGGTGGAACCGCATCTAAGCCCCACCTCGTGTGCTGACGTCGGATCCTTTATTCACGCGCCTTCTGAATGCGGATTCAAAGTTATCTCAATTTTATCAGCCTTCCTTCTAAAAGAGAACAAAATCAAGAGTGCTAGGTAAACAACTCTGTCCCCTCCTAAAATTACAGGTTTCGAGCCATAACTGTAATAAACAGATGTTGGTCATGGACCCGCACATTGTAGACTTGGGACACAATCCAGTGGTGTGACCGGTGTGCCCTCGTGCACCGAAGGTGGTCCAGGACCGAGAAGCAGAGCTGTATGTTGCCGAACAGAAATAGTAGTCATGGGCCTTTCGAAAGTCCTGCTTCTAGTTTAGGTCTCAGACTCGCTCACGAGGTCACTCCCATGAGAGCTTCAGCTTCTCGATTGAAGGCCTCTGGTAAGTCAAATCGAAGTCCAAATGTAGGCACAAGAAAGAAATACAGGAATCAACCCCATCCCGTCACTCAGTCCAAAGAGAAGAAGCAAGAACGTCACAATGTTAGTTTATTTCCTTCTAAATCTCCAGTTGAGCAGATTCCGCAGTTGTTCCTAATGCACCCTGAATTCCTGGGGCCAACAAAGACACGACAACAAATTCGGCGCACTTACGGAAGCTATGCTGCATTTATTTGGGGTTATTCCGGCTCCCTGTGGCATGCCTTGGGGCTCCAAAGATCCACAGGGGCCGTCAGTCTGGCTACTACCGGCAGATCCATCCTCTGCAACTTTTGACCCCTTTAGTTACAAGGTCTGTACCGGCTCTGGTATAGACATTTATCACTGCTCCCCAACCTATGCCGATCCATTCCTTGTCGACAACAGTACTGACATCGCCAGCTGAGCCCGATCCCGACTGATGTTGCGCTATGAAATTACTAAAGCACAAAGGATCGCTATACAGCCCGGCTCTGGTCCTATGCCTCTACTAATGTGGACGCCCCACAAAAGGCTCCATTTTCTTTTTGGCTCCACTTCTGACCAAAGCTTGCCCCATCCCCGAGAACGGTGGAGAAGAGGATGATTTACCCACTCGTTATGACAATTTTTACAAGGACTTAAGAGGTCCATGGCCTTGATACTTTCCCTAATACAATCTTGCTATTTGGACCTTCAGTGGAAGAGTGTATCATGCTCATTGGTAATCCGGTGAGCAGCTGCGATCATGGACCTACAGCTGCAATCTGTTGATGTTAAGACAAGAAATCTTACAGCCTGTGCTTACTACATCAGGACGCTTGCTCCCTTTCAGTGGGGCCCTGCCTGACACCTTAATGGACAATTGGTGAATGCTCCATTCTTGTCCACCAGTGAGTAGGCAGGTGGCCAGACGTATCAGACCAGCACCTGTGACCCTGATTTTCTCACTAGACATTCTACTTCAGAGAGTCTTTTTTCAAGCTTCAACCAGCAATGTGAATCCCTATTCATTTTCCATGACTCCTCCAGGTACAGAGACTAAGGGGATTGAGACATTTGGAAAACATACGTTCTCTTCGTCTAGCCTGGCACTGAGATTGGTAAATGCAGTCTGCTTATTGTGCCAATATACACATGCCCTCTAGGACATAGGCAGTGATATCTGGCTGGCGGTCCCGGGAGACCGGAAGGGCTTCACTGTCTAAAACCATTCAGGATTGTCAAGATGGAACCAAATTTTTGCTTTGTGTTGGATACTGCTGATTGTCTGGGAATTGCAGTTGGCACCAATGTGGTACTCCACCACCATGCTTGATGCACGCCACAGGATTTTCTGCAGACTTAAAGGCCCCCCTTCCGAATAGGCCTTTGATGTCTTTTGCCTGCTTGGCACAAAAGCTGATTTTGCCTTGGAATGTTTAAAGGAACCAGAACGCTACCTTGGTCTTTTTTACCGCTGTCACAGTTTCTTCACCTGTTTAAGATATTCTGAGGCTACTCTAAGGGGCTTGTGTTTAGGCAACGTCAGCCAGCCACTGCTGCAATCACCCCAGTCCTTTTGCGGTCGAGGGCATAGATCTAGCAGGCAGTGTGCAGGCCTAAAAGGGCTTCAGTCCTCCCAGTCCCCTTCTCCTGCAGTAACAGTCACCTAGTCACTTTAGCTTGCTGTTAGTGGTGCACAACCACCGTTTTGGAGGCAGGATTCAGCATTTTCAACTGGGGTGTTGATTCATCACGTCCAACAGATGGATAATTCAAATCGTTCACCATGTCTATGCCCTACACGTTCTTTTTGTTCCATCAACCCTTCTCCCCATAACAAAGTGAATTTCAGGGAAGCACCTCTCCACCTTTGTGTAAGAGATGCCAGTTTTACATTCCAAAAGAGTTATCTAGAAGGTTCCAGATTCGGAAATAGGGGAGGGTTGCTAAAATTTCCTTGTTCCAAAGGAGGATAAGGAGCCTTCAACCCATCTTGGACCTTTGACCTCTAAATGCCTTTATGTGGAAGAACAAATTCAAAATGCTCATACTGGCCCAGATTCTGTCTGCCTTGGACCCAACCAATTGTATGATGTTGTGCACTGCGTGTATTTTCGTGTACCTGTGCTGCAATCCTACAGATGTTACCTGTTGATCAAGGTAGGCCAGTAAAATTTTCAGTTACCCATCTTCCCTTTCAGCTTCATCAGTATCCCCCGGGTGTTCCTGAAAGTGATGGCAGTGGCCGCTGTCCATCTTTGGAGGTCAGAAATACCAGTTATCCCCTATTTCAACAACTGACTGTTGAATGCCAGCTCGTCATAATCAGTCGTAGACCACCTACAGACGACTACGAGCCTCCTGGCATCTTCTGGTGGATACTTCTAAGCATAGTTTCCTCACCTTGTGAATAATCCCTAGGGGTCATACTGGATCTGGTAACTTTTATAACAGTTCTCCTGTGCACCACTAGCTGGCATCATGCTCCGCCCCAACTTCGTTCCACGCCAGAAGTAATGAACGGAGCCACATATAAGCGCCATCCATGCTCGCTGATGTGCATTCCTTTCTTTCTGTGCTCTCAGATGTTCATCTGGACGTTCTCCCTTGTCCTTGACAAGCTTTTTTGCGACAAAATTTAATACAGTGTGCAAGGGAAATGTCACTACTAAAATAATAGGGTTTAAATCGGGGTCGGACTACAACTCCAAAGCCCGTGGGGACTAAGCACATATGAACCTGAAGGGCATACATGACGATGAAGTCAAACTCTACGTCACCGGACACAAGGAGACTACGCGCCCTGACTGGTCGAAGGAAGGTTCTGTTTCTGTGGCAGGTTGTTGTGGTCAAAGTGAAAACCACAAACAATTTAAGCAGGAAACATCCCTTTCCGTCATTCTGAAACTCCAGAGATGATGCCAGGGTGTCAGCATGCCTCCTGGTTTTCTTCCAATCTTCTGCGGGCTGATTCAGAGTCTGATCGCGACACACCCTGAATTTCCAAAAATCTTGGCGACATTGCACCAAGTAGAAGCCTTCAGAGTTATGCTGCAGGTTTTTGGCACTTTACTGGTTTCCTCTTGCGTACCTTCAGGCCCCAAGGAGCCGTAGGGTGCTTCAGTCATACTTCCATGAGTCCGCCCTTGTCTCCTTCTGTTCACCTTCTAATCTTATCGGGTTCAGCACCAACTCTGGTGCCCCCTTTGGCACCATCCCCTTCACCTGGCTTGCTCGCATCTATTCCGGATGAGATTATGCACACAAAATATTTTCTCACTTTCACGGATCAAAGGATTCATGGAAGGAGCGAAAAGGTGTGTCCGTGCGAGGGAGGTACCTCCTATGCAGTGTAATTTAAGCCTAGTGTTGGCATAATTTATGGAAGCAAACACAAGGAGATGATGGACGGAGTGCTGAAACTTTTCAGACACTCACCCCCAGTCACAGATCTGGGTTGAATCCATCATCATTCTTTAGCTCACTTTGCTACCTCAGTCTTGACCCTGTGCCTCATGGGAACAGACCAGGCCTAACTGCCAAGCCAGGTCCTCCCTGGACCGGAAACAAGCATCCTGGGACCGGTTTCGGGGTAACACCCCTCATCAGCCAGGCTAGCTTGAATCCAGTGGCAAAGTGAGCAAGGGACCCACGTCTGGGCATACCCTGCCAACTAAGGGCGAACAAAGCAAACACAAGGAGATGATGGACGTAGTGCTGAAACTTTTCAGACATTCACCCCCAGTAACAGATCTGGGTTGAATCCATCAATATTCTTTAGCTCACTTCGCCACTCTAGTTTGGACCTAGCCATATGCAAATCATGCTTGACCCTGTGCCTCATGGGAACAGTCCAGACCGAACTGCCAAGCCAGGTCCTCCCTGGACCAGAAACAAGCATCCTGGGACCGGTTTCGGGGTAACACCCCTCATCAGCCAGGCTAGCTTGAATCCAGTGGCAAAGTGAGCAAGGGACCCACGTATGGGCATACCCTGCCAACTCTGTCCATCTCCTTGTGTTTGCTTTGTTGGCCCTTAGTTGGCTTGTTTCCGGTTCAGGGAAGACCTGGCATGGCAGTTCGGGCTGGACTGTTCCCATGAGGCACAGGGTCAAGTCTGATTTGCATATAGCTGGGTCTGAACTGAGGTGGAGAAGTGAGCTACAGAACGAGGATGGATTCAACTCAGATCTGTGACTGGGGTGAGAGTCTGAAAAGTTTCAGTGCTCCGTCCATCATCTCCTTGTATTTGCTTTGTTCGCCCTAAGTTGGCAGGGTATGCCCAGATGTGGGTCCCTTGCTCACTTTGCCACTGGATTCAAGCTAGCCTGGATGATGAGGGGTGTTACCCCGAAACCGGTCCCAGGATGCTTGTTTCTGGATCAGGTAAGACCTGGCTTGGCCGTTGGGCTGGACTGTTCCCATGAGGCACAGGGTCAAGACTGATTTGCATATAGCTGGGTCTGAACTGAGGTGGCGAAGTGAGCTAAAGAACGATGAAGGATTCAACCCAGATCTGTGACTCGGGGTGAGTGTCTGAAAAGTTTCAGCGCTCCGTCCATCATCTCCTTGTGTTTGCATAATTTATGGAAGCACCTTTTAAACCAATGCATAAGGCCATATTCAGGCATTTTACATTGAAAGTGGTGTTCCTAGTAGCAATGACATCACTGAGAGGAGTCAGTGAGATTCAAGCACTAACGGTACAGGAACCATAAATATCGATCACAAGGGTAGGGTAATAATAAGGACACATCCAAAATTCCTACAAAGGGCTGTGATGGCCTTTATGGCCAACTTCTACATACATGAAATATGCAAGGCAGCCACATAAGCATACTTTCACAGAACATTACTTTGTGGGTTTACACTCGCACAAAGAGTTTGAAGTGGGTTAGGCTGTGCTGAAGGACATTTTTGCCACTCCTTTGGCTCACCACCATAAGGTGGGTAATACCTCTGCAAAATCCGTGCAAAGCAGGTGAATCTAGAAGAGATTACCTGCTGCAAAACAATCCAGTTACTTGCAATTAAGGTTTTGCAGCTTGGAAGTCTTCTAGATTCACATGTGTCCCATTGCATGAGGTTCATGGAAGGGAGGGGAAAAAAGAATCTAAGATGGTGGGCTCGCTCATGGGTTTGGGTGATTACTGTTGGCACTGTATACTGGCCCTGCCTATATTGACTCAAAATAAGTGCCAGGGCCATGACCAGGAGGCCACTGCCGCTTGCACCACCCATTCCCCCTTTATAACTGCCAGTGATCGTTCCAAAGCAACTACTAACCATCTCTCACCTGCAAATGCGACAGTTCCGATTATTCCAGGTCCCTAAATCTAAAGGAATGGCTGGCTTAGGCAGGTATTAGTACTTTTTAATGTATTTTGTATTCATATACAACCGTTCTGCTCATCTCTAAATTAGATGAGCAGCACCACCATCTTGCAGAGTGTCATAAGTGTGGTGGTGACAATTAAGTGCTGGTGCCGAGCACTGCAAATCACAGGCTCAAATTAAGCACTGCTCCCACTCACAAGCTAACAGGTTCGAACAAAACAAAGACAATTCAGGACCCAACCACTAGATTGCGGGATAGTCCAAACGTGAATCTAGAAGAGCTTCAAGCTCCAATGCCATATTTACAGATAAGTAACTGGTTACTTTTCTCGCGGACAGAGATTTTGCTTGTGAACTTTTGAATCTTGCTGTACACAGCTAGAACTGCGGAAACGTAAATCAGACCAATTGGCTGTATGAGCACTTGTTAGGTGTTCCTAATAGCTGATTAATCCCAAAATATAAAAATTACTAAATATAACGTAGCATCTTAATAATGGTTTTATCAGATATTTTTATCTGTCAAAATAATTTTGTTTTCCTACTTATTTTATTACATGATTTGAAGTGTTCCTTTTTATGTTTACTTTAAGGTAGTGATGTTATGTTTTTTTTGTTGATGCACAGCGATTAGTCAACCGTCAGTTATGTGTGCTGTTTAATGCAAAATCCTTGCTAGCTTCTGAAAAGGTAATTAGGTGTTGGTGTCCTTTCCTTGAGGATTTCAAATTATTAAAACCATCTGCAGAGGGTATTAAGCACTGTTAATTGCTTGTCTTGTAATCGAAGACTCTAGCCTTTGGCAAGGGCACATAATGAATGTAAGGGTGATAATAGCTGTTAATCCCTGGCAGCATGTGGGCAGAACGTTTACAGCCTTCCATTTTGCTAATCTCCCAAACCATGCTTAAAATTAAGCTCATTGTCTTGTCTGCTTCATCTTCTACTAAAGCTAAATACAGGTAAATAATAGTGCAATCCCTTCTAAGCATTCTGACTTATCCTATAATATTGGGTACTGATTCTGTTCATAAAAGTTCACATCATCAAGTCATGTTTGAACCCTTTTGCTGTCTTTTGGAGATACGTTTCAGCAGAATTGCTAAAAGTGTGGAAAGATGATTTTTTTCCACCGTGTGCTGGCGGTCCTGGTGCCAGAATAACGAATAGCTTTCTTTAGGTGTTCTTAATATTCCATCAAAGCGCTTGCCACCGGTTTGATTCTAAAGAGTGCCGGAGTTCAAGGTCAACGAGAGTGACTCGTGGTGTTCATTATAAGCAATTATTGTGTGACAAATGAGTTTTGAAACCCGGTGGTAAATTCTGTACTCAAAATCAATACTTCTAATCAGCCCCTTTCAGGTCACTTACCTTTTGTTACTTTGTCAGAGAAGAGCCAGATAAAGCCTGTCTGTCAGCAGGGCGCTTCTACATTGTTAGTTTTTTTCTGTATAAAGCATTGTTTGTTATCGCTAGTTAAAGTAATGGGTATTTTAGATTGGTTTTAGAATTTAGGAATAGACTGCTCATTAAACCTTTTTACTTTCAATGATTGCATTGAATTTTACTCTTCCCTTTAGTTAGCATGGCGTGTTTTTAGACAGTCCTACTGTTGAAAACTATAGCTGATTGAGCTGTTAACATACAAAATGTTTAGATGCTTGAAGGGAAGAAAAAATAATATTCGATGGTGATGTATTTAAACAATGTAAACATTTGTCCTGTCCGTGTTCTGTAGCTTGTTGATCATGGCATAGTGCTTGCAGATGAATACCAGCATATCATTAAAATGAGTCTTTTGTGTTTGCTGGTGCTATCTTGTTGTGTTTTTTTTCATACCATCTGATATTTTCGTGATACCACTTTCCAGTATGAATGTATAGTACATTTTCATGAGTTCCTCGGTGATGCCCAGCTCTAGTAGACTTAATGGCAAACCTTTACAGAACATCTCTATCATTCTGGATGTTTATTTCCACCTCCAGATCATTTATTACAGCGAGGAAGAAGGCATTGATTGTGACTAGTGCTGCACAACTAGAGATAAGGCAGCCCTGAAAAGGAGCAGGGAGTGCCTAAACATATATCCCAGCTGGTTTTCATTTGTTGGCTACTTTATTCCCATATATGTTCTCCTTGCATCCTTACAAACTTGTTAAAAATAGCCTTGCCTTGATTCCAGTATTAGCAAATTCCTTTAACCAGACACCTGACTGGATCTGGAATTTTTGTCTAGTCACCATTTCTAGATGAGCCCTTTAGCATTTTTACTGGTGCTTCACTACTAGAGTTGAAGTGACACAATGGAGCATATATATGGTGCTTGAGCTCTGCTGATGTCCGTTCTTCTTTTTTTTACCTTTCTTTTCACTTCTTCTCGTACATGGGCCCTGGAGCTGCTGAGGTTTTCTCTGATCACTTTTTTACTGACCATTACTCATGGTTCCCTGGAAATTTCAGTGTATCCGGATGCCATAGTTCCCGCTCTGGGCACAGTACAGAAGTAATAAAAATTTCGAACCCCCCCCTCCCCCAAGAAAACTCCTCCCCGCTATGATGTTTGTTAGCTGCTCAAGATCTCATATCAGTGCTGTTTCGCTCCTCTCTTTTGCCTGCCACACACTGACTCAGCGAAAGCCTAGGCCTTGTTTATTTTTGCCATGTTGGTGTATCCTTGTAGCTTTTTCCACTCCGTTGCACTCCCTTGTTTGAGTGCTCCCAGTCTTCTACATGCCCAATGGATTACTTAATTGCGTTTTACTTTGTGATACTTTTAGAGAAGCTTATTAAGCCTTTTAATATTACCTTCGCAAAAGGAGTTTTAAACATTTGTCCTTTTTTTGCATAAATATATGTTTGAGGCGTGTGTGCTGTAGATCACATGCTTTGCATACTCCTGCCATCTAGTGTTGGGTCCGGATGTTTGCAAGTTGTTTTTCTTTAAAGAAGTCTTTCCAGTCACGAGGTAAGGTGACTCCTCCTTTCTATAACAACGTGCATGGGCATCGACTCCATTGTTAGATTGTTTTTTTCCGCCATCGGGTTCAGACGTGAATTGCTGCGCTCTGGTTCGAAGCCGTTCTTCGGGTTCCCCTCGGTGTGCAATCCACTCTTCCCTCGACGGTATTGTTTTCGTACGCATATCCCACTTCTCTGCATATAGTATTGGTCGAAGAAAAACTTCAATTTTGATCGGGAAACTCGTGGAAGTCCATTGGGTCTGACCGCGTCGGTCCACCTCGCATTCGATGGAACAGACTCCATTCAAATTCTGTCCTCTGTGCCACGCGAAGTACCCACGCACCGACTCGCACGAAGTGTGCAACTTGTGCTTGTCCCCCGAGCACAACGAACAGGACTGCGACGCGCGCAGATCGTTTCGCTCCAAAAAGACTCTCCGCGATCGTCAGGCTTGACGTCGTGAAATGCAGAGCCAGAAGGTCGAATATGCGCCGGACATCTTCGGCGAAGATTCCGAGCAGGAGGAATTCGACGCACAAGGTTCCGAAGAGGAGATGGAGGAGCAGCCCATCTCTGTGCCTGAAACTGACTCAGAGATAGAAGAGGACTTACCATTGGGCCAAGGTCAAGGTCCCGTGAGTACAGAACACCCCTTGCCCCAAAATCCAAATCCTATCAAACATAAGGCTTCGGTGCCACCCCTACCTTCGGGTCACAGTCGGCACCAAGACGATGTTTCTAACACCCCGCCTTCGGGTCCGGCACCGAAACAAGTAGTCAAGCCTTCCGGCTCGGGACCGAGTCGACCTAAAACGGGGTTGGAACTGAAACCAGGGAGCTCAAAGCCGAAACACGCTTAGGAGGCGAAACCTTCGACGTCCAAATCCAAAGTGTCTTCGGAGCCGAAACCTTCCGCACCGAAAGGGCAATATATTCCGGTACAGAAGTCGTCGGTGCCGAAATCGAAAGACGTTCCTCCTAGAACACAGGATCAGATTTTTGACTTCCCACTTCCCAAAACAGATCCTAGACAAAAAGAACTGTACATCAAGCCAGATCCAGGACGTCTGCTCACTAAACTGCCTCAAAAGCATAAACCAGAGTCTGAGGGCATTCCATATACAATTCCACTGAAGAAGAAGAATACTGAGACTAATCCTTCTCCACCTCTTCCAATACGTTCCCCCTACTCCACCACCACCTTCTCCACCACCACCTTCTCCACCACCACCTTCTCCTACACTAGAGCCACTGCCTACTACACCGCAGGACTCTCCACCCTCAAAGCCTGATGATTATCATGAAGATAATTTAGATGATGTAGATGAGGAAGATAATCCATTACCAGTAGACCCCTGGAGGGATTACGAATTTTGATCAGCCGGCGGATAATCCAGATCTTTACCCTGCAAAGCTTTCCCCTCCTGATGATAATGTAGGGTATTTAGAACTGTTGGCTAGAGCTGCACAGTACCATGGAGTAAAATTGCACAAAGAATCACTTGAGGAAGATTTCTTATTTGAAACATTAGGCAGCACACACAGGTCTACCCAGTCTCTCCCCATGCTTAAGGACATGATGAGACATGTAGATTATATATTTAAAGACCCTGTCAGAGCTCGAATTCTCACTCCTAGAATAGACAAAAAGTACAAACCAGCTCCATCTGATCCAGTATACATTAAAGGACAGTTGCCTTTAGACTCCCTACTGGTTTCTAACGCTCGTAAAAGGGGTAATTCACAAACCTCTGGAGATGCTCCCCCTCCAGACAAAGAATCAGCTGCTAGATGCTTCTGGTAAGAGAGTAGCTGCCCAAGCTGCAAATCACTGGCGTATTGCTAACACCAAAGCCCTTTTAGGCAGATATGATAGAGCTCACTGGGATGAAATGGAGCAACTGCTCCAATATCTCCCAGATGAAGACAAGGCTAAAGCACAAGATTTAGTGCAAGAAGGGAAGCTCATCTCCAATTCATCAATTAGATGCGGCTGACACTGCAGCCACAGAAATTAATACCAGTGTGTTACTCAGGAGACGCGCTTGGTTAAGAATTTCTGCTTTCAAACCAGAAGTTCAACAGTTTATTCTAAATACTCCATTTGATAAGCAACACCTTTTCGGACCTGAAGTAGATCTGGCCTTAGAAAAGATGAAAAAAGATACGGAGGTAGGCAAATCTATGGGAGCATTGCAGTCTTCTAACTGTGGTTCTTTTCCTCGCTCCTTTTACCGCTGTCTCTCCAAAAATACATCTTCGGACACCAATAGTTCCTTGTATAAAGGAAACAATCAGTCCTCCTCCACAAGAGGTTTCTTCAGAGGAAGATATAGAGGAAACAACGGTAAAGGCAGTAAACAGTCACATACCCATCACCCCTGATCATTCAACACCTGTCGGGGGTGTCTTTAACAGTTCCTTCCCATTTGGCAGTCAATAACAACAGACAAATGGGTGTTAGGAATTATCCAAAATGGTTATTGCCTGGAGCTTATCAACAATCCTTCAAACATTCCACCTCGTGTTCACAAAATGTCACCAGAACATGTACACCTACTCAAAAAGGAAGTACAGTCTCTACTGCTCAAAGAAGCCTTTGAACCAGTCCCACTAAAATATCAAGGGTCAGGGGTTTACTCCCTGTATTTTCTAATTCCCTAGAAGGACGGCTCTTTGAGGCCTATTCCAGACCTCAGAGAACTCGATCAGTAAATACTGTCAGATCATTTCCACATGGTGACACTTCAGCAAGTGTTCCCACTTCTACAACAAGGCGACTTTATGGCTACTCTAGACTTAAAGGACTCATATTTCCATATTCCAATTCACCCCGCTCATCGCAAGTATCTCAGGTTTGTGATAGCGGGACAGCACTACCAATTCAAAGTACTACCGTTTGGAGTCACCACTGCTCCCAGAGTATTTACCAAATGCCTGGCAGTAGTTGCAGCCCATCTGAGAAGACAGCAGATCCATGTCTTTCCCTATCTGGACCATTGGCTCATCAAAGCCAACAGTTACCAGAAGTATCTCCAACACATTCAAACAACAACCTGCTCCATCAACTGGGGTTTACGGTGAATGTGTTGAAGTCTCATCTTCAACCTTCAAACTTACAATCCTATCTGGGAGCCACTATAGATTCTCAAAAAGCTCTAGCATCTCCCAATACAGCCAGAATTCTCAACATTCAGTCTCTTCTCAATCAGTTTCAGGCCAACCTCCAGCTCTGGCTGAGTCATGTCAGAAAAGGCAAGAAAGGCTCTCTTCAAAGTGTGCCCCCTGTTTAAAGAAGAGGCTATATGTAGAAGACCCTCATAAAGAATAGAGTGCATTTACTGTTTATATCCAGCCCATAAGGTGTCAGACTGTAAAATGTGTCCAACAAAACTCTAAGAGACTGTGAGGGATGGCTTCTCATTTGGCTCCAGAAGATAAAAACCAGGTCTGATCCTGTGTCAGACTCGGAGAGTGAGCAGTCTACCTCCTCAAGAATTTCCCTCAAAAGAGAAAGGGATTCCTCGCACTCCGATAAGGAACCCCATGCCAAATGTGCTAAGAAATCCTCTCAGGATGTTTCTTCAGAGAGCAAGAAAGGGTCTCACAGGAGAGAACAGCCTTCAAAGACTGTCAGAGCCCAAAGCTCACCTCCAGGGCTAAAATTGACAATCAAAAAGCCTTCCTCCGAGCCGTCGTCTAGCTCTCTGCCATCTAGGGAGGATCTGTCCACTCCGTCGACGAGGGGAGGCACCTCGGGGACGTCAACATCGACATCTTTCTCAATGGCCCTCTCATCGTTGACGACTTCTCTATCGTCGTCCACTCAGGCCCTGATTTCATCGACCATCCCTCTGGTGTCGTCGACGAAGATCTCGTCGTCTTTTAAAATGAGACCACCAACGGAGAAGTCACCGTCATCATCGTCGGCGGAGAAATCCGTGCCGGCGAGGACTCAACCGTCGACAAAGTCATCGTTGACCAAGAAACCACCGTCGACAGAGCCCCAGTTGTCGACGAAGAGTCCGTCAGCGAAGGCCCAGTCGTCGGCGAAGGCCCAGTCGTCGGCGAAGGCCCAGTCGTCGGCGAAGGCCCAGTCGTCGGCGAAGAAGAAACTTTCACCAGAGGCTAACACGTCATCGAGCCCACCGCTTTCGATGACGACACAGGTGTCAACGGCAGCCATCTCTCCGGCGAAGACTCCTTCGTCACCAAAATCGCTGTTGGTGGCTAGATCATTCTCGCCTAAGACTGTCAGGGTTATACCAATTATTGATTACATCTGGGAGGAGGATATTAGAATCATGAAGACCCCAGCTTCTATACCAGCAGTGCTCCCACGTCTTGACAAAAAAATACAAGGCTACAGATAATGCACCAGCGTGTCTCACAGGACACCCAAAACCGGATTATGTGGTCATGCAAGCTGCTCAGCGCCACTCAAAGAATCCGGCAGCACCTTTTTCGGCTCCTCCTGTCAAGGATGGCAGGCGTTTAGATTCAATCGGCAAGTGTTTCTCTTTGATGTCAGTGTTGACAGTGAGAGCAGTGAATTCTCTGGCGATGTTAGGGCGTTATGATCGCCAGATGTGGTCAGACATAGCCCTGTGTAGGAAGCTGGGTTTCCGTTGCAGTAACCCCCCACTTTTTGCCAGATTTCTGATGCACTTTGACTTGATGTGCCCTGGGTTCCTGCCAATCAGGTTCCCAGGGCCTGTGTTCTTTCTCAAAACTGTACCTTTGTACTCCTAATTGGCAACTCTCTGGCAACTCTCTGGACACATGCAAGTCCCTTGTAAAAGGTACCATGGGTACCAAGGGCACCGTGACCAGGGAAGGCCTCTAAGGGCTGCACCACATATTGTGCCACCTTAGAGGTCCTGTACCTTAAAACACACACACTGCCATTGCAGACTGCGTGTTTTGATGCAGAGAAAAGTGAAGAGTCGACAACAGGGCACCCGACGCCAAAACAGCACCCTGCATCTGGCCGCCCGTGCCGGTGTGGGTGCACTTTGTGTGCTAACTCGGATTCCCCTTAGCTTAAGGCCAGGAGCTTTGCTTCCACAACCTTGTGGCCTGCTTGTGAGCAGCCACCAACCGGAGGCCCCCTATCCCCTATTGGATAACATTGGGCCTCAGCACACGGCCGTCCTAGTGCCGCTGAGTGTGCTTTGAGAGTGCATCCTTCACCCTGGGGGAACACTGGTTCTAACCCCAGAAACCCAACTCCCACAACCAAGTACTTACCTGTAAACCGATAACTTCATTTTCTCCCATAGAATTGCATTGACTGCCTTTCTTTGGAAATTTTTCTAAGTGTGGAGTTGGTTTGTATGAGACTCTAAGAAACTGCAAATATACAAAAACTGATATACTTGCCTTTTCTCTAGGGAGTGTCCCTGTGTGATATCTAGGCATATCACACTGAGTAGAAAAAGTAACTTAAAAGTAATCATCATAAATACTTTATTTCGGCCAAAGGCCATAAAAAGTTTCACAACAAAACAAGATATTCAATTGTCTATACTCATCTGTGCTAAAACCATGTGTTGAACAACCACTTATTATAGTCTAAAAGTTCATTAAACAGTGTATATGATATTCTCAATAAAATAATCATCGGTCTCAGTACATTGCTTCAGGTGGAAACAGATATAAGATGGTCACTAAGTACCCCAATGCATCCCTCTGCTATATATATGTATAAAATCAGTTAAAACTGTGTATAATACAATAAAAAATTACAGATAAAATTAATATAGTTCAGGGTCCATATTTCAGGCAGAGGAGCGCATTATTCATTGCAACATCACAGCTTTAGCCCCATTTTACCTCTTATAATCCCTACTACAAATAGATATGTAGATATGGCAAATATTACATACGGTACAGTGCTAATTGTCGGCACCCTCAAAGTAATCTTTAAAGTAATCTAACAGTAATTTCAACTGTATTCAAAGTATTTACAAACCTGTAACAAAGTCATTTTCATTCAGCTTTCTTTTATTGTTCAACCTGCCTTGAAAAGTACCATTTACCCTTACCTGTGCCAGGCTTGCTTTGGTTCTAGTAAATAAAATTAACTAAATAATATTTTTATACAAACAAATTGGTCTAAGTTTAGTCTTTGCGTGTGTGACATTTCTTTCCTGAGTGTGTACAATAAATGCTTAACACTACCCTCTGATAAAGCCTTACTACTCGCCCACACTACCACAAATTGAGAGTTAAGTATTATCTACACACCTTACTTTGGTATAGTATATACAGAGCCAACTTCCTACACCCCCTATCTGGCCCAACTACCAGAGGATGCTACGGAGGAAGCAAAGAAGATCCTGCATGAGCGAGAAAGAGCATCCAATGAAATTATAGATTCGGCCATGAACATCACCATCGCAGGTTTCAGGCAGTTGGCAGGTGCGACAGTCCTGAGAAGACAAGGATGGCTTAAAGCCAACTCATTCGCGGCCATAGGTTTAGAACAAGATCTTGGACCTACCGTATGATGTAGAGGACCTCTTTGGAAGCCAGGTGGAGGAGGCCCTTAAAACAATAAAGGCTGACACGGATACCGCCAAGTCTTTGGGGACGCTGCAGTTCAAGAAATCTCCTTTTCGAGAGTCCCGAGGGAAAGGGCAGCCTTCCTATAGGGGTGGGCATCAACAATACCGTTACCCGGCATACTCAGTAAATACTCAATCTTACCGTTCCCCATTCCAACAACTGCAAACTCCTCAGACTTCATATGTCAGATCAAACAGAGGAAAATCAGCACGGGCGGGCAAGGATGTTGGCCGTCGACAATGATATGGTACAGGTTCCGGCTCCAGTTCCTCCACAGCATTCTCCTCAATTTCTCCCATCAAAAACCTCATATCTCGCAGGCAAAATTTCCAATCACCTTCACCAATGGAAGACCATTACCACAGACCGATGGGTTCTTCGCCTTGTGCAATTTGGACATACACTAGAATTTATCCAAGAACCGCCATCAAACCCGCCACAACCCTTCCACCAAAAGCATCTCAAAGCTCTTCAACAAGAGGTCAAAGCCATGCACCAGAAAGGGGAAATCGAGAAAGTGCCAGTTGCCCACAGGGGCAGAGGTTTCTACTCCCGTTTCTTTTTAATCAGAAAGACTCTAAGGCAGTGGCGACCAATTTTGGACAATGAAGCCTCAACGTCTACCTGAAAAAACAATTATTTCGGATGATCACACTGCAGGAGGTTCTGAAACTCTTAAACCAGTGCGATTTCATGACCTCATTAGACCTCCAAGATGCTTATTTCCATATACCCATTCACCCAAGGCACAGGAAATACCTGAGGTTTTTGGTTGCCTGACACCACTTCCAGTTCAAAGTGCTCCCCTTCGGATTCAAATCTGCACCCAGGATTTTTACGAAGTGCCTTACTCCAGTCGCAGCATTTCTCAGGCAACATCAACATCAAGTCTTCCCATATCTGGACGACTGACTGATAAAGGCACCTTCCAAATCGGCAGCATGAGTGTCTGCCTGCACAGTTCTCTTCCAATGGCTAGATCTCACTCTCAATCTGCAAAAATCCAGACAGAGCCCATCGCAAATGATTGTCTTTCTGGGAGCCAAGTTAGACACAGTGTGCTTAAAGGCTTCTTCTGTGGAGTAACACCAACACCGGCCTCTCATGCTGACAAATCCATCAGAAGAAAAAAGTATTTCAGTCCAACTGTACTAGTCTCTCTTGGGAATGATGTCATCATGCATACCGCTGATCCCATTCTGTCGCCTCAAAATGCGACCCATGCAGGAGGAACTGGACAAGCAGTGGGCGCAGTCCAAAGGCTCATTCGACGACATCATCAAGATAACTTCACGCATGCTAGAGTCATTGAAGTGGTGGGAAGACCAAACTAATCTGTCAGCAGGGCTGTCTGTCCGACACATAGCGGCAGGAGCGATGGGGAGCTCATCTCCAAGATCTTCAAGTGAGCGATAAGTGGTATCAGACTAAAAGTCAATCCCACATAAATCTATTGGAATTAAAAGCAGTACATCTAGCCCTCCAGGCTTTTCTTCCCAGGATTCAGCATTCGTCAGTGCTCATCCGTACGGACAATACAACAACAATGCACTATATAAACAAGCAGGGCGGAACAAGATCTCACCAGCTTTCCAGGGAAGCATAGAAGTTGTGGGAATGGGCTATGGTTCACAGAATCGGCCTTCGAGCAGAACACGTTCCGGAACGTCAGAACACGATTGCAGACACACTCAGCAGGCTCACAACGTCGTGCCATGAATGGGAACTGCACCAGCAAACCGTGCACATCATCTTCCTACGCTGGGGCACTCCAGAATTGGACCTGTTCACAACTCCCCAGAACCGCAAATGCTGGTACTATGCAAGTTGGCATCCCCAAAAGGGGTCATGGGGGAATGCCTTTTCAATTGCATGGTCCAGCATCTTTGCTTACACTTTTCCCCCCCCATTCCTCTTCTCCCAAGAGTTCTGAGGAAGATGAAGTTCGAACCATGTAAACTGATCCTCATTGCTCCAGCATGGCCAGGTCAACACTGGTACACAGAACTGCTGCTTCTATCGCAGGTCTCGCATTTCCGACTTCCAGTGTTGCCCAATCTTCTAACTATGAACCAAGGGCAGATCCTACACTCGGATCCCAGGAACCTACACCGATCGGCATGGCTCCTGAATTCAATGAGTTCCAGCACTTGAACTTTTCTGGGAAATGTTGAGATATCTTAGCCAGATCTAGGGCGGACGGTAGCAACAAAACGTACTGTCTCAAATGGAAGCGTTTCTGCATCTGGTGCCATCAAGCAGGTAAACATCCGCTGTCTTCCTCTCCAGAGCAGGTCTTGCCTTACCTTTTGCAGCTAGCGAAATCTGGTTTGGCGCATAACTCAATAAAGGTTCACTTAGCGGCCATTTCCCGTTACAGAAGATCACTTTCCTTTCTACCTTTTTGGTCTTCTAGAATAATCAAAGAGTTCCTCAAAGGGCTGTTTTGAGTTTTCCCTCCTATAAGGCCTCCACCTCCGGCCTGGCAGTTGAACACTGTTCTTTCGCAATTGATGAAACCTCCTTTTGAACCAATTCACTCAGCGGAGATCAAGTTGCTTTCATGGAAATTGGCTTTACCTCTGCCCTGACCTTAGCTGGACGGGTCAGTGAAATTCAAGCGTTTGTTATAGAGGAACCCTTCTTGCAATTCAAAATGGACTGAGTTCTCCTCACAAATCCTAAATTCATACCCAAGGTTCCATCTGATTTCCACCTTAACGAACCTGTGATACTGAAGACTTTCTTCCCGAATC